>JBBGZY010000732.1:0-1200000 GCA_037952925.1 Lithobates clamitans
TCTCTCTCTATCTATCTGTATATCTATATAACTGTATCTATCTATCTATCTATCTATCTATCTATCTATCTATCTATCTATCTATCTATCTATCTGTATATCTATATAACTGTATCTATCTATCTATCTATCTATCTATCTATCTATCTATCTATCTATCTATCTATCTATCTATCTATCTATCTACATGTCTCTCTCTCATCTATCTGTATATCTATATAACTGTATCTATCTATCTATCTATCTGTATATCTATATAACTGTATCTATCTATCTATCTATCTATCTATCTATCTATCTATCTATCTATCTATCTATCTATCTATCTATCTATCTATCTATCTGTCTATCTGTCTATCTATCTATCTATCTGTCTGTCTGTCTGTCTGTCTGTCTGTCTGTCTATCTATCTATCTATCTATCTATCTATCTATCTATCTATCTATCTGTATCTATATAACTGTATCTATCTATCTATCTATCTATCTATCTATCTATCTATCTATCTATCTATCTATCTATCTATCTATCTATCTATATAACTGTATCTATCTATCTATCTATCTATCTAATCCATTCTATCCCTCTGTGTGTCTATAGGCCCATCACGGGCGAGTAATGGCAAGGGCGGGGGGGGGGGTGGTTGGGATTTTGTTTGCGCCCCCCTAAAAAAATGAAGCACCAGCCGCCACTGCTCATGATTAACCCCCATGTCTGTTTTAAGCTCTTGAGTTCCATTTCAGCTTCATCTAGTTTACAGCCACTGACTTTCCTGAGCTTCACCTGAGGGGTTTAAAATAGGGGAAACCCTACTTATAATGTGTTTTTTTGCATCCTTACTTGGGGTATTTCCGATCACTTTCAGTTCTGTCCAATAGGTCTGAAATATAAAGGAAGTGGGGAGGTTTTTTGTCAAACAGGAAGTTATGAGAAAGTTTCCAAAGTTCTAACGCTTTCCTACTTCATCCCAAACCAATTTAAGCTGCAGATAAGATTTTTCCACATAGAAGCATTGAACAAACTGGCAGGCAAGGGTAAAACCACAATTACCTAAAGGAGAGCTGGCCTATGATAGATTTCTATATACATAAAATGAAGATTACTCCAGTCCCACATTTTTTAAAGTAAACATCCTGCCTTCAGGAAAGGAGGGGTGATGTCATTGCATCCAGACCAGATTTACTGTACAAAGACTTCTTAAACTGGACATTGCATTAAATTCAAGGTCTGTTTTTTAAATGTCCCCTCAGAAAAGCTGACTATAGTGTAAAAAAATGCCAGTAGGGGTAAAGGTTAAGATATTATGTTCACCTTTCCTCCAACTTCCAAGGAGCTGGAATAGAGTCATCACCCTGCCACTAAGATCCGGGTGTAAAGGTGCTGGGAGCCTCTTCTTAAAGACATTTTGGTTACTCTACATTCCCCAGATCTTGCTGAGAAGTGAACTTTGCCATTCTCACCTAGGAGACTGAAGCTGTTTTATTTCAATTCCATCTTTATTTATGACCATACATGATGCAAAAGACAAACACATTTTAGATAATAGCCAAAAACATTACAGTTAGCAACCATTTCCATCTTGAACAATATTACATAATAAGGCACATAATAGACATACTCTTGTAGGAATAGGCCTTAGTGCAATAAAACCAATCAAAAATAAAAAGAAAGGAAAATCAGGCACTCAAGTGAAGCAGCGATTTTGGTTAGTTTGCACCGTGCCGTCAACCAGACTTGCCTGATGTTAAATGTTTAACATAACCTTGGTAGAAAAAATAATTGAAACTTGTAACATATAAATCATACAAAACACAAAGAAAGAATAGCATAGAGATTTGACCCAACTAGAATGGGCCAACTCACAGCAACAGCCCATCATTGTCACAGATGGTACAAAGGGTTTTTTTGGAGCTTAAAAAAAAAGGTGTAGTCAAGGTAAAGAGATATAACAAAAAGTGCAGCGCTGGATGTATGTACAAAAACCCAAAATTGGTATTATTATTGGAGGACCAACAACTTTCATATGTGATCCATAAATAGTGAAAAAAAATTATATTAATAAAATAAACAATAACATAAGTGAGTGCTTCACTGTAGTGATATATGCGTGTGATTAATACCGATTTTATATCCACATATTTTGAAAGAGTCCAGAAATACAAAAAAACAAAACAAAAAAAGTGTCCAAAGGAGCGATTAGATGTGACTTTCTATATATATAAATCCGTGACTGTCACCGTGTTGAACTCCCGTCACCTGGTATAGATTGAAGGCTTACCAGACAGCCTCTGAATCAGAGGCATAGAAGCTAACAGCTTGGGGTTTTCACTCCACAGCGACTGGAACTTTATCTGGGATGATGGATGTAGATCAGCAAGCGATCATCACAGGCCTCCAGACAGCGGTACAATCAGGGAAAAGAACTCTCACCGATATGAAGGTATTCAAGAGGAAAGAGAAAACTCCAATAGTGTGGAGCGTTTTAACTCTTGTTTATTAAAAAACGCCACATTGGCATCCATAAAACACTTTTCCTTGCAAGGAACCAGTACAGCTTTAAAACGAAACTCCGTGCATGCGCCGCGGTACGAGCGTGTTAACCCTACGGCCGTTTCGTCAGTAATGACATCATCAGGGGCACCTCTGTTTTTTAATAAACAAGAGTTAAAACGCTCTACACTATTGGAGTTTTCTCTTTCCTCTTGAATACCTTCATATCGTTGAGAGTTCTTTTCCCTGATTGTACCGCTGTCTGGAGGCCTGTGATGATTGCTTGCTGATCTACATCCATCATCCCAGATAAAGTTCCAGTCGCTGTGGAGTGAAAACCCCAAGCTGTTAGCTCAATGCCTCTGATCAGAGGCTGTCTGGTAAGCCTTCAATCTATACCAGGTGACGGGAGTTCAACACGGTGACAGTCACGGATTTATATATATAGAAAGTCACATCTAATCGCTCCTTTGGACACTTTTTTTTTTTTTTTTTTTGTATTTCTGGACTCTTTCAAAATATGTGGATATAAAATCGGTATTAATCACGCACATATATCACTACAGTGAAGCACTCACTTATGTTATTGTTTATTTTATTAATATAATTTTTTTTCACTATTTATGGATCACATATGAAAGTTGTTGGTCCTCCAATAATAATACCAATTTTGGGTTTTTGTACATACATCCAGCGCTGCACTTTTTGTTATATCTATTTAGTAGTGCCCTTATCAAGGTATAGTGCTTAGCTGCAGGATATTCTTTCACAGGTTATATTTGCTTAGTTATTGTTTGCACACCTAGCGCAAATTTTTTCTTTAGAATTATTTAGTCAAGGTAAAGGCCAGAAGCTAGTGTTGTAAGAGGGGCCAAAAAAGAGGAGGGAGAGTGGAAGGGGATGTGAGGAGAATGGTAAGAAAGCCAGAGAGTAATCCTCCAGGGGACAGACATTATCTGCTAATCATGGGCAGAGGGGCTATTAAGTGGCATGACTGTCAACCGGCTCAGGTTGAGACAATGTTTTGTAGATAGCCTACAGTGCAAGTGAGGTATCACCAGGGCCTCCACCGCTCCCTAAAATTTTCCTCTGTATTGTTTATGGTGGCAGTCAGTTCCTCAATACGGAGGATGTTATTCATTTTAGCATACCACAGGACCCTAGTAGAAGGCTGTGTCTGCTGCCAGAGAGAGGGAATGCAGGCCCTGGCTGTATTTACAGATGAATAGTAAGTGATTGTTTGAATTTCTGGATGGGCCTCTCCATTGTTATGTGAAGGAGACACGCTGCTGGATTCCCACTCATGTCGACAGAGGTCAAGTGTAATAGTAGTCGTCACATCCTTCCAAAAAGGACCCAGACTGGGACAAATGCTAAGGCTGAAGCTGTTTTAATTAACAATTGAGAAAGAGAAGAACATTTAAAAAGCGGACCTTGCATTTTAAGTGCAAGGTCCACTTTAACTAGTTGCCGACCAGCCACCGTCGTTATACGGCAACAAGCAAATCACCATAGCTGTACGATGGCTCACGCAGTTGTGTGCCCCCCCCCCCGGTTGGGCGGACTCAATGTCCTGTCCCACAATAGCCTATTAGAAAGGCAGAATGGGGAACTGCCGTTGTAAACAAGGCGATTACCCGTTCTAACAGGGGACATGTCAGAGATCTACTGTTCCCAGTGATCGTTACAGTGATCTCTGTCATGTCCCTGGCAGCCTATCCCCCCTACAGTTAGAACACGCTGAGGGAACACAGTTAGCCCCTTGATCGCCCCCTAGTGTTAACCCCTTCCCTGCCAGTGTCGTTTTTACATTGATCAGTGCATTTTTATAGCACTGATCAATGTAATAATGTCACAGGTCCTCAAAAAATGTAATTTGGGGTCAGACTTGTCCGCTGCAATGTCGCAGTCCCACTAAAAATCGCAGATCACTGCCATTACCAGTAAAAACAATTAAAAAAATTAAAAGTCCCTAAATCTATACCATAGTTTATAGATGTGATAACTTTTGCGAAAAACAATCAACATATACCAATTGTGATTTTTTTTACAAAAAATGTGTAAAAGAATATATATCCGCCTAAACTGATCAATACGTGTGTTTTTTTATATTTTTGGGGGGGATATTTATTATAGCAAAAAGTTGTCACTATTTGTTTGTTTATGGCGCAAAAAATAAAAACCGTAGAGGTGATCAAATACCACCAAAGAAATCTCTATTTGTGGTTAAAAAAGGATGTAAATTTTGTTTAGGTACAGTGACGCATGACCAGGCAATTGTCTGTTAAAGCGACGCAGTGCCGTATCGCAAAAAGTGGGCTGGTCATTAAGGGGGCACATTCTTCTCGCCCTTAAGTGGTTAAGAAAAGTACATTTTTTATTTTTACATTTTTGCACACTTGCTATGTAAGTTTTGTGGGAGCTGTGGCATGATACGGGGGGCAATAAAAGAACCTACAATAGCCTTTATGTACAGGTACTGTTAGATAAGACAACAAAAGGATTGGCACTGGTCACCTAAAGAAACAGGTAGTGGTGGTTTTCTTTTTGCAGCAAAAGTTAGGATTGACAAATAATTTCAGCAAACGTGCTAACTATCTATTTCTTAGACTGGGGTCTGGGAGAGAGATTCTTCAATTCAGAATTCCCTATACTGTGAGCAAAATTTGAAGACAGCACTTTCACTTGATGACCTTGATTAACAATTTGGTTTCTGTGCACATAGGGCCCGAAGAAAATGATTTCCTGTGACTGAATAAGGTTACTGTAAAAATATTATAAGACCTTCATTCTGTCAGTGTCTCTTTATTTTAGACAGATTATTTATTACCACATTTCCATACCATAATTTGTTAGCATTTGTGCTTGTTACATATAAATGTTCACTGGCCTTGTAAATGACAGTCAATGACACAGTATAACAATGTATAAATACACTATTAATAACTCTGCATAGCATTAGGAAGGGTGTCTGTATATGTGGATTTGTGATGCATTAACCTACAGACTACAGTTAATCATGCAACAATCTATTGCAGACATAACATGCCTAGTGAATTCTGACATCTAGTTCTAGCAAAGTCCCTGTCACTGTTTGTAGCAGTATGTGCAACAAGTCCCCCCACCCATTACTTTTTGTGACCGGATGACTGCTGCCTGTTTTGACAGGAAAGGTAAATGGATCCCGGTATATAACTCATACTAGCCTATATTTATTGATATGAACAAACTTTGCTAAGCCAAATAGAGATATAGTATACTATCCTGTCTGTTCTGGCTATGTAGTAGAATATTGCTACACAAGGGCAATGTTTCTATGTATTAGTAAGTTTTACTAATTTGATTAGAAGGTAAGAAGTCCACATGAGGTCACATCATCTTGCAAATATTCTTTCTAAACTCTACAACTAAGAAAGCTTTTCTCTTTGGGCACTTCATGATTTTAGGCTATTGATATCTGTAAATATCACCAACTCAAGATAGAAGGCTCAAATGGATCAGAATTTTAGGGATGATCCCACATTGATCTCTATTGTAAATAAAAGATTATTGTGCTGCAGTATAAAAACTGCTTTGTACTAGGATGAGTCTGGATGTGAATAGAATAAGTGAATAACGAGATTTGCTCTTTCATGTCTATGAGCTAGATTTATATTTACAGCAATTATTTTCATGTCAGATGTGCCCTGTTTTAAAGATGCTTCCTTTGGAATTAAACTAAAAAGCTCTACTTAATAAATACATTGTATATGCTGTGAAGGATTAGCTCAGCAGCGGGGTGATTGTGACTCCCTGGTCTACAAAACAAGTAATTGGCACAGCAGACAACAAGCTCTTAGTAAAAACACATGTGCAGTTTATTTATAGACTCTATTCCAAGGTGTACAGTAGGGAAGGGCGAACGGTTCGGCCAGAGCATAAGTTCGGGCTGAACTTTGGTTGTTTGGACATTCGGAGAACGCCGAACAATATGTGTTTGTGGCAAATTTGAAAGCCATGCAACACCATTAAAGTCAATTGGACACTAACATGAAAAATCAAAAGTGCTAATCTTAAAGGCTTATATGCAAGTTATTGTCATAAAAAAAATTTTGGGGACCCAGGTCCTGCCCCAGGGGACATGAATCAATGCAAAAAAAAGTTTTAAAAACGCCTTTTTTTTCAGGAGCAGTGATTTTAATAATGCTTGAAGTAAAACAATAAAAACAAAATATTCCTTTAAATATCGTGCCTGGGGGTATCTATTGTATGCCTGTAAAGTGGCGCAGTTTTCCCGTGTTTAGAACAGTACCACAGCAAAATGACATTTCTAAAGGACAAAAGTCATTTAAAACTGATTGCGTAATGAATTGTCAGGTTTCGTCAATATAGATTATTATTATTATTATTATTATTATACAGGATTTATATAGCGCCAACAGTTTACGCAGCGCTTTACAATATAAAAGGGAGACAATACAGTTATAATACAATAAAATACAAGAGGATTAAGAGGGCCCTGCTCAGAAGAGCTTACAATCTAATAGGGTGGGGCAGGTGGTACAAAAGGTTGTAACTGTGGGGAATGAGCTGTTGGAAGTGGTAGGAGATTAGTTGGAGACATGATAGGCTTTCCTGAAGAGATGAGTTTTCAGGGATCACCTGAAGGTAGCAAGAGTAGGGGATAGCCGGATAGATGGGGATAGCGAGTTCCAGAGGATGGTAGAGGCTCTGAAGAAATCCTGGAGATGAGCATGGGAGGAGGAGATGAGAGAGCTTGAAAGCAGGAGGTCTTGAGAAGGGCAGAGAGGTCGATTTGGGTGATATTTGGTGACAAGATAGGTGATGTAGCTCGGGGCAGAGTTGTGAATGGCTTTGTGAGTTGTGGTTAGTATTTTGAATTTAATTCGCTGGGTGATTGGGAGCCAGTGTAGGGATTGGAGTAGAGGGTTGGCAGACACTGAACGGTTGGTAAGGTGGATAAGTCTGGTAGCAGCATTCATGATAGACTGAAGAGGGGATAGCCTATGGAGAGGTAGGCCAATGAGAAGGGAGTTGCAATAGTCAAGGCGAGAGATAACAAGGGAGTGAATGAGGAGTTTGGTGGTTTCATTTGTTAAAAAGGGGCGAATTTTAGAGATGTTACGGAGGTGAATTCTACAAACTTTTGACAACGATTGAATTTGAGGCTGAAATGACAAGTCAGAGTCTAGGATTACACCTAGTACCCTGACGTGAGGGGAGGGACTGATGGTTGCATTTTTGATTTTGATGGAAAAGTCATGGAGGGGGGCACGGGCGGGAGGCAATATTAATAGCTCAGTTTTAGAGATATTTAGTTTAAGGAAGTGGTGCGACATCCATGCTGATATGTCAGTTAGTAAGTTAGTAATGCGAGAGGAGACTGAAGGAGTGAGGTGAGGAGTAGACAGATAGATTTGGGTGTCATCTGCGTATAAGTGGTATTGGAAGCCGTGGGCGGTTATTAAGTGACCAAGGCAGGAGGTGTAGCTAGAGAAGAGAAGGGGTCCAAGAACAGAGCCTTGGGGGACCCCCACAGAAAGGGGCAATGGAGAAGAGGAGACAGAGTTGTAGGTAACACTGAAGGAGCGCTGTGATAAATAGGCAGAGAACCAGGATAGAGCAGAATCTCGGAGGCCAAGGGAATGTAGTTTATTGAGAAGGAGTGGGTGGTCAACAGTTTTAAAGGCCGCAGAGAGGTCAAGTAGTAGGAGTATGGAGTACTGGCTGTTGGTTTTAGCAGTTAGTAAATCGCTAGTGAGTTTTAGTAAGGCAGTTTCCGTGGAGTGCTGCGAGCGAAACCCAGACTGTAAGGGGTCAAGAAGGTTATTTTCACTGAGGTAGGAGCTAAGACGGTTGTAGACTAATCGTTCTAGAAGTTTAGAGGTGAATTGGAGCAATGAGATGGGTCTTAAGTTGTTCAGGTTGGTAGGGTCCAATGAGGGCTTTTTAACAAAGGGAGTGATCTGCGCATGTTTTAGAGGGGAGGGGAAGATGCCACTAGAGAGGGAGAGATTGAAGATGTGAGTGAGGGAGCATAGGATAGAAGAAGAGGGTGACCGTAGTAGTTGTGAGGGAACAGGATCCAAGGGACAATTTGGTTAGGTGAGCATCCGAGAAAAGCTTTGTAACCTCTTCAGCAGTAGCTAATTCAAAAGAGGAGAGTGTTGAATGTGCTGCTAGGCAAGGTATGTTGGGTGGGGAAGACGAATGCACAGTGGAGGTGTCCTCACGAATTGCATCGATCTTGTCTTTGAAGTGATTGGCAATCTCTTGGGCAGTGAGTGAGTTAGTGGGTAGAGGGGTGGGGGACAAAGCAGAGAGTTAAAGGTTGAGAAAGGCTTTCTCTGATGTCCTCTGATGTCACGAGACATCAAAGGGGGGCTGGGTCACCCATTTACGTCACGGGGTGGCCCCGCCCTCAGCTATATAAGAGCTGTCACCAAGAAGTAGTGTCACTCGGTGGGAGCCTCCCATGGAGGCGGAGCTGTTGCGTTTTTGTTTTTTTTTGAGTTCGTTGGGCGGCGTGATAGAAGATGAATGGACATCGCGGGACATTTTTATTTTTTTATTTTTTAATAAAGGACTTGTCCTAAAGTGTCTCATGTCTTTTTTTACTATTTTTGACACTTTCTTTTGTGAAATGTTTGATGTACAATGTACCCCTTACCAATTCACATAGGGGGGAGGCCGGGATCTGGGGGTCCCCTTGTTAAAGGGGGCTTCCAGATTCCGATAAGCCCCCCGCCCACATACCCCCACAACCACCGGGCAAGGGTTGTGGGGATGAGGACCTTGTCCCCATCAACATGGGGACAAGGTGCTTTGGGGGGCTACTCCAAAGCACCCTCCCCATGTTGAGGGCATGTGGCCTGGTAAGGTTCAGGAGGGGGGCGCTCTCTCGCCCCCCTCTTTTCCTGTGGCCTGCCAGGTTGTGTGGTCAAATAAGGGTCTGGTATGGATTTTGGGAGACCCCTACGCCATTTATTTTTTAAATTTTGGCGCAGGGTTCCCCTTAAAAGCCTAACCAGACCTGGAGGGCCTGGTATGGATTTTGAGGGGACCCCCATGCAATTTTTTTTTTAATTTTTGCTTCGGGCGGCCTGCCAAGTTGCGTGCTCAGATAAGGGTCTGGTATGGATTTTGGGAGACCCCTATGCCATTTATTTTTTAAATTTTGGCGCAGGGTTTCCCTTAAAAGCCATACCAGACCTGAAGGGCCTGGTATGGATTTTGAGGGGACTCCCATGCAATTTTTTTTTTAATTTTTGCTTCGGGCGGCCTGCCAAGTTGCGTGCTCAGATAAGGGTCTGGTATGGATTTTGGGGGGACCCCAATGCCATTTATTTTTTACATTTTGGCACAGCGTTCCCCTTAAAAGCCATACCAGACCTGAAGGGCCTGGTAATGGACTAGGGGGGAACCCATGCTGTTTTTTTCAATGCGTTTTATCTATATTGCCGAGAACTGACAATTCATTAAACCCGCGATCAGTTTTAAATTACTTTTTTTCTTTAGAAATGTCATTTTGCTGTGGTACTGTTCTAAACACGGGAAAACTGCTCCACTTTACAGGAATACTATAGACACCCCCCAGGCACGATATTTAAAGGAATATTCCCAGACACCTAGCTGTCAGCTAGACAAAACCATCCTAGCCACTCAGGTTCTGGTTGTCACCACAAAGACCCCAGTCTGACATACACAGAGAACTGGATCCCAAGGTAACACATCATCCCTAAGCAGACTAGGAGTTTTATAGAGCCCAGAGTGTTTAGACCTGTTTCAGCTTGGCTCATTAACCCCTCAACCAAACTCATTATACAGCACAAAAACAGAAATAGACTGAATACTGTTTGAACCTGGGACAAATATATGTCCCATCCTGAACACAACCGGCAGTTTTTACTAGCCTACTATCACAATACATTTATTTCCATAAAAAAAGGTATAAAAAACAGATTTAAGTACTGTACTTTACAGTCTAACTATTGTGTGATTATTTAAAACAATTATATCTCAGTGGCAGATTGCCTAACAGGACTTTAAAGTGATTATGTAATTTCGGTATGAATGACAATGTTGAGTAAGAATACTAAAGATGGTAAATAGAAGCAAATGTTCAGTACACCAGTAATTTCAAATGTACCACATAAGGGAAGAATCTGTAAATAATCAGTACATTCTGCACTATAGTACATAAAGGTCATTTTTCACTTTGTAAATGGATGTTCTGAACAGCTTGTGGTTGGAGTACCTACTGCTGGACACCAATGGTATTTAGTGGTATCCATCTGTTCCTGTATCTACTCTTCCCTTTGTCTCATTAATCTTTTGTCACATTAATGCAGTGGTGTCTTTGTGTCTAACAAATGAGTGATGGTTTCTAAAAGTGAAATACTGTCTCTGGCAAAAGCTAAACAACAGGAAGTATGATTCGTTTTGAAAACAGGAGTATCCAGCAGGTTGAGTGCATTTTGGAAATAAGAAAATCCTTCTGGCAAGTTTAAATATAGAAACAGTATTTCTACCTTTGCTATATAGATCAGCTTCCCATTGTCACTGGTTCTTAAGGAATAATGGGTGCTTTCACTTGTGGCATCCCTAGGAATCACTGCTGTCATGGGGAAACCCTGCTCCACCCAAAAGAGGAACTTTCGCTTTAAGGACTTGTTCGCTCCTCTTGAACAATTGGGACTTTTGAGGAGCAAGGGGGGTGGGGGGGGGTCGGGGCAGCAGGTACCAGATTTTGACAGGTGCCGCTTCCCACTTCTGCTTCATTCAGAAACAGAAGTTATCCTCCCTCCTGTTGGAAAAACAAGGAACAGCATGTAATGTAAAGTACTGTGAACTTTATACTGTATGCATTATACCTATCTATCCAGCGGGTGGTACGGTAGAGTGTATCTATGGTAATGTAATCAGAGGAAGTGTTATCTCTCTCAGTATATGTAGTTGTATGCTTCTTGTTCCTGTTCCATGAAAAGACATGTTCTGGTATTCCTCCATAAAAGCAAAGCTATTGCTTCAAACAAGAAACTTCCAGCACATGATTTCAATACTCTGCATAACACCTCCCTCCCCCCTGCACTCTTCTGGGACACTGACAGGTCCCAGAAGACTGCATCCACCATTCACGATGTCCAGTGCGACTCACGCATGCATAGTGGGAACCCGGCTGTGAAGCCGCAAGCTGTCACAGCCGGGTGCCCATAGTGAAGATACTGGCACCAGGGACCGAAGACACTGGGTGAGACCAACTGGGGTGAGCACATTGTTGGATCGTGGGACAGGCGAGTGTCTGTTTTTTTAAAAGTCAGCAGCTACAGTTTTTAGAATGGGTAATAGGCGCAAAGGCAAACACACAAGTAATAGTCTAAAATGTTCACAAGTTCTCAGCTACAGTTTTTGTAGCTGCTGACTTTTATTTTTTTCACGGATGGCTGGAACTCCGCTTTAAGTAAAGGGGCAGTGATAACCGTGACATCACTGTCCCAATGTGGCCACTGGCCATATCAAGGCAATGATGTCACTGTTATCCTTACCCCTTTGTTAAAATGAAAGGGGATTCCTGTGGTGTCACTGGCCTCTATCTTCATCCCCTCTCTTATATAGCTGTTCACTGATTTGGCTAATGTCACCATCAGGAAAGGTTGCATTCGCTGGGTTGTTGGGTGGTGGGCATCATGATTGACAATGGATTTACAATGAGCGTTTTTTGGGGATTTTAATTATTCTAATGTATGACTTGTCAGACATTTGGGTGTCTTTATTTCTAAGTTACCACTCTTTTTTTTGTAGGGGTACTATGTACTCATTCACTTGGGGGCCAGTATCTGGGGGCTCCCCTAATATTAAAGGGGGCTTCCAGATTCCAATAAGCCCTCTGTCCATAGATCCCACAACCACTTGGCTAGGTTTGTGGGGAAGAGGCCTTGTCTTAATCAACATGGGAACAAGGTGCTTTGCCATGGGGGTCATAAGTATGGATTTCCTGAGGGACCTCATGCATTTATCTATTTTTTTCTGCAAGGTACTTCCCTCAGATCCATATCAAACTTAAAGGTATGCATTTTCATTCTTGCTGTAGGACATGCAAGAGCAAAAATCACATTTCCAAATAAATAAATGAAACCATGTTAATTGCTGGCGAATGACAATCATTGTCAGCTTCCCCCCCCCCCCCCATATTATATGTTGACACTCCCTTGCCTATTAGCTCAGAAAATTAGCATTTTTACTTAGACAGATTCAGCTCCCAATGATTTCAATGAGGTTCAACATCTTTGAAGTTCGCATAACACAGTGGTTCTCAACTCCGGTCCTCGGGACCCACTAACAAGCAAGATTTTAAGTATTACCTTGGGGAGATTCAGACTAGAATACTGCAATCACTGAACAGCAAATGATAGCACCTGTGATGTATTTCAGTTCTCTTGCAAACCTGGCCTGTTAGTGGGTCCAGAGGACAGGAGTTGAGAACCAATGGCATAACACCTGCTCAAACAAATTCAGCGTAGTTTGGTTCATCACTAATCCTGATGATCCCATACTGGGAGTTTTCCTACTACATTTGTACCTTAACATCTCTGGTGAAGTCCATATGCTCCTAGTCCCTTTATTCTGCCAAAAGATGATCTCCATCAACAGACAGAACAGTTTACCACTGTCTGGGTGCCATTATCCTGTAAATGTCCAGTCCTTGGTCTTGTCTCTGACCTGTTTTCAAGTTTGTCTGCGTTGTGGTCAGACATTTGTCTGCCTGCTTCACCTTGGATTACCACTATGCTCCTAGCCTTAGGTCCCTTTGCCCCAGGAATCCCCAAATCTCCTAAAAACATCTAACATTCCCTTGCTGCCAGTGACAACTGTTTTGAAAATTATCCTCCACAACCACCACCGCTGTATTTATTGCCAAAAGTTTTAGGAAAACTAAAGGTAAAGGATTTCATCATAATAGAGATGATCCATTTTAAGTAGCTAAAGCCATAAGCTGTCGTGGGCTCTTCCATGGAGCAAATGTTAGTACCTAGTGACCTTTTAAAACACAGTATGGTGCATATTGTAAGTGAAAGCTAGTTTCCATAAAAAAAGTTGTCTGAATTTGACAGGGATATACTGTATATGCTAGGTGTTTACTACACTATAGTGAAATATAACACAGAAGATGCCATCTGAATATCAATGACCTTGCAAGCATGAAGTTTGAAAGGCGTTTACATTTATAGTCTAGGGAGAGTGAGAGAGAAACGCACACACAGCACAGGAGCTAGATACATACATGGAGAAGCCACACAATACAATAACCTCCTTAAATGGATTATGCTGGATATGATTCGGATTCTTCTTTCACCCTACGCCCTTCCTCGGGGTGGAGCAGTGAAGAAAGTGATGGCGAGTAAGCAAATGTTGCTATGTTAGCAGAGGACAACTTGCATTTATTTGTGTACTCATTTATATTTATTTTATGTTTATATTTTTCATGAGATCAGAATATACAGATTTTCTGTTTGGAAAAATTATTATTTGGCCATTTAAAAAAATCATCTATTAGCAGTACGTGCAACTTTTCTGAAAATCAGAGAGAAAATAATGATTATATACAGTAGATACATTATCTTCCATGTGTTCATTTTCAACCAGTTTTTCAGCTGGATGTTTTACTTAAGAATAAATAATTTCTTAACAAAAACGTTTCTATAGCTTCTAATGGTAGGTTTTTATAACACTAAATATAACATTTTGGTAAGAGTATCTTTGTGAAGCTTTTGTTAAATCAAAAATGTCTTAAAGTAAATCTGTGATCTGCCCATGGAGGGCAAATAAGTAGGTTCAATTTAATGCCCCCCCCCCCCAAGTGGTATGTGTTCTCCTTTCACTGCCCTGCTGTGCTGTATTGGTTCTAGGAGCACAAAAAGCCACCCTGTGTAAGCTATGAGTTGCTCAAAATGTGCCTTACACAGGGCTGTAGACTCTCCCCATGTACCAACTCTGGTGTTGTGTATTAAGCTTAGAACAGTCATATGAATGTTCCTTTATACTCAGGGCATTTCCTTTATTCCTAGCAGTAGAAGGCTGGTAAATGCAGAGGAAAGATGTTTATGTGCTGCTTTGCCCTGTGCATGGAAACAATACACAGCAAGTACAGATTTGCTTTCAGCCAGGCACCAGACAAAACTGCTGTCCACCTTGCTTTAGGATTTTCAGGAAATAAAGGTCATTCTATTTCTGTGTTTGCCTCCCATTGATATAGACTTATGATGTGCTGAGCTCCAACTTTTCAGAATTTAGCCACAAATCATAAGCACGGCACACACATAATTTAGTTTAGATATAGTTTATAGGTATAAATAATGCATTGCAATTTTGTTCATAAATGTTACATTTAGTACTAATGCAATATACTGCAGGACTTAGTATTAGTCTGGGTTTACATTAAAGTGGATGTAAACCCTCATTGAAGTGAACAGCGTCAGATGATACACAGGGATGAAATAAATCTCCCTACGTAAGTTTTACATGCATTTCTGCTGTCTTCAGCTTTATATATTCATATATAAAGATGTACACTTATAGAAGAATATATATTCTTATATAAGTGCACATCATGTTAGAGATTTTCTCTTCCTGGGAATGGATTCTTGGCATACAGCCAAGACAGCTGATTGGAGGAAAGGCACACACCCCCACTACACATAGGCAAAGGAAGGAAGGAATGTGCAGAGCTGTGCTGTGACAAGACAAGCTCTCTGCTAATCTATTTATAGCAACCTTCCTCGACACAAATTTCAGGCTCGTTTTATCGTGGTTGACAGGAAACTTGTCAGAAGTTATAATGCTGATAACAGTGCAATGAAACAGTAGAAACACACGTGACTTAGTGCTTTGGAGAGAGATAAGAAAACACTACAGAAATATGTGCTTAGGTCAAATTTCATGAATCAGGTTTACATCCTCTTTAACCACTTCCTTACAGGGCATTTTCACCCCCTTCCTGCCCAGGCCAATTTTCAGCTTTCAACGCTGTCGCACTTTGAATAACAATTGCACGGTCATACAACACTGTACCCAAATGAAATTTTTATTATTTTTTTCCCATTAATAGAGCTTTCTTTTGGTGGTATTTGATCACCCCTGCGGTTTTTATTTCTTGTGCTATAAACAAAACAAGAGTGACAAGTTTGAAAAAAACACAATATTTTTTACTTTTTGCTATAATAAATATCCAAATTTTTTTTTTTTAAACAAATTTTTTCCTCAGTTTAGCCCGATACATATTCTTCTACATATTTTTGGTAAAAAATATCACAATAAGCATATATTTATTGGTTTGCGCAAAAGTTATAGCGTCTACAAAATAAGGGGATAGATTTATAGCATTTTTATTATTATTTTTTTTTTACTAGTAATGGCGGTGATCTGCGATTTTTATCATGACTGCGATATTACGGCGGACATATCGGACAATTTTGACACATTTTTGGGACCATTCACATTTATACAGCGATCCGTGCTATAAAAATGCATTGATTACTGTATAAATGTGACTGGCAATGAAGGGGTTAATCAGGAGGGGGCGCTGTAGGGTTAAATATGTTGCTAGGGAGTAATTCTAACTGTGGGGGGAGGGGACTCACAAGGGGAGGAGACCGATCGGTGTTCCTCTGTACAAGGAACACACCATCGGTCTCCTCCCATCTAACAGGACGTGGATCTGTGTGTTTACACACACAGATCCACGGTCCTGCTCGGTTACCGGGCAATCGCGGGTGCCCGGCGGACATCGCACCCGCCGGGCGCGCGCATCGGGACCCGAGCGATGCTGCCTGAAAGGGTACGCCATCATATGACGGCGGCCCAGAACAACAGCTGCACCGTCCCACCGTCATATGACGGCGGGCGGGCAACAAGTGGTTATTATCACTTTAATCATGGGATTCAAATTCAAATAAGTGTTCGTCTTGCATGATTGTTATGATGGCTTTACAGGTCTCAGGTATGATGCAGTCTAGCGACTAGGCAGAGATTCCAGTGGTGAACTTGAGGTCTTCAAAGCTTCGTCCAGTGTCCAGGAAACAAAGTGTTGCTATCAGTCTCTGCTCCGCTGTAATGCTAGTTCTTAAGACTGTTTCCTTTTTTGTTAACAGCAGAAAGACACAGGACTTAGTGCTTTGGAGAGAGATCAGTAAACACTACAGATATATGTGCTTAGGTAAAATTTCATGAATCAGGTTTACATCCAATTTAAAAGACTTTGCATGCTCATCTAGTGATCACAGCGGAAAGTATTGTTTATTACTTATCTTTACAAAGTAAAATTTTGCTTTGTGTTGCTATTAGATGCTTAAAATGACTTAAGTGCATTTTACCTGTATACAGGTAGACTATATCTACAGTTACTGAAGTGATCACTTTATTGGGGGTCTACATACACATGGATTATAGTTGGCATTTAGATAAAAGGACCATTTATGGACAGCAACAATTGGAACTTAAATGGTTTGTAACCCTTCTAAAAACTGGCACTGCCAGCCCCTCTTTTATGCAGCCATAACAAAAAGTGTAAATATTTGTGGAAATCAATGCCCCTAAATACCGTTTTTCAGCAATCTTCAGGCCGGTCACATGACTCCCAACCGCTCTCCTACTCCAATGTATGGGCTATAGCGGGAGGGACCGAGCTCTCCCTTTGACGAGTTCTCCCTCTGACGTCACTGCCAGACCCTCTTTTATGCAGCCATAACATAAAGTGTAAATATTTGTGGAAGCCAATGCCTCTAAATACCATTTTTTCAGCAATCTTCAGGCCAGTCACATGACTTCCAGCCACTCTCCTACTCCAATGTACGGGTTATAGCGGGGGGGACCAAGCTCTCCCTCTGACGTCAGCTGAGAGGACAGGGGAGAGTATGACCGAGGAGAGCTGCGGATGACGGAGGCACATAAACTGACCATGGTGTCAGGGCTCAGCAGCCATGATAAACTGTGGTCATTTTACAGGGGGAGGGCAGAACCAGGCAGGATCAGACAGGTATTTCAGATGATACAAAGGGCTAAATTACACAGCACCAGCACTGTGCTGTATAACATGCTTTAAATGAAACAGGATTCATTTTTTTTTCTAGGGTTACAGAAACTTTAACCACTTCAGCCCCGGAAGGTTTAACCCACTTCCTGACCAGGCCATTTTTTTCAGTACAGCACTGCATTATTTTAACTGTCAATTGCGTGGTCTTGCAACGCTGTACCCAAATAAAATTGATGTCCCTTTTCCCCACAAATAGAGCTTTCTTTTGGTGGTATTTGATCACCTCTGCGATTTTTATTTTTTACGCCATAAACAAAAAAAGAGTGACATTTTGAAAAAAAAAAACAATATTTTTTGCTTTCTGCTATAATATAATTTAATAATAATAATAATAAGAAGAATTTATTCATAAATTTAGGCCAATGTGTATTCTTCTACATATTTTTGGTAAAAAAAACTGCGATTGCTTTGTGCAAAAGTTATCGCGTCTACAAAATAGGGGATAGATTTATGGCATTTTTCTTTATTTTACATTTTTTTATTAGTGATGGCAGTGATCAGCAATTTTTAGCGGGACTGTGACATTGTGGCAGACAAATCTGACCCCAACTGACACTTTTTGGGGATCAGTGACACTAATACAGGGATCAGTGCTAAAAAAATGCACTGATTCCTGTATAAATGACACTGGCAGGGAAGGTGTTAACACTAGTGATGATCAAGGGGTTAAGTGTGTCCTAGGGAGTTGCTTTCTAACTGAATGGAGGACAGAAGCCCTGCAGGAAAGCTGAGATCATGTTTCAGCTTAGCTGAAGCTCTAGATCTCGCTTTCCCTCACTGACAGATCAGCAGTGTGCTTTGTTTACATTGGCACACTGCTGATTCGTGTCTCCACTGAACGATCTGCGGTTCGCGGCAGCCGTCACGGCCACCGGACCCGCTGATTGGCTCCCGCTGTGTCCAATCACAAACCCAAAAACCGCGTGCCCAAAATCACGTACCTGTATATGTACGGTGGGCGGTCCGGAAGCAGTTAATGTGATTGTTGAATGTAGGAAATTAAAGTGGCCTCACTCATCAGTGCTTATAATATACCTATGTAATACTTTCACAGCCAGGCAGCAAATTGCACACAAGCAGCTGCTGCTGTAACGATTGTGCTGAACATACTTCATGTGTACATAGAAAAGTGCAGACTGCAGAGTTTAAAAGCTGGAAATGACTATATAAATGTATCATTTGGATTAAAATCTGAGTTTTTAACGCAAATAATATTGCTAATAAAATTCTGTTAAACAGAAAAGCAGCAGGAAAGAGAACTGTGGTTCTTGTTACAGAATTGTTTTATAATACATATGTTTAACATCTAAAGCAAAAATAAATCAAAAAAAGTAAGTGTCAAACATAATAAAAAAAATCATGACTATAGTACCCAGTGAAACTGGTATATAATGTTAGTAGCATGTTTAGTTATCTAAATTTGAAACATAAGCAAACTACATAGAAAACTTGTACCCAACAGGGACAGATTAAATGTAACAATTTCCAGGATCAAGAAGATATACTTAGCAAATTTAGGATGTGGTTTCAGCCCTGTGGATTAATATTTATAAGACATAGCATATTTATAAATATTGATCCAGGAAGTATCTGACTGCCTTTGTGGATCAAAAAGGATTTTTTACTTTGCTAGAGCAAACTAGATAAAGCCTTTATAAGTCTTGTGTTCCTCTAGATGAATTATTGGGTTTGTAATTTTATAGCTAAATTTAGCTCATTTATATATACAGTGGGGCAAAAAAGTATTTAGTCAGCCACCAATTGTGCAAGTTCTCCCACTTAAAATGATGAGAGAGGCCTGATATTGTCATCATAGGTATACCTCAACTATGAGAGACAAAATGTTGAAACAAATCCAGACAATCACATTGTCTGAATTTTGAAAGAATTTATTTGCAAATTATGGTGGAAAATAAGTATTTGGTCACCTACAAACAAGCAAGATTTCTGGCTCTCACAGACCTGTATCTTCTTTAAGAGGCTCCGCTGTCCTCCACTCATTACCTGTATTAATGGCACCTGTTTGAACTTGTTATCAGTATAAAAGACACCTGTCCACAACCTCAAACGGTCACACTCCAAACTCCACTATGGTGAAGACCAAAGAGCTGTCGAAGGACACCAGAAACAAAATTGTAGACCTGCACCAGGCTGGGAAGACTGAATCTGCAATAGGCAAGCAGCTTGGTGTGAAGAAATCAACTGTGGGAGCAATAATTAGAAAATGGAAGACATACAAGACCACTGATAATCTCCCTCGATCTGGGGCTCCACGCAGGATTTCACCTCGTGGGGTCAAAATGATCACAAGAACGGTGAGCAAAAATCCCAGAACCACACGGGGGGACCTAGTGAATGACCTGCAGAGAGCTGGGACCAACGTAACAAAGGCTACCATCAGTAACACACTATGCCGCCAGGGACTCAGATCCTGCAGTGCCAGACATGTCCCCCTGCTTAAGCCAGTACATGTCTGGGCCTGTCTGAGGTTTGCTAGAGAGCATTTGGATGATCCAGAAGAGGATTGGGAGAATGTCATATGGTCAGATGAAACGAAAGTAGAACTGTTTGGTAGAAACACAACTCGTCGTGTTTGGAGGAGAGAGAATGCTGAGTTGCAACCAAAGAACGCCATACCTACTGTGAAGCATGGGGATGGCAACATCATGCTTTGGGGCTGTTTCTCTGCAAAGGGAACAGGACGACTGATCCGTGTACATGAAAGAATGAATGGGCCATGTATCGTGAGATTTTGAGTGCACAACCCCCTCCCATCAGCAAGGGCATTGAAGATGAAATGTGGCTGGGTCTTTCAGCATGACAATGATCCCAAACACACCGCCCAGGCAACAAAGGAGTGGCTTTGTAAGAAGCATTTCAAGGTCTTGGAGTGGCCTAGCCAGTCTCCAGATCTCAACCCCTTAGAAAACCTTTGGAGGGAGTTGAAAGTCCGTGTTGCCCAGCGACAGCCCCAAAACATCACTGCTCTAGAGGAGATCTGCATGGAGGAATGAGCCAACATACCAGCAACAGTGTGTGTGACAACCTAGTGAAGACTTACAGAAAACATTTGACCTCTGTCATTGCCAACAAAGGATATATAACAAAGTAATAAGATGAACTTTTGATATTGACCAAATACTTATTTTCCACCATAATTTGCAAATACATTCTTTCAAAAATCAGACAATGTGATTGTCTGGATTTGTTTCCACATTTTGTCTCTCATAGTTGAGGTATACCTATGATGACAATTACAGGCCTCTCTCATCTTTTTAAGTGGGAGAACTTGCACAATTGGTGGCTGACTAAATACTTTTTTGCCCCACTGTATTTAAAGCCTACATTTTTTTCACAGTAGGTTAAAATGCCCATCAGTTAGTTATGTGCTGTATGTGCCTTCTTGGGGATATTTCTCTTCTTTTGTCCCAAAGATGCAACAGGAAGTAAAAGGAAATGCCAGCAAAGTAAGGGGAATCCACCACTTAGGCTCGCCATACACGGTGCAAATTTATTTCCTACAACCACGGGTTGCAGGAAAGAAATTGGCACAATTCCCTCAATAAAACAGACAGTGATGACAGGAGAATCAACAAATGCGGGGGCGGACGAGGGAAGCCGTCCTTGCCGGGAGAAGACAGTGATTATTGCTAGTGGCTATAGCAGTCACTAGTGATAGTCGCAAGAAAATCCAGCAGGTTGGTACATCGATCAACTTGGTACATTCAGCCTGCCTATTAACTGTTTGAATCCCAGCCTACTCCTGCTGAACTGACTAAGATTCAAACTGTGTATGGCCAGGCTTAGAGAAGTGTCTCCATTGGAAGATTTAACCTTATGTTTTGTTCTGGTGACTACTGTAATATTTTTGATATTTTAGCACTTTCTGTCTCAGTGGCAGTGGTCATAAAGAATCTACCTAGCAGGTACACAGTAATAAAACTTCAAAGGGGTTCTAATCCTTTGTTGATCTATTCCAAAACAATAAGAATAATTTTAGCTATATAGTCACTTTAACCATGTTTATGCTATGGAGTTTCTTTGCACTATTTTTAAACATAGAGCAGTGTTTCTCAACCTTTTTTCAGTCAAGGCACCCTTTAAAATTATAGACAGTCTTGAGGCGCCCCATTCTAAAATGTAAAAAACTATTTTAATAGCTTTACACAATGCAGCAACATCTACATGTAGAACACCAAATGTTAGAGGTGATTTATTCTTTCAAAGCAAATACACTTTTGCACACTGGTACTGACTGGTATTCCAACGTTTCTCTTCTCCCTCAATTTCTTTCCATCAGTCAGCTAATGTGACCCCAGTGCTGAGAGAGAAGGGCACAGGAGGGTCAAACAAGGATGTTGTGAAGGAAACAGACATCCTCTTTATTAACTGATGGCATAATTGATTGTTAGGGTGCATCGTAATGGTGCATAATGAAAACCCGTGGCTTTGTGTAACTAATGCCACGTACACACGGTCGGACTTTACGGCAGACTTTGCCCGGCGGACTTTTCGACGGGCTTTATGACAGACTTTCTGAATGAACGGACTTGCCTACACACAATCCACCAAAGTCCGTCAAATTCGTACGTGATGACGTACGACCGGACTAAAACAAGGAAGTTCATAGCCAGTAGCCAATAGCTGCCCTAGCGTGGCTTTTTGTCCGTCGAGCTAGCATACAGACGAGCTGACTTTTCGACTGGACTCGATTTCGAAGGATTGATTTAAAACATGTTTCAAATCTAAGTCCGTCCAACTTTTGAGAAAACAAAGTCCGCTGGAGCCCACACACGATCGAATTGTCTGATGAAATCCAGTCCGCTGGGCAAAGTCTGCCGTAAAGTCCGCTCGTGTGTACACGGCATATAAGGCAGGCTTGATCCACCTGCTGGCTTGTATACAATGATTTTGATCAATTTTTAGAAACTTCAAGGCACCCTGGTGGAAAAAGGCTGACATAGAGCAACACAGCATCCTAAAGCTTCAATATGCCCCACCCCCAGTAAAGTGCGATCTTTGAGATATATATATATATATATATATATATATATATATATATATATATATATATATATATATATATATATATATATATATATATATATACACACACACACATACAGTACTGTGCAAAAGTTTTGCAGGTGTGAAGAAATGCTGTAAAGGTAAAAATGTTTTCAAAAATATATATTGTATTCGTTTATCTTTATAAATTTACAAAATGCAAAGTGAGCAACAGAAGAAAAAGCTAAATCAAATCAATATTTGGTGCGACTACCCTTTGGCTTCAAACCAGCATCACTTCTTCTAGGTGCACTTGCACACAATTTTTGAGGGAACTCTGCAGGTAGGTGATTCCAAACTTCTTGGAGAACTGACCACAGATTTTCTGTGAATGTAGGCTGCCTCAAATCCTTCTGTCTTTCTTCATGTAATCCCAGGCAGACTCAATAAAGTTGAGATTAGGGCTCTGTGGGGGCCAAACCATCCTTTCCAGGACTTCTTGTTCTTCTTCACGCAGAAGATAGTTCCTAATGACATTGGCTGTATGTTTGGGGTCATTGTCCTGCTGCAGAATAAGGGGTATGGCAAGATGAATAAGTATCTGCCCATATTTCTCAGCATTGAGGACGCCATTGATCGGAAAAATGTTGAGGTCTGTAGATGCAGTGGTCGGCCAAGAAAACTTAAAGTGGATCTTAAGTCATTTTTTCATCTTTCCATCTATTAAATCTTCTGCCCTTGTTGTTTTAACTTTGGATAGTAAAACAATTTTTTTCTGCCAGTAAATACCTTATACAGCCCACTTCCTGTTTCTTGTCTGGGAAAAAGCCTAGGCTTATGACATAATGCACAGCTCTCTCTCTCTCACTCTCTTGAGAGTTTGCCGGGAAGGGAGGGGGGTGAGTCATAAGTGGGCCAATGAGAGCTGCAGAGCTGGAGGTGTGCCTCTGTGTGTCTGTATAAATCTAGGAAGTGAACAGGCAGCAGTTTCAGTGACTTCTGCTGCATATTTGGAAACTTCCGATTGGTAAAATTTGCGTTGGAAGCTTCAGATTGGTAAATATGTTTTTTTACAAGCTATGTGAGCAGACTGCAGTTTCTCTTTAATGCAGCAAATATAACATGCAGAATGCTTACTTCCCCCCTGACATCGGAAGATGTCCAGCAGCGCTATCAGCAGAGAACTGGTGGAAACCAATGAGACCCAGATACACCCAACTACTGTCCAGAAAAGTCTGGCCAGAAGTGTTTGTGGCCAAAAATTCTTACCTCCAATGTGGAAACAAGGCTAAGTGACTCAACTATGCATGAAAACATAGAAACTGAGGTGCAGAAAAATGGCAGCAGGTCTGGACTGAGGAGTCAAAATTTGAAATATTTGGCTCTAGCAGGAGGTAGTTTGTTTGCCGAAGGGCTGGAGAGTGGTACAATGAGTGCATGCCGGCAACAGTGAAGCATGATGGAGGTTCCTTGCAAGTTTGAGGCTACATTTCTTCAAGGGGAGTTGGAGATTTGGACAGGATCAATGGTGTCCTCAATGATGACAAATACAAGCAGATACTTATCCATCATGCCATACCATCAGGGAGGAATGTGATTGGCCCCAAATTTATTCTGCAGCAGGACAACAACCCCAAACATGCAACCAATGTCATTAAGAACTATCTTTAGCGTAAAGAAGAACAAGGAGTGCTGAAAGTGATGGTTTGGCCCTCACAGAGCCCTTATCTCAACATCATTGAGTCTGTCTGGGATTAAATGAAGAGACAGAAGGATTTGAGGCAGCCTATATCCACAAAAGATCTGTGGTTAGTTCTTCAAGATGTTTGGAACAGCCTACCTGCTGAGTTCCTTACAAAAACTATGCACAAGTGTACCTAGAAAAATTGATGCCGAAGGAAAAGGGTGGTCACACCAAATATTGATTTGATTTAGATTTCTCTTCTGTTCATTTACTTTCCATTTTGTTAATTGATAAAAATAAACTATTAACACTTATATTTCCAAAAGCATTCTTAATTGACAGCTTTTTTTTCACACCTGCCTAAAAAACTATTACACAGTAGTGTATATGAACCTTTATTTCATGAACAATAACAGGTAATATCCTTTTAATGTAATCCCTAACAATATGAATTTTCAGCAATATAACTGTGAGACTGCTGACTGGCTCAGTGAAACTCTTAGCAGTATTTATACAATAGACAAAAAGAAGATTCATAGCAGCAATACCAGTATTTATTATTCTTAGCAGTCTGCATACATTTTTTGCTTACCCAATTGAAATGTAAATTTTTGCATTACTCTCGGATGATGCCAGGACCTCCATCTGAAAGGAGAATGGAATTGTATTCCTCTTCTTAGTACAGCACTGTATCAGTCTTGCTGTAACATGACACTTTAATCTGACAGGTGAAAGTCAGGATAGACTAGCAAGAAATGTTATACTTGGCTTCTGTGCCACTACCACAAGACAGCAGGGAACAGTGGAATGGGAACAAGTATTATGTTTGTTTTCATGGTTTCCAATCCTTTCAGAGCATTCATCAAACATGTCACAGCTGTTATCTTCCCCGTGTCACTGTTCCCCATCTGTTATAATGAGGGAGGTGTTGTGATCTATTAAATGGTAATCTTGCCATCTTTTTTTGTAAAAGAAGGGTGCCATTTTGTGGCATGAATAGAGCATTATATGTGTGCCCTCTGATTATGCTCTATTGTAGCACATAAACAGGTGAAAAATGAGGTTCTCATAATTCTGACAAGTGTTCCAGATGTAAGTTTTGAACAAAGCATGAAATCACAGAGCTGAACGGAATAAAATACATTTTTATTATGTTAGATTAATTTAAAGTTGAAGACAGCTCTAACAATGGTTTGTTTTACAGAGAAAGGGTAAAGTCTTTCCATACAAATATTAGCCTTGAATAAAGAGCAATTCTAGGCAACAAGAGAGACAACCAGTCAACTGCTACTGCTACCCAGGAAACCCTGCAACTATGCTAAAATCAGGAATTGTACTCAGTTTACCACATTCAGAGGTTTGCCTTTATAATTAGTTTCGAGAGATCCCCTCCCATATGGGGTGGGTAGGTGTTCTTTCAAACGTTTGTGTTTCTCTCTGCTTGATGTATTAAATAGGTTGTAAACCACCAAAAAAAAAAACTGCAAGACAAAGGCATAATGAGCTAATATGCATTGCATACTAGCTCATTGTGAAATATCTTAGAACGCACACCGCTGACAGGGCCGACATCTTTCCCGGAGTTACTTCCGGGTTTGCGGGCTCCGGCGCTGCGATTGGCCGGAGCCACAGTGATGTAACTCCCACGCATGAGTGCGGGAGCCGGCAGTCACGGCACAGGGCCCTGTAGAAACAACACGAACGGGCTGTGCCTTCAGTGCGAATGCGCCGATGAGGTCGGCGACAGCGTATATAGTAAATATCTCCTAAATGGTGTAAGTTTAGGCGATATTTGCAGTGCCTACAGGTAAGCCTTATTATAGGCTTACCTGTAGGTACAATTAAAGAGGAAGACTTCACTTCCTTGTTAAAGTGGTTCTAAAGGCTCAAGATTTTTTTGCCTTTATGCATTCTATGCAAGAAGGTAAAAAACCTTCTCTGTGCAGCAGCCCCACCAAATACTTACCTGAGCCTGATCTTCCTCCAGTGCTGTGCACAAGAGCCTCAGCTCTCTGGGGACTCTGCCTTCTCATTGGCTGAGACTGGAGCAGGAGCTATCCGCTCCTGCTGCTGTCAATCACAGCCAGTGAGCCAATGAGGAAAGAGAGGGGCAGTGCCAAGCCACGGGAGCCTGCCTGGTTGCCGCCATAGCAAGCTGCTTGCTGTAGAGGCACTCGGCAGAAGGGAGGGGCCAGAAGTTCCAGGGGGGACCTGAGAAGAGGAGGATCAGGGTTGCTTAGTGCAAAACCACTGCACAGAGCAGACAACCACTGCACAGAGCAGACACAGAGCAAAACATGTTTATTATTTCAATGTAAGAGAGTCCAAAGCTTTAAAGTGGATGTAAACCCTCACATATATCCAGTTGAAGTAACAGCCCCAGATGATACTCGGGGATGAAACAAATCTCCCTACATAAGTTTTACATGCTGTCTTCAGCTTCAGCTATTCTTTAGAAAGTGCACATTGTGTAAGAGATTTTCTCTTCCTGTTCAACACTGGGAGTGGATTCTTGGCATACAACCAAGTCAGCTGATTGGAGGAAAGGTGCACACCCCCACTCTACAGGCAAAGGAAGGAATGAATGTGCAGAGCTGTGACAAGACAAGCTCTCTGCTAATCTATTTACAGCAATCTCCCTGGACACAAATTTCAGGCTGGTTTTATCGTGATTGACAGGAAACTTGTCAGAAGTTATCATGCTGATAACTAGGGATGAGCTTCGAGTTTGAGTCAAACTCATGTTCGAGTCGAACATCGGCTGTTCGCCGGTTCGCCGAACAGCGAACAATTTGGGGTGTTTGCGGCAAATTCGAAAGCCGCGGAACACCCTTTAAAAGTCTATGGGAGAAATCAAAAGTGCTAATTGTAAAGGCTTATATGCATGGGATTGTCATAAAAAAAGTGTTTGGGGACCTGGGTCCTGCCCCAGGGACATGGATCAATGCAAAAAAAAAGGGGCGCATGTTTCCCGTGTTTAGAACAGTCTGACAGCAAAATGACATTTCAAAGAAAAAAACTCATTTAAAACTACTCACGGCTATTAATGAATTGTCGGTCCGACAATACACATAAAAGTTCATTGATAAAAATGGCATGGGATTTCCCCACAAGGGAACCCCGAACCAAAATTTTAAAAAAAATGGCGTGGGGGTTCCCCTAAATTCCATATCAGGCCCTTCAGGTCTGGTATGGATATTAAGGGGAACCCCACGCCAAAATTTTTAAAAAAATGGCGTGGGGGTCCCCCTCAAAATCTATACCAGACCCTGCAGGTCTGGTATGGATTTTAAGGGGAACCCCGCTCCAAAATAAAAAAAATGGTGTGGGGTCACGGCAAAAATCCATACCAGACCCTTATCCGAGCACACAACCTGGCAGGCCGCAGGAAAAGAAGGGGGATGAGAGAACCCCCCCCTCCTGAACCGTACCAGGCCACATGCCCTCAACATTGGGAGGGTGCTTGGGCCCCCTCCAAAGCACCTTGTCCCCATGTTGATGGAGACAAGGGCCTCATCCCCACAACCCTTGCCCGGTGGTTGTGGGGGTCTGCCGGCAGGGGGCTTATCAGAATCTGGAAACCCCTTTAACAAGGGAACCCCCAGATCCCACCCCCCCTGTGTGAAATGGTAATGGGGTACAAAAGTACCCCTACCATTTCACAAGAAAAGTGTCAAAAATGTAAAAAATGACAAGAGACAGTTTTTGACAATTCCTTTATTTAAAGTCTTCTTTCCATCTACTTTCTTCTATCTTCTATCAGTTTCTTCCTCCATCTTCTTCTTCCTCTGGTTCTTCCTCCGATCCTCTGCTTCTTGCTCCGTTGTTCTCGTCCAGCATCTTCCTCCATGGCGTCTTCTTCGTTCTGGGGCCGCTCCGCATCCATGATGGGAGGCTCCCGCTGTGTAACGTTTCTCGTCTTCTGACACTTCTTAAATAATGGAGGGCAGGGCCACCCGGTGACCCAGCCCCCCTCTGACACATGGGGACTTGACGGGGACTTCCCTTGGCATTTCCCGAGATGTCAGAGGGGGTGGGGTCACCCGTTATGAGAACAAAAGGGACACTCACGGGAGTACAGCCAAACGGGCTGCGCACCCCAGCTATTGGATCAAAAAATGGGGCTTTGAAGCAGCCAATAATATAATTGATAAAATACAAAAAAGGTAGGTAATAAATAATTTTATTAATGCAAAAGGGTATTAATACTGACATCAAGGGTCAGGACATGAACTGGAGTATAAAAGCAATAAATTAAAAACAGTACCAATAACAAGAGGCAGTGTGGGATATGTTACACCATATACAACAGTGATACAATAATACAAAAGTCTTATTGTGTAGGATGTTGACGCGTTTCGACCCCAATGGGTCTTCTTCAGAGGATAAACGTATAAGAACTGTAGGGGTATAAACATGTATTAAAATACTTCAAAAACAAAAACAAAAGAAGAAAAAAGAAAAGAAAAAAGAAAAAATATATGAACGGGTCCATATGTTATGTCTTTACCAGTCACAATGTGTTAGGAGGTTACAGGTGGCCATCAGGTGTTGCAAGCAACACCTGATAACACATATAGTTATTTACCTATTTTATACAGATTTCCCACCATAAATAACATAATAATATATAGATATTTCTATAAACTCCTTTTGGAGTTGTTTACTCAGTATATAATGTTATCCTACCATAGGTGCAGTGCACACCCTTCCTATCTGCTGTCCCTCAACTCTTGGGGATTATTCAGTGCGTGATTCCTTGTAAGACATGTGTGTGTGCTATTCGCTCCCCTGTTGATTGGACCGACTGCTGGGAGATCGGGGATAGAGCAAGAAGGAAATTTCTCCATATCATGGCCACCTGTAACCTCCTAACACATCGTGACTGGTAAAGACATAACATATGGACTCGTTCATATATTTTTTCTTTTTTCTTTTCTTTTTTCCTTTTTTTGTTTTGTTTTTGAAGTATTTTAATACATGTTTATACCCCTACGGTTCTTATACATTTATCCTCTGAAGAAGACCCATTGGGGTCGAAACGCGTCAGCATCCTACACAATAAGACCTTTATATTATTGTATCACTATTGTATATGGTGTAACATATCCCACACTGCCTCTTGTTATTGGTACTGTTTTTAATTGATTGCTTTTGTACTCCAGTTCATGTCCTGACCCTTGATGTCAGTATTAATACCCTTTTGCATTAATAAAATTATTTATTACCTACCTTTTTTGTATTTTGTCAATTATATTATTGGCTGCTTCAAAGCCCCATTTGGGGGTCACCCGTTATGTATCTATATTGACGAAACCCGACAATTCATTACAGCCACGATCAGTTTTCAATGACCTTTTTCCTTTAGAAATGTCATTTTGCTGTCAGACTGTTTTAAACACGGGAAACATGTGCCCTTTTACAGGCATACTATAGACACCCCCCAGGTACGAAATTTAAAGGAATATTACACTTTTATTGCTTCACTTTAAGCATTATTAAAATCACTGCTCCCGAAAAAACGGCCGTTTTTAAAACTTTTTTTTGCATTGATCCATGTCCCCTGGGGCAGGACCCAGGTCCCCAAACACTTTTTATGACAATAACTTGCATATAAGCCTTTAAAATTAGCACTTTTGATTATTCATGTTCAAGTCCCATAGACTTTAACGGTGTTCCCGTGTTCAAACTAATTTTTTGCCTGTTCGCATGTTCTGGTGCCAACCGAACAGGGTGGTGTTCGGTTCATCCCTACTGATAACAGAGCAACGAAACAGTAGAAACACATGCGACTTAGTGCTTTGGAGAGAGATAAGAAAACACTACAGAAATATGTGCTTAGGTCAAATTTCATGAATCAGGTTTACATCCAATTTAATATCACTTTAATTATGAGATTCAAATTCAAATAAGTATTTGTCTTACATGATTGTTATGATGGCTTGGTAGGTCTCAGGTATGATGCAGCATAGCGACTGGGTAGAGATTCCAGTGGTGAACTTGAGGTCTTCAAAACTTCGTCCAGTTGCCAGGAAACAAAGTGTTGCTATCAGTCTCTGTTCCGCTGTAATGCTAGTTCTTAAGACTCTGTCCTTTTTTGTTATGAGGAGTGACATTTGACTCAGGAGCAGCTGAAAGGACTCATCAGGAATCCTCAGATAGTTTCCGATAATCATCGGGATTGTTTTCCTTGAGCTCTTGAACCAATCTCATATGAGAGAATGATTCTTCAGCCACTCTTTACTCCATAACCTTCGCCTTTTGCTTCTGGGCTCCTCTGCTTGCTGTATAGCCATCACTCTAAACATTACTATGGCAATGGTCCTCTCATCCACATCCATATTGAAGGTGGTGCTGATGGAGGTGATGCAGTAGAGATGCTCACTACGCACAAGGTTCATTCTCATGAACGCACGTTGCTCCTCTGGGCATATACGTGAACCACAGCCAGGGTGCAGAGGTCAAATACATTTTGTTACTTCCTTTTTAAATGCAAAAAACGCATGACAAAACGATAAACTGATGTTCATAAACGATTTATTGTTCGAAAATCGGTCATTACCTGATGGCGTGATCGTTTGCTCTCACGAACGTATGTTCGTTTTTCAAAAGCACACTCGGATGATTTTTCGTCTGGTGTATGGCCAGCATAAGACAGACCTTAATCTGAATAATGGCAGAGAGAGCCTTATTAATAATGACACTTTGGTACAAAGGGGATCATTCCCTGATTACCTGTCCTAAGGGAACTGGAAATCAAGGTAGGCTGTTACTTGCTGCTAAGAGTCATATTTTCTGATAAATTGGCAGTTTTCTTCATAGAATCAAACTCTCTGTAAGAGGTCAGTACTCACACTTGAGAAAACTCAGTATTTTTTACTTTTTGCTATATAAATATCCCCAAAAAATATATAAAAAAACATTTTTTCCCTCAGTTTAGGCCAATATGTATTTTTCTACATATTCTTGGTAAAAACAAATTGCAATAAGCGTTTATTGATTGGTTTGCACAAAAGTTATAGCGTCTACAAAATAGGGGATAGTTTAATGGCATTTTTATGAATCATTTTTTTTTTATTAGTAATGGCGATGACCAGCAATTTTTATCATGACTGCGACATTATGGCGGACAGATCGGACACTTTTGGCGCTATTTTGGGACCATTCACATTTATACAGCGATCAGTGCGATTAAAAATGCATTGATTACTGTGTAAATTTGACTGACAGTGAAAGGGTTAACCATGTGTCCTAGGGAGTGATTCTAACTGTGGGGGGGATGGGCTATGTGTGACACGACACTGATCAACGCTCCCGATTACAGGGAGCTGTGATCAGTGTCCTGTCACTAGGCAGAATTGGGAAATGCTTGTTTACATCAGCATTTTCCCGTTCTTCCTCTCCGTGAGACGATCGCGGGATCCGCGATCACACTCACGGAGCTTGCGGTGGGCGCGTGCGCCGCTTCTTAAATGTATATCGGCGTGAGCCGGTCGGCAATCGGTTTAAAGTGTTACTAAACCCACAGAAGTAAAATCAGTCTGTATATGCTGTAAAGCATGCTTGTTATACTCACTGTGGAACCTTAGGGGTTGAAATAAATGCTAAAATAAATATTATCCAAGGGTAGTTATGAATTTCCTCTATTTATTCCATATATGTATTAACGTGTCCATTCCTATAGTTAGCTAGTCTATTAAAACTCTGATAATGTTACTGTTGATAACACAATGATATAAGGTTAGCTATGAAAACAAACACACTGCTTAGTAAAACAACATCTTATTTAATTCCCAAGAAAACAGAAAAAAATGCTAACATAAAAACACTAAAGGAAAATATTACAGCATATATAACAAAAGAGCATTAAAGATACTTATCACAAGGCTGTCCTCTAGATCAGTGGTTCTCAACTCCAGTCCTCAGGACCCACCAACAGGCCAGATTTTAAGTATTACCTTGGGGAGATGCAGACTAGAATACTGCAATCACTGAGCAGCAAATGATATCACCTGTGATGTATTTCAGTTAACTTGCAAACCTGGCCTGTTAGTGGGTCCTGAGGACAGGAGTTGAGAACCACTGCTCTAGATATTGTCGCATCAGCGTCAGGAGAATAGTTCCTCCAGGTGCCTTGGCCGTGTTCCTGCGCGCATGCGCGGCGGAACGGCGCTACGACGCATGCGCATTCGCAGCCCGGCGCTTCGGCGCACGCGCATGCGCACTTGAGAAATCAACGGTACAATTTCTAGGATTCATTATCTCCACCAACGGGATTGCAATGGACCCTCAGAAGGTCAAAGCAATTCAAGAGTGGCTGGCCCCTACGGATAAAAAAGGAGTACCGCGATACATAGGATTTTCACATTTCTACCGAAGATTTATCGCTGGCTTCTCATCTATTGTGGCACCCATCACTCAGCTTACACGCAAAAATAATCATTTTCAGTGGACCTTGGAAGCCCAGGAAACTTTTACCAAATTAATAGCCCTATTTTCTTCCGCACCAATTTTACAGCATCCAGATCCAGCCTTGCCATTTGTACTAGAAGTTGATGCCTCTGAAACTGCCACTGGAGCCATCCTCTCCCAAAGGCAGGGTCCCAAAGCCCTCTTGCAACCCATAGCCTTTGCTTCCCGGAAATTAGGCGCACCAGAGAAAAATTATGATGTTGACGATAGAGAGTTATTGGCAATCAAGTTCCCTCTGGAAGAGTGGAGGTATCTACTAGAGGGGGCATCACATCCTGTTATGATCTTTACAGATCATACAAATCTGGAGTATCTCCAAACAGCCAAACGCTTAAGACCCAGACAGGCCCGGTGGGCTCTCTTCTTTTCCAGATTTAATTTCCACATTTCATACAGACCTGGCTCAAAAAATGGAAAAGCAGATGCATTATCCCGGATGTTCCATGAAACCCCTCAGGTAGTTGAAACTAGTACTATTCTGTCGCCACAAAATTTTTGCTTGATCACGCAAACTGACCTGATGTCCTCCATAAAATCTGCATCCAGCCAGTGTTCCAACCTTGAAATGTTCTCTCTAGAGAAACACAATGACCTACTCTGGGCACAAGGGAAAATTTTTGTCCCACTTGAAGTAATACCTCTGACCTTAAAAACTTTTCACAACCACAAATTGGCAGGTCATTTCGGGACTCTAAAGACCGCTGAATTAATCTCCTGTTCTTTTTGCTGGCCAGGCTGGAGACAGGACTGTAAAGACTATGTTGCTTCCTGTATCTCATGTCAACTCAGTAAAGGGTCAAACACGAAGTCTTAGGGTCTACTAAAACCATTATCCATCCCTGAACGACCGTGGGCAGGAATTTCCATGGACTTCATTGTGGATCTACCTCCCTTAGGAGGGTTCACCACCATCCTTGTCATCATTGACCGACTGTCAAAAATGGCACAATTTCTGCCCATGGTGGGTACCCCCTCTGCCTCAGCTACAGCTGACATTTTCTTCAAAGAAGTTGTTAGACTTCATGGCATACCTGACAGCATCATCTCAGATAGAGGTGTCCTGTTCACCTCTAAGTTTTGGAAGGAACTCTGCAAATCCTTGGAAGTAAAAATTTGTCTCTCCTCCGCATATCACCCTCAGAGTAACGGCCACGGAGAGAACAAACCAAACTCTGGAGCAATATCTCTGCTGTTTTTGTTCCAATTCTCAAGATGACTGGTCCACTATCCTGCCTTACGCTGAATTCGCGTACAATAATTCCATTCACTCTGCCACTAACCAAACACCCTTCTGGTCAAATTTTGGTTTTAATCCTTCTTTTCTCCCAGGTTCCCTTCCTAAGATGTCTGCCCCTGCCGTACAAAACCGGGTAGCCTCTATCCAGATGAACTTTTGGAAAATTCAAGAGGCTATGCAAAAAGCCCAGGATGACTACAGTAAACATTACAATAAGGGAAAGAAGGAGAATCCAGTCTTCAAGATGGGAGAAGAAGTGTGGCTATCGGCTGTTAACCTCAGATTGCCAATTCCATCACGGAAATTAGGGCCAAAGTTTATAGGTCCCTTCAAGATCAAAAGAATGATCAATCCTGTAGCTTTTGAGCTAGCCTTACCTAATTCTTACAAAATTCACCCAGTATTCCATGCATCCCTTCTGAAACCTGTTGTTTCTAGCCCTTTTGCTGGCAGAGAGGAGCCACCTCCTCCACCAGTTCTGGTTGATTTAGAAAGTGAATTCGAAGTGGAAAGAATATTGAGTTGCAGGAAGAAGGGAAGACAACTCCAGTACTTGATCAAGTGGAAGGGATGTCCCCCTGAGGACAACTCCTGGGAACCTTCTAAAAATCTACATGCCCCACGTTTGGTCCAGGCTTTCCAGCAAGAACATCCGGAATTGATGTCCAGTTTGGGTGTCCAGAGGCCACCCCTCGGGGGGGCACTGTCAGGAGAATAGTTCCTCCAGGCGCCTTGGCCGTGTTCCTGCGCGCATGCCCGGAACTTCAGCGCGTGCGCATCCGCACTGGCACATGCCCAACGTGACCCTTAGCTGGCCTATATAAATGGCTCTGGTACTCAGACAAATTGCTGGTTTGTCTTCAGCTTCCTGTTGTTCCTTGATCCTGCTTGCTATACCTGTTTGCCCGTTGTGACCCGGATTGATCTTGACTCTGCTGTTCTTCTCCTCGACCTGACCCTCGGCTTGTTTAAACGGATTCCGCTCTTCTCCAGTGTTTGACCCTCTGCCTGTGACCTGGATCTGCCTACTGTCTCCTTGCCCTTGAACCTCTGCCTGTGACCCAGATCTGCCTACTGTCTCCTTGCCCTTAAACCTCAGCCTGTGACCTGGACTTGACTTGTGTCTCCCAGACACCATACCTCAGCCTGTGTTGGATTATCCAGTTCTTCTGTGTTTGACCCTCAGCCTGGTTCTGGACTTTCTGTTTACCTTACTCGAGTGTGCCATTCCATCTGCCATCTCTGCACAGCTGCTCATCCCTGCCAAGACTACTACTCCAGTCTTCACCTGCCTTCTGGGTAGCTTGTGCCTCTTTGTGCCATCCATTCCCTGTCTCACCTCCAGGGGGCGGACTGCGCTTAGTCGCAAGGGTGAACCGCTCTCGGCATCTCGGCCTCGGTAAGTACATTTCTGACAGTCAGCCAGGCTCAAAATGGTAACAGAGAACCATGAGGCTCAGAGAAGCAAGAGTGAAAAGGGATCAATTTCGCTTCTGTGTGCACTTTTACACTGCATTCAGACCCCCTCGTAACCACACCCCACATGCCTCCTGTCCAATGAGATATTGCCAAGAGGCAGTCCTTTCAATGTATTATATTTGGTGTGTATTGTTAGAGAGGTTTTTTTTTTCTTGGGAGAGTGCATGGGATTAGCACAGGGCCAATCAGCACTGTCCAGACATGTCCAGACAGAGAATTAGCCTCATAGGACAGCTCATTACAGTATGAAAACTCCTACAAGCATCACCAGGAACTTATAAAAATCACAAGACTGCTATTTACAGCTGACGAGAAAAGGTATTTAGCAGTGTATATTTACTAAAATGAATTGCATTTCCATGTTCTGTGTATTATGGGAGACTGGATCTAGTGAATGCAGTGTCCTGGGTTTAGTAACACTTCAAGACCACCATGCTGTGGTCACCTGTGTGATTTTTGTGGGGACTTCTGCACAAAGCAATTGAAAAGAGGTGTGTGTCTCTCTTTGTGAATAATAAGGGGCAGACTTTTTATCTCCTCAATTTCTGCATTTTGAAACTAATTTCTGCTGCATATACATGACAAAGAAACTCACTTCAAGTTTCAGGACTGAGGCATCTTGATTGTTTTAACCCCTTCGCGCTCACGCTATAGCCGACGGCTACAGCGTGGGCCTAAATTGCCGGGAGGGCGCACGCGATGTGCTCTGTGATCGGTGAGTCAATGAGACTATCCCGACCCCTTACCACGTGATCAGCTGTCAGCCAATGACAGCTGATCGCATGATATAAACAGAGCCAGTAACCGGCTATTTTTTTTCCTCACGCAGGCAACGTGAGGCAAAAAAAAACTGGCTTCTGTCAGAGAGACATTGGTCCCGAACATGGAGAGCTGCCCACCAGTGCCACCTACCAGTGCAAATCAGTGCCCATCAGTGCCACCTATCAGTGCTGCCAAACAGGGCCCATCAGTGCCACATTAGTGTCACCTATCAGTGCCCACCAGTGCCGCCGTATCAGTGTCTATCAGTGCAGCATATCAGTGCAGCTTCATCAGCAAACAACAATGAAGGAGAAAAATTACCTGTTTGCAAATTTTTTTTGTCATTCAACGTTATTGAAAGAAATAAAGAAAATATGCACAATACGCAAGTTGCAGGTACAACTGCATAAGTATTTTGATACAGCTTAAAATACCGTGTAATATTCTGTAAACATTATCCCATAATTCTCAATTGTTGTGGTTGTCAGAAGAGGTCAGATCTTTCTTAACCGCCTATAAACTATCATATCCAAAGATAAAAGACTTCGGTTTTGCCTCTGTCATCAACTGAATACAAAAAACATTGTTAACCTTATTCTAGCTTCTTTTCCTTTTGTCCTCTGCTTTCTTAATTATAAGGGTAGGGAGAGAGAAGTAAGAGAAGAGAAAGGAAGGAGTTTGGGTACAATGTTAGCTTTCAGCTCCATGTAAACGGAATGGATTACAGATATGGTTCTATGGGAGTGTGCTTTTGTTCTGTCATTCTGACGTGTGGGAGGACATAGCGTCCTCAAAATCCTGGGAATATTTAAAAACAAACCAGGGTTGCCAGATCTTGTGAAATCTTTCTACACTGTCTGTATCCTGTGCCAGGGTATCCTCCATATTACACATGTTTTTTACTTTGTTTAGCCAATCTGGGATGGATGGAACCCGGGGAGAGTTCCAGTGTAGAGGAATCAGTGATTTGGCCGCATTTAAAAGGTGTTTAGTTAAGGAGTGCTTATATCTTTTAAGTGAAAAGTGTGCCATGTGTAATAAGCAGCAGGCTGCGTTTAAATTTAGTTTAGTCTGTTATCTTTTTAATCAGTTCCCTGACTTTATTCCAAAAGGATGTGATTAGGGAGCAATGCCACCATATGTGGGTCAGTGTGCCTGTTTCTTTGTGACACCTCCAGCAAGAAGCCGTTTTTTGTGGATCTCACCTGTGTCGCGTATCCGGGGTGTTGTACCAATGTGTCAACAACTTATAACTCATTTCCTGCATTTTTGTGCTTATGGAACACTTATGTGCTAATATGCAAGCATACCTCCATTTTTTATCTGTTATTTCCTCCTGTAATTCCTCCGACCACTTCCTCCTGTGTCCATCTGTCCCAGCGGCCTTAGAGTGCTGTAGCCATGAATAGGCAATTGAGGTGGCCTTGTTAAGTGGGGTACCACCTTGGTACACCGATTCCAGGTCAGTTAGTGGTCTGTGAAAGTCCTGTGGGTTCCCTGTCCTCCCTTAAATAGCTTCGTAGTTGAAAGTAGGACCAGTGACGCATATGAGGGAGGTTGTTTTTTAACTTGAGAGTGGTCCACTCTTTGAATTTACTCCTAGTGAAACAGTCACCTGCCAACAGTGGGGCGTTCTGCTGTATTGTTTGAAATATTGTGTTCTGGAGACCAAGGACGAAGTCAGGATTGTCTTTCAGTGATGTCAGTGGGCTAAGAGATGTGGTGATGATCGTACGTTTGGCAATAGAGTGCAAACTCTCCAGTGTGTTGCCTGTAAGGGGGTGTCAGTGTAAACTAAGGTGATAACTGGTCCACGGGATCCAAGAAGAGTATTTCAGCAGTATCGGATTCAGGTCTGCCTCTAGTGATACCCAGTCTTTCATATGGTCATGGCAGTGCCCATCAATTACTCTAGCAAGGTGTGAAGCATAGTAGTACTGTATGAAATCCGGTAGGCCCATCCCAACCAACTCCTTGGGTTTAGTCAACCAGCTAAGTCTAATTCTAGGTTTATGCTGGTTTCATAAGAACCTTAATAAGATAGAGTTTAGTACCTTGAAGAAATTTTGGGGAATCCTGATGTAGAGTGCGCATCAGATAAAGGAACTTAGGCAAGATCACCATTTTGATGAATGCCGCACAGCCAAACCAGGAAAAGTATCCTAAGTGCCAGTTTTTAAGGTCCTTTTCACAGTTCTTAAGTAGGGGGGGTAATTCTGTTCAAAAATAGTTTGTGATTGTGGGGTTAGCCAGATTCCAAGGTGTTTGGGTGCCCAAGGGTCCCATCTGAAGTGTGAGTTGGTCTTAGTCAGTGAAAGTATTCTATCCGGAAGTATATCTTCAAATTTGAAATATAACAATAATGGGCAAATTCCTTTAGCAAATTGGGCAGGGTTATTGTCGGGTTCATTAGAAATAATGTCCTGAACCTGGAAGCCAGTGATTGCGGTGTTTGTTTTAATCATTCTGATAAATGGTTCTAATGACAAGATGAATAGCAAGAGTGATAAAGGACAACCCTGTCTAGTTCCATTCCTTATGTGCACCTTTTCAAACAATATGCCATTGATTTTTAGTTTCCTGAGGGGTTTTGGTATAGCGCAGAGATTGATGACAACTTATGTGGGCCTAGCCCCACATGTCTGTACACTACCATAATAAAATCCCAGGCAACACGATCGAAGGCCTTCTCCGCATCAGTGGAGAGGAGAAAGCTTTCGGTGTCCCGCCCTCTTGCCGCGTGAATTAGGAGGAGGGCTTTGGTCATGTTGTCTTTGGCTTCTCTACCAGGCACGAAGCCCACCTATTCCATACCAATGAGCTCGGGAAGAAGTGGTTCCAATCGTAGAGCGAGGATTTTTGTAAATAGTTTAACGTCCAGGTTTAACAGGGAGATGGGACGATAGCTGCCACAGTCCATTGGATCTTTACCTAATTTTGGTATCACTGCAATGTATGCAGAAAGGAAATCTGAGGTTACCTCCCTGGGTTTGGACATGGAATTCAAGGCCGCAGTGAGTGGTTCTATGATAATGTTTATGAAGGTTTTGTAGTAGATGGAGGAATAACTATCTGGCACTGGGCTCTTCCCTGATTTCAGTTGTTTGATAGCTTGTCTGAGCTCTAGAGGTGAGATTGATGCTTCTAGTAAAGAGATGTCAAGGTCTTGTAGGATCGGGAGTCCACTCCTATTTAGGTATTCTTGAATAATTTGTGCCCTATCTCCCTCCATACCCTGTTGCCTGTGTTTTGGTGGTAAGTTATATAGCTTTGTGTAAAACTTGTGAAAGTGTTCAGCTGTCGCCTCGGACGCCACATCAGTGCTGCCATTCTCTCATTTGATACCGGCAATATTATTGGCATAGGTGTGTTCTCTCGTGGCCAGAAATCAACCTGTCTTATTCCCTGATTTGTAGTAAAGCTTCTTTTTTAAAAAGCATTCCTTTCCTTCTGGAGTCGAGTATGTGTTGCAAATCCTTTCTAATGTCTAACAGTTTTTTTGCTGTTTGTACTGAGAGGGACTGCTTGTGGAAGGATTCTAACATTCAGATTTGTTCTATCAGGCTTTGAATATTATTTTCCCTTTCCTTTTTGCATTTAGAACCCAACCTGATCAGTTCCCCCCTGATTGTGCATTTATGTGCCTCCTAGACCACTAGTGGATCTGCATCGGGTGTGGTATTATGTCTAAAAAATTCTGTCAGGGCAGAGGTGATTGTGGGAAGAAATGATGGGTCAGTCAGCAGTGAAGCATTAAGTCTCCATGTCGGTTGCTTATGTGGGGGAGTCATTAGGTCCAGTGTTAGGGAGATGTGCCCCTTTCACATTTGGGGGGTCTCTTTGTGAGATAAACAGATAGTCTAGACGTGCATATCTGGAATGTGGGGTAGAAAAATATGTAAAATCCCAGCCTTCAGGATTAAGGAAGCACCAGGTGTCTACCAGCTGTAGGGACTGTAATAGGGATTTAATTTATTTTACGTATTCTATACATGATACAGGTTTCTCCATTGGAGGTGTCGGTCCATGGGTTTAGTGGCACATTAAAGTCACCACCCATGATCAAGCAACCCAAAGTGAAACCTTGTAACTCACTAATTACTTATTGGCAAAACATCACGTGAGCCCTCTTGGGAAAATGTACATTCGCTAGTGTTACGGGCGCGCCCCCAAATGTCCCTTTCAGGAATATGAATCTGCCCCCTGGGTCAATTAGTTGTTCTGATAATTCAAAAGGTGCCTCTTTGATCACCAGTATTGTGAGGCCCTTGGACATGGAATCATTGTTAGTGACATGGTATGCCTTTGTAAAATAGGAGTTCATAAGTTTTGGTATGTGATGTGTTTTTTTTTTCCTGGAGAAACACAAAATGGGGGCTACTTTTTTGAGCTCCCTTAAAAGGGTAGTGCGTCGTTCAGGTATGTTCAAGCCCCTGACGTTGTGTGAGAGCACTCAGTGGCTGCACCCCAGAGATGAAGAGACCATCCAGAGGACTCAGGAGGAAGTGCTCCAAGGACCAATCTGCAAAAGCAAAACTAGTAGATGTAGATTAGTATCTGTACCAAGAGTAAAATTAGTGCTAACAGTACATTTTTCTGTATACTGTAAAATAGACAAGGATAAAGACAGAGAAAGAAAAAGCAATGGGAGAAGAAGCAGAAGTAGAAAATCAAGAGTAGAGAGCACTAGAAATCCTTCTCCTGAGGCAGTAATCAGTCACCCCAGAAGAAATCACTTACTAAAGTAGTGTACCCTGTATCTGTACTCAGAAGCACAGGGATGCACTGTCAGGGCTGGGCTCAGCCTTCCTTCTCTGGGCTGGCCGCTCAGCTGTCGGCTAATTGCCAGCTCCCATCTCTCTCCACAGTTACTCAGCTGTTGATGATCCTGATCGTCAGTCCTGCCTACTTAAGCCGTCCAGTCCAGAGGAGCTCTGCCTTCGCCTTGGTAACATCACAAGAAACTATCTCCTGCGTTCCTGTTTAAAGACTGGCTTTGCTGACATCCCTTCTGGATCCAGATCCTGCTTGCTGTTCCACTACTTTGATCCTTGGCTTGGCTGACTATCCGTTCCGGTTACTGTACTTTGGCTATGTTTTGACTACATTTTTTCTTTTTACTTTTATTATCAAACAAGTGTGATTTAACTGTACTTCTGTCTTGGCCTTATTTCATGGTATCTGACACACTCTGTGGGGTAAGAGGGAAGTGACAAACGACTTGGTGACAATTCACCTCTAACGTTTGTTAGGAGTAGTCTAAACAGTTAAACCTAAAGGAACATCTTAACTGTTGCACACAGCCTTAAGGGCATCAACTATGAATCTTAACTAATGTACACCCGACCATAAAGGGTGGTATGAGCATGGGTAAACAAGTCATAAGTCCAATCTATTGGTAAAGTCACTACCTGAGGCCTACACAGTCAATCATCCCTCGGGATGACAAGCCATGAGGGCAGGCAATTAAAGTCTGAGCAAAATTAAAATTGAAAATAGTAAACCAAAAAAAAAGAGTGGGGCAGCGAACAGTAAGCTGAGGGTGGGGTTCTATGTCCATCCACTGTAGCCTGAGCAAGTGCATGAGTTGAATATGATAGAATGGGATTCCTAATGTAGGTCAAGGACCATCAGTTTATGATGTTTATATGTCCCTGGTCTCCCTGGTTACAGAGATCAAAACAGGCCAGCAAAGTCTGCCCAAGATCGTATGCCTTGTACAGTCAATGATTTTGAAGGGATCCTCATACACGTACATAAGCTCAGTGTTGCTGCGTAAGTCGTTCTTGTGTAGAGAAAGGGACCTCATAACTTTTGAACTCCTATTTTACAAAGGCATACCATGCCACTAACAATGATTCCATGTCCAAGGGGGTCACAATACTGGTGAACAAAGAGGCACCTTTTGAATTATCAGAACAACTAATTGACCCAGGGGGCAGATTCATATTCCTGAAAGGGACATTTGGGGGCGCGCCCGTAACACTAGCGAATGTACATTTCCCCAACAGGGCTCACGTGATGTTTTGCCAATAAGTAATTAGTGAGTTACAAGGTTTCACTTTGGGTTGCTTGATCATGGGTGGTGACTTTAATGTGCCACTAAACCCATGGACCGACACCTCCAATGGAGAAACCTGTATCACGTATAGAATACGTAAAATAAATTAAATCCCTATTATAGTCCCTACAGCTGGTAGACACCTGGTGCTTCCTTAATCCTGAAGGCTGGGATTTTACATATTTTTCTACCCCACATTCCAGATATGCACGTCTAGACTATCTGTTTCTCTCACAAAGAGACCTCCCAACAGTGAAAGGGGCACATCTCCCTAACACTGGACCTAATGACTCCCCCACATAAGCAACCGACATGGAGACTTAATGCTTCACTGCTGACTGACCCATCATTTCTTCCCACAATCACCTCTGCCCTGACAGAATTTTTTAGACATAATACCATAATAATGCGGATCCACTAGTGGTCTGGGAGGCACATAAATGCACAATCAGGGGGGAACTGATCAGGTTGGGTTCTAAACGCAAAAAGGAAAGGGAAAATAATATTCAAAGCCTGATAGAACAAATCCGAATGTTAGAATCCCTCCACAAGCAGTCCCTCTCAGTACAAACAGCAAAAAAACAACAGTTAGACATTAGAAAAGATTTGCAACACATACTCGACTCCAGAAGGAAAGGAATGCTCTTTTTCAAAAAGAAGCTTTACTACAAATCAGGGAATAAGACAGGTTGATTTCTGGCCACGAGAGAACACACCTATGCCAATAATATTGCCGGTATCAAATGAGAGAATGGCAGCACTGATGTGGCGTCCGAGGCGACAGCTGAACACTTTCACAAGTTTTACACAAAGCTATATAACTTACCACCAAAACACAGGCAACAGGGTATGGAGGGAGATAGGGCACAAATTATTCAAGAATACCTAAATAGGAGCGGACTCCCGATCCTACAAGACCTTGACATCTCTTTACTAGAAGCATCAGTCTCACCTCTAGAGCTCAGACAAGCTATCAAACAACTGAAATCAGGGAAAAGCCCAGTGCCAGATAGTTATTCCTCCATCTACTACAAAACCTTCATAAACATTTTTACAGAACCACTCACTACGGCCTTGAATTCCATGTCCAAACCCAGGGAGGTAACCTCAGATTTCCTTTCTGCATACATTGCAGTGATACCAAAATTAGGTAAAGATCCAATAGATTGTGGCAGCTATCATCCCATCTCCCTGTTAAACCTGGATGTTAAACTATTTACAAAAATCCTCACTCTACGATTGGAACCACTTCTTTCGGAGCTCATTGGTTTGGAACAGGTGGGCTTGGTGCCTGGTAGAGAAGCCAAAGACAACGTGACCGAAGCCCTCCTCCTAAATTCACACGGCAAGAGCATGGGACATCGAAGGCTTTCTCCTCTCCACTGATGTGGAGAAGGCCTTCGATCGTGTTGCCTGGGATTTTATGATAGTGTGCAGACATGTGGGGCTAGGCCCACATATGTTGTCATCAATCTCTGCGCTATACCAAAAACCCTCGGGAAACTAAAACTCATGGCCTGTGGGTAGTCAATTGTTATAGAATGAATATGCTCCGCATGAGAGGTAAGGCTCGTTGGGGCCACTGGTTACCAGGGGCTCAAACTGGAGGGGGGGGAAGGAGGCAATGAGTAAATGGATAAGTCATCATGTTGGGCTCTAGCTGCTTCAGCTTGCATCCTAGGTGTTCCTGCTTTGGATCCTCCACCACAGCTATTTTTTGATTTTTTAGACTGCCTCTTGTCTGGGGTAGAAAACTGTGATCTAGGGGGGCTTCATTCTAAGGGGGCCTGCAAGAAGTTGAAGTACCACTCTGGGAGAAATGACCCAAATTCAGTGCGGTGCAGAAGTCTGGCACGTCTGCTGGTGTGCGCAGCACATGTTGTTGACCATTGTGCGAGACCGTCAGAGCAAACGGGAATCATCAGGTATAGTTCAGATCCCTTATTCCAGATTCTGGAATATCATTATAGTTTCTCCATTGAAGATAATGTGATCATTCCTCCTAGCTTTACGCATTATTTCCTCTTTGAGGACAAAACTTTGCAGACAACATATTATGTCTCTCGGTGGTGCAGTCTCAGGGCCCCTCGGTCTTAGAGCTCTATGTGCTCTCACAAAGTCAATCTCCATGTCCTGTCTTTCTAGCAAACTTTTAAAGACCTGCTGTAAAGCTGGGACAATCTAGTCAGGCTCCACAGTTTCTGGGATTCCCCTCACTCTTATGTTGCATCATCGGCCCGTTATTCAAATCTTTAATATGTTTATTCATTTCTATGAAGTGCTGTGACTGTGTAACAGAGATCATTTCCAATCTGTGTGTGGCCTTATCTCTGTGTTTCCCTGCGGCTTCTGCAGACGCCAGCTTCACAGTCAGCAGAAGCAGATTTGTTTTCAGGTCAGTAATTGCTGCAGAAAAGGTGGATTTAATGTCCGCAGCAAACACTGACATATCAGAGTAGGTTAGGAGGTGTTCCGATTGGGGTTTACCCCTACCTGAGTCCTCAGGAGCCGATTGAGGGTCCTCACTGTATTCCTCCTTGTGGTGTGTCAGTGCCATCTGCTGCTGCAAAATGCAGACTTGTTTTTGAAGAGATCTGTGATGTTCCTTTCTGGATAGGCTGCTGAAACAACGGTGTGGACGAGAGTGCGGGGTGGTGTAGAGCCTTTTGCCTGGCATCTGAGAGCTGGTGGTCGAGGTTGCTGTAAACGGCCATGTGTGCAGAGGAGCTCCCTCAGTGTGCTGCCATCCTTGTCGCGCGCCAAGCCACATGCCCCTGTTTTTTTATTAAAACTGTTTGTTTTTTTCAAAATGTTTGGACTTTTTTGTTTGTTTAGCAAAAAATAAAACCCCCAAAAGTGATTAAATACCACCAAAAAAAGCTCTCTTTGTGTGAAAACAAATGATAACATTTCATATGGGTACAGTGTAGCGTGACCACACAATTGTCATTCAAAGTGTGACAGTGCTGAAAGCTGAAAATTGGCCCGGCAGGAAGGGGATGAAAGTGCCCAGTAGGCAAGTGGTTAAATGACCGATGTGGGTCTCTTGCAGGTAGATAGCGCAGCTCTGATCGTGTGCAACCACCAATTAAATATTTTTATTATGTCTCAGAATTCCAGTTACCTGTGCTTCTTCACAGTTCACAGATCTATGCTCTCAAGTTAAAGGACAAGCCTTGGATTAGAACAAACAGGCCAGAACACTGGCAGACAAAAGTGTACCAATGATACTGTAGGGCAGGCTGAGGGGTGTAAGTTACAGCAAATAAAACATTTCAAAATACTCAACATCATGTTATGTAGCCCTCAATCTTTATAAAAAAGTACCTTGCTAGTTTTTGCTAGCAATGTTAGGTCGAGCACCAGTAATGAATCTTAAAGCGGAACTAAATTTTTTTAATCAACATTAACGATTTTAATCCCTTTGCTGATAGCATCGGTAAATAGATAGGAAGGTAGATTATATTTACTTTGCTTTTTTTTTTTACATTTGTTCAGTTGTTTTCTGGTTTCTATAGTCTAGGTCAAAATGATGTCATTAATCCCAGAAGTCTTCAGGAGGTTTTTTCAGCTAAGCACACCCCTCCTGCCTGCATGCCTGAGCTAAGGGCAGATGGATTTTAGGAAGTTAATGCTACATGAATCATCTACCTTTACTCAAGATGGGCAAGACTAGAAATGTTAGAGAGGTATTTTCAAAGTGATTTTTTGACAAGATAAAGCAAAGAGAGATATGGATGATGGGTGAGTTTGGTTTGAATATTAAAAATGAATTAAATAGCATTTTCAGTCTGTGGTGCTTAGATACAGTTTATTTCCACTTTAATGCAACCTTTTCTTTTTCCAATGCTTACTGTTAAATATGAACCTTTCAGTTTATACGCATGTTTATAATATAAGTGTATGCATGATCAGTGAGCAAACCTCTACAGTTGTTACAGGTTATTCTATTAAAAATTCAATGACATGTTTTGTCGTTCCTAATATCATTAAAAGCCTCATCTATTACAATCCAGGCTTGAAATGTGTTTTTTTTTTATATATATATATATTCAATTCATACTAAATCACTAAGCTAATTAAAACTAGAGAACCTGTTCAATCTAATCTAAACTCGTGTTTTATTAGTCTAAGCATATATATGTATCTTTCTGATCGGCAGATACAAATTAGTATATGTAATGAGGTACTTTACACATCAATGATTATGGTTGTATCTGTATAAAATCCCTCACTGAATGTCAAAATAGTTGTCTGCATAATTTTAGCACAGATCTGCCAGAAAAAAAAATCATAGTTCATGGATCTCAGTTATATGGCCCACATGTACTGTATGTCCTACACATCACAAGTCCTTCCTCCTTATCCATTCAGAAATCATGAACAGCGACTATGTTGATGGGTTTACACAGCCGGCTGCCTGTCTCTCTGTGAGTGGTGCTGTGTAGGCAATTAACAGAAAGCCAACATGAAGACACATTATGGTCTCATTTACACTAGCAGTCAGGGGTGGCGGTAAAACTACGTGATTGATCCAAATTTTTCTGCCCAACTCATCTGCTCCCCATTAGGCTGCAAAGGCAGTGGCCAGGGGTGTACACATGTCATGGCAGCGATGCTTTGTATCGCAGTGTGGCAAAAATTATCCCTTCTGTCATGATGAGTGGGCAGTACTGCCCGCTCAACATGACCCATTCTACTGAATGGGAGTGCACAGCTACCGCATTGCTAGTGCGGGGTTCAAGAGGTTAAAGCAAGTGGTGAGGAGGCAATAGAACACCACCTTACCGCCTGCCAAATGATTTCTAAAGAGCAATCTGAACACAGACTACTCTTCAGAGAATACTGCTAGTGTAAACAAGGCCTAAGGGCTTATGCACACAAGTGCCCAAAACACTAGGTTTTCAGGAATTCAGGCATTTTTTTAGTTATCTTATTGCAGCCCTTTTCTTTTAATGGGCCAGTACACACAGGTGGTAAATTTGAGTAAAATCCCCAAATCTGCAATTTCAGTCAGTATTTTATGCAGATACACGTGAGTGCATGCATCAACCACAACTCCCCCCTTGAATAGTAGATTAGTTATAGCTAGAAGAATTTTTATGTACATATAAGCACATATAAACATGTAAATGTGCACACACTACACGGACCATACTCACATTTTTGTACAGGAGCTTTCTGCCAGGAAGATCCTGCTTTCATACATCAGTACCATGTGCAAAGACCCTTAAGCGTTTAAACTAGCTGTATTTAGAATATATTTTTATCCCTACATAACACATGCAAGACCCTTTAGATGTCTCCTAGACACAATAACCTTCACAAACAATCAGAGAAATCATTGGTAGGGAAAAATATGGCATCTAAGAAAGACCAAAAAAAGCAAGAAGATCTGAAAACTGATTGTGACTAAAATTTTAAAGAATCCTTAGCTAAGAAACGCTGGTTCAGAAAGTTGGTCAAAATATCAACCTAGGTAACCCTGGCCGCAAAAATACTTTATGCCTTACTTATCCATGTGGAACTTCAGCTCTTCACCTATAAATGAGCTATCCTATAATACATAGAATAAAATGAGCACTCATTATTTCTTTCCTATTTGCTGCTGGGCACAAACAGTATTATCTAGAAAAGAAATAAAATAAACACATTTATGCACTGGAGAAATCTATTGCCTTGTTTTCATAGCGCTGCAAATTGCCTTCTACATTAGAGAAGCAAATGGATACTTCTATTCCAAACAATCTTCGTTGATTGTGACACTTGTCACAGTAAGATAATGTGTGATAATGCGTGCATGGGCCAATGCTATCATGTATAACCACACCATTATCATGGCCAACCACACCACTAGCACACTTTATGATCATTATGGAATTACACCCTTTTTTATTATCATTCTCATATTTTCAATAATTAGATGCTCACAGTTAAAAATGGTCATCCTCTGATAGGCCCTACATTAGAGATTTTCTGCGAAGCTTTTAAAACTAACAACCCAACACCTTGGTTGGGCCCCCTTACCCCGCTAAAGTTCAACCCAGACTTCCCCCCCAGGACTAGAACAAAACTTCCTCTCCAAAATCTGGCCCCATAAAGACATCTTATCCAAACACTTGTTTAAAAGGGGTTCTCTCCTATCTAGAGATGAACTCAACATTGATCTCAATCCGAACTCGATTCCACAATGGAATTACTTGCAAATTAAACACTATTTAACCAGACGGGAGTCATCTCAGGCTTGGATAAGAACTCCCACGGATCTAGAAAACCTTTGCTAAAAAAAGCCCCACAAAGACACCTCATATCAATTCTATACCTCTCTTTTTGAGGGAAAAAAATGATTTCTTCAGTATGTCATGCCAAGCATGGGAACAAGACCTTAAAATCAACTTAACTAATACGGAATGGTAAACCATATACAAGTATGCACATAAAGGATCGTTAAATGTAGCTACTCAAGAATGTGTGTACAAAATATTCACAAGATGGTACAGAACACTTGTTTTGCTAAACAAATTCTCATTCCAGACATCAAATAGATTTTGGAGGTGTGAAAAAGAGAAGGGATTGATGATATACATATAGTGGTCCTGCCCCATGATCTAGGAATTCTGGAGGATGGTTCACAACAACATCACCTCAATTACATCTGAAAATCTGAACTTTAATGCAGCGCAATACATCATACCATTATTCCCAGGAAACAATACATCAAATCATTACCCATGTTCATGATCAACGCAGCGAGACATTGTATACCTTGCCACTGGCGCTCAAATATCATGCCCTCTAAAATGGAATGGTTCCTCAGAATCAATAACATAGATAGAAACAAAGAAAAGGGAAAACTCTGATACAAAAATAACCCCTCCTCCCTACCCCCCCTTTTTAATTTTATTTATTTATTTATTTTATTTATTATTGCAATATTATTCAAAAATAGGCGCAAACTGCAATTTTCTAAACTCACATTACTAATGTAAGCAAAAATGAGAATTTCACATCTACAAACCAGAATACAAAATCAATATATAAATGAACAATACAGTATGCATATCTCGGTAAAGTACTATGGTACCCCTACCCATTCATCTAGGAAGAAAAAGTGTCAATAAAAAAACACACTACACAGGTTTTAAAAGTAATTTATTAGGCAGCTCTGGGGGTCTTCTTCTGACTTCGGGGTCTTCTTCCGACTTCTCTGCTCTCCGTGCTCTTCTCCCGGTGTTCCGCCTCTTCTCCCGGTGTTCGGCTTCTTCTCCCGGTGTTCGGCCTCTTCTCCTGGTGTCCGGTTCTTCTGCCAGGCCCCTCCGCTATCTTCTGCCGCTCTTTTGCTAGCGGTGGCCCGATCTTCTGTGCTGTCTTGTCCCCTCTTCTCTAATTCCAATGTTGACACGACGCTCACTCCTGCTGGAATGCTGTATGCGAGCTGCGCAACCATTTATATAGGCGGTGGCGGTGACGTCACAGTCCCAGCATGCACAGGGACTCTGGCGTCATAAGGGGGTGACATCACCCGGTGACCACCCCCCATGCCTATATAAGTGATCGCGCACAGCTCACACAGCATAACAGCGGTAGACAGCATCGTGTCAACATCGGGAGAAGAAGAGAAGAAGCAGAGAAGAAGGAACAAGACCTCGAAGACCGGGCCACCACTAGCAAAAGAGCAGCAAAAGAGCAGAAGATAGCAGAGGGGCTAGAAGAAGATCCCGAAGTCGAAAAAAGACCCCCTGAGCTGCCTAATAAATTACTTTTAAAACCTGTGTAGTGTGTTTTTTTATTGATACTTTTTTCCTAGGTGAATGGGTAGGGGTACCATGTACCCCATACTCATTCACATAGGGTGGGGACCCCCAAGTCAGAAGAAGACCCCTGGAGCTGCCTAATAAATTACTTTTAAAACCTGTGTAGCAGAAGATAGTGGAGAAGCCCGGCAGAAGACCCAGAGAGTGCGGAGAACAGGTCGAACAACGGGAGAAAAGGCCGGAGACAGTGGAGAAGAACTGGAGAGACCCCCAAAGTTGGAAGAAGACCCCCGAAGCCGGAAGAAGACCCCCCAGAGCTGTCTAATAAATTATTTTAAAAACCTGTGCTGGGTGGGGGGGTGGTATCCGGGAGCCCCCTTATTAAAGGGGGCTCCCGGATTCCGATAAGCCCTCCGCCTTGCAGACCCAAAAACCAACGATCAGGGTTGTCAGGAAGAGGCCCTTGTCCTCATCAACATGGGGACAAGGTGCTTTGGGGTGGGGGGGCCCGCAGGGCGCCCCCTCCCCCAAAGCACCCACCCCCCATGTTGTGGGCATGTGGCCTGGTACGGTTCAGGACGGGGGGGGCTCACTCGTCCCCACCCCCTTTCCTGACCGGCCGGGCTACGTGCTCGGATAAGGGTCTGGTATGGATTTGGGGGGACCCCCATGCTGATTTTTCGGCATAGGGGGTTCCCCTTAAAATCCATACCAGACCTAAGGGCCTGGTATGCCCCTGAGGGGGAACCCAGGCCGGCTTTTTCATTTAAAATTTGGAGCAGCTTTCCCCCTCATGATTCATACCAGACAGCTGTCAGCACTGCCTGTCGCTCATCATGAAAGGAAAAAAACTTTTCCTTTCCCGATCAGCGAGCCAGCTCGGTGCTGGCTCCCACGACGGGGCTCGCAGGTGTCAAATCTCGGCGATAACAGCGGCGAGATTGACACAATATCGTGGTCACCTACTGTACGTACTCATCGTAGAGTTCGTGCTGTGTGGGGACTTGGTGTTGGGGTTCATACTTGGAGCCAAGCCCAGTCCATGAACAGGGCGAGGAGAAGTTCAAAGACCAAGAATCGGTTACTCCAACGTGACCAATTCTCTCATATGCCTTTGCTGCGTGAGATCCAGGAGAAGAATCCTGATGATTTCAGGAACCTTCTCAGGATGACGGGCCCCATTTTTCACCGTCTGTTTGCTCACCTCTTATATTAGCAGGCAGGACACCTGCCTGCAGCAGGCCATCACTCCAGAGCAGAGGCTAGTCGCCACGTTGCGGTACTTGGCGACTGGAAGAAGTCTACAAGACCTAAAGTTCTCTACAGGCATCTCCCCCCAGGCTCTGGGGATCATTATTCCAGAGACCTGTTCTACCATTATTCAGGTCCTGCAGAAGGACTGTATTAAGGTAAGTTTTATCCTTTAACATCACATTCTATGTATTTAATGTTTGCTAATGTATTGTATTTCTTTTATCCTTCCCTATTTACCATGATTGTAATATGCTGTGAATGTCCCCTTTGTCCCCATGCATGCTGTAAGCTTTTAATGCTCCTTACTTGGCCTACATGCATATTTGCCTTCACTAACCTCGCCAGTATGCTATCCTGGGCCCATATACACCTAGCCTAGTCACTTAACAATGTATTTTGTCAGCTCCATTGTAGTGCTTTACCCAAAACACCCCCTAAAATGTGTACAAATGTTATGTGTATGCTTAAATTCAGGCAGAGTGCAAGAGGCTTTTTTTTGGGTCCCAAACTCAGCCCCCCCCCCAAAATGTTCACAATGGGCCATCAGAGGGGGTGAGGAATCTGATAAGTGGGCCTTATATTTTTGTCTTTAAATACTCCTTCAAATAAATGTTATACTGATGTTGGGCAAGAATGTTTTAATTTACTAATACTGTACTAATATTTTATTTTATGCTTTGACTCCACAGTTTTCTTCAACATCACAGAAATGGCAGACTGTGGCCTCCCATTTTGCTGACCATTGGGACTTTCCCAACTGTGGAGGGGCTATAGATGGGAAGCATGTCCACATCGTGCCACCACCCCATTCGGGGTCATACGATTATAATTGTTTTAATAGTATAGTGTTGATGGCGGTGGTGTCGGCACAATATGAATTCCTCTATGCAGACGTGGGGAAGAATGGCTGGATGTCGGATGGAGGAGTCTTTGCCCAGACAGAGTTTTCAAGACGTCTCCAGACTGGTGGCCTGGCAATGCCACTTGATGCGGACAACGTGGAAGGTCTCCCTTTCGTCTTTCTTGCTGATGAAGCATTCGGTCTGGGCAAGCACATGATGAGGCCATTCCCCCAGAGGACCCTCACCCCGGAGAGGAGGGTTTTTAACTACCGGCTGGCCAGAGTGAGAAGAGTCATTGAGAATACCTTCGGAATAATGGCCAGCCGGTTCTGCCTGTTTTGGACAGCAATACATATGGCAGACTACAAAATCAACCACATCATATTATCCTGCTGCATATTGCACAATTTTTGAAGGAAAAATGCCCAAAATTATCTTGCCTCAATTGGGCCTGAGGCCAGACTTCCTGCTAATCCCCTGACAGGCCTGGATACTGGCCGTACTGCCTTGGCACCCCAAAGTGCCCGTGAAGTTTGCCAGAAATATGTCAATCATTTTACAAGTAGGGGGGCCATTGCTATGCCAGACAATGTCTAAATAATTTTTTAATAAAAAAATTATCTGATAAAATCTAGAATTTTCTTTATTGCATGTGTTTCTTTTTAGCTGTCTCCTATAGGCTCTCATAGTGCACTTGTAGTGCCAAGTGGATTTTCCTTTAGTAAATAAGCCCCATTGTCACTGTAAACACAAAATTACTTCAAAAACTGGTATTGAGCATTGAAAGAAGAAGCCACACATTGTTGATTAGCAAACTTTTTACTCTGTGCACATTAACATGTGCGTTCGAAAATTTTTGTGTAAAATAAATCATGTTTTTTTCTCAAGTTTTTTTACATTTTTTTTGTTATAAACAGGCATGTTTAAAAACATTACATACACAACCCTGGAACTTACAAAGTTCAATGTAGAAAAACTGAAGGCAATATCAGACATTATAGTATGTCCAAAATGTCTTGATATTGCCTTCATCAGATGTGGTGATGTCACCCCTGTAAAAGCCAAATTTTGAAGATGCACACAATTTGGGAGTCAAAATGGGTATTTTCCTCCTGATCCCATGCCTAATGTCAACTTGTGCCATCTCCCATCATGGGGGATCAATGGATGTGTTTTGGGGGTGCAACCCCTTCCTCTCACCTACTTCAGTTGGGAGGAAGGGGTTGCACCCACAAAACACGTACATTGATCTCCCCTAATGGCAGATAGCACATGTTGACACACTGTGTGCATCTTTAAAATTTGGCTTTTAGAATGTAGAACAAATATTTTTTTTAGTACAACAAATGTTAAAATGGTTGCATTTTGAAGATCTTTAGATTCTCCCCAACACTTTAATCATGTTCTTCAAGAACATTGAGTTTATCCCTTATGTCTAGTTCACGATTCCACATCATTATGTCCTGGATTAGCCTTTGTGCACTGTCACTTGTGAAATGTTGAGTTTGCTCTTCCACAACCAGCACATCACCTAAAAATTTTAGGAAAAACATGTATTATAAATATGCAGGCATACATATTTTACCTGAAGCTGGGGTGTCAGACACTCACCTGTTGTGGTGACAAGTTTGCCCACTTCCTCCACCTCTCCTTCCTCCAGATCCTCGGGGTGTGGTGTTGTACTGAGTTCCCCTTATTTTTGAGGTGTGGGGTTCCTGGTGTCCTCTGAGTGGGGTCCTTCGAGCCTTTGCTCCCCAATGAGAATGAAACAAAAGGTATACTTAGCACACAGATATTTGAGTCTAGAAATAGGAATATGAAACATTGCTTGGAAGTAGGGTACAATTGTCTGTTTTGGCAGAGTTCCAAGCTGAAGACATGATTTTTTACCTTACCAAAGTTGGAATACTTACTGTGACAATTTCCACACATGGAGACACACCAAGTATCCACTGGAGCACCTGTGTGGGACACCCTAAAAAGTTTCTTCTGATGTCCCACACTAGTGCTCCTGAGTCCAAATGTGTAAACAGCTGCTGAGTGTCCTCTCCTTACACTGAATCAAGCTTACATTTCATTCTAGTTACAAACACATCTAGACAGCAATGTACAAAACTTATTTTTATACAAATAGGCATGACCAAATGTATTTAACCTGTATCTGCCCAAAACATCGTATTTAATGAGCGAACAATGTTTACTACGACAGATTACTGTGCCCACGAACATGAAAGTCGCCATTTTAAAATGTCCTACAGTAATTAAAAGCACATGGAGCAGCATGCAAATAATAATAATAAGAAGAAGAACACAGGAGAAATAATTACTCTTCCAAAGGACTTTCTTGATCCTTCTGTACTGATAGAGCTCCCTCAGTTTCAGGTCTGACCAGCGTTTCCTCAATTGCTCCTTGGATTGTCGTACCCCAAAATTCATGTGCAGACTCTTCACAACTTTAGTCATGATCTTGGCCTTTCTCACATTTGGGTTTAGGTACGGTCCATACTTCCCATCATAATCGGTCATCCTCAAGATGTCCACCATCTCCATCATCTCACCAAAGGACATATTTGAGGCCTTAAATCTTCACCTCCAGGATCGGGACGTTTCTGCCTTTGGGCTTTCCTCCTCGTTACTGGAATTAGTAACACACACCTGCTGTGTCTCTGCCATGTCGCTCTTACTGCGCGCCGAAGAGAAGGGGCAGGGAATAGACTAGAAAGAACGTCAGGGGCGGGCAACGCGGGCAGAGTTTCATGCATGGGCAGTGTATATGAAGATAACACGCATGTGTCGTACGTACGTTAGGTGTGCTGCGGGAGGAGGACGAACGTTCTAACGAAGGTAACATCTTAACTTTGGTACGCCTATACTACTTCAAGATTGAGGCTTATATTGGGATAAGATTATGAGAGTTTAGGCTGACATTAGTGTTTTTGTCTTGTGTATTGTCTTACAGCAAATATGAATCACTTTAAGGACCCAAAATTCATGGCCAGTTTCATAGACAAATACAGGGAGATGAGGAATTAGTGGAAGGTGAAACACAGCTTATATTATAATAAACAAGCTAGGAGGTCAAAGCTGGAGAAACTTCTGGAATTTGTGAAGACTCAGGTCCCCGATGCAACCATCGTGTTATTGGAAAAGAAAATTGGGATATTGAGGAACATGTATAAGAAGGAGCATAATAAGATCCAGAAATCACTCAGATCAGGAGCAGCAGCAGTGCAAGTGTATGTACCCAGGTTGTGGTACTTCAACAAACTGCGGTTTCTGGGTGACCAGACTGAAGCCAGGGAATCACTTTCTATCCTTCCCTCCACCCTTCCCTCCACCCTTCCCTCAACCCCAGCAGAGATGACGAGGAACAACCTGGGCCTTCCATCCTGGAAGAAGTGGATGCACCCAGCTGGAGCCAGGTATATTATTTTTATACATATTTATTGTCTTAATATTAATGATGTTAACTAGATGTTATCATTGATAACAAATTAATGATTTAAAAAAAAGTGATTTACATATCAATAGACAGTAGTCTACAAAAATGTTTGGGACAAGAATAAAAAATGCTGGGGTCAGAATGATAGTCTTTTCTATTTATTAACATTCAATTTGAGCTGTAATTTGTGTGTGATTGTTGAAATAAAAAACTAAAACTAGGTCCCTTTTTTATACACAGGATGAGCTCAGTCAGGAAGAGGGTCTGGAATGTGTCAGCCAGGAGGTGGCCATGCTCAGTGTCAGCCAGGAGTTGGGCAAGCCCAGTGTCAGCCAGGAGGTGGGTGGGCTCAGTGGCCTCACCCAATCACAGGTGCCTCCCCTCTGCCTTACAACAAAAAGGCCCAGTAAGGGGACGATGACGGAGGAGGCAGCACTGGGCCTCATTAGGGAAGCAAGTGATGTCCTCAGAAGCCCCCCGACGCTGAAGAGGCCTATGGCTGCTATTTAGCCACTAGATTGCAGAAATTGGAGGAGGGCCAACGCCTAATCTGTGAGGGAATTTTTGCTCAGGCCCTTCAGAAGGGGTTGAGGTGCCAGCTGACTGAGAACAGCCATGTATGTGAGCTCGCCCATCCTCTTCCTCCTCCTCCTGCCACAAGTCCACCTCCAGAGCCACAGCCTCCAAGGAAGGCTGCAGGGAATGCTGCAAGAAAGCGTGGAGGGAAGGCTGCAGTGAAGAGAAGAAAGTGATGGCCTGGGTTCAGTCTGGTCTGACAGAAGACACAGGCTGGTGTAGTACCACAGCCTGGGGACATATATGTCATCTGCTGCTGGTCCTGATCTCTGGGAGTCCTGGGCCAGATTGGGCTCAAAATGATATGGACTCCTCAAGCTAACGATTTTATTTTCCACAGTCTTGATGTCTGCCCTGGGGGCCAAAAGGCTTCGCAAATTCCAAAAGTTTCTCCAGCATTGCCTTCCTCTTTATTTTGTTACCCAGAATAAATGGATATTTTATTTTCTGAAAATACTTGCCTATGTGCTTTTCTACAAAAAGGACAATTTGTTTGTGAGTAGGCAGGTACATTTCTAAAAGACAATGTCAAATTAACAAGGGACACCAACCTCCTTGAGGTTAAAAAATACAAAATAATAATGTTATTGTGGTAACTTGACACACACACACACACAAAAAAATTATATATGGAGATCACTAGAAAAATTTTTTTCAATAATCCAAAAAAAAGGAGATCTTGATAAAATAATTAAAAAAAAAGATGACTATAAAAAATCATTCTAAACATTATTATGGAGATCTTGCTTTAAAATAATAAAAGATTATTCATGAGATCACGAGAAATAATAAAAAAATATGTTTGTGAGAACTCTGTGTGAATATCAGCAGCAAAACAACTTCATTATTCTAGCATTATAAAGAACAAAAGAATGCGCTGCATTAAAAGATCACAGAATTTGCAGCGTGAGGAACGTGCTATCTCGATTATGAACGCTAGTTTTACCACACTGAGCGTTTCCGTCTCGTACTTGCTTCAGAGCATGCATCATTTTTGGTACGTCGGAACAGCATACAGATGAGAGGTTTTTCCGATAGGAATTTGTTCCGTCGGAAAAATATAGAACATGTTCTCTATCTAAGTCCGTCTGAATTTTCGACGTTAAAAGTCCGATGGAGCATACACACGGTCGGAATTTACGATGAAAAGCTAGTATCTGACTTTATCTGTCGGAAATACGGGGAATAAGTGTTGAAAGAGATTTTCCCATAGAAATACTACATACTGAGACATCTTTGTATCTTGTATGCAACAAGTGTCTCTTCTGACTACTTACTATGTGGTTTTAAGATTGAAAAATTATGCAAACACTGCTTGTAAATATTGGGCCACAAAGCCACCCTTAAAAACAATGGTAAAGGTATTCTGGAAATGAAAAACAATGCCGTTTCTAAATGTATTTCAATGTGCTTACTGTATGAATAATGCATTAACTTTACGGGCTAGCCCATGTCACTGCACAACATGCCCTGTCTGAAGTTGACTTCAGACTTGATTAGTTCATACAGTTCAAGGAAAACTGTCTTAAGATTCATTCATTGACAGAATACAAAGCTGCTTATGAATGGATGAATGTTGCTCAGACTGACACTATTTTGTTCTGGGCCATCTTGGCCCGAACAAACTATTTACACTGAAACTAAAGCTGGAGATCAGCTTTAAAATACTCTATAATGTGTAACGGTAGTTCAAATAATACAAATTTACAATTCTATTAAACGTGATACTCTGCAAGTGTCTAGGATTAAGTAATTTAACTGCCCTGTAATAATAATAGATATACAATACTAATTAATATTATTAAGAGGTAACCTATAAGTAAAATATCAATGTCCCACTATGTTTTTTCTTATATTTTCCTTGCATGGGATTGGCTATTTTTTGCAAGGTGAATTTTTAGTAAATTTACTAAGCTAAGGGAAATTCCCTTGCAAAGTGAACAGTTAATTTGTCTTTAGGAAATCTAAAAATTAATGATAAAGCTGGCGCCAAGGGGCTGGGACACAAATTTCCTTGGGATCAGTATGTGATGTCCTATGGGAGACCAGAGAGCAGCTGTGTGGATAGACCACACCAGGAGCAGTGTGGAAATAAGCAATAACACTCAGAAAACAGCCACAACTGAAAGCGCTGAAAGGAAATTCCTCATGTGCAATGAATCTCTGATGATGTCAATATGGTAAAAACATTTGTCAGTTTATTAGAAACATGATATGAGATGATGAAAACCAACAGATAAAATCTCCCCACATGGATGGAAATGTTATACAACATGTGAACCGCTTTGACAGTACCTTTTGGAGTGGTCAGATGTAAACTAGCTGTATGGAGCGGCGCTGCGGTGATATACTGGACTCTGCCAACCATGCTCCGCTGTGAGGGGGGAGAGAGGATGTGTGCAGAGCCGGGTGGAGGGACTAGTCAGGCTGAAGTCCCAATGATGAACAGCGGGGTAGCCGTGGGAGGAAGAGGAGCAGTTCAACAGCTGGGTAAACCTCTAGCAAAGACCGGCAGGTAGAAACACCCGAGCGTGACATCATACGCTCAGGGAGCACGGATCCAGAGCGGGGCTTGGTACACAGGGTTGTGGATGGAGCACAAATCGAGGAGAGGAAGGAATGTGGTGGCTCTTGTCATGACAATGTGTTTCGGGGTGCCCTGAAATGCGTTGTCATGACAACAGCCACCACCGTTTCTTCCACTCCTCGGCAAAGTAACTGTGTTTCTGCGAAGAGCCTTGTTCACAGCATTAACTCCTATATAAAGAGAGGAGAGCAAGAGTACAGCCTGCATCTCCTTTTGGCTCTCTCCTCCTCCCTGCTGCCATCTTGCCAGCAAAATGTAAAACTGTGCAGGCCACCCTGAAAGCAGTAGTAAACTGCATAAAAAAAAATAGGCACCGGGTAGTTTAAGTCCTAATGTGCAAGTAGGCTTTGCTTACTAGCACATTATGATGGACTTACCTGACAACGAAGCCCTTCAGCATTGCCCTGTCACCACTGAAGGCGCTTCCATCTTCACCCGGGCTTCTTTCTTAGGTTCACGGGCTTCGAGGATATGAATAGCTGAGTGAGCGATGACATCAGTCACGAGCATATGTGCGAGAGTCACTGTTTACGGCACGGCTCTGAAGGAATGGCACGGGTATACCGTTCCTTCAGAGGGCGTGCATCGGTGACGTGCATCTAAAGTAAATATCTTCTAAACGGTGCATGTTTAGGAGATTTTTACTGTACCTTTAGGTAAGCCGTATTATAGGCTTATCTATAGGAAAAAATCATACATGGGAGTTTGCTCCCACTTTAAAGCTGTGGCTAAGGGCATGTCAAGTGGCCCGCAGAGCTTTGGCGAATTGTGCTAGGAGGAGGATTTGGGAGCGTGGGAAGTTGTGTTAGAAGGAGGGGTTTGGGAACAAGGAGTGGGTTGTGCTATAAAGGGGGATTGGAGAGGGGGGTTTGTGCTGGGAGCAGGGATGGGGGTTGTGCTAGGAGGGTTGATTTCAGAGCTGGGGGTTGTGCTAGGAATGAGGATTTTGAGGAGATTCACAACCCACAGACCACTGAACACTGATTCACAGACTACGTTTTTTTGTACACATTGCAAAAATCGCAGGTTTTTCCCGCACCTCACAAAAATGTGCTGCCTTTTGCAGATGTGTGCAGGTGCCATTAATTGTTAATGGCACCCCGCACATCTAGCAAATGCACGTACATTCACGCCTGCTAAAATGCATGGTGTATTTTAAAATATAAAAATTGATTTTAAAAACAATGTTTTATAAATATTTTATTATATCTTTTCATGTGACAACACTGAAGAAATTACACTTTGCTACAATGTAATGTAGTGAGTGTACAGCTTGTATAACAGTGTAAATTTGCTGTCCCCTCAAAATAAATCAACACAAAGCCATTATTACCTAAACCACTGGCAACAAAAGTGAGTACACCCCTAAATGAAAATGTCCAAATTGGGCCCAAAGTGTCAATATTTTGTGTGGCCACCAATATTTTCCAGCACTGCCTTAACCCTCTTGGGCATGGAGTTCACCAGAGCTTCACAGGTTGCCACTGGAGTTCTCTTCCACTCCTCCATGATGACATCATGGTGCTGGTGGATGTTAGAGACCTTGCGCTCCTCCACCTTTCGTTTAAGGATGCCCCCCAAATGCTCAAAAGGGTTTAGGTCTGAAGACATGCTTGGTCAGTCCATCACCTTTACCCTCAGCTTCTTTAACAAGGCAGTGGTCATCTTAGAGGTGTGTTTGGGGTCATTATCATGTTGTAATACTGCCCTGCAGCCCAGTCTCTGAAGGGAGGGGATCATGCTCTGCTTTAGTATGTCATAGTACATGTTGGCATTCATGGTTCCCTCAATGAACTGTAGCACTCATGCAGCCCCAAACATGACACTCCCACCACCATGCTTGACTGCAGGCAAGACACACCTGTCTTTGTACTCCTCAACTGGTTGCCGCCACACACGCTTGATGCCATCTGAACCAAATAAGTTTATCCTGGTCTCATCAGGCAACAGGACATGGTTTCAGCAATCCAGTCTGCTTGTCTTCAGCAGACTGGATCATCTTTAGAAGAGGCTTCCTTCTGGGACGACAGCCATGCAGACCAATTTGATGTAGTGTGGGGCGTATGGTCTGAGCACTGACAGGCTGACCCCCCCACCCCTTCAAATTCTGCAGAAATTCTGGCAGCACTCATATGTCTATTTTCCAAAGACAACCTCTGGATATGATGCTGAGCACGTGCACTTAACTTCTTTGGTCGACCATGGCAAGACCTGTTCTGAGTAGAACCTGTCTTGTTAAACTGCTGTATGGTTTTGGCCACTGTGCTGCAGTTCAGTTTCAGGGTCTTGGCAATTTTCTTATAGCTCATCTTTATGTAGAGCAACAATTCTTTTTTTTCATATCCTCAGAGAGTTCTTTGCCGTGAGTTGCCATGTTGAATTTCCAGTGACCAGTATGAGAAAGTGAGAGCGATAACACCAAATTTAACATACCTGCTCCCCATTCATGCCTAGGACCTTGTAACATTAATGAGTCACATGACACCGGGGAGGGAAAATGGCTAATTGGGCCCAATTTGGACATTTTCAGTTAGGGGTGTACTCACTTTTGTTGAGTATTGAGGGGAGCAAGTCCTGCAAACAGGTTAGTGTAGTATTTACAGTACAGTGTCAGCAGGGTACAGACTGGTCTTATACACTAGCACCATACAGTATATACAAACCGGTCTGTCCACTGTGCTGTATATGTTATACACACACCAGTCTGTATATAACGTACAGTACATTGTCAGTGTACAGACTGGTCTGTACCTAACACTCTCTACGGCGCCCTCCTAATGCCCTGTACTGTGCAGTCCCTGTGTTGTGTCCTCCTGCCCACCCTGTGTTGCCTCCTCCTTCCCCCGCCAGCTGTCACCTCTGCCCCCATGTCTCCCAATGACCCTCCCATCCCCATCCTCTTCCCCCAGCTATTCTAGCCTTTTTCTTCTCAACTCTCCCACCACACAATCCCTATTTCACCCCACCCTCAACTACCCTGCCCTCACTTACCCCTCTACTCCCCCTCCCACCCTACCCTCACCCCAGCCTTGCCCAGCTCCCTAACAACCCCCTCTTCCCAAACTACCCCCTTACCTATGCGTTAGGCATTGGTAATTTGTATCAGCGAATACTTGCAAAGAAGTATCGATACTCGTACTCAATGTTAAATAGGTGGTATTGGTGCAACCCTATCATGCAACATAATTTTATTTTTCAGGGTCTCTGCTTTCAAAAAATATATAATGTTTGGAGGTTCTAAATAAATTTTAGCACAAAAAATAAGTGAAAAATATCAGTATTGGCCCGGTTTTGAAGTGGTTAAGTAGGCAACCTCTGTCAACACTTTATTGCTGTCACCCTGTTGCGGGTTTTTTCTCACTTCCTGTCTGGTAAAAGGTTGTCCCAAGTACAGAATTTAGGGGAAATCTCTCTAAAAAAGCCCCAGATCTTCAAATCTTCAGAGTAGTTCTATCTCTTCCCTACTCTATCCAAAGATGAAAAAGTTCCAATTTGATTGAACACTATGGAGTTGATTTGCTAAAGGGAAAAAGACTGTGCTCTTTGCAGTAAAAAAAAACTAAAAAAAAAAACTAAAAAAAACTAAAAAAAAAAACTAAAAAAAAATAAATATATATATATATATATATATATATATATATATATATATATATATATATATATATTATATGCAAAAATTTATAGGGGTAGTGCAGTTGCTCCAGAGCTTAGTAAATGAGCAGAAACTGCTGACACTTATCATCCAGTCATGTGCAAGCAAAAATGCTGTTTTCTTTCTTTTCCTTGACGTGATTGGGTACTCTTTGCAAAGTGAAGCTTTACCTCATTTACTAAGCTTTGGAGCAACTGCACTTGCAGATGGCAAAGTGCACTAGTCTATTTGTCTTTAGTAAATCAACCCCTATATATCTTTGCATATAACTTTGTACAATGCTAATAGATATTTTACTAGCAGTTTTAAATGATATAAAAAAGATTTAGTTTTTTTTTTTACTTTATTAGTAACTTTCATCTTAGAGTATTACCAAAATGCAACTAAGTGCTAATAAAATATATTTTGTTCACACAACACCATCATTTTTCATTGGAACAAGATTGCCTCATTTGTCTGTGGTGATGCTCAGTAATATGAACACTGCAGCGTTACTACAAGTTTATACTTACCGGTACTTACTGTTCTAAAAATTTGGACAGCTCTCTGTGTGAAATGTGATTGAAAATATATGTATATACAATGAGGAAAACTCTCTAACAGCAATACAGACTTATTACAATATTTTTTTATTTAAGTAGAACTTTAGTCAGAAAATTAAGTCCCACTAGATCACTTCAGGCTGAGCCCTTTTGCAAATATAGCTATGTAAAACATTAAAAATGGGTGACTAACTTTATAGTTTAAATAGAGCAAAACTCTGATGACAGCCTGAAGATTTATTGCTGTCCAGGGGCTCTGGGTCTCAGCAAAATGGCAGCCTCCAGCAATCAGAAACAGTAACAATGCTGGAGGCAATTCACAGCACACAGACAATTTTGTTAGTATAATTATTAATGTGGAATGCATGTTCCTTGCTAAAGAACATTATTTTTTTATCAAGTTGTTATAGGTAAAGCTCCACTTTAGGTAAGGGATTGCTAGATCCCCTGACAGCTTTTTATTGTTGTATTTTCCCTGATTTTCCCTCACTTCCTGTCTGGTAAAAAAAGGTGTCACCAGGACAGGAAGTCAGGTGGGATCTCTCCAACAGAACCCCAGATAGAAATAAAACGTGACCAGGGGTTCTAACCTTTTAAACACTCCATCCCAAACTAGGAAAAAAAGTTTTGGCTATAGATGCGCTTTAAGTAATCACAAATATAATGTACATATATGTGTGTGTGTATAATACTAAACAAAGACTTAAAGAGTTTTTTTCTTTTGCAGGGAGGATGTTCGAACAGCAAATGTGATTGCTGCTGAGGCTGTGACTTGTCTTGTGATCGACAGAGAGTAAGTACTATTTCACTATACTATGTACACAGACAGTTAGTTATTTATTTTGGAAATGGCAGTTAAGTGACAAAGCTGCTTCTTAGTGTGATATAATGAAACTAAGTAACATTAACCACCTCAGCCCTGGAAGAATTTACCCCCTTCCTGACCAGAGCACTTTTTGCGATACGGCACTGCGTTGCTTTAACTGACAATTGCACGGTCGTGCGACATTGCACCCAAACAAAATTGACGTTTTTTTTCCCCCCACAAATAGAGCTTTCTTTTGGTGGTATTTGATCACCTCTGTGGTTTTTATTTTTTGCGCTATAAACAAAAAAAAAGCGTCAATTTTCTAAAGAAAGCAATATTTTTTACTTTTTGCTATAATAAATATCCCCAAAAAATATATAAAAAAACTATTTTTTTCCTCAGTTTAGGCCTCATTTTAGGCCTCAGTAAAATATAAGATGTTATACTTTCCCACAATGTGCGGGTCATTACTTGTTTGGCGGACCCCCCCCCCCCATGTGCACTCGTGTGGACACAATCCCGAAGGATGTGTGTGTCCATAAACACACAGAGTATGGCTCAGTCCCCTCCCCACCACCCTCACAGGGCCAATGGCTCCAACTGCTCTCAGTGTCTCCAGTGAGACCAGGAAGAGAGGACGGCAACAATGCAGCCGGGTAAAGCGATGGACCATGAAAGGAGCCAGATAGGTGCGGGTGGGGGGGGGGATGTTTTTTACTGTAATGCAGGAAATGCATTAAGGTAAAAAAAACATTCAAAGTAGTTATCAAGTCAAAATGTTTAATCTATTTATCTTAATTTATTCAATAAATAAGCTCATTTAGGAAAACTGTAACAAAACTAGTGAATCTTATCAGATTTATTAATACCTGTGAAATAATAAACCTAATTGGTTTCTGGTAATTGCTCCCGTTTTGCTAGTTTCCTTTGTTACAATTCTGTAATTTATTCCCACAATAGTGCCTTTATTGATATTGGTGTCTTACTGCAGTGTACACTTTGTTTTCTTCCATTATTGCTATGTTCATTAGATTTTTTTTTTGTAATTTTATGGAATGGCTGCTATGTTCTACAACTGTGGTTTTTAATAGTAAAATGTTTAATGTTGACTGAAATTCAAAATTCCCTATATAAAGCTGGCAATAAATTGATTTGAAATAATTAAAAAAAATGTTCCTTTATTATAGAGCACGAAAACCTGTATAAACAAACTTGTTTATTTCAATAATTAGTGATTTGTGTTTAAGATTTTATCCTTGCAACATTCACATTTTCTCAAAGCTTTATATTGGCAGCTATCATCTTGGCAGGAGACAAAACAGTGCTTACTACAAATTATTCATCTCCTCAAACCACATTATTTTTCACTGAAATGGCAATTTGCATGTAATCATTTCCATTTTTCTTAGTCGTTGTCACAATTGTTTTCGCCTAGTCATTCAACATGGAATATTCCTTTACTTTAAAGTCATTTATCATTGCTCATTTTACCTTAAAAAATTACCTTAAAAAAAATAAAATATGTGTCTTATTACATGAACATTGCTTGCAGATGTAGAGTACGTTGTGCCCTATATTTCGTAAAGGTCTGATAAATTGCCATATATCTACAGTATAGTGGGGTTTGACAACATGTTGATCACCAGATTGTAAAGACTAGGTATTGGTAACCATTGTTACAAGACAGAAAGTGATAGATTCAAAATTTGACAGTTGTCACTGGGACGGCAATAGAAAAAGTGCAATTTTTGGAACCAAGTCCATTTCCACCTAGTCACAGGCGGGTCATATAGTGTACATTTGGGCGTATTTCTCTGCCCAGGAGTGACTGGTAGATTGTACAGCTGTGTGTGCCCATATGGCTGCAGTCAACCGCTTAATGATTTGTACAGGCTGGCTGTACACAACTGTACAATCCACCAGTCCCTTCTGGGCAGGGAACTACACCTGAATGTACACTGGAGAGCTCTTTTGCTGCCATGTGAAAAATGCCTAAGAGAGGATTTCTTCTCAATGAGATTTCCTTTCACACTTTGTTTCCAAGAAAGAACATGACGGGAGATATTCCCAATGGAACAAATAAAAAAAAAAGACATATAGTGAAATTAATGACAGGTTATGTAGAGTGATATAAGCCACTATAGTCAGTCAGTCAGTGGGAGATTCTGTACAGTGACAGCTAGACAGCAAATAATATACAGTGACACAACTTGGTTTGATAGGGAGAAATTATTTATTGTGACATAGGTGGCTATGGTAGCTGGTGACAGATTAATACACAGTGTCATGAATTGGTTTGGTATCATATTTAGTGAATTTTGATATTAGTCATAGAGTAGTGATATACAGTGATGATATTCAGTTTGGCACTCATGGGGACATTAGTCAGTTTGTAAAAGTTTACATATATTAACAATATTAAAACAGATTATATTCAGTGAGAATCAGGGCTGTCTTTAATATTGATTGGACCCTAGGCAAACATTGTCTTGGACCACCCCCCCCACTCTTAGACATACAGTAATTAGCAACTAGAACAGGCAGTGATTGCGATTGGTTGCCAGAGGTTACAGCATATCATTACCACTCACTGCCTAGTTGCTAGAAGTTACAGCTCATCATTACCACTCCATTAGTTGTTAGAGGTTACAGCACATCATTTCTGCTTGCTGATTGGTTGCTAGAGGTTGCTGCACATCATTACTGCTCACTGATTGGTTGCTAGAGGATACATAACATCATTACCACTCACTGATTGGTTGCTAGAGGTTACTGCAAATAATTATTGCTCACTGATTGGTTGATAGAGGTTACTGCACATCATCACCTTTGCATCAAATTGTGGGTGTGGCCAAACTGTACTATCATTGAGGGGTGTCCTATGTACAGAGTACAGTGTTGAGGGGAACACTACGTAAAGTGTGCTTGTTTAAAAGGTGTGCTACATACAGAGTGCAGGGTTGAGAGGTGCTCTATGTACAGAGTGTAGGGTTTAGGGGTACACTAGATACAAAGTGCAGGGATGTGCTATGTACAGAGTTCAGGGTTTAGGGTTGCGATATGTGCAGAGTGCAGGGTTGAGAGGTGTGCTACATGCAGAGTGCAGGACTGAGGGGTGTGCTACATGCAGAGTGCAGGGTTTAGGGGTGTGCTACATGCAGAGTACAGGGGTGCACTAGAGGCAGAGTGCTGAGGTGCGCTGGGTGCAGAGTACAGGTGTGCACTAGGTGAAGAGTGCAGGGGTGCGCTAGGTGCAGAGTACAAGGGTGGCTAGGTGCAGAGTGTGGGGGTGCACTAGGTGCAGAATACAGGGGTGCGCTAGGTGCAGAGTACAGAGGTGCACTAGGAGCAGAGTACAGGGAGTGCGCTAGGAGCAGAGTACAGGGGGTTTGCTAGGAGCAGAGTACAGGGGTGCACTAGGAGCAGAGTGCAGGGGTGTGCTAGGTGCGGAGTGCAAGCCTCCCAATTCCAGTACAAAGTTGCACTCCCCCGAAGAACAAGGCTCTCCTCCCACCCCCATTCCAGTCCAGAGCTCTTTTAACATCCGCCTACACCCCCCCAATTCCAGTACAGAGCTCCACTCCCCCCCTTTAAGTACAAGGCTCTCCCATCCCATTCCAGTACACAGTTTTCTTTTGTCACAAATCCTACTTACAGCATGTCCAATGTCCATGCACCCTACAGGTTCCAGAAGCAGCTTCCCTTGTGCAGATTCCCTGCACCCTTCTTCCTCTGCTCTCAGAGATTGGTGTATACCCGAGAAATCTGAGTGGCCGCCGGTAGAGGAGCGCTGTCATTTGTAAATACAAAAGCAGCACTCCTGTATTTACAAGTGACAGTAGGCGAGCAGCCAGTATGCAACCAGCACCGGAGGTGGCCGAACTCTGGTGGGCAACATAGGGTTTAAGGAGGCGGTGCCCACCAACAATGATGAGGCCCTGGGCAGATGCTCCTTTTGCCCCGCGCTAAAGAGGGCCCTGGTAAGAATAGTTGGTGAAAGATTATATAACAGTTGCTATGACTGATCACATATAGTGATATTAGTGGGAGTAGTAATTGGTGAAAGGTAAACGGTGCCACTATCATTAAAGCGGTAGTAAACCATCGGCAATTTTTTTAACTTGCAAGGCAAAGTTATAATTAGGGATGGGCGAACAGTTTGGCCCGAGCATGAGTTCGGGCCAAACATTGGCTGTTCGCACGTTCGTCAAATTATCAGGGCGTTCAACCGTTTCTTCGGCCCGCAGAACGACCACAATGCACTCTGCCACCGCACAGTGCATTGAAAGCCCTGATTGGCTGACGCAATGATAGCTTTGCCCAATTAGGGCACAGAGCACTGTCAGAGCCATGATTGGATGCTGTCATGATGACTCTATCCAATCATGGCTCATTGCTGTTAATCCCGCCCCACACTATAAAAGTATTCTTTCAATAGCGGCCATTTTCAGTGTGACATTGGCATGGATAGAGATTGAACAGGGCTCTGTTCAGTGCTATGAAAAGCAAATATGAACCTCAAAATGGGATTTTAAAGGCAATGTAACAAACAATTGAATAAAAATAATTTATTGATACACAGAAAATTCATGACATACAAAAATAGACAATCAATAATCAAGTGAATTTTAAAAGATCATATTGCATGATAATATAGAAGAAAAAAGTATTAGTCATAGACCGTGATACATCCTGCTGTAAAATACAATCACCACCAATGCCAAGTAGCAGTGTTCAAACGCATTTCAACTTATAGCATAAAAGACTTTTCCTCAGGGAAAATTGTATCACGTTCTAAGAAAGATCAAAATGACAGTGTTGCAAGCTATATATATATATATATATATATATATATATATATATATATCAGTGAAGTAACAAGGTACATAGGATCCACCAAAGCAACTTACATTTTTCATGCATTCGTAAAAACCTGATAAAGTGCATTCCCAGTGCCAAGGTAAGAGGGTCTCTACCATCCATTGCCCATGCTGCCCTACATCCTCTACAGGACAACAAGATAAATTTGTAAAAATCCCAAAATATGGCGATCAAGAAGCAGAGTTTGATGGCTATATAAAGAAAAAGAGTGCAAGATGTAAGAAAAATGGGAAAGGTCCCCTGTAGTGTCTATATTTCCCAAACATATTCCTATCTAAGCAGTTCTATTCTAACCATGTAGGGCTTACCTTATGAGACACAATAACATAACAACAGGGTCCAATTCAATCCGCAGGTGTACCTGCAAGGAGAAGCCTTCACTGCCGTGTTCCCTTCGGTCAAACACTGAGGGAGGGAATGACGCCATTAGCCCTCCCTGACATCCTTATATAGGGTGTGGGCGTGGTGCTCAGATAAGGGGAGGTGTCGTGTCTCCATGGCGACGCCGCGCCTTTAATCAGGGAATGGATATGACGTCTCACAATGCCATAGCCTGTGCGATGTGGGCGTAGTTGCTTGAAGGAGGGAGGTGTTGCGTTGCCATGGCGACGCCACACATCTCAGCTTTGTGGGAATCTGACATCCAACATCGCCGTCACATGACCAGGCGTGATGGAGCATGTCTCCTCCAGGAATAGTAAACACTCCCTCAGAGGATATAGCCGCCATCTTGGAAAAGGGTGGATTGCCAAAGCCACCAAGAGGGGGGAAAAACGGAGATCCCACCAATATAGGATGGGCAATGAAATGATGCATCGTCGCTGAACGGAGGATTGTAGCACGATGCATCAATGAAGTTAAAAACCCAAGATGGCAAACCTGGGAAAAAGTGACGGCATGAGTGGCAGTAAGCCCATCCTAAGATGGGCGGCTGCACAGAGAGGTCACCTAAATACCTTAAACCTGCCATTACATCCCTAGGGGTCAGCACCTCCACATGTTCCAGACTTTGAAACCGGGTAGATGGAGACCTGGAAGGACTATAAACCACCGACACAGTGTGTCCCTTGGTCTGATATATCAGAACCAGGGGGTGTGGATGCTGCAGTGTATATTACCGCGGCCCCCCTGTGCCAGGTAGGGATAGGGGAACAGAGGGGACAGAATCCTCCTGTTGGAGAACCGGAGGCATTAAGAGACTCAGAGCCTTGACCTTGGGAAGCAACAACAATGAAATGGAACCAGTTGTACATTGTAATCATCTACAACATATAAGTGAATATCAATAAATCCTTACGCAGAGGGCAACCATAAATAGAGAATAAACATACAAATGTAATAAAGACATATGCAAAAAATAACGACATATGCAGAAAATGCAAAGAATAAATAAATAAACCCTCCCAGAATTCAGTCTCAAGTTTAGTATATCCCAGACAATTTAGGGGTTTGCGCAGGACCCTCTTGGAGGGTACCCTGGGAGAGCAGAAAAGTATCCCACCCACATAGATCAGGGATTTCAAATATGGGTGGAGGGTATCGCTTGCTTTGATTGAATACCTCAGCAAGTTAAAACCAGCAGTAAAGGACATGAGTTTAAAGTAAAATTTAGTCAGTCTTCCCAGAGCTGTAGCCCTCCAAAAAGGGTCTAGAGCTTTCAACTTCAATCAAACCAGGGGGGGTGGTGGTCCTAAGGTATCTGATCCAGTGCATTTCACGCTGGAGCAGAGCCTTGTTCCAGTCACCCCCCGTAATGGGTATATGTAGCCTGTCCAAAACTGTGAAGTTGACAGCGGGTAGTCTATAATTATGCTGTCTGGCCACATGTCTTCCCAATGGTAGATATAAATTGCCAATGCGCATACTCTGCATGTGTTTATCCACCCGTTTTACTGCGTTAACTGTTTAACACAGTATATTTTATCGCGTTACTGCAAGTTTAATGCCGTATATTTCAGTGCGTTACGTGCCATTAAACTTGCATTAACGCGTTAAATGGCATGTAACGCACTGAAATATACGGCGTTAAACTTGCAGTAATGCACTGTAATAAACTGTGTTAAACGCCATCTATTTCAGTGCGTTACTTGCCATTTAATGCAGTACATTTCTGTGCTTTAGTGTGCGCTTAACGCAGTATATTTCAGTGTGTTATGTGTCATTTAACGCAGTACATTTCTGTGCGTTACTGCACGCTTGACGTAGTATATTTCAGTGCGTTACTGCAAGTTTAAAGCAGTATATTTCAGTGCGTTATCTTCTGTTTAACACATTCAAGTTCAGTGCGTTACTGCAAGTTTAACACCGTATATTTCAGTGCGTTAACATCTGTTTAACGCAGTATATTTCTGTGCGTTACTGCACGTTTGACGCAGTGCATCAGTGCAGTTTTACTGCAGTATATGATAGTGTATCAGTGGAGTGTGTCTGTGTAGTGAATACTCAAGTTAAAGTGCACCAAACACCACTTTCCATTGATTAAAGTGCATCCACGTACACATTTCCACATCTATAATACATTTTATTAATAAGCACCCCCCCCATCATATCTGGGAGGACAACAAAGAGAGGCAGACGTTCCCATGGCACTGTGAGGGGGCCAGCAGTGTATGTGTCCACAGGCAAAGATGGATGTGGTCAGTCTTCAGACAGGGCATCATTTTCTCTGTTTAGTGATGTTGCCCGTGCTATCCAGCCACAGCATGCAGAGGAGGTGGTGGACTGGCTTACTAAACCATCCTCATCCCTTGTCACCTAAGCAGAGACTGGTGCACAGTCCATTGCAGCTGCCAGAGTGTCTAAACTTGCCTCCTTGTCCACAGCTATTCCTGCCATAGCCCCAGCATCAGGTATGGAGGAGTCAGCTGAGTTATTTAAACACAGTGTGAGCCACTTGCTCCTTAACGATACACAGGCATTATTTGCATTGGCATATAGGTGCATATCATTGCAATTTTTGACAGCAAGGCCAATTCTTGCTATCATCAAGGGTATCTCTATAGGGTTATGGTGTGAAGGCACCACCGACACCCAAAGACCAATTTTTTTGCACCTGTTACTTCTTTCCAAACGTCTGTGGAAGAGACACTAGAATCTATCCAAAAAATCTCTAATCTAATCTTGTTCCTTGTTCCCAGGGCACTACATTGTAGCCTTATCATACAGACAGGCTCCGCAAGCCGCTTACAAAATAAAGAAAGCTTGCAGGGAAAATGTCATTTTTTTGGTTTTATAAATACCACTTATTGCTGCAGCAACTTCTATATACAGTACAGATGTGCCACTTTTCGGGAAGACTAAGGGGACCCCCCCCCCCCCACCCCGGCACTATATTGAAAGGAATTTTTCATTTTTGCTTTCACTTTGAGCATCAATAAATAAATCACTGCTCATTTAAAAATGACGTTTTTTTACAAACTTTTGTTTCAATGATACATGTCCCCCAGGACAGTACCCCCAAAATAGTCATATGCCCAATTAATTGCATATAAGCCTTCAAAATGGGCACTTTTGATTTTTCACGTTCGGGTCCCATAGACTTCAATGGGGTTCGTTATTCGCTTCTGAACTTTCAGGATGTTCAAAAGTTCTGGTGCGAACTGAACAGGGGGTCGTTCGGCCCATCTCTAGTTATAATGTGCTAGTATGCATCACATACTAGCATATTATGTGAAACTTACCTTTGAACGAAGCCCTCCAGCAGCAAGCTGTTATCTCTGACAAGGATTCCATCTTCACCTGGTCTTTCTTCCGGGTTCACAGACTCCGGCTGTGTCAGTGGCCAGGGCTGCGATGACGTTGTCACTGATGCCGTTTACAGCACAGGACGCTGAGGAATGGCTCAGGTGGCTGCCCCGGTGCCCCGGTGATGTCACAGGCTGCATGAACAGTAAATATCTCCTAATTGGTGCACGTTTAGGAGATATTTACACTACCTTATTATACTGTAGGCTTACCTGTAGGTACAATTCATGCATGGGAGTTTACTCCCACTTTAAGTAAAGCCCACAGAGTTTAAGTCTGATAAATGGTTAATAATCCTCTATAATAGCATAGAGTGAGTGTTTCTGTTTGCTCCCCATGGGAAGAGGCTGAGGAGTACAGGAATGGTGATTATGAACAAAATTTGGAAAAGGTACAATGAAGCAGTAAACATTTTCTTTGTCTGTTGCATGCATGGGCATCCGCAGAACTTTTTTCAAGGGGGGGCAGCATTTTAAGGTCACCAATGCAATATAAAAAAAATATACATTCTCTAGGCTATATTTATATGGGCATGGTATTCCTGGTCTGAGTAATTTCCAATACAAAGTGACGCTGAATTATCTCCTATGTAACACATATATCTTTCCTGTATAGGAGATAATTCAGCTTCACTTTGTATTGGAAGTTACTCAGGCCAGGCATACCCCCAGTCCATGCCCATATACAAATAGCCTAGAGAAGGTACATCTTTTTATATTGCAATGTATTGCAATACATCTGTTGTGGCCATATTTTGATCTTGATGAAAACAGCCTATACAAAGTGAAACATACACAGACATATCTTTCCAGTAATAGCTGTCCAACTTTCCAGCAATATATAAATCAAAATGCTCCTCCTAACTGCTGTTACCTGTGGTTCTTCTTCTGTTGCTTGCAACTGTATATGCCACTCACTTCAGGTTAGGATCTCCTGTGATGTGATGATGAGTAGAGACTGGCATCGAATCACTCAGCGGCTGTCTGCACTGAGTGGGCAGTGTCGGCGCCAGCCGGATCTACACAACATGTGCACAGGCAGGCAACCAATCACTGAAGAGAAACGGTGGAACAGCCGAGCTGCTGAGCTATCTCATCTGATAATCGGGCCGGGGGTGAGGAAGGGATATCAGATGTGTCAGGACAGAGAGCAGCTGGCTGACTCAGAAAAAGTCAGCGACCGTCATGGCGGATGCTGCAGCTGGCAACTGCAACACCTTCCTGACGATTCCAGGGGGGAGCAGTTGCCCTCCCCTTGCCCCTACCTGTGGATGCCCATTGTTGCATGGACATACGGTATCATAGGTCCACTATAAAGAGGATTTAAAATTATAACCCAGCTCCCTTTCCCATTCTCTGATAAAATAGGGAGTTGTCATATTTTGGGCACTCAGAACCAGCTTATACATTCAAGACAACATATGTCCTGGCTCCGATAAGTTGACACACCCTTACTCAAAAATAGTAAGTGGGTTCGCTGGCCTAACCTGGTGCTTCCACTTATTGAACAGATCCGTCAATTGACGATATTTCCATACAGCCAATTCTGCCAATTTACCCTGTGGGGCCACACTAGCACAATTACCCTTCCCATCCATCCCCCAATGGTCTAAACTCCCTTTCTTTTCCCCCAGGGGGAACCAGGGGAATCCTTCCAGTGGTGTCATGGGGGATATCGGGGGGGCAAACTTTCCCATACTATTCATTCTGTCCCAAATAGATAGTGTTGTTTTCGTCAATGGTGAAGCATATTCTGATAACCCCCCATATGAAACCGGAATCCAGGGGGATCCGGCCAGGTTCCTACCCACTAGTGTTCTCTCCAGAGGCACCCAAAGTTTACTATCAGAGTCATGGCACCAGTTCAAAATACAAACCGGGGCCATGGCTCTGTAATAAGTCACTATGTCCAGAAGTCCCACCCCACCCTCCCGTTTTGGTCTCCTCAGAATCTCATATGCCAACCTAGGGTGTTTATCTCCCCACACAAAGCCCTTCGTATTTGTTTGAAGAATGTCCATAGGAATGTTATGGGTACGGTATGTAAAACATAAGTAAGTCTAGAGATTACACTCATTTTAAGCGCATTTACCCTGCCAAACCACGTCAGGGTATGACTTCTCCACTTCTGCAAGTCTTTTAATATAGATACCACCAAGGGTCCATAGTGTAGATCATATAGGCGCTTTAAATCTGAAGAGATATAAATCCCCAAATAGAATATAGAATTGAGGCGCCAAACAAAAGGAGAATATTGTTGCAGAGTATTCCTCATCCTCACAGGCACATGGCTCGGCATCAACACTGATTTCTCAATATTTATTTTAAATTAGATATAAGGCCAAACCTGTCTATTTCCAACATCAGTTCCATCAAAGACTCTTGGGGAGAAGAAAGATACAACAGTAGATCATCTGCATAAGCTGAGATCTTATGTTCCGTTGATCCGATACAAATCCCAATAATCCTCCTATTTCCCCTAATTGTTCGTAGAAAGGGAATCCCTGCCTAGTCCCATTCCGTAACTCAAAATAATCTGATAATCTACCATTGACCTTAACCCTTACTCTAGGATCTGCATACAATGCCATCACCCACCCCATCATCCGTTCTCTCAGATCCATCTCCCTCAAAACTCCGACCATAAACTCCCACCCCACCCTATCAAATGCTTATTCAGCATCCATTGAAATTACTATGCTTAGTGTCTGGTTCGGTCCATTTTTCATCCAATGCAATACATGCAGGGCCTGAATAGTATTATCTCTGGCCTCATGGCCCTTCATAAACCCTGTTTGATCTGGGTGAATCAGTTTAACTATATGGTCTTGTAACCTAAGGGCCAGAATTTTAGCCAGGAGTTTACTGTCAGAGTTGAGAAGGGAGAGGTGTCTATATCTGGCACAGCACTGAGGATCCTTCCCTGATTTCGAGAGAACCGTCACATAAGCCAACAGTGACTCTGAAGGCAATGGGTTAGAGACCGAATCAAAATTAAGGTATTTGCACTGAGGAGCCAACAGGATCTGAAACCATCTGGTCCCGGCTTTTACCCAATGGCAAAGCCACAATTGCTTCTCCCAACTCTTCAATGGAAATAGGTTTTTCCATTTCCTCTAGGGCTACAGATGGAATAGCTTGCAGCTCTGAGGCCTCAAGATACTCCCGAATTCTGTCTGTAACAATGGCAGCTGGTGCTAAAAATTGCAAAAAAATTTTGAAAAAAAATCAGTTGCAGCCACTGTGCCCTCAAATGCTGCCATTTTGCCATCAACTGCTGCCACTGTGCTCATTAAACGCTGCCACTATGCCATCAAACGCTGCCACTGTGCCCATCAAACGCTGCCACTGTGCCCATCAAACGCTGCCACTGTGCCCATCAAACACTGTCACTGTGCCCTCAAATGCTGCCACTGTGCCATCAATTGCAGCCACTGTGCCATCAAACGCTGCCACTGTGCCAAACGCTGCCAGTCTGCCCATCATATGCTGCCAGTGTGCCATCAAACACTGCCACTGTGCCCATCAAATGCTGCCAGTCTGCCCATATGCTGCCATTGTGCCCATCATATGCTGCCATTGTGCCTATCAAATGTGCCCCGAGCCTACCCTTTTTTGAAGCCTATTAGATCCTCTGGCTCTAATCGGGTGCTTCAAAAAAATACACCCCTCCTGCCCCTGACATTGGAGTCCATGAGTCCGGCGTCCTGAAAGGGGCCGAGCGCCTGGATAGGGGGGCGGCAGCAGGGATAGGGGAGGTGGCGCCCATGCGCCCCCAAAATAAACGGGCGCCACTGGTCCGCACGCCCATCATCAATTGGCCCCACAGGAACTGAGTCTATATTGTATAAAGACCCATAAAAGCAGTGAAATTCAGCTTCTATTGCTTGGGTGTCCACTATCTGCTTATCGCCTACCTTTATAGTGTGAACATGGAGTAAATCCTGTTGTTCCTTTAATTGTCTAGCCAATAGCCTCCCACCCTTGTTCCCTTATTCAATAGAAACAGTGGGTAAAATATGTGTATTTATTTTGAACTTTTTGATCAAGAAGCGGTTTTAAATCTACCCGCAGTCTCTGCACATCCTCAGGTTTTAAATGGGCCTTGTGTCTAATTTTAAGTTTATGTATTTCCTCTAAAAGCTCATCCATTTATTTCTGTCTCTCTTTTCTAATGTGCGGCCCCATTGAAATTAATTCCCCTCTGATGACCGCTTTATGGGTTTCCTATACCACTTGGTCAGACACTTCCTCTGATGTATTGGTCTCAAAATACAATGCTAATGTGCGGGACAGGGATTCCACCTTCTGTTTATCATCCAAAATAGATCAATTCAATCACCATGTTCTTTCCACGCCCCCAATCAATGCCGGACATATCGTTAAGCTTATTGGGACATGGTCTGATATGGTGATTGACTGAACAGTTAATGAATTTACATAATTGATCGACCAACAACATTTTTATCCTTGAATATACATTATGTGTTTTACAATAATAGCTGAAATCCCTGTCCCGCTCGTGCAGCACTCTCCAACTGTCTACCAAATGCAGAGAGTGAAGGCGCTGTTTAATATACCTTAAAGCCTTATGAGACACAAAGGTTTCCCAGAAAAGGTGTCTAAACTGGGGTCCAAGGTAATGTTAAAATCCCCTCCCACCATCATTAAACTTTCCCGGAACCTCCACAAAATGTCCAAAGTTTTAGATAGAAATTTAACGGTGTGATTATGGGGGCATATATAGTAGCGAGGGTATAACACTGACTCTGGATCTTGCCCTTAACAAAAAGAAAGCCGCCTTTAGAGTCGGTACTAAGGGGCATTGTTTATGAATATCTATTGTAACTCATTTGGCCCTAGAGATGGGCGAGGGTACATGGAACCATTGATTATATGGAAAAAGAGGCATACAAGGGGTCGACCTTGCTATAAAATATGTCTCTTGCAGAAATACTCTCTTTGCCCTCATGTAATGCAGTTTATGCCAGAGATGGCCCCTCTTACCAATGGAGCAGAGCCCTCTCACATTATACAAAACAGTCTTCATTCTACCATTCATTCTTTCACTACTTTCATGATTCTCTTACTATGCTGCTGTGCCTGATTGGTGTCTGTTCCCAGCCTTCTGAACTCTCTCACCTTGGATGCATCTGGTGAAAAAAAAACCCACAGAAAACCCCTGTGACACATCCCCCTAAAGGGAGGATGAATCCGTGCAGAAGTGCACCACCTGTGCATGAAGTCCCCCCCTTCCGCCTCTTGGCAGAAAACATAGGCCCTTATCTCGGGACCGGCCTAATGGGGAAAGATGGATTAAAACATGAACAGAGTACCTAATGAACCCCGGGCTTCCATGTATATTCTTATAACGTTCTTATTTAGCGATATTTCAGCACATTGCCTCCAATATCCCCAATGAAGGGGTAAGAAAAGATGAAAAGAAGAAATATTTTTGAGGGGAAGGAGGGAGAGGAAAAAAAATGGGGGAGCAAGGGGGGGAAGAAAGAGAGAACAGAGGGAAAGAAAGCAAAACAGCATCCCCCCTAACCCCATCCCTCCACCTGAACAGTACCCCCCCCCCCCAATCAATTCTAGACAATCTGCTCCTTCCCTCTTAACCTTTTTAACTTTATACCCCTACTCAAGCCTGTCCTTCTAAGACCAAATTATAGTCCTGTCTCTCCAAATCAATCTTCCGTCGACCTTTAATCGGCACTTAAAAATCTTTTAACTATTACTGTGAAAGATTTTTACAAAATACCCTCCATTTTTCCTATCCAGTGATGAACAGTTAATATGTGCCAAAATTTTAAACACCTAAAAAACTAAAATATAGGCTGCACTCCATATATGTAATGAATAAATAAATACTCGTATAAACCAATCAGATATACAGTGCTAAAATAAACCAGCAAAGTGAATTCACAAATAAAACGAAAAAACAAAAAAATTATATATGTGAAAAAATTATGAATAAATAATGTGCATCAAGTCCCAGTGAATTGCTTCAGTGAAAATCAACTTATTCCTGTGTGTTCATCCCTCATCTGTGTCTCCGTGCCACTGATTCCACCAATGTGTGACAATACCACCACCTTGTAGATTGGCCACTCACCAGAATCAGTGGCACGGAGACACAGATGAGGGATGAACACACAGGAATAGGTTAATTTTCACTGAAGCAATTCACTGGGACTTGATGCACATTATTTATTCACAATTTTTTCACATATATTTTTTTTTCGTTTTTTCGTTTTGTTTTATTTTTGTTTTGTTTTATTTAGCACTGTATATCTGATTGGTTTATACAAGTATTAATTTATTTATTACATATTTGGAGTGCAGCCTATATTTTAGTTTTTTAGGTGTACCATTTGGCGCTTAAAATTTTGGCACATATTAACTGTTCATCACTGGATAGGAAAAATGGAGGGTATTTTGTAAAAATCTTTCACAGTAATAGTTAAAAGATTTTTATTTTTTTCACTGATATTTTTCACTGCTATAATAAGAGTGGCAGAACATAAATTTGATTAGGCGTTAGCGCAGTCATCACTTTCTCTTTTTTTTCTTTACACTACACGTTCCACTTTTGACTGCAGCAAACAAAATTATTGACACAATATTGGTTATTGTGCGCCAGTGGCTCACATATATATATATATATATATATATATATATATATATAATTTTTTTTTAACTGGCACTTGTTGCCATCATTCTGGTCGTTGTAGTGATGGTTTACAATTATTCAGTCTCCAATCCGGAAAGTTGACCAAAGGGAGCTACAGCACCTCTGTGAAGTGTTGCAAATCATCTTTAGTTTTAAGTGTTGCTGTTTTCCCATTCCATGTTGCTATAACCTTATAGGGACATCCCCAACAATATTTAACCTCCGCTGCTCATAAAACTTCCAATATTTAAAAAGCGGACCTTGCATTTTAAGTGCAAGGTCCACTTTAACTAATTGCCGACCAGCCGCTGTCATTATACAGCGACAGGTTGGCTCTCCGGCGCAAATTGCCATAGCTGTACGGTGGCTCGCACAGTTGTGTGCCTCACAGGTTGGGCGGACTCGATGTCCTGTCCCATTATCGCCTATTACAGAGGCAAAATGGGGAACTGCTGTTGTAAAACAAGGCGATTGCCCGTTTTGTCAGGGGATGTGTCAGAGATCTCTATCATGTCCCTGGCAGCTTATCCCCCCTACAGTTAGAACACGCTGAGGGAACACAGCTGGCACCTTAATCACCCCCTAGTGTTAACCCCTTTCATGCCAGTGTCATTTTTACACTGATCAGTACATTTTTATAGCACTGATCAATGTAATAATGTCACTGGTTCTGTTCCCAAAAAGGAACCAGTGACAAGTGCAATTGTCTCATATCTCTTGGTCTTTCTGCATTTTGGGGGGTAAGGGGTAAGGACACGATGGGCTCTATCTATTTCAATATTATCCGATGCTGGCGGCCCCAGAATTGACTGGAACAAACTGATCACCTTTGGAAGCAATTCAATTTGCTGTTTCATTTCAGGCAGACCCCCTATACATATATTTTGCCTATGACCTCTATTTTCTTGATTGTTCATCTGATCCAACAGAGAGAATTTAACACTTCCTCATGATATTTTGTCATATCTTGGATATAAGCCACACCTTATCTAATTTCATCCTGGTCCATCTCCGTTTCTTCCACTCTTTGTCCCAGTGCTCCTATATCCTCTCTTAACCCCTCCACAGCCTGCTTGCAGGATAATTCAACAGCAGTTATAAGTAGTTGGATATCTTTCTTTGTGGGAAGTGCTCGCAAATGTTCTCTTAAATCCCAGTCCACCGTTAACTCTGGTTGAGATGGCCTTGGTTTATTATTAAGGTCACAACACAAAGGGTTAACATAATGCACCTGCTCTATGGAGGCTGTTTCTGGATTCATCACAAGTCTTCTGCTGATTTTTGCAGATTCACTGCTGGGCTTTGTAGCACCAAAGCTTTCACCTTCCAAGGGTTCAGCCATTCCTCTTGGGATTCCCTCCACCTCCTGAGGGTTTGAAACCCCTCCAGCACATTCGCCCTCCTGGTCCACAACTTCACCCATGTGAGCCACAGGGTCTTTCCCTTTTGCCAAGGGGTTTCTCTCCAGGTTTATGCAACTCTTCCCTGGGCTTAGGGATACACGGCCGCTAGGTACCTGTCGCTCCTCAGCCCTGTGCAGGGGGATCACGTCCAGTCCTCCCCGGTCCTCCCTTCAGGTTAGGGGAGCCGAACCTCCTTTCCTTCTGGGCCACAATTCTCTCACTTGCACTCCCTGGATGCACATTCTGCACCACAAGGTAAGCACTAAGCCCATTGGCCTGGCTCTTTCCCCGCCACTGAGCGGGAGCACAGCTGTGCGGTGGCGCGTGGACATGCCGTAACTGGTCAGGAGCCTACTGAACACCGCTGCCTATCTTCCTGGAGCTTGAGGATCACAGAGCAGCAAGCTCAGTCAGCATGTCTGTTCATGCTATGCCCCCCTAATGGTCTAGTTTATTTTATAAATGTAAAAGAGGGCAACATAATACTAGTGCAATATTTGACACGGTTTATGATAAACAAACTCATCAATATCTAGTTGGATGGATGGAGTAGCAATTCTCAATGAATTCTCAAGATGCTCATCAGATATTTTGGCTCTAATTTTGCCCTTCATGTGCTTCATCCTTGAATAAAGTTGCTCACAAATATAGGTGCTGCCAAAAACGGATGACATGAATAAGGCACGGTTGTGAAGAATGGGATATTTTTCGTAATGAAGATAAAACTTATAAAAGTCTTGTAAATAGACACTGTCAACTGTTTTTCAGGCTGCATCGTGTTCGCTAAGTGTAAATGCTTTTTTACAAAATAAAGAAAAACAACTTTAAGTAAGTTTATGATTTTGTGTTGGAATGTATTCATAGCCATCTTGGGCTGTCTTGGACACCTCTACTTTAAAGCTTAGCGATGCGGAGACAGTGATGTGCATAGATCATAACTGTATTTCAGTGATTACCAGTGGCCATAACTAATGTTACCAGCAACTAAAAACCAACATTTAAAACTGCTTGTAAACCCTCACATATACCCAGTGAAGTGAACAACCTCAGTAGATACACAGAGATGAAAAAAATTCTCCTACATAGGTTTTACTTGTTTATCTATAGTCTTCCCCTCGCTACACCCCTTCCAAAAGTTCAGATTGTGTTAAAAATCTTTCTTCATCTGTCAGCAGCACAGAGGAAGGGGTGGAGAGGTTGTAGTTACACTGTGTGAGAGCTGATTGGAGTAAAGGAACACACCCCCCTCCATACAGCAGAAGAACAGTGTTGTGAATAGACAAGCTCCATTCTGAGCTCTCGCCCCCTCCCTCCTGACACAAATTTCTCTCATGTGTCGGGAAACATGGTCCCTACTGTGATTACAGTAATTTGTATTTTTCTGGGCCTGGCAAATGTTGACAGAGGTGGTAGAGGAAATAACTTTGCTTAATTTTGACTTTGCATCAGTTCTCTTCTCGCCTTTCTATTTCCCCCTCTTTGCTAGCAATGCAGGAAATAGGGATGAGCCGAACAGCCCGGTTCGGTTCGCAGTAGAACATGCAAACAGGCAAAAAATTTGTTCAAACACGCGAACACCGTTAAAGTCAATAGGACACGAACATGAAAAATCAAAAGTGCTAGTTTTAAGGGTTAATATGCAAGTTATTTTCATAAAAAGTGTTTGGGGACCTGGGTCCTGCACCAGGGGACATATATCAATGCAAAAAAAGTTTTAAAAACGCAGTTTTTTCGGGAGCAGTGATTTTAATAGTGCTTAAAGTGAAACAATAAAAGTGAAATATTCCTTTAAATTTCATACCTGGGGGGTGTCTATAGTATGCCTGTAAAGTCGTGCCTTTTTCCCGTGTTTAGAACAGTCCTTGCACAAAATGACATTTCTAAAGGAAAAAAAGTCATTTAACCACATGCCGACCGGGACATAGATGAAAGACGGCTACAGCGAGGTCGGCTTATTCTGGGTGGGCTTCCATGGACGTCCTCACAGAATCGCGCTCCCATATGCTCCCTGGGGCGCGCACCCGGGAACATCCGTGACCGCCGGGTCTGGGGGACCGGGCGCATCACGGATCACGGTAAATTGCCACTGATAGCGCCCGTTTACCACGTGATCACCCTGTCAAATGATGGAGCATCACTTGTAAACAAACGGGCGTCATGTCATGATTTGGGGACCTGGGTCCTGCCCCAGGGGACATGTATCAAAGCAAAAAAAAGTTTCAAAAACATCCGTTTTTTTAGGGAGCAGTGATTTTAATAATGCTTAAAGTGAAACAATAAAAGTGAAATATTCCTTTAAATATGGTACCTGGGGGTGTCTATAGTATGCCTGTAAAGTCACGCATTTTTCCTGTGTTTAAAACATTCCCTGCACAAAATGACATTTCTAAAGGAAAAATGTAATTAAAAAGTACTCATGGCTATAATGAATTGTCGGGTCTCGACAATACAGATAAAAGTCATTGAAAAAAACGGCATGGGATCCCCCCAAAGATCCATACCAGGCCCTTCAGGTGCCCTGCGCCAAATTTTTTTAAATAAATGGCGTAGGGGTCCCCCTCAAAATCCATACCAGACCTTTCAGGTCTGGTATGGGTTTTAAGGGGAACCCTGCATCAAATTTTTTTTTAAAATGGCATGGGGGTCCCCCCAAAATACATACCAGACCCTTATCCGAGCAGGCAACCTGGCAGGCCGCAAAAAAAGAGGGGGGATGAGAGAGCGCCCCCTCCTGAACCGTAACAGGCAACATACCCTCAACATGGGGTGGGTGCTTTGGGGTAGCCCCCCAAAGCAATTTGTCCCATGTTGATGGGGACAAGGGCCTCATCCCCACAACCCTTTGCCCGGTGGTTGTGGGGGTCTGCGGGCGGGGGGCTTATCAGAATCTGAAAGTCTCCTTTAACAAGGGGCCCCCAGATCTCAGCCCCCCCTGTTTGAAATGGTAACGGGTACATTGTACCCCTACCATTTCACAAAAAAGTGCTCGGATAAGGGTCTGGTATGGATTTTTGAGGGGACCCCCCTGCCATTTTTTTTACATTTTGGCACAGGGTTCCCCTTAATATCCATACCAGACCTGAAGGGCCTGGTCTGGAATTCGAGGGGACCCCTACGTCATTTTTTTAAAAATTTTGGTTCCGGGTTCCCCTTAATATTCTTACCAGACCCGAAGGGCCTGGTGTGTATTTTTGGGGGCACCACCATGCCGTTTTTTTCAATGATTTTATTTGTATTGACGAGACCCGACAATTCATTATATTGAGTAGTTTTAAATGACTTTTTTTCCTTTAGAAATGTCATTTTGTGCAGGAACTATTCTAAACATTTACTATGACTTTACAGGCATACTACAGACACCCCCAGGTATGAAATTTAAAGGAATATTTCACTTTTATTGCTTCATTTTAAGCATTTTTAAAATCACTGCTCCAGAAAAAAACGGCCCTTTTTAAAACTTTTTTTTGCATTGATACATGTCCCCTGGCGCCAGACCCAGGTCCCCAAACACTTTTTATGGCAATACCATGCATATAAGCCTTTAAAATTAGCACTTTTGATGTCTCCCATAGACAATTTATTATAGTCGCGAGTAGTTTTAAATTACTTTTTTCACTTTAGAAATGTGTTTTTGCAGGGACTGTTCTAAACACGAGAAAAAGGCGCCACTTTACAGGCATACTATAGACACCCCCCAGGTACGAAATTTAAAGGAATATTTTACTTTTATTGTTTCACTTTAAGCATTATTAAAATCATTGCTCCTGAAAAAACGGTTGTTTTTAAACCTTTTTTTTTGCATTGATACATGTCCCCTGGGGCAGGACCCAAGTCCCCCAAACACTTTTTATGACAATACCAAGCATATAAGCCTTTAAAATTAGCACTTTTGATTTCTCCCATAGACTTTTAAAGGGTGTTCCGTGGCTTTCGAATTCGGCGTGAACACCCCAAATTGTTCGCTATTCGAGGAACACCCGATGTTCGAGTCGAACTTATGTTAGACTCGAACATCGGGCTCATCGCTAGCAGGGAAAGAGATATTTTACAGCAAGGGACAGTGGAGTTATTGAATACCAACTGCCAATTTAATAGGATGTGATAAAAGCACCTAACTAGCCATTCGTATCTCACTGTGCTGCATTGAGAAGTGCAGAACTTCATCTCCACTACTTATCGCAGTAGATAAGCTTTATTAATTATTAACGTTAAGGCTTATCTTTGTTTAATAAACCAGCTTCTTAGTGTGTTCGCACAGGCCTGTTGCATAGAGAAGAGTCATGGGGAAGCACACTGTTTTAGACTAATACACATGCTGTTTGCCTTTCATGAAACACTTCACATTATTTGGACTTCCAGATCATTGAAACGCACCACACCGTGACATTTAGTCAAAAGGAATTTATAAATGCAATATACGCTTAAATTAATACTACTGGGGAGCCACTGTCTGCAGTGACTTATCACATTTGCTGCCTTGTCTGCCCTGACAGAAAGTAACATTCATCAGATTTATGCTTTTGTTTTCCAAAGTAGTTGTAGGAATTGGAAATGACTATAGTATAAAAATATACTTAGAGTCATGAGTATATGATTGCAATGAAGGAACAAAAAAAAAACATTTAATGAGAATGTAAGCAATGCAACACCAATTGCTGCTGGGTTAAATTACTTGTTTACTGGATATCTTGCAAATAGACTAACATGCTGGAGAAATGTCTAAACTAATTAGTGTAACATGAGAGTTTTGCAATCCTTCTACTTCCAGGTTGGCATAGAACATAATGAACAATAAATACCTGATAACCTATGTATCTTGATTCATTTCTGTATGTTTAGCTTTTTTTGATACGTATTGCTAACTTTCATTTACATTTCTTACAGCTCTTTCAAACACTTGATTGGGGGTTTAGATGATGTCTCCAACAAGGCATATGAAGATGCAGAGGCTAAAGCAAAGTAAGTAAATATTATTTGATGGCATGGTTAAGTATTGATCTTAAAAGTACTTTAACATCAGTGGTATGCAATAAGCTGTGGAACCAAGCTGGTCAAAAAGTTTCAATGTTTTGACAAGAGTAAGCTGAAAACAAGACCAGATTGTTTTGCAAAAGTATTGGACAATATCATATACTGCAGACTCTCATCCTTCTAACTAAGATGTCTTTTTTTTTATTAGACAATCATTGCCATGATGTGGTTAACAAAAATTGAATTTATATTTTTAAATTGCCTGGTTGAGCTGCTGGTTAGCGGTTTCAAATAGATGCAACAGTTAGAAGTTACACAATGGGACCGCATGCAGAACAATTACATTTACAATTATAATAATTAATCAATAATAAACCAATACTACAATGGGTTTGAATGGCCGGGGCCCTTTATTATTAGTATTATAATTTATTTACCAACTTATAACAATAATAAACATGTCCATTTTCTTTAAAACATAACACTCATTTATTTATACTGTAAACTGTCACTATAACTCAGCCATGACAGCTCGAGTTAATACCAAGACATGTTAAACAGTTCCATAACTGTCCCTTTTCTTGAGAAAAGGACCAAACCACATAACAAGGGCCTCGACGAAGGGAGGGAGGGGTGGGATGCTTCTTCTTCTCAGCTGATCCTCCACTGTCTGTTGTTCCTACGCAGTATTAATTCCTTATATAAGGGTTAGCTCGTGCCACCTTAACATGTGACCTGCCTTTTTAGCTAATAATATTTAAAATATTTATTTAAAAATGTACTAAATAACTGTCATTTTTTACATGTAGTCTGCCCCGACCCCATAGGTGGGCGGAGCAAATTCTTTTGCTCCTCCCTTTCCTTCGTGCTACAAGCTGACAAAAAAACAATTGAATCAAGTTTATGCAAGAATCAAAATATCTGGTGGTTAATTACTATACTGTACTTGTGTAGGCTGCATTATGAAAGCTTTATATTTCTCGACCTAATTAATGATAAGGTAGAGATGCTTGAATGATTAATTCAAGGATCCAAAAGGTCACCTAAATTGACCTGTTAAACAATCTGGCCAAAACAGCTATTGGGAGAAAGTAAAAATAGGATTTTTATAACAGCTTATTAGTAAAATCTTTTTTTGGAGTACATCATGGGACACAGAGCCTTAAGTAATTACTTAATGGGTTATAGGCCACCTTCAGGTGATGGACACTGTTATACCCAATCCAGGAAGTTCACTCCCTATATAACCCCTCCTCCTTAGTTCACTCCCTATATTACCCCTCCTCCTTCCAGGAGCACATCAGTTTTTGTAGCAAAGCAATATACTTAAATCCCCCCCCAAAGAAAGGAAAGGGACCTCTGTGTCCCATGATGTACTTAAAGAAAAGGATTTTACAGGTAAGCTGTTATAAAAATCTTATTTTGTCTGCAGCACACTGCGCCCAAAGGCGATATCCTCATACCTCCTTACATCCACCTGATAAAACTTTGTGAATGTATGCACTGAAGACCAAGTTGTGGCCTTACAGATCTGACCCATGGAGGCCTGATGTCGCACTGCCCAAGAAGCACTAACCACCCTGGTAGAGTGCGCCTTAACTTGAAAAGGGGGAATCTTACCCCTTAAATCATAAGTTTGAATTATAACTTGCCGAATCTACTTAACGACAGTGGATTTCGACGCTGCCTGTCCTTTCTTAGGACTCTCTGGCAGAATAAATAAGACATTAGTCTTACGAATCTGAGCAGTTGCCTTTAAATAGATTTTCACTGCTCTCACCACATCACGACAATGTAGTGACTTCTCTTCCCTGGAACATGGTTTTGGAAAAAACGATGGCAGGACAATATCTTGGTTCAGGTGGAAACCTGAGACCACTTTTGGTAAAAAACCTGGACGAGGGCGCAAAACCACTCTGTCCTTATGAAAAATCAAATATGGCTCTTTACAAGAAAGAGCAGCCATTCCAAACTCTCCTTGCTGAGGATATAGCAACCAAAAATACCAACTTCCTTGTCAGAAGGACGAGGGGAATATGTTGTATCGGTTCAAATGGCTGTTTTTGTAACACAGACAAAACTAAGTTCAAGTCCCAAGGGTTCAAGGGAGGTTTAACACGCGGATTAAGCCGCGTCACCCCTTGCATAAAACTCCGGACTAAAGAATGTGTAGCAAGTAGTCTTTAAAATAAGACAGATAAAGCTGGGACTTGGCCTTTAGTAGTACTCAAGGCCAATTTAATTTCTACCTTTAATTGTAGAAAGGCAAGAATTCTGCCTATGATATATCTCCGAGGGCGCCAACCCTTGGATTCACACCAGGAAACATAAGCCCTCCAGACTCTATAATATATAGTTCTGGAAGCTGGCTTCCTTGCATTAATCAGGGTAGAGATAACTGACCCGGAGAGCCCACGTTTCTTCAGAATGTGGGTTTCAATAGCCAAGCCGTTAAATTTATAGACCGTAAGGTAGGATGGAATATTGGTCCCTATGAGAGCAGATCTGGCCATAGTGGGAGGGACCATGGGCCCTCCACTGCCATCTTTATGATTTCTGCATACCATGACCTTCTAGGCCATGCTGGTGCCACCAGAATTACCGGCTTGATCCTGCAAAGAAGTCAAGGCAGCAACTGAATAGGGGGGAATGCATAGATCAGTGAGAACGGGGTCACCAATGCATCCATTCCGCATGTGAGTGGATCCCTTGTTCTGGCCACAAAGTTGACTAACTTCATGTTGAACTTGGATGCTAGAAGATCTATATCCGGAGTCCCCCATCTTTGGCAAACAGCCCAAAATATGTTGGGGTGAAGAGACCATTCCACTGGGAATAACTGCTGGTGACTTAAGTAGTCCGCCTGCCAATTCTCTACTCCCAGAATGAAGACTGCTGATTCCTTTCTGCCCAAGTTAGAATATGGTTCACCTCTCCCTGTGCTGAGAGACTCTTGGTGCCCCCTTGGTGATTGATATAGGCCACAGCTTTGGCATTGTCGGATTGGATCCTGACAGGACAATCCTGTAACCTGAAAGTCCAGGCCTTTAGAGCCAGACGCACTGCCCGAATCTCTAGGATATTGATGGGCAAGGTTCTTTGGGCTCTTGACCACTGTCCCTGGACAGTTGTCTTTTCTAGTACCGCTCCCCAACCTGAAAGGCTGGCATCTGTCTTTACCACTTTCCAGATAACTGGTCTGAAGGATTTTCCTTTCAGCAGATTCTGAGTTAGTAGCCACCAACTGAGGCTTTGTGACACCCTTGGGGACAGCCGCATTGAAAAGTCTAAAGCTTGAATCGTTTTGTTCAAAGTGGACAGGATACTGTTTTGCAACAGTCTTGAATGGAACTGGGCATACAGAACTGCTTCAAATGAAGCCACCATGGTTCCTAGCAACCTCATAGGCGAATGGAGGGATCGCCTTTTGACCTGACCATCCGCACCAGCTCTCCTATGGAGTTGATCTTTGCCTGAGGCAAGAACACCTTTTCCTGGGCTGTGTCTATGATCAGACCCAAGTACTCCAGTCTTTTTAGCGGTATTAAGGAAGATTTCTCTAGGCTGAGAATCCAACCCAGGTTGTAATGCATACGATTTGCTCCAAACGAGCCACCAACTGGGCTATTAGCAATAGATCATCTAGGTATGCTACGACTGTTATGCCCTGTGCCCTTAACCTAACTAGAGGTGGGGCCAGCCTTTTTATGAACACCCAGGTGCTGTGGCTAGCCCGAAGGGCAGGGCTACAAACTGGAAATGCTGCTGTTCTAACTTGAACCGCAGAAACTTTTGGTGAGCAGGAAATATAGGGACATGCAGATATGCATCCCTGATGTCGATTGATGCCAGAAGTTCTCCTCCTAGAAGGGTAGAAACTACTGATCTGATCGTCTCCATGCGAAAGGAGCAGATCTACAGGAACTGATTTAGATTTTTTAGATCTAGAATGGGTCTGACATCTCCATTTGGTTTTGGTATCATAAAAAGATTTGAATAAAACCCCAGACCTTGCTCTTTTGTGGGGATCTGTATGATCACCCCTTGCGTTACCGTGGAGATGACCCATCTGTCCTGAATTTCCTCTTGCCAGACTTCTGAAAACTACAGAAGTCTTCCCCCCACCTTGGTGAGGGGGGTTACCTCTTTATGATGAGGCTTTAGGATTCTGCTTGGCAGGTTTCTGACCACAGGACTTCTTTTGAGCCTGGGTATGACCCTGAGGTTTTGCTCTAGAGTCTGATGGCGGAGGCCGTCGCCACTGCCTTGAGGCAGAAGCCCCTAGCTCAGGGGAAAGAGCCTTTTATACTTTCTTTTGACTTACAAATAAGTACTTTTCCCACTAGAAATTGTTTGGATATATTTGTCCAAATCTTCTCCAAATAGTTGCTCCCTATGAAAAGGGAACCCAGTTAGGAGAGTTTTACATGGTGCTTCGGCTAACCAATTTTTTAACCACAGGATTCTACGCATATGTACAAGCATAAGTGTAAGGCGGGACACCTGGTGAATAGAATCTTTAATGGCATCTATAGCAAAACATAATGCTTTTGGTAGTTCAGCCAATTCCCGGGCTTTTTGCGCAAGAACCTCTTTAAGGGCCTGTCTAAATTGATCTTTAGGGTTGGCAGATGCCTATTGCAGCGACTGCAGGCTTAGTAATGGCACCCGCCAAGGAAAAAGTAGATTTTAACAGGGATTCCAACTTCTTATCTGTTGGATCCTTAAAGCGGGGGTTCACCCACACCGCCAAAAAAAAAAAATATTAAAAGCCAGCAGCTACAAATACTGCAGCTGCTGACTTTTAATACATTGCCACTTACTTGTCCCGGGGTCCAGCGATGTCGGCAGGGGACGCCGAGAACCCGCTCAGTTCTTGGCAGCTGCCGCCGCCATCCTGGATGAGGGAATCAGGAAGTGAAGCATTGCGGCTTCACTTCCCGGTTCCCTACTATGCATGCGCGAGTCGCGCTGCGCGTCCCTAGTGGTCCCCGCTCTCTCCTGGGAGCTGTGTGTTCCCAGCAGACAGCGCGGTCGGGACGGGAAGAGGCGTAGACTCCCATGGGAGTCTATGCCGGAAGTGGGTGCAAATACCTGTCTTTGACAGGTATCTGCACCCCCCTCCCCCCTGAAAGGTGCCAAATGTGACACCGGAGGGGGGAGGGTTCCGAAAAACGGAAGTTCCATTTTTGTGTGGAACTCCACTTTAAGCATTTGTGCATTGTCTACAGGACAAGTTAGGCTTTTATTCACACTGGAAATCGCAGCATCAACTGCTGGTACTTTCCATCTCTTAGTGAATTTCTCCTCCATGGGATAGAGAACTGAAAATCTCTTAGGAGGGGGAAAATGCTTATCCGGATGATCCCATTCAGCAAAAACAAGGCTGAGAAGGTTTTAAGGAACCAAGCAAGAAACCGAGCTCTCAGGAGATTCCTTTAGGGGCAACATGAAAGTGGAACGAACCATCTCCGTAAGAGTTTGTATCAGCAATTTCTAAGATTGTGGGGCTGAAAAAGGTTCATCTACCATTGTTTCCTCCACAGAGGAATCATCAGTTTGTTTTTCCTCCTGATCGACTGAGGGTAACACCTCATCCTGAGCCCACTGTTCCCCTTGCAAATGTTCTGAAGCTGGGGAGGGGGATCTAGCACGCTTCCTATCCATTTGAATAGAGGATGCGATTGAAGCCGCTAATCTTCCTTCCAGACCCTGCAGGGTAGAGGAAAGGACATCTTCCTTTCAATCATTCAATTTGTTCCAATGGCTCACCCTGGCTTGCCATAACTGGTAATTCAGGCGAGGATGACAGCGTGGATATGTGACTCGAGATCCTAGCGCCTGGGGTGAAACCTTTAGTACCTTTTTGGTCTTTGTGGTGTATTTTTTGGTAGGCATAGTCCTAAGCACAAAAAGAGAGGCACTATACAATTGCACTTAATCACTGAATATAGTCATGACAAATAATGCCGCTATAAAGTTCAGCCTAGTGTTGGGAAAAAAGTGTCCTTCCTGTATCAGTAATGCCAGTTGCAACCCTCACGTGTCCCACAGCTCCTGTGTGCAGGCTGCTTGTTTCCTCCTCATCAGCCGAGGAGAGACTGTCACAGCTGTAGTTTTATCTGTTTTTGCCCGCCGTGCGTCCTCGTGGACGTTCAGGGCACTGCGCTTAGGCCCCGCCCCCTCTGAAAAAATTCTGCCCCTCTTTTCATTTAAGAATGTTCCCGTGCTCGTGCGCGGTGCTTTCGGGTCTACAGACTCAACACGAGGGGGGGGCAGAGACCTGTTTAGCAGCAGGCACACAACAACAGTAACAGCAGTCAACAGTAACAATAGTTAACAATAGTAACAGTACCAGCGGGACCTCCACACCCCCAGCGGCGGGGGGTAATGTAAGGGGAGTACACCGCTGATGTCCCCCTAATCCTCTGGTCCCTTCAGGGCGGAGAAAAAAAACATTTGGTAGATTTCTTTTACCTGAGAGGAATCCTCCTGCACACTCTACTGCGGCCACACACAGACTGACTGAGCTTTACAGTGAAGACAACAGAGTAAGGTATGTGCATAGACTCCCTCTAGTGGAGAATTAAGGCATGACAACATTTTTTCCCTTAAAGAAGAATACATAGGTGTTTTTAGTACCGAAGTTTCTTCCCTTACCTTATCCCCACCACAGGATTTGCTGAATTAACAGACAATCTAACCTTCACCCATCATGGGGGGCTGCGTTTAGCAAACCTTCAAGGACCGGGTCCTTAGATATCCGGGTTTCAACACCCTTGGACTTGGACTTGTGAAGCACCCCACCAGAAAAGGTTTAGGTAATTTAGCAAGACCTAAGCCCTGGGTTCCCGGGGTCCAGCCCTACAAAAAGAGGGATTACAGGCAAAAACCTCATGCTTCGGATACGAGGCCCCAGGTACCATCCACTTAGGCCTCAGTGGCACTTTGGATGGATCTGGTCCATGGAGGCTATTTAAATCCAGCATTGATCCCTCTTGAAGCTCCTCAGAGCACATCTTCACTCGTGACCAAAACCTTAGACACTGGCGAAAAAACTGATGTGTTCCTGGAAGGTGGAGGGGTTATATAGGGAGTGAACTTCCTGGATTGGGTATACCAGTGTCCATCACCTGAAGGTGGCCTATTACCCATTAAGTAATTACTTAAGGCTCTGTGTCCCATGATGTACGATAAAGAAACATGTTCATTTTTAAAGAGACAACTCAGCTGAAACTAAATAAATCAACATTGATTCTCAATCATGCAATTTTGGATTCAGAACCATTAAAATGTTATTTGTAGGAATCCACAAGTTAGGATCTGATGGTTTTTAAATCTTTATTCTGTAGCATAAAAATAAATTGAATTTATTAGGTACATATATTCCTAAAATTGATATTACTATTAAAGCACCAACAACTTTCATATGTGGTAAAAGAAAAAAATAAAAATAAACAATAACATGAATGCTTCACTATAGTGATATATATGCGTGAACAATAACATGGATGCTTTACTATAGTGATATATATGCGTGACTATTCCCAGTTTTTTATCCGCACATTTAGAAAAAGTCCAAAAGATGCAAAAATTATGTCAAAACAAATGTCCAAAAAAGCAATTAAATGTGACTTTCTATGAATAATAAATCCGTGACTGTCACCGTGTTGAAATCCCGTCACCTGGTATAGATTGAAGGCTTACCAGATAGCCTCTGATCAGAGGCATAGAGCTAACAGCTTGGGGTTTGCCCTCCACAGTGGCTGGAACTTTAGCTGGGATGATGGATGTAGATCCACAAACGATGGCCACAGGCTTCCAGACAGCGGTACAATCAGGAAAGAGAGCTCTCACCGATATGGAAGTGTTTAAAAGAAAAGAGAAAACTCCAATAGTGTAGAACGTTTTATCTCTTGTTTATTAAAAGTCGCCTCACTGGCATCCATAAAAACACTTTTCCTTGCAAGGAACCAATACAGCTTTAAAACGAAACTTCTCGCATGCGCCGTCGGTACGAGCGTGTCAATCCTACGGCCGTTTCGTCAGAAATGACATCATCAGGGGCACGCCCGCACTCTCTTTCCTGATTGTACCGCTGTCTGGAAGCCTGTGGCGATCGTTTGGGGATCTACATCCATCATCCCAGCTAAAGTTCCAGCCACTGTGGAGGGCAAACCCCAAGCTGTTAGCTCTATGCCTCTGATCAGAGGCTATCTGGTAAGCCTTCAGTCTATACCAGGTGACGGGATTTCAACACGGTGACAGTCACGGATTTATTATTCATAGAAAGTCACATTTATTTGCTTTTTTGGACATTTGTTTTGACATAATTTTTGCATCTTTGGACTTTTTCTAAATGTGTGGATAAAAAACTGGGAATAGTCACGCATATATATCACTATAGTAAAGCATCCATGTTATTGTTCACGCATATATATCACTATAGTGAAGCATTCATGTTATTGTTTATTTTTATTTTTTTATTTTACCACATATGAACGTTGTTGGTGCTTTGATAGTAATATCAATTTTTGTTGTATTTTTGCATTTATATCCAGCGCTGTGCTTTTTGTTATATCTATTTAGTAGTGCCCTTATCAAGGTATAGTGCATAGCTGCAGGATTTTCCTTCATGGGTGATATTCACTAAGTTACTGTTTGTACACCTAGCGCAAATTTTTTCTTTAGAAACATATATTCCTAAAGAGAAACTGTTGCTTTGCAGGGTCAGTGTAAAGCCCACCTGCTGACCAATTTATACTCACCTCTCCAGTGCTTCCTGACTGTTCCTACTTCTATGGCTGCCACTGTGAAATATTCAGTGCTTCTGGTTATGGGGGAACATGTGACCTCCTCCCATGATGCAAAGCTTGGGTCAAGAGACCAATTGCTAAGCCCAAACAATGTCACACAACAGAGGAAATAACATCTCCACTCGTTCTGAGCTCTAGTACCAGCTAACACAGGGTACATTGGTGGCTGTTGCAATGAAGAAAAGAGCAATGGGGCAACTCTGGAAAGGCAAGTTCAAAATAGTTGGAGGTGGAATATACACAGACACTGTCACTTTGGGGTTTGTTTAGCAGGAGCGCGCAAATACAGGCTCACTTCTGCATAGAAACCGATCAGCTTCAAGGTTTTATTGCCAAATTTCAATTGAACAAGCTGAGATTATAAGTTGATTTGCTACTATGCACAGCTGTACCAGATTCTGAGTTCACCAGTTTAGTAAATCTACCCTTTATGCATATAGTGTTCATTTTAGGGTGTACCTTACCTTGTTCCTCCAAACCATTGGCATTTTCTCCACAAACCTCAAACACTCTTCACTCATCTGAAGAGTGCAGCATGCTGCATTACACACAAAAATTAATTAAGATGGTACTTTTGTATCAACAGAAATACAGATTCCCTATTTTGAGTAATATGCATCAACGTTGAGCAGAATGAGTCAACAATAGGGTATTTTGTCACAATTGTATTAGGCAATGTAATAACTATTACCATCTGTTTGAGAGCCATGCACAAGAAAGAAACATTTTTCACATTTGTTGAGGAGAATGTATAGAAAGAATACATGTAGCTGAATTAACTTTCTGAGCACTTTCCATTATGTTATCTCACTATATCACTTATTCTGCTCTTTAAGTTTTCATCCTAAGTGCTGAAGCCACTTAGTTTTAATTGTGCTGTGTAGATCCCTTCACCCCGCTAGGCACATCAGCACTTAGAAAAAATCATAATTGGAAAGTGATCTGTAGAAGATGCCTTAATTAGAGTGTCAGTATTAACCGAACTGGCAAGAAGCACTTTTTGAAGTAATACAGAAACTGAATCTAATAGAAGGATATTATAATGTAGAGATAATGTGTAATAAAAAAAGGTTGGTAAAACATCTTGCATATTTGGACATTACAATAATAAACAGCATGTAATTTGTGATGCTTTACAGCAGTAATAAATAGTTCCTTACAGCCAATCGCAAGGTGTTACCAGGAGCATAATTATATATAATGGGTCACAGCATGTCAACATCATTATAGGTTCCCACTGGCTTTCTAACCTCAACCTCTAACATGGCTTTCTTACCAGTTCATTAACCCATTAAGGTCCACTGATAGTTAATAAACAGCCTGGCAACAAAGTCCTATATGCACAAGGATGTAAATCAAATTAGCTTATACTCTTTAACCACTTGACTACCAGCCTGTAATACCTTTTCATTAACAGGTCATTTTTCAGTTTTCAATGCTGATGGTTTGATTGACAATGACTTCATCATGCAACACTGTACCTAAATGAGGTTTATTTTGGTGGTATAACTAACCACAGAGTTTTATATTTTTTACTACTGTATAAAAAGAAAAATCTATGGCTAGCTGGTTAACTAGCTTAAAGAGAGCCTTACTCTACTGCATTTAATCCCTTGCTTACATAATAAAAGTAAACAAAAGGCTGTGTTTTTTATTTCAATTCTTTGCAGTAGCTAAAAGCTTCCTGTTTTGTTATCACATGGTTCTCCTGTCAGTATTCATACATGTGCACTTCAGTCAAGGTGCAGGACTGTGGTATTCTTGTAAAGAAGCATTTATTTCACATGGTCATTGAGGTACAATGTCTCAAACACATCTGTGATGCTACCATTGGCACAAGCACCCATCTTTCTCAGCAGAAAAAGCTTAATGAATAGTCTGCTGAGTGTTCTCCCTTCTGGCTGTTGAGAAAACGTTTTGCTTCCTGTCTTTTCTTCGGTTTTCTCAAAGTGCCCTTTCCCCAGTTTCTGTGGTGAAACAATTTCAGGGACTTTACTATCATACACAGAGTTCACTGTTGCCATACACAAAGTTCATTGTTCCCATACACAAAGGTGGAATTTGCTTTGACTGTCCAGAAGTTGCAGTGGTTTGGGTGCATCCTGAACCTCAGAAATCATTGCTAGAATCAACTGATTATTTGGAGAATGGGCCTAGACCTGGACAGAGCCCATGCCAGAGTTTTTCTCCCACAGCAGAAATGTCAGACCCTCTGGTACCAAATTCGAACTCTCCAGTCCAGGAGTTGCCTGAGGTTATACTTTTACATGAGAGTCCTGTGCCTGATTGTAGCCTCCTTTGTGGTTCTATTTGTCTAGTTTTACTCCAGACCTCTATCATATGGTGATATCAATCACGTGGGAAGCATTAGAAGGCTCTCCGTGGCAAATCAGGTATTTCTAAGCTTGTGCTGGGAAGAATGTCACAGTCTCACCTTTTCAGCTGTATACATCCCAATTGTAGACATATGGCAGGTGGACTTCCTTAGCTGGCAGGGCCTGGACCCGGGGGAAAGGTGTCACATCTGGAGGTGTTCTAGGACCAGATGTTGAAGGTGAGAAATTTCTGGTGTGGACCTCTGTGCTTCCACACCCAGCAACAAACTGGACAGGTTTGTCTTTAGGTACAGGGATCCTCTTGTGGAAACACTGGATGCTCTGGTGGGTAAATTGAATCAGTACACTTTGAACTATACCCTTCCTCTCCTTCCTGAATGTTTTCCTCAACTGCTTTTCAGGATTGAGATTGTAGGCATTCAGGTGATCCCTATTGCTCTAGACTGGCTCAGGCAGATTGCGGAACACTGACCTGGTAAGACTCATGACAGATACTCTGTGGGATCATCAAGAGCTTCTGTCCCTAGGATTGATTTGTTTGCCATTCTACTTGGCATTTTTTTTTGTCAGGGGCATCTCTTGGGTCTGTGTTTCAATCTATGCTAACAGCTGGGATGGCTACTTTCTGTGGGGTCTGTCATCGAACATAAAAGCTGTATTTCAAATGGTGTGAGTTGGGGCTTTTATTCCAGAAGTTTCTTCATGGAACGCTTTCTCTCCTTCCTGGAACTGTGTCTGGACCAGCATTTGGCTCTTAGTATTTCACAGGAATGGTTTCTAAAGAGACCATTGAAATTTTACCCCTTAATTTAGATCATTTTACAGGGAGTTTCTTATAAAAGTTCCTTCTGTCAAAGACCACAATGTGAACCCATTCAACACATTTTTCTCTCTCTACACTAACCAACTAAGTGGTGTTTCTTTTGAACTGACAGCCTTATGCTGCAAGGAACCCTTGCTGGTTTTGCTAATGAATAAGGAGGTGTTGCGGCCCATGACTTTGCGTAAGAATTTTGTTGCCACCCCCTCAGTGTAGCTCAAGTTTACCAAAAGGCATATTCCCTTTATTGTCTGGATGTGTTTTGGGCTGTGAGAGTATCTAACAGCCACAGCTTCTTGTTTCACCATGTCCAGGCTGACCATCATCCACATTTTTGGTCTTTAAAATCAGGTACCACCCTTTCTTGTCAAGGGGCACTGTACTAGATTTGTAAGTGTTAAGGGTGCTTCTTGGTCTTTTTGTATCAAGCTTCCTAAGTTTGCAAGGGTAACACCTGGTCTACTCTTCTTATACCAGGCGAATACTCAGTCCTCATCTGATGCCAGCTTCATGCATTGGATCCTTTTGAGCTGTAGGCAGTCCCTCATTTTCTGTTAATTTTCTTAGATCTGTTTGCCTTTGTTGCTATGTTGCCCACTCCTCTGTGGACTGCTTTTGAATGTCCTGACAGAATTCCTGTGTCCCTCAATGGACAAGAAAGAGATTAGAATTTGTCTACTCAATATATATACCTTTTCTTTGATTCCACTGAGGGACACCAGTCCCTCCCCTCGTTCAGATTCAAGAAACTACTTTGCTACAGGGCTGAGGCATGATGGTTGTGGGGTTATCCTGTGTGGGTGAACATAATTTTTTTTTTTGCCAGTGTCCATTTCTCCTGTAGGAGTTAGTAAAACTCAAAAGAATAAAAGTCAGTGTCCCTCAATGAACTACAATAAACTGATTTTACAGTGAATACAGAAACCCCACTATTTTCAGCTTGCCAACATTTGTTTTCCCTGCCTGAACAAATCACTATGCAGTTAGACAGTTCTGGGTCTTTTTTTTGGACCCCATGACAGTTGTATGGTATGCTACACATATTTACATGCTTGCATTTTTCTATCATGTGACATATGAAATTTCTTTCAATGCTACAACAGCCTGTGAAATACAATGTGAAAGCAATTTTATTTATTTTACTTTAAAATTCCTATCTAATGGAAACCACCACATTGTTTTTTCTGTTACTTTAATTAGCCAAAATCACTCTACTGTGGACTCCTCTGATGTTAAAGTGATATTAAAAGCGTTTGTTTTTTTAATAACAAACATGTCATACTTACCTGCTCTGTGTAATGGCTTTGCATAGAGTAGCCCCGATGTTTTTTACTTTCAAGCATAAAATGCATGAAGGTAAGAAAAAACCTTCAGCCTCTATAACCACTGTAATTTCACATTGTTTATAGGGCCACCACTTTAAAACTTCCCTACCAACGGCAATTCTTCTGCCCTGTATAAAAGGATGGCAAATAGTTTAAACCGGAAGTCAAAGACAGTCAAGCCCTTAAAGGGGCTCTGTTAGCACAAAGTCACTTTGTATGTAAAGACATACCTGTAGTAGAAAAGGACCTATACTTACCTTTCCAGAGGCACATTTGTTGAAATGCCGCTTCTTCACAGCTTCCTTTTCCTGCATGTATTTCACAATTCCAGGTGTGTGCAATGCCTGCTAACCCACTGCATGCTGTGGTTTCTCCAGTGGGAGGATCCTCTGTGGCTGGTATGGGAATTAGGCATTCATCCAGATGTTTGCATGCAGGGACTTGGGACCTGTAATGTGGTGGCACTCTCACAAAATGACAAAAAGTTAAGTATGCCATTACCCCGTTATCTAAAATCCTGCTACACTGTATGTGATATGCACATTACCTCCTTCACCTACTCTTCTGAGTATGCTCTCTACATTATTTTTTATCTAGTGCACCATTACCTATCTCCATGTGTTAACTACCTCAATACCAACATGTTTCTTCACTTCCAAAAAATGTTGGGCAAAAAAATTACACCTTGGTTGTCTTCTGTTCAAAAAGGGCTAATTTTGGTGGTTTTCATACTGTTCTGGTATTTTTATTGGATATGTTTTAAAACAGAGAGTAGGGCAAAAAAAATGTCAGTCTTTTTTCTTTTTTATAGTAAAAAAGAAAAAAGGTGGTTATTTAATTCCACCCAAAAAAATACATTTCAGTGCAGTATTAAATGAGTGAGTAATTGTCAGTCAAACTATCACAGCACTAGAAACTGAAAAACGACCTGGTAATGAAGAGATATCGCAGGCAGATACTCAAGCTGTTAATAGAAAACTAATAAAAGTAGAAGTAGGCACATTCAAATTACAATTACCTTCCTTGGGGCAGCCCATTCATTTCCAAGAAATCTATGGTTGTTAATCTGTTCTTTCACTGAAAATATTGTTTAGCAGCTGAGGTGTGCTTGAACCAATAATCATATTGTAGTGTCTGTGAGGGTGGCCATACACTGTTAGATGAGTAACAGATGTATCCATCCACACTAACAGCACAGATGGATGGATCCCTGCTGCCAGCTGTTGTATGCTGACAGTTGCTGCCAATGGCTGTCTAAAATGCCTGAACAATGACTACATCCAATCAGATTCAGACACAACAATTTTTTGCCTGGCTCCTTTAATTACTCATTTGAAGGATGTTGGGTGGGAAGACTACATTTGCCTAGTGTATGGTCAGCTTACACAGTTTTCAAAGGAGAATAATTAATTAAATTGCAATTACACTTTGGTAATAACCTTCTGTAAGTTACGAAACCTGCCTATATATGCAAAAATACATTTCCTATAATATGTATGTGGGCAAATTTCTCTGTTCTATATTGGGTTCTTAAAAAAAGTAATTTTCTATAGTAAGAGAGGTGTCATGCTAGGATGTCAGTTCTGTTCTAACTTAAAATGTGTAGGTCCTACCGTTAAGACAGAAGGCTACAATGCTGCATCTGTAGCTTAAGTATGTTTCAATTCAACATTTCAATTCAACATTTACTTGGGATAGGTTGACACCTAGTGGTAAAATATTTTATTTCATGGTCATGTTCCTGTCCAACCCGCTGGTTGAACAAAAAAGAAAAAAATCTAATGTATGGACTTGCCTTGGCTTATTAAATTAGGTAAAGCTGTGCTGTCTTCAATCATCCAATTATGTGCAAGAAAAAAAAAATCCTTTTATTTTTTTTTTATTGTTTGGGTATTTTTGTAAAGTGATTTTTTATTTAGCGTCACCTGCTTCACTAAGTTAAGTAAAAGTGTATGTTCTACTTCTTTAGCAACTCAACCTCAATATCTCTGCATTCCACAACAAAAGAGCCGCGTCCATCAAATGTTTTAACTTGGCAACGCACCAAGGGGAAAAAGAGACAACAAAAGAATAATTCAGCAGCTGAATAGTGCATGGTTGTCAATGTTTGTGGCTAGCGTTGGGATTTTATTTATTTTTTCCTGTTTTAATCTATTCGATCTGCCGAACGATGTTTCATAAAACTGCACAATCTTTATTACAAATGAAGATGGACTCAGTCTACTGAACATCGCTTATATTCATTTTACCAAAGCATTTTGGGCTGTTTCTATGGAAACCTGAACATACTTGTCAGTTTAATATAAAGACAGCCTTTTAAAGGAACACATCATCTTAGTATAGTATTTCCAGGGCTTTTCATCAGTGTTGGTGACAATCTGAGTACAATCACCTGAGCTGCACATAAGATCAACAAATGGAAATAGTATTTCAGCTAGATGAGAAAGCAAATGAAAGGTTACATTTAAATCAGTGACGGGTCTTCAGTGTGATGTTTCTAAAAGCAGTTCAATGTTTTATGTGTCAAAGGGGTACATTTTTAGGTATCGCTAAAGGAACATGAAAAATATTAAATTATCACACCTGTACGCAGGTATTACAATAATGATAAGATTCAGTAAATGAATTTTGTTTTTAGTTTACATGCCTTTATATACTTTTCTCTACGTTACCATGTAGACAAAGCTTGCCCGCCAAAGTGTCAATGACGAGGATTCAGACAAACCATCATACTGTCACAGGTGCTTGAGCAGCTAGAATTGTTTCCTTTCACCAATGTGAATAATACACATAGGCATCTAAGCCTCGTACACACTAGTCCTTTTTTTTCGTTCTTTTCGTTCAACCCAGCAGGGCTGAATGAAATAAAACCTGACAGCTCAGGAGGAGCCACTGTACTAATTATCTGACATTAGTACAGTGGTTTCCCCTGCTGTTCTATTGTGTTCTGACCATTGGCGGCCGGTCTATTAGGGGCAAACAAGCACAGCCCCCCTATTCATGCGCCCGGCTCCCTGATCTACATGCAGGGCGCTGGACCATGGATTCCAGTGCGGGGGGGGGGGTTTGAAGCATGGGATTAGAGCCAGAGGCTCTAAAAAGGGTGGGCTCAGGGTGCAGAGCACTGCACACACACCAAACTCACCCAGTTGTGTGACAATAGCGAATGAATATTCTCTATCGTCGCACTGATCCTCCTCTCAGCCAAGCAGGGAGTCCATTGGCTGAAAGGACAGGCAATCCTATTGGATGCCTAGGAGGTGGAGGGAGGAGACGTACGGTGGAAGCCGCCATGATGCATAAGAGATGAGGACACAGGAGCCGCTGCCTGCCCACAACCTAGATGGGGTAAGTGCCGGGCTAGATGACCGGGAAGGGGGGGTGCGGGTGACCCGACCGCCGACCGGCCTGGGGGGGTGGGGGTGCCGCTGGCCAACCAGGGGATGGTTGTTTGCCGCTTCCCACCCCCCCAAAAAAAAAAAACCACCAGCCGCCACTCAGGTATCGGAAGCTGATGGGCAGAACTTTTTCGGTCATGCCCCGTCAACAGAAGCCAGCCAAATGGCAGACTTCTGTTGGACTGACTCCAGTGCACACAGGCTAAATGTCGGTTGGTTTATATTGAACCGGCCGATGCAGCCCGACATTCGGCCCGTGTGTACTGGAGTCAGTCCGACAGAAGCCGGCCACTATAATAATTTACACTGTCCGTTGAAATTGATTAACGATCAAGTGTTTTTTCTGCCAAAACGCTGCTGCTCCTGGATGTGCTGGCAGTTGTTTTTTTTTCCTCGAAATGCCTTTGCTTCTAAAGCTAGTACACATGGGCTGATTGTTGGTTGGTTTATATTGAATTGGCCGATGCAGCCCGACATTCGGCCGTGTGTACTAAGCTTTAGAAGCAAAGGCATTTCGAGAAGAAAAAAAAAAACACTGCTAGCACATCCAGGAGCAGCAGCGTTTTGACAGAAAAAAAACCACTTGATCGTTAATTAATTTCAATGGACAGTATAAATTATTATTCTGGCCAATTAAATGAATTAATGCATATGCACTTGATGCACCTAAGCATTTACACGAGCCAAGCATTTTTTCTGCTACCAGGAGGAAAAAATATTTTTGTGATAGTGGTCCTTGAGATCGATTTCTCCTGCATCTGTCATTGTGCTGCCATGCATGACAGTGGAAATCACATTATTCTCTATGGTGCCTATTCACATCAATGAAACATGGTGCATTACAATTTTTGAAAAGGTGCATGTGCTTTATTGGTGAAAATAGTGCATTTTTGAACCCATAGACTTCAATGGGAGTACATGGAAAGTGCATGCATATGTGCAGTTTTGTATTTAAAATCCAGTCTCCTCCTAAAAAAAAGAATGGATGCAGTCCCACTGCAAACAAGGATTTTTGTTTGTTTGAGAGACATAGGGAGTTTGCAATATTTCCAGTAGATATTTTAAAGCAGAACTAAAGGCAAAACTTGTTTTTCCATTTTCCTGACGCCACCATGGCAGCATACTAGTGATAGAGCTCCGCCTCTCTTCCACTCCCTCAGGACCAGTGAATAGCATAAATAAAGGCCTAGTTAGGCCCCACCCCATTATTCTTTTTTTCCTCATACCTCCACACACCAGTGAAGAGTAAGCAGTTCTATGTCCCCACCTCTGCCTCAGTGCAGTAGCCATCTGGGTTTAACCTCTCCCAGTGCGAAGTCCCAGTGCTCGGGCTGCTAAATGCGCTAAATAACCTTTGAGCCCCTTCTGTGGGTCTTCACGGGGCCTGCAGTGTTTCCTCTTTAGGAACAAAATCTGCCTTTAAAATGAGTGACTGCAGCGCTTGGAGTGACTGCAGTGCTTGGTCTGCAGCGTGGATGTGAGGGGGCCAACTATGCATCTTTTCCCTCTCTTGGCCCTTGTACCATACAGGGTCACCTTTACCTCTGGCCAAGGTCTCCTTTTATATCTCACACTTCCATTGCCTTCTCCTCCTGCAGTGGCTAATTTCTAGGCACATTACCCTCCCAGAAACGGGGTCTCTTTTTCTTGCTGCCTGGGCATCCCTTTAGGGCAAGCGTGGCCACCCTGCCCTGTTTTTCTAGGCTGGGGACGCACTCGGTGACAGCATCAGAGCACAGGCCAGCCTGGGGTCCTGGCTGTGAGCAAATTATGCCTATTACCATTATTGGAGGGGAAGGTCCAGCAAAGAGACTTTCTCTCTCTCTCTCTCTCTCCCGAGATAGTTTAGGGGCCTCAATAGGTATAGGTGAGTGGGCTATGGTTGGACTCTTCACCATGGCTCCAGCCTGTATTTCTTTTCTGGTCCCTGCACAGAGACACTTCTCTCTGGTGCTCCTGCTGCCCACTGCAGGTATAGCATGTGTATGTCTGTGTTTGTGTGTGTATATATATATATATATATATATATATATATATATATGTGTGTATATACAGTTGTGCTCATAACTATCCTCACCTGTGATCTGTTTGCTTGTAATTGGTGTGTGTTTTAATGTCAGCGAGTTTCTTGACTCCTGACAGACCCTCGCAATCCAAAGAATTGAGAATGCCAATCAGCAGTGTTCAAACTTTAATCAAGAAGTTAAAAATTAGGCGTTCTGTTGAAACCAAACCACGGTCAGGTAGACCAACTAGGATTTCAGCCATAACTGCCAGGAAAGTTGTTCAGGATGCAAAGAAAAACCCACAAATAACTTCAGGTGAAATACAGGACTCTCTGAAAACATGTGGTGTGGCTGTTTCTAGATGCACAAATAGGAGGCACTTGAAGAAAGATGGACTGCATGGTTGAGTCGCCAGAAGAAAGCCATTACTACACAAATGCCACAAAGTATCCCGCTTACAATACGCCAAACAGCACAGAGACAAGCCTCAAACCGCCTGGCGCATAGTCATTTGCAGAGATGAGACCAAAATTGAGCTTTTTGACCACAACCATAAATACTACAGTCATGCAGGCGATTACATGGGTAAAAAGACAAAATCATCATTACCCTCTTAAATCGGCGATCCCTTTTCCATTTAGGGAACAGATTTAAACCGAGGAATGGCAAAAGTCCGGAAAGAATTTTTCCTTTGATTATCTATACAAGTTTTTTTTTTCCCTTGTCAGAGACCAGAGAGGAGGTTTGGCTCCTCTAAGGGCAACTTTGCACAAGACCCATAGTGAAAATCCTTAGGTATACCGCAGGTACCCACTAAGCTCTCTTTGCGGAGTGCATGCCCAGACTCTTAAAGTAGGAGCCAGAGGGCGCGCTTCACGGGTTTCTAGACAGCATGTTGTACAGATCCTTGGAAGACAGGCACTCATAGTCACTTCGGTAGATTCCTCACTGCTCCTCCTGAAGACCATTTCTCTCCCATGGAGCTGCCAAATCCACCACCAACAGTGGGCAGGCTGCTACAATACTTATGCTCTGTACACACGATCGGACATTGATCGGACATTCCGATAACAAAATCCATCTGATTTTTTCCGACGGATTTTGGGCCAAACTTGTCTTGCATACACACGACCGCACAAAGTTGTGGGAAAATCTGATTGTTCTGAATGCGGTGACGTAAAGCACATACGTCGGGACTATAAACGGGGCAGTAGCCAATAGCTTTCATCTCTTAATTTATTCTGAGCATGCGTGGCACTTTGTGCGTCGGATTTGTGTACACACGATCGGAATTTAAACTATTGGATTTTGTTGTCGGAAAATTTTATATCCTGCTCTCAAACTTTGTGTGTCGAAAAATCTGACAGAAAAAGTCCAATGGATCCAACACACGATCGGTTTTTCTGACAACACAATCCGATCGCACTGTTTCCATCGGAAAATCGGACCACGTGTACAGGGCATTACAGTCACTTCAGACTCAGGAGGTAGTCGTCCTGGTCCCATTTACAGGAGAGATTGCAGGTTTTCTACCCCAACCTTGTTTGTAGTTTGCAGGGGATGGGGGCTAGCATCCAGTTGCAGATCGGAAGATGACAAACCTTTTTGGCCCTTTTAGAGATCTGTAGCCTCCCTGGCGGTATTCCCGAGTGTGGCTCGGGGTTAAAATTCAGGACCATTAGCGGTAACCCCGAGCCACACTCGGGATTGCATCGCAGGATCCTGGTGCCTCCTTACTTACCTTGTCCCCGGGATCCTGCGATGTCCCCCGCAGTGTCCGAGGGCTCTGTCCTCCTCCGAAGCCTCTCTGTGCCAGGCTCCGTTCCCTGGGAGCGTCGCGACGCACGGGGGCGGAGCCTGGCGGCAAATTCAAAAAAATTTAAAAAGCATAACACATACAGTACTGTAATCTTACAGATTACAGTACTGTATGAAATCATTTCACATCCCATTTGTCCCCAGTGCTCTGGCCCATGCCCTGCATGCAGTTTTATATTGCATATACTGTTCTTTCTGCCTGGAAACTGGAGATTGTCCATAGCAACCAAAAAGTGTCCCTTTACGTCAAAAATGGCTTTAGACCAGCTAGAAAACAGCGATAGTAAATTAGAACACTTGCAGAATTGAGCGATAGTGAATCGTGTGGAAATTTATTGTATTACTATTTATTTTTATTTTTTTTAATTATTATTATTTTTTTCTTATATTATAATTTATGTTTTTGTGTTTCAAACTTTATCATACCCGGGATATTTACTAGACTCTTGTTTGGACAGATTTAAGTGTGTTATTGTTAAGAATTACAGACCTACATTATAAAACGCCAAATTTCCATGCAAAATAATTGTACCGCTTTCAGCACCTAAAATCAGAAAGAATCATACCGCCAGGGAGGTTAAGATGGAGCCCATTCATACAGTACAACCAGATGGCTGGATGCTATTGCTGATTCAGGATTCCTATCCTTACATCCCAAATGTTTTTCTTTTGCTTTTTTTCCAAAATAAGTACGTTTGGCGATCAGTTAGATGCATCTCCACTTTAACAGACTGCCTTTTGGCCTAAAAATATTTCTGAGAATGTTTGCAAGGGTCTCATACCGTGTCAGTTCCACTCAGAAAACAGGGTCTCTGGGATCGCTACTACATGGACGTCATTCTTCTTCTATCCAGAGGAACAATTGCTGCCGTACCAAGAGGTCCTCTTATACTCCACCCAGGGATATGGTGGGGTTACCATTTCCAAAAAAGGGGGAAACAAAACCCATCTTTCTGCAACAAAAAAGTTATTATACCTGGGGGTGCTCTACTAGTCCCTCTGTTTTGCTTCCATCAGAGAAAAGTGGTGACAGTCAGGAAGAGAATTCTGAAGACAGATCCCTTTGCTTGTTGGGCGGCTTCTCAGTGTCCCAGCCTTCTGGGTGCAATGTCGTCATGCATACCGATGATTCCTTGGGTACATGGGCACCTGTGCCAGTTTCAACTAGGATTCTTAGGGCAAGAGAGGAAACAGGATCTGGTACAGTTAATAACAGTGTCATTCTGTATGTATAGTGGTCTGCAGTGATGGAAAGACCTTGAGGAAGTCAAGGCCCGTTAGATCATTGTTACGAATCATGTCAACAGGACAGCCTGGAAGGCGAGGGACTGTTGGTCAAGGCAAGCGAAGATTCCCTGCCAAGAAGGGTAGTCTCGAAAGCCCTGGAAGTTCAAACAGCCTTTTTCAGCACTTTGGCCTTGCTACTCGGAAACAAGAGAAGACCAGTCTTCTTGCAGTTGGGAAACAGGGCACCATTTGCATATATTCGGCTCCAGGGAGGAACTCGCAGCAATATGCTATTGGGAAAGGGGAAACCCATAACGTCTGAGACAGAGGGTCACCAGCAAATTCTGGAAGCAGTTTACCTCCCAGTGAATTTTTGAACACACAGGCAGACTATCGTGCAAGCTTCCCAGAGCACAAGTGGGTCTACGTCCCAGGTCTTCTCCGAACTGGTCCACAAGTGGGGCCTACCACGGACAAACCTCTGTTCTTGCCACAGTAATCACAAATTTTGGGTATGTCTGACCTTGCATCCGCACCCCAAGATATGTTTTTTACACAACATCTCTTGTAATGAGGATTCCCCGTGGGGCTGTCAAGGGAGAACACGTTTGTCATAGCCACTACTCCATATTGGCAACGAAGGCCTCGATTTTCCCTGGTCATTCACTTAAGGATACAGAAGGCAATTCCCCCCCACACATATGCAAACCAGGGCTGCAAGATCGAGCAGTAAAGGGGGAGGCTGAAGAACTCGGTTTGCTCCAGAGCCGCTCCAGAGCAATCTCTTTGTTGGCTGCTAGAAGGCACTCTTCTACAACATCTATGCCTAAATCTGAAACAAGTTTGTGTTTTCTCGGTAGGGCGAGACATTGATCCTACTGCCCCTCCAGTGACAGCTGTTCTATACTTCCTCTAGGTTGTATTGGACATGAGACTTAGCCTATCATCATTCAGCTTGCAATTGTTGGCTATATCGGCAATAACAAATTTAAAGGGGCCAAGAATCCTTCAATCTGCACAACTTTTGAGAGCAGTCATGAGGATTTGGTCACTAAGGAAAAGAGTCTTTTCCATTGAGATCTATTGGTGTTGCTGGATCTCATGTCAGTTCAACCGCTTGCTCCAACAGAGCAGTGTTCGGTTCGACCATTACCGACAAGGCAGTATCTATTGCAAGAACTTTAAGCAGAAGGTTGTTTGAGATTCAAGCTCTTAGAGCTTCACAAAAAAAAAAAACACATATTGCTCTCTTTACAGAAGGAGTAGAGTTGGGTCTTGTAGATTATCTTGTATCAAAGGTTGCAACAGCCCTCTATTTAACAGACATCTGGGCATTGCCTAACTTTCCAGAACATCACACAGGAAAGTCACATAAACTGGTCATTGTCAGAACTTTAAAGAAATACCTATCCATAATTGCTCCTTTCAGGTCATCTAATAAACCTTTTCTCATTCCAGCTGGAAATCATCAAGGAAAATAAGTTACTGCCTGGTTGTGCATAGGGGACGAGGGGTCGCGAGCCTCCATCAGCAGCAGCAGCCCACATAGGCAGCACATTCAAGAGCATTTATGGTACCCATCTGTAGAAGGGTATCGCGGTTGTCCCAGCATACCTACTCAAACTTTACCTGAGTAGACCCGGGTGCCTTGTCATCAGAGGACTTTGTAGGAAGGACTATTCAGTCCTCTGTCCCATTCTAATTAGAAGATTGGTTTGGCAAGTAGAACCCACCCTGTCAGCTAGTTATGTATCACTAGTATGCTGCCATGGTGGCATCAGGAAAACGTAAAATTGTATGAAATACTTACCGTAATTTTCCTTTCCTGGCGCCAATCCTTGGCAGCATATGGACCCACCCTTATACGTTTCGGTATGTAGCTAATTACAAAGAATGGGGTGGGGCTTAACTCAGCCTTTTTTTATGCTATTCACTGGTCCTGAGGGAGTGGAAGAGAGGCGGAGCTCTATCACTAGTATGCTGCCATGGATTGACATCAGGAAAGGAAAATTACAGTAAGTTTTTAATACAATTTTCATTTTTTTTCCATTTTGGAGTAAGAGGGTTATTACCGGACAGTTTACTTTTTTTGCCCTTTGTGTCCAGTTGGGGAGATTTCCTTTCACTTCCCCTGTCTCATACCCACAACAGGAAGTTAGAGGAAATTCCCCCCCCCAAAGTGAGGGAATCCCTTGTTGTCATCGGGGTCACCAGAAGTAGTATCCCCCATGAAAGATTTGCCCTCTATTCTTGCCCTAGTGACAACAAAAAATGTAGGGTTTTTTATTCACTTTGACTGATAATGGTAAACAGGACACATTGAGAGGGTGACTGTCCTTAATGGAAGCACAGACAGCAATAAAAACCTCTAATACCTCCCACGCTATCCAAAACTAAAAAAAAAGTTTTGCTTTAGTTATACTTTAACAGCTTCCCGCCCACCGTATCGTCAAATGATGGGCAGGCGGGGGCATTCTCATTCTGGGAGGACGTCATATGACGTCCTCTCACTCTTGGCACACTGCGCAGTGATTGTATGTGCGCTCTGTCTCTGGGACATGATGCATCACTGATCCCGGTAAAGAGCCATTGACGAGGCTCTTTACCCTTGTAATCAGCTGTGTCCAATCACAGCTGTTCACATGTAAACAAGGAAATGCCGGTTATTGGCATTCCTCTCCTCATTCTGACAGCGCATGAGGAAAGGAGAGTCAATCAGCAGCTTTTCCTCACAGGGGAGATGTGCACAGATAATCAGGGCACTGATCATCAGTGCCCTAATTATCAGTGCAGTCCCATAAGTCCCCATCAGTGATGCCAATCATTACCCATCAATGCCCAGTGATGCCACCTATCAGTGCACATAAGTGGCACCTATCAGTGCCCATTGGTTCCACCTATCAGTGCCGCCTATCAGTGCTGCATATTAGTGCTTCCTCATCAGTGCCCATTGGTGAAGGAGAAAAATTACTTATTTACAAAGTTTTATGACAGAAACCTTTTTTTTTTTTTTTTTTCAAATTTTTTGGTCGTTTTTCGTTAGTTTAGCAAAAAATAAAAAACCCAGTGGTGATTAAATACCACCAAAAAAAATCACTATCTGTCTAACAAAAAATGATAAAAATTGAATTTGGGTACAGTGTTGCATGACCGCAGAATTGTCATTTAAATGTGACAAATTGGCCTGGGCGAGAAGAGTGTAAAATGCCCTGTAAGAAAGTGGTTAAACCTTGGCTGATACTGTTTTTCTGACAAAGTTTTGCACATAAGTCATTGAACTGATATATAGTGTATGTTTAGATTTTGCTTAAGTTGTGCTGTTGAGCTCTACTGGCTTAGGAAAAGTAGAATGTGATAATAACTTAACTCTTTGGCTGCTAGGCCCATCCTGCCATTTTTCATCTTGAGTGGCCAGACCATTTTTCACTAACAGCTTTGAAAGTTAGTAAAAGACCTCCCAAACCATGCAAGCATGGGCAGGTCCCTAAGATTTTAAAGACTGTGTTACTTATTTTGTGTATACCATTGGCAGATCTACCATTCAAAGAAGCCATACTACAGCTTCTATGAATGGCACAGGATCTATCCATTATTTGCCCATCCTCTGTTCAGGGATAACTTCTTTCAACTGAGCCCTGGCTGGATCTGTAGCTACCCAGAATGCTAGGTTTAGATCTATAGATAGTGCCTGGCTGAACAGGCACTGATAGCGTGCAGTCACCCACATAAACACTTGCATCAGATCAGCTCCTCAGATCAGACCCTGGGCACAAATACTTAGAGTCCAGGGTAACTAGTTCAGGGTGTGCATACACTCTGGATGCTGCAAATTGTCCAGTGTGTGTTGGTGCCCATACTTCAAAGTTGTGATGCCTCCCAAGATTAATAGATTTATAGATATGGACACGGCATCACAAGGGCCAGTGTGAATGAGGCTTCAGTTTTCCTTTTCTTGATGAAGGCGGGCCAACTTATAGGCCTACTGCATTAAGAAATTGCCCTGATTACATGTTTATAGATGCCTTTTACAGGGATTTTGGTAGTCTTATAGACATGATGTTCTTTACTTACTAAATTAATGACACACTACCAACATGCCGTAATTATAATAATTTTATGACTGCCTGGCAGAAGGTTGTCCGGCTTTTTCAAACAGTCTGTCCCTGGAGACTTTTATGAGAAGGGGTCCTTAGCAAGGGTAATTTCTGATTTAAAAATAGAGACATTGTGCCAGTAATGGTCACATGAACAGGTCATACAACAGCATAAAAAGATTTTAACATGAACAGTAAATCTCCCTTTTACGACCCACTTAACTGATTTACAGTAAACTGGAAACCTCCCTAAAATATTTATTCTGATTCCAAAGAGCATTTGCTTAGACAGTCAAAGTCCTTACAAAGACAAGTTTAAAATGTAAATATATTCAAAATTAAATATTGCAACCAAGTAATATGTCCTTTAGGGGACACAGAATTAACAAATCAAGCACAGGGTTGTTTTGATAGATCATCAGCAGTGTTGAAAAGTTTTACACAATTATGTTTGATCATTCACTTTTCTTCAGAAAATATGAACAGTACATCAATTAAACTTTAGTTAATAAAAACCTAGCAAAGATAATAATTATCAGGTTTATGTACTTGGCATTGCTTTCCCTGATCAGGGACCTGCTAAACCACTACCACAATAAATGTTGCAAATTCCTTCTGAAAGGTTGACAACTTCCTCTAATCAAAACAAGTGGATGGGGAGAAGTTGGATCAAAATCATTATGTACATTGAATCATTTTTGTTTTTCTAAAACAACCCACAGGTATTGTATGAGACAGGCTTTATTGACTGATACAGGCTCAACACTTTATGGATTATTGTTTTTATATTTGTTGCATTAAAAAAAATAACTTTTTATTTTTTATATGCATCACTGAATTACATTTTTCGAAAAAAAAAAATAAAAATTGGTAAAATCAAAAAAAGCAGTGCACTTTGCATGCTGCACCAAATTGTGGGTATAGCCAAATTGCTCTAACCATAGCACTAACCTTCAATGGGCATAGTAATTAGACAGTGAGCCTTCTCCCTCTATACTCATCACACATATGATACAATTTATTACTCACAAAATATGCTTTAATGGCTGTGCCACAAGCAAGAGTGTAACAGACATGTACAAAGCTCGACACACTGATTTTAATAAAATGACACAGTTTCATCCCATATGCTTTTCTGCACACAGCTTCCCTTAAAGTGGAAGTCCATGCAAAAACTAAAATCCCTGCATCTATAGCCACCACAGATATAACACTAACCTCTCTATCCCTGTAAAAAGAATAAATGAGTATACATACCTTTTTGGAAGCCAATCTGACCCGCTCCGACCCAATCTCCAGCGGCGGAAGCTCTGTAGAGAACACAGCCGACAACGGCTGTGAAATGAATGGGAAGGGACGTCACCCATAAACTTACTATGGGAATTCCGTTGTCGTCCGTCTTCTCTGCACCAGCCTCTACAGTGAAGCCGCGGCTGACAGCTCAGTGTGGCTTCCGAAAAGGTATTTATACTTGTTTTTTCTTTACAGGGATAGAGAGGTTAGTGTTAGATCCCTGGTGTCTATAGATGCAGGGATTTTAGTTTTTGCATTAATTTCCACTTGTGACAAAGGTAAAACAGATCCGAATGTCAGTACACACCTTTGCTATTTTGACATGCATTAGTAAAACTGTACACATCATCACAACTACTTAGTGTATTCAGATGAATTACACTTTGAGTATATATTCAGTGGTAAATGGTAATGGACATCTTCCTTTTTTTAATCAAAGTATCAAAATAGTTTTAAATTTAGCAGTTTAATTCTTGCTATTATCACAACCTACCACCTCAGAGCAATGCAAAATACATTTTCCTGCTCATGATGATCACAGTGATACCACATATGTGTGTTATTTTTTATTTTTACCCACAGTAGGGCCCAGAAACAGTAGTGCGCATTTTGTTTTTCTTTATCCTTATTATTTGATCCCCTGCAGATTTTGTAAGTTTTTATCATATGTGTATTTTAAATGATAGAGACAGAATATCAACCAAAAATTCAGAAAAAACACATAATACAAATGTTATAAATTGAGTTTCAGTTCAGTGAATAAAATAAGTATTTGATTCCCAAGCAAAACATGACTTAGTAATTGGTGGAGAAACCCTTGTTGGCAAGCACAGAGTGAAATGTTTCTTACAGTTGGTTACCAGGTTTGCACACATCTCAGGAGAGATTTTGGTCCACTCTTCTTTAGAGATTTTCTCTAAATTCTTAAGGTTTGTTGGCTGTCACTTGGCAACTTGAACTTTCCGCTCCCCACATACATTTTCTATAGGATTAAGGTCTGTAGACTAAATAGGCCACTCCATGACCTTAATCTGTCAATGTCATCCTAAAAGACCCATCCATGACCCATCTTCAGTGTTCTGGCTGAGGGAAGAAAGTTCTCATCCAAGATTTTACAATACATGAACCCATTCATTGGCTCTGCAATGCGGCAAAGTCGGCCTGTACCTTCAGCAGAAATAAAAGAAAAGGCATAATGTTTTCACCTCCAAGTAGAGTAATGCCAAAGAGCAAAATTTTGGTTTCATCTGACCACAGCACTTTCTCCCAATTCCTATCTGAATCATTTAGATGTTTATTAGGAAATTGCAGATGGGCCTGTGTACCACATGAGCACATACTGTAGCCAGTCTGTGGGAGCCAGAATTATTGTTGGTTGGTAGGGGATCAAATACTTATTTTACACGCTGAACTGCAAATCAATTTATAACATTTGTATCACTTTTTTTCTGGATTTTTGGTTAATATTCTGTCTCTTTCATTTAAAATACAGGTGTAATAAAAATGATAGACCCTTCATTTCTTTGTAAGTGGGCAAAGTTACAAAATCTGCAGGGGATCAAGTAATTATTTTCCCCACTGTAGATGCATTTTGAGGATAGGTTAATTCCATAGTCATTTTCCAGATCTGCCTGGTCTCTGTTTACTTACATTATTTGAGCCTATAGTTTTTAGTTAGATAAGCTAAAGATAATTATTACAAACAAGTACACATTCACTACCATGAGGGTGACATAATTTGTACCGCCAAACAATAAATGGGGGAAATTAGCTGGTCTTTACAAAGGATTAAAAGCCATGTAGTGGAAACACGTATGTGTATTCCCGGTACACATTCTTAGACTCTTGTCATGTGATGATCTTGCCATATGTTCAGTAAAGAATTCCTGATGGTCATATGCTGTCTATATGTATATACATCAAAGTCTTTTAAAGGAAATATGTACCACTAGCACCACGGTCAGTGTTGTTAGCTGGTGGGAGGCACCAGATTATCGTTATACTAAATATATCACATTGCTCATTGAGATATTTTAGGAGTTTTATACTGACTAGTGCTGAAGCAGTCATTCTGGGACAGACACACAAGCTGTTAGCACTGGACGCTGTATGTGCTACAAAGTGAATCCGCAGCATAAAGAAGCAGATAATGCTAGAGAGGACTGCATGAACACATCTTTCAGATTTGGATACATATGCAAAAAAAAAAGTGTTTCAAGTGGAGTAACTGACATACTGTATGTGCACAAATCAAAACCCACCTTGCACTTACAACATTTTAGCTCATTTACAAAAATGCCTCAACTCCATGAAAGAATTCTAAATTAGTGGCATGCTGAAGGTTGGTCACAATGTAACTCTGAAATGAAACCATGTTTTAGACTGTTAATGAGAGCACCTAAAAAAAGGCTGAATGAAATGCTGCAAGTGGATGGAACAACCTAGACTCATCCATTCTTATGTGGAAATCATGAAAACCCTTTCTGGTTCCCTCCAAGTTACCTCACATACTCAGTCTTCTAAAAAGCTTTTGTTTTTTTTCATCAAAAAATACAGATATGAAGCGGAGGCAGCGTTCTTTGGCAATCTCAAACTTACAGACTTTAACATCATTGACACACTTGGTGTTGGAGGATTTGGAAGAGTTGAACTGGTAAGTCAAATTCCTTTAATAAATTTACAAATCATGATAGCCGATTTGTTAGCTGAACCAATATTTTTATAAATCATTAAAATGGTGTAAACTGCCTAAGATGCATTACATTAAGATTATATCTTATAAAGTAGCTCCCCCTGCAGTGCATAATAAAATAAACAAGAATTGGCAAAAAGAGAAAACATTTATTGCTAAAGTATTTTTTCAGTATAAGTGAAATTATAACCACTATCAGTGAAAAAAACGATTTAAAAAAGAAAAAATTTGCATACAAATCCTAAAAGGTAAAAGCTGGTGCATGCTTAGCATGATCCCCCATACTCTGGAGAATCATTCATTTAACTGGAGGCTCAATACTGAAAAGTAGCTGGAGCAATATTTGCTTTGCATTGCATTTTAAAATAATACAGACACAATACAGACACAGGGTACATGCAAAATTATTTAGTAAAATGTTTTCAATGGTACAAGTTGCTTTAATGTATAATATGTTGAATCCATTTGTTAATCTGTATCTCAAAAGTTGTTGAAACTGTACTTGTTTTTTTATTACACATATATTATTTATTATATTATATATTTCATTCGTCGAGTTTGTCCATTAAAGTGAGAAAAATATTTAAAGGGAATTCCTAGCAAAAAAAATATCGATGCCGTTATTTTTCTAATAGTCTGAATACTTCAGCATGATTTTGAAATAGTCAAACTGCCAGTGCCACCTTGCTGCAATTTTTAAGAAGGACAAGCAAAAACATACCTGATAGTGGCAGAATGAGTTTAATCCACTAACGAAAAACAGAGAAAAAAAACACAAGAGAAACATATACAGTATAAAAACTGAATAAAAAAGCAACATCTACGTCAATTTATGTAAATCACTCTATATTGTAAGAGAAACATACAGCATAAATCAATTTGCAGTCCTTTACTGTGCATATGTAAATGAGATTTAGCTACTTGTAGGACATCTTCTCATTTGCCATTTGTAACATTTGGCTAAAGGTTTCTGATTAACTTTTGACTTGGAGTGAATACTTGCAGCAGTTACGTAATGAGTTGTGTTTTATAACAGCGCTAAATGTGTACAGGAGGAGTTTCTGGTATGCAGCACAGCTAGAGAATGTCTGGAAAGCAGCTGAACAATGCAGCGTGGTGTAAACATGGCAACTATCTCCAAGGGAAAAGATCAGAGAATTTTAGTTATTCACAGCATCAGTCCTGACTATGAAAAAACAGAGGGAGACAGCCCAGTTGTAATCAATACTCTACTGTATAGCAGGAATAGAGGAGTTTTAATTTAAACATAGGGGCAAGTTTACTAAAACTGGAGCACTCAGAATTTGGTGCAGCTGTGCATAGTAGTAGCCAATCAGCTTCCAACTTCAGCTTGTTCAATTAAAGGAGTTGCAAAGTCAGAAGGTTTTTTTTATCTTAATGCATTCTATGCATTAGGATAAAAAGCCTTCTGTGTGCAACAGCCCCCCCCAATACTTACTTGAGCCCCATCTTTATCCAGCAATGTCCACGAGTCCCTCGGCTATCCGGGACTCTATCTCCTGATTGGCTGAGACACAGCAGTGGCACCAAAGGCTCCCGCTGCCTGCTGTCAATCAAAGTCAGTTACCCAATCAGGACAGAGAGAGGGGATGGGGCTGAACGGCAGCTCTGTGTCTGAATGTACACATGGAGCTGCAGCTCGGCTCTGGTGCCCCCATAGCAAGCCGCTTGCTGTGTAGGCACTCGAAAGGAGGGGGAGGCCAGAGCAGCAAAGAGCGACCCAGGAAGAGGAGGATACAGGCTGCTCTGTGGAAAACCATTACATAGGGCAGGACATGTTTGTTGTTTAAAAAAAAAACGAGACTTTACAATCACTTTAAGTTTTGACAATAAAAACTGGAATATAGATATATTTAAACAAGTGATGGTGCCAGACTATGTAAATAAGTACTAAGGAAAAGCTGCCCCTCTCTCAGTTGCATATATCACCCATGAAACAATTAAAGAAATAATAAAAGGTTGGCGCTAATTCAAAATGTGAGCATACATAGATTAAACATAAACCATTTAAATAGAACCATATAATAAATCCATATTTGACAAAAAAAGTCCCTATAAGAAGCTGATTAGTTTCTGTGCAGAGGTGCGCCAGATTTTGCATGCTCCAGTTTTAGTAAATCACCCCCATAGTGTTTGTGAACATAAAGTTTGAAAAATAAGCAGAACATTTTTAAAGTACACCTGTCATAATAGAATTATGTAGGCTGCCATTGCAAATTTTAGTTCCCTGACTGTCATGCTGATGCTTTTGTTTCAACACTTTCTCCTTGTCCTTGAATCAGACACTTGTTTGTAACATGTTTGTTCTGATCTGTAGTGCAAGGTATTGAACCAGACAGAGCAATGCAACCAGTGTTGCCAACCTCGAGTGGCATTTTTTTACAAACAAAATGTGGGAAAATGTACTGACAGAGCACACTTTTTACTGACAACCTTAAAAATGGCTGAACTCCTATTAAAAACTAAGACAATCGATTTTTAAACAGTTTAAACACAATATGGAAACACTAACAATACACATAACAAGTAATTTGCCTGGTTTATACTTAAAAAGTCAACACAGCACGACAAACAGCCCTTGATTTTCACAGACAGTTCTAAAAATCACAGATTTTTTACTTACTGTTTGTAAATTTACTGACGGTTGACAACACTGAAAGCAACTAGCATTTTAAGAAAGAGGTAGTCATAGCATCAACATTAGAAGGCTCCATACCACAAGCGTGCTTCAAACAAATCTGCTAAATGATTTTTTCTGTTTGGCCAAGCTCACCTTCCACATTATGCTTCCCCTCCCTGTCCCCAGCCTATGTAGTGCTCAGCAATATTTATGTGCCATAAATGTGCCAAGATCAATACCTTATGGCTTTTATTGTCTATGACCATGCCAAGACTAGGCACCATGAAGACCAGGCATGGTGGAAGTATGCATTTTCTTTATCTAGGGCCTATGATACAGTTTTGGGTTTGAATGTGTGCTATTTTAGACTCCATTCACGTTTGCACGATTCCAAAGTTGAACGATTTCCAGTGCAATTTTTGCTCTGATTTTACACTCTCTGGATCAAGCATGCATTTTCTGTATCTATGGTCTATAATACAGTTTTGCATTTGAATGTGTGCTATTTTAGACTCCATTCACACTTGCACAACTCTGAAGTTGCACGATTTCCAGTGGGACTGTGATCCAACTTTACACTCTTTAAGTCGTATCAAAAGTCACATCAAAGTAGCGCAGGTACCTTTTCAAAGTTAATGTAACTTTAAGTTGCACCAATTTGAATGGTTGCCATTGAAAAGAATTGGCTGTGACTTGTCATGTGACTTTGATATCCAAAGTCGCATGGCAAGTCACAGAAGTGTGAATGCGGCCATAAGTTTACTTCCCATTTGGGGAAACACTTTTTTTTTTTGGAGCATTGGGGGTTATTTACTAAAGGAAAATCCACTTTGCACTACAAGTGCACTGCCAGTGCATTTGAAAGTGCACTTGGAAGTTCAGTCACTGTAGATCTGAGGGGGACATGCAAGGAGAATAAAAAAACAGCATTTTAGCTTGCACATGATTGGATGATAAAATCAGCAGAGCTTCCCCTCATTTCAGATCTTCCCTTTAGATCTACAGCGACTGCACTTCCAAGTGCACTTTCAAATGCACTGGCAGTGCATTTGTAGTGCACTTGTAGTGCAGAGTGCAGAGTGAATTTGCCTTTAGTAAATCAACCCCACTGTAATTGTGCAATCAAATTTAACAGAAACATATAGCTAGGTCTACCAGGGGCAGAGGCAGAGGCTAGAAATCGTATGTTTTCATGTGAAAAGTATGATTTGCCCCAACCCCTCCCCCCAAAACAAAATTTACAGATACTATGCATGAGCTGAGTAAACTAAATTGTGCCTCAAATTGGGGTTCACATTTTAATTTAATATAATGTCAACAATAGCAGGTCAGTTAAAACATCCAGGCAATGGCTTGTATAGTTCACCAATAATAAAGAGTAATGCTAGGCAGGCTATGGCTCATATTGAACTGAAGATCTGTTTTCTCTGCTAAGCTGTAGGAATCTGAGACTGCATAGACCGACTATTGGCCAATCCCAGTCTACTGTTAGTTTTTCTAACAGCAAACAGTATTTAATGTGGACAATGTGGGGATTGCTGAACATATGGTGGATGTCAAATTAGTGTTACTTCCACCTGTGCTGGAACACACTTCTATACACTCTAGTACATCACTGTGGCTAGAATATAGACACATATCCTGGCTGGGCCTGACTATTTGGAACTGTTGTACTATTTAATGCTATATACATGAGGGATATGAAAGGTGTCAAAAGGGTGTAAGCAGTCACGTTAATAAAAACAGCAATGATAAAGAGTAAGTCAACCCATAGCAACCAGATTCCACACAGTTTAGAACAGTCAGAACAATGGCATTGGATTGCTGGGTCACTTTATTACATTTAATGGAAGACAGCTAAATGCACTGATGAAGAAGTTGGTTGTAACCTAAAGTAGGCCACATTTCCATCACTGTAGCCTAGAGACACCAAATATTTTCTTGGCGTTCTTGTATAATCAGCTTGATTATCACTCAGCACTCACCTCCCAATTACTTTGACAGATTTTTATTTTGGCTGTTGTGACTATATGTAAGCCCACGTGCCTACATAAGCACTCCCAGGCACTGCTGTTCCTTGAAAAAGAAATATACGCTGTCAGATACACGCAAGCACACACACACATACTAAAAGAAACAAATTCATGGCAACACACACAAAACCTCTACATGGCAAAATCTAGCACAGCAGTCAAACACATACAAAGCTTATAAAGTCTCCCACCTGACCAGAACTTCTGGTGTTTTTTGCATGCTTACTGGGATTAGCTGAACACCTCCCCGGTTCGGTTTGCACCAGAATTTGCGAACACCGTTAAAGTCTTTGGGACACGAATGTGAAAAATCAAGTGCTTATATGCATGTTATTGCCATAAAAAGTGTTTGGGGACCCAGGTACTGCCCCAGGGGACATGAATCAATGCAAAAAAAAAGTTTTTAAAACAGCCATTTTTTCAGGAGCAGTGATTTTAAGAATGCCTAGAGTGAAACAATAAAAATGAAATATTCCTAAAAATATCATGCCTGGTGGGTCCCCTTAGTCTGCTTGTAAGGTAGCACATTTTTACCATGTTTAGAAAAGTACTGCAGAAAAATGACATTTATAAAGGAAAAAATGTCAGTAAAAATTGCGCACGGCTGTAACGTATTGCCAGATCCCGGCAATATACATAAAAAGATCCCCCCCCCAGTCAATACCAGGCCCTTCAGGTCTGGTATGGGTATTAAGGTGAACCCCACGCAATTTTTTTTTTTAAATGGCGTGGGGGTCACCCCCCTAAAATCCATTCCAGACCCAAAGGGCCTGATATGGACGGGGGGAACCCATGTTGTTTTTTTTTCATAATTCTGTCATAGGGCTCCCCTTAACCACTTCAATACACTATATTATATATTGTACACTGCACTATATACCCTGCACTGTATTATATATACTACACTGAGGGCACTATATACTCTGAACTGCAGTGTATATATACTATACGGACTGCACTTTATACTCTGAAGTGCAGTATATATACTATACGGACTGCACTATATACTCTGCTGAAAAATTGTGCCTTAGGTGTTGGTGGTTGCAGAACACGGTAACCTCTCACAGTTACTCTTGTTGGGCACAGGAATGGTCCCTGCTGTTAAATGTTATTTCAAAAATTGTAATTACATGCCCCTGTTAAACAGGGGCAGAAACATTGGGCCTTAGGTGTTGGTGGTGCCAGAACACAGTAACCCCTCACAGTTACTCTTGTTGGGTGCAGGAACTGTCCCTGTTGTTAAATATTATTTCAGAGGCTGCTTGCCCTTTTTTAGTGGCCTGTGAGCGTCTGCCTATCCTTGGAGGCCTTCCAGACATGATGGGTATTTTTTTTTTTTTTAACACTGCACTACACTGTATAATATACTGTGTACACCGCCTGAAGTGTATTTGAAACTGTACACACTGTATTATATACTGTGTACACCGCCTGCACTGTATTATCTATTGTACACCGCCGAATACACTGCATGTATAGACCACGCTGAATGCAGAGTACTGACTGAGTATAGAGTTTTCACAGTATATATAGGCTATGCTGAATGCAGAGTATATATATATATATGTGTGTGTGTGTGTGTGTGTGTAGATATATATATATATATATATATATATATGTGTGTGTGTGTATATATATATATATATATATATATATATATATATATATATACATACACATACTAGTCTGACTGTATATATTTATCAAATACACTGCCACTAACTAACCTGCCTAATCTAGCTCAATCTCTCTATCTCCGTCCACTATAACACACTATACGGGCACCGTGTAAGCAGCCTTATATAGAATGGGGTGTGGACTTTGTCCCCCTAAACCATGATTAGCCAAAGGCACCCTGCCTTTGGCCAATTATGGCTCTCGCTGAAGAGCGTGCTGTGATTGGCCAAAGCATGCAGGTCAGGTGTATGCTTTGGCCAATCATTATACAGAAATGCACTGTGGTCTTGCAGTGCATTATGGGGCGCTCAAATTTCCCGCAAACGCTGCTTGGCGAACGGGTGAACACTCGATGTTCAAGTCGAATTTACATTTGACTCAAACTCGAAGCTTATCCCTAATGCTTACTACCCCTGGCCCCATGCTTTACCTGCTGACATCATTAGACACCAAAGAGCTCTGTAGACACTGGAGAATGGCCCATTACTAACTAAATCAAGGGTTGTAGGACAGTGGACCAAACATGACCATATTTGTGCATTTTGACTATCATCAGTTCAATATTGTTTTGCATGAAGAAAAATGATCCATTTCTTGAAGGGGAGCTGAGCAGAAAAACTGTATTTTCCTAGCAAATAGGGTAATAGCTGTCTTCAAAATACATTTTTTCTCAGCACATGTCACTGTATACAAAATGTTTGCTTTGCTTTGAAAATACATGTAATGCTTTTCATAGTAAAATTTAAAGTATAACTAAAACATTTTTTAAGTTCTGGATAGAGTGCAGAGGGATTAGAAAACCTGTGAAGGTTTTTTAATGCTGTCTGTGCCCCTGTTAGGGAGATTCACTCTCTCTATTTGTCTTGTTTACTGTTTTCATCAAAGGTGAAATAAAATCCCAAATTTTGGGTTGTCCCCAGAACAGGAAAAGAGGGGAAATCTTCAAGTCTTCCAATGGGGAAAACAAAGGATTCCCTCATTTTGAAGTGATTTCCTCTCACTTTCTGTTTTGGCAATTGGACAGGAAGTGAGAGGAAATCTCCCCAATCGGCTACCAAAGACAAAAAACTGACAATAACTAGGGATGGGCCGAACACCCCCCTGTTCGGTTCGCACCAGAACATGCGAACAGGCAAAAAATTAGTTTGAACATGCGAACACCATTAAAGTCTATGGGACACGAACATGAAAAATCAAAAGTGCTAATTTTAAAGGCTTATATGCATGGTATTGTCTTAAAAAGTTTTTGCGGACCTGGCTCCTGCCCCAGGGGACATGTATCAATGCAAAAAAAAAGTTTTAAAAATTGACATTTTTTCGGGAGCAGTGATTTTAATAATGCTTAAAGTGCATCAATAAAAGTGAAATATTCCTTTATATTTCGTACCTGGGGGGTGTTTATAGTGTGCCTGTAAAGTGGCACATGTTTCCCGTGTTTAGAACAGTCTGACAGCAAAATGAAAAGTAATTTAAAACTACTTGCGGCTATAATGAATTGTCGGTCCGGCAATACACATGAAAGTTTATTGATAAAAACGGCATGGGATTCCCCCACAGGGAAACCCCAAACCAAAATTAAAAAAAAAATGTGTGGGGGTCCCCCCAAATTCCATACCAGGCCCTTCAGGTCTAGTATGGATATTAAGGGGAACCCCGTGCCAAATTTATTTTAAAAAATGGCATGGGGTCCCCCCAAAAATCCATACCAGACCCTTATTCAAGCACGCACCCTGGCAGGCCGCAGGAAAAGGGGGGGACGAGAGAGCGTGGTCCTGAACCATACCAGGCCACATGCCCTCAACATTGGGAGGGTGCTTTGGGGTAGCCCCTCAAAGCACCTTGTCCCCATGTTGATGGGGAGAAGGGCCTCATTCCCACAACCCCTGCCCGGTGGTTGTGGGGGTCTGCGGGCGGGGGGCTTATCGGAATCTGGAAGCCCCCTTTAACAAGGGGACCCCCAGATCCTGCCCCCCCCGTGTGAATTGGTAACTGGGTACAAATGTCCCCCTACCATTTCACAAAAAAAGTGTCAAAAACGTTAAAAAAAGACAATAGACGGTTATTGACAATTCCTTTATTAATGTCTTCTTCTTTGCCCGCTTCTTCTTCCATCCTCTTCTGGTCTTCCTTCGTTGTTCTTCTTCTCCATCTTGTTCTTCCCCAGCTTTACGTAAACTCATGTTCGACCCGAACATAAAGCTCATCCCTAGTTATAACCGTCCCCTACTGTATCCAAAATGATAGTCTTTAAATGATTGTCTTTAAATCTACTCTAATGCAGCGTACACACGGGCGGACTTTTCATCCGGATTGGTCCTACGGTCTATCTGACAGACTTTCGGCAGACTTTCGACGGACTTTCCGAACAAACGGACTTGCCTACACACGATCACACCAAAGTCCGACAGATTCGTACGTGATTACGTACGACCGGACTAAAATAAGGAAGTTGATAGCCAGTAGCCAATAGCTGCCCTAGTGTCGGTTTTCATCCATCGGACTAGCATACAGACAAGCGGACTTTTCGATAGGAACTGGGTCCGGCGGAGTTCCGACGTAAAGATTTAAAACATGTTCCAAATCTAAAGTCCGTCAGATTTTCGACTGAAAAAGTCAGTTGCAGGTCCGATGAAGCCCACACACGGTCGAATTGTCTGCCGGACTCGGTCCGTCGGACCAGTCCGGTCGAAAAGTCCGCTCGTGTGTACTCGGCATTAAACAAATCACCCTGCTTGCCTGCTAGTGCCCTGAGAAACAAACCTTGTGTAAATTCAAGCTCAGTCTGTATTGAAGCTTACCAGAACCTTCCCCACCCTCATATGACAAGTGTTTGGCCACTTAAAGTGATACTAAAGTCTGTTTTTCTTTCGTTTAAAAATAACAAACATGTTATACTTACCTGCTCTGTGCAGTGGTATTGCCCAGATCTTCCTCTTCTCAGGTCCCTCGCTGGCGCTCTGGGCCCCTCCCTCCTGCCGAGTGCCCCTACAGCATGCAGCTTGCTATGGGGGCACCTGATCCACAGCTCGGCCCCTCCCCACCCCTTCTTTTTCCTCATTGGCTAACTGACTGCCAATGGCACCCCACCGCTGTCTCAGCCAATGAGGAGGGAGAGTCCCGGACAGCCGAGCCTCTCGTGCAACATCGCTGGATCGAGATGGGGCTCAGGTAAGTATTAGGGGGGCTGAGGGGGGCTGCTGCACACAGGTGATTTTTCATCTAATTGCATAAAATGCATTAAGATAAAAAAAAAAAGACTTCTTTAGAACCACTTTAAACACGCAATGCTGCATCATAGGAGGTAGGGGAGAGACAAATTTGCTTCCCCACAAGAACAGGGTAATTCCCAAGATTCTGGGGATAGGATTGTTAAAAAAACTAAAAAAAAAAAGTTCTGTTTTTAGGCATCCTAATTCCTTTATTTAAGTAAATCAAACATATTTTCAAATATAATACCACTCTCCTTTGCGGCTTGTAAGATGTTAGTCAAAGGCCAGTTCCAACTTTCTTCTGTGTTTTGAGAAGGTCACTAACACACACCTAATAAAACCATATACTGTACAAACATACGAAACATAACATCCCTTCAGATGCTCATATTTCCCTGGTTACCTTATAATTATAAAGCAGGTATGACAATAGAGAATACATGTACAAAGCGATAATGATTTGTTCAATAACTGTTGGTTCATCCTGCAAAAAGTCTGTTGATGTGTGAAATGAATAGTCTGGCTACATTTCAGCAAGGCTATGACGGAATCCTTTCTGGAGATAAGATCCCTGGGTGAAACACATCCTGTTCCAGGCAGCACCATATGGGAGACGTGAAAGAAGAAATCTAAGAGTAGACTTTCTATTTTTAAAACTATGTCCCTAGGGATGTCCTCAGCATCAAATAACACTTGCTTAATATTCCATCATGAAAGTCTTTGCTGGGGATATTCCCTTGCATGTAAACAAAAAAGGAACCCTTTCCCATTTTTAAATGGGGATAGCTACATGAAAATTCAGAACTGATCATGCCAAATAAATACACAACATTCATAAGACAAACATACTATATAGCTATATGGTTCAGGTTCTCTCATTTTGATGGTTGTAACCTTTGTTATGAACTTTATTTCACATGCAAATTTATTAAACCTGCATGTAAAAAGTGGTAGGTGAATTACCTGCATATGCGGGAGCCATTTTCTATATGACTGACACATTTTATATGTGTCACTGCCCTCTAAATAAAAGATTAACACCAAGAAATTTGGGACTGCATTCGAGGAAAATGTTTGAACATGATATTGATCCAGAAGGCTGATTGGTTTTTAATTTCAAAGGTTACCCTTGAATCAGATGACACTTGACTTTAGTAATGATTGCTTGAGGTTATTTGAAGAGTAACCCTATACTGGAAGATTAATATGTGATCTTAAAGTATCATAAGATGCTGCTTCAAAAATCCTACTAGTAATGTTGTAATTAATAATATGGAGCTCTTGGGTCTTGCTTAAACAGCATGCAGCAACCTACCAAAGGCAATTTGCAGAACTGTCACCCATTGCAAACCATTACTGGATTGATAGCAGTAAAGGAAGTTTGTGTAAACAATTATTCTTTATGAATTTCAAGTATTGAATTCAATTTGCAGTTTGCTTAACTACAGCAAATTCAGTCATTTTGCTAATACCAGAAATATAGAATAACTAAAAGACTCATTTTAGTTATTCTATATCTGTAGACCTTTACTGGAATCTAACATCCAGAAATGAATTCTGGCACATGCAGCATGTCACTGTTGCATATCTTACCACTGCTGTTTGCATCTGAAATAATGTTACATTGTAAATCTAAATTCATTGCACTGTCCTAGCACAAAACAGTAATGTGACAGTTAAATCAATGTAGTTTGCTACAAAGTCTTTAATGTAGGGCACAGGTACTACTATATTTGCATGGCAGACTACTGAGCAATATGCTACATCAATTTTCAGCTTCTGGCATTTGTTTTTGATATGAATTTAAGTGTCAGATTTTGTTACACTAATCATACCCAAACAATTACCAGTCACTGATTCCTATTTTTAGGGGTCAATATACTAAAGGCAGTTAGGTTGTTCACTTCAGGGCCGTCTTAAAAGCATCATGGGCCCCTGGGCAAAGTAACGCACTGGGCCTCCACCAGCCGGCTCCAATTTACGCACCAACTCTCAAGAGTTATACATATATTATAATACATTTAATAAAAGAAAACATTCCATAAATAAGAAGGCCACAGTTCAGGGGGTCAGGAGGGCACAGTACAGGTTCTAGGACACTGCTCGGGACCATCTGGGACATGAGATAGCTTAGTAAAAACCGTGACTTCCCTGCCAAATCTGGGACAGTTGGCAAGTATGATGTAATGTAAGACTATCATGAGACCTCCATGCACCTGGGGCACCTGGGCAGTGCCCAGGGGTGCCCATGCATTAAGACAGCCCTGGTTCACTTTGCCAGGGAGTATTCTCTTAGCTTAGTAAATGTGGTGAAAGTTCACTTTGCAGAGAATACGCAATTGTAAGCAGAAAAATAAAATAGTATTTTTGCTTGCATATGATTGGATGATGGAAATCAGCAGAGCTTCACCTTTCCCTTGCCAGCGGAACAGCCTATTTGGCTATTCAGTAAATCAATCCCTTAATGTAACCCCTAAACCTATCCATTAACCTAAATCATAAATATAACACATAATCTGAACCTAACCCCCTATACTGTATACTGTATATACAGTACATGACCGCGAGATTGTGTTTCCAGCGAGATCCCATCGCGCTGGTTCTCGACGACAGGGTACTGTGCATGTCGCGCTGGCTCGCTCACCGGGAAAGGAAAACTTTTTTTCCTTTTGTGATGACAGGCAGTGCTGACAGCTGTCTGGTATGAATCATGAGGGGAAACGCCGCGCCAAATTTTAAATGAAAAAACCGGCATGAGTTCCCCCTCAGAGGCATACCAGGCCCTTAGGTCTGGTATGGATTGTAAGCGGAACCCCCTACGCCAAAAAATCGGCATGGGGGTCCCCCCAAATCCATACCAGACCCTTATCCGAGCACGCAGCCCAGCCGGTCAGTCAAGGGGGTGGGGACGAGCGAGCGCCCCCCGAAACATACCAGACCACATGCCCTCAACATGGGGGGGTGGGTGCTTTGGGGCAGGGGGCGCCCTGCGGGCCCCCCACCCCACAGCACCTTGTCCTAATTTTGATGAGGACAAGGGCCTCTTCCCGACAACCCTGGCCGTTGGTTGTCGGGGTCTGCGGGTGGGGGGCTTATCAGAATCCGGGAGCCCCCTTTAATAAGGGGGCCCCCAGATCCCGATCCCCCACCCTATGTGAACGAGTATGGGGTACATGGTACCCCTACCCATTCACCTAGGAAAAAAAGTGTCAATAAAAAAAACACACTACACAGGTTTTAAAAGTAATTTTTAATCTTCTTCCGACTTCGGGATCTTCTTCCGACTTCTCTGCTCTCTCCGGCCTCTTCTCCCAGTGTTCAGCTTCTTCTCCCGGTGTTCGGCCCCTTCTCCCGGGCCCCTCCGCTATCTTCTTCCAGCTCTTTTGCTAGCGGGGGCCCGGTCTTCTGCGCTGTCTTGTCCCCTCTTCTCTTCTTCCGATGTTGACACGAAGCTCTCTCCTGCTGGAATGCTGTGTGCGAGCTGCTCAGCCATTTGTATAGGCGGTGACCCCGCCCCCTTGTGACATCACAGTCCCAGCAGTTAGCCATTAATGTCTAAACCGCTGGCAACAAAAGTGGCTGTGTGTTGAGTTATTTTGAGGGGAGAGCAAATACACATATACAGGCTATACACTAACTACTTTACATTGTAGCACAGTGTCATTTCTTCAGTGTTGTCACATTAAAAGATATAATAAAATATTTACAAAAATGTGAGGGGTATACTCACTTTTGTGAAATACTGTACATTACATATGCATCCTGGTTCACTGACCTGGAGCATTTTTATGAGGAAATCTGCAATGGCATCTTTCATGGTGTTTCTCTCATAGTTTCCTAAGGCCCCGTTCACATCTGCTGTTTTGTCATGTGATAAATCATGGCAAACCACAATGTGTGAAGCTTGTCGCCCGAGGAGCTTCTGCTTCTTTTTGGGTGACAAGCTTTGTGCAATGCGGTTTGCTGCAATTTATCACATGATAAACGTGGCAAAACTGCACCATGTTTAGGTGCTATTGAAAATGAATGGTACCTGAACACACGTGGTGTGTTTTGCCACTATTGCAGTGCGATTTGGGATCACAGGCAGAATCTCAACGATTCTGCCTGAGATCCCAAAATGTAAGCTGTACAGTTGGGACGGAAAGTATTCAGACCCCCTTAAATTTTTCATTCTTTGTTATATTGCAGCCATTTGCTAAAATCATTTATGTTCATTTTTTTCCTCATTAATGTACACACAGCACCCTATATTGACAGGTACGGGTAGGCAGCAGACAGGCAGATCAGGCAGAAGTGGCAGGCAGAAGCGTAGTCGGGTCACATGCAAGTCTTTGGCAACAGACGGGCAAATCAGGCATAGACAGCAGGCAGAAGCGTAGTCGGGTCACAAGCAGGTTTGGCAACAGGTGCTAGGTAACAGGAACTGGAGACAGAGAATAGTCCGTGGAAAGCCAAGGGGTCAGGGCCGGAAGCAGGCAGCGGTAGTAGGGAACAAGCCGGATCGGTAGCAGAAGTCAAACAGACAGAAATCAGGATTCAGGTAACACTGTAGACCAAGCAGCAACCAGCCAGTGTTGAAGCTCCGTTTAAATAGACTGACTGGCGCCAGTTCTGGTAACAGGTGCGCACGCACCAACGCGCGGTCCTGTTCACGCATGCGCATAAGCAGAAGCGCCCACAGTCATTCTGGACATTCTTGGTTGGCGCCTGCGCACAGGTATGTGCCTGGAAACAACAGTAGTACCTTGCAGACGTCTTCCCTGACAGCGGGCTTTCATGTGTCTTGCAACCTTCGCCAGATCTGTGCCTTGCCACAATTCTGTCTCTGAGCTCTTCAGGCAGTTCCTTTGACCTCATGATTCTCATATGCTCTGACATGCACTGTGAGCTGTAAGGTCTTATATAGACAGGTGTGTGGCTTTCCTAATCAAGACCAATCAGTATAATCAAACACAGCTGGACGCAAATGAAGGTGTAGAACCATCTCAAGGATGATCAGAAGAAATGGACAGCACCTGAGTTAACCACCTCAATACTAGGCACTTTCGCCCCCTTCCTTCCCAGACCAATTTTCAGCTTTCAGCGCTCTCACACTTTTAATGACAATTACTCAGTCATGCTACGCTGTACCCAAATGAAATTTTTATCATTTTGTTTGCACAAATAGAGCTTTCTTTTGGTGGTATTTATTCACGACTCCGTTATTTTTTTTTCGCGATATAAGCGCAAAAATAGTGGAAATTTGGAAAAAAAACAATATTTTCTTTTTTCTGTTTTAAAAGAAATCCAGTAAAATCGAATTTTGTCATAAATTTGAGCCAAAATGTATTCTGCTACATGTTTTTGATAAAAAAAATCCTGTTAAGTGTATAATAATTGGTTTGTGTGATCACGGACATATGTACGCAAATGATCATGTACAGATGTGTGCAGGTGATCACGTACATATGTGTGCAGATTACCATTGGGACATGTGATTTTAGTGGGACATATGTGGGGGACAGCTTTTTTTATTATTTGGGGATATGTGTTTTGGAAACATGTGTGTTTTACATTATGTGGGGACATGTGTGTGTGTTTACATTATGTGGGGACATGTGTGTGAATTACATGTATGAATTTACATGTGTGTTGACACTAGGCTGGTGATCAGTGAGTAAAAAGCTGTAAAAAACAGCTCATACTCACTGATCATCAGCCGGCTGCAGCGATCCCCTCTCCTCTCCTCCTCAGCGACAACTTCCGTGTGAGGAGAGGAGAGCTGATCGCCTAGCAACCGGCTGTGTTTACATCACATGACGGCTGTGATTGGACACGGCCGTCATGTGATCAGGAGGGCCAATCACAGAGCCCTCCTGCCGATCCGAGATGCGCCGTGTCCGGGTGACACGAGCGCATCGGGATCGCGCCGCTGCGCGGGCACGCGCGCGCGCGATCCCGCTCCTTCTGAGGGACGTTCCTGAACGTCCACTCAGAAGGAGAGAGCACCCACCCGGCCGTTTATGTACATTGGCCGGGTGGGAAGTAGTTAAATATGAGTGTCACAGCAAAGGGTTTGAATACTTAGGACCATGTGATATTTCAGTTTTTCTTTTTTAATAAATCTGCAAAAATGTCAACAATTCTGTTTTTTTCTGTCAATATGGAGTGCTGTGTGTACATTAATGAGGGAAAAAATGAACTTAAATGATTTTAGCAAATGGCTGCAATATAACAAAGAGTGAAAAATTTAAAGGGGTCTGAATACTTTCCGTCCCCACTGTAAACATGGCCTAAAAGTGAAATTTCCACCATGAAGCTGATAACCAACATGAAAATATTATGTTACGCTGTATTAAAGTACCTGTATTAGCACCACTGGCACAGCTTCAGGGGTCACAGGGGTCTCAATGGTGACCTTGCCTGTGCTTCTGGGGGCCTGTGCGGCTTTCCTGTCACATTAGGTTTTACACTAGGGCAGGACTGGTGGCAGTGATGGCATATACAGAAACTGATTATCTACATTTTTCTTCAGCTAATCTCCCTCTCCTTTCCCTCCGCTACCATTTAGTGGCTGCACGAGGAAAATGAAGGGGATCAGTTCCTGTATATGCCGCTTCTATGCCCCTCCTGTCCAAGTAACACTTATTTCTGCTGCCTGGGCCTCCTGTGTGCTCCCTTTCACTCCCCCCCTTCTCCTGCCAGCTGCTGTGGGGGATGTTTCAGGATGGAGAACGGGAAAGGGGTTGGTAAATATGTTATTTACTGACCCCTTCCTTTTCTTAATGAACGCAGTGGGTGACACTGATTGTGGTACAGGCCCCTGATATTTCACCAAAGCCCCCAAAACAGGGCTGCTAAAAAAATAATAAAAAGAAAAAATTGTAAAAAATAAATAATTAAATAAAATGGTAAAAAAAAACTACTGTCACTCTACACTACCCTACTGACCCCATGTACTGCTCTACTGACTTACACTTTCCACTTTTAGGCTTCATGCACACTAGCTTATTTTTAAGCTTCTAGCAGCTACTTTGAGCATTTTTTTTTCTACCCCTAGAAGAAAATAGTGTTATCCTATGTGTCCATGCACACTATTGTTGGCTAGAAGCATTTTTTCAAGTTTCAGCTTTTAGGGGCATAAAAAACCTTTTTTTTTTTTCATTTTTGGAAGCATTGTGCCAGCAGAAAAGCTCCCAAAGGCTGTTAACCGCTGCTAAGCACCATTTTCTAGCATTTTTTTTTCCTTAGCCAGCAGCCCTCAGTGTCTTTAACAACCATTGCATAGCTGGTTGTTAAGAAGTGAGCCGTCAAGCCAGCCACCACGTCCTTGACAACAGATGACTCATCAGCTGTCAGCGAAGTTCCTGGCTGACAGCTGAATGTAAACAAAGCAATTGCCGAGAGAAATTGAGGAAAAAAAACGGTGTGGGGCCCCACATGCAGGACAGTGGCAACTGCAGATTAACAGAGGCAGATGGCAGCTTCCTTCTCTATAAAGGAGAGGAGGGTTAAGTTCTGATTTAATAAGAAAAGGCTTTTTCCTGCTGGTGCGAAGCAAGATTACCTAGAGCATTTGCCCAAGAACAGTCCTGTTATTAAAAGCTATTAAATTTACATTTGTCAGATATCTGTCTGTGATTATGAGAACAGATGTGACATATGCTGCAGTATGTTTTTGCTATGTACCATTTTTGTGGATATGGAGTGATGCTCGTGACCTGTGATAAGTCATGGAATTTAGTTACACATAAATCACTCTTTAATTTCTTAGAAAATGTCACAGGGACTGGTCTGCAGAGAATGATCTCCTTACATGTTGCTCCTTAATGTCTCAGTTTCTTTCTGGGGATATAACAGAGTAAGCCCTGGTTCACATTGATGCTGCTTTGAAATCGCGCCCACTTTACTCGAAGTAGTGCAATTTCAAAGTAGCAAGGTCAGCGCAATTTCAGGTGCTACTTGATAGATATCTGTGTGGCTTCATGCACAGATGTCTAATGAAGTCTCACCTGAAATCGGCAAAAGTAGTTCAAGAACTACTTTTGCAAATCGGTGCGGCGCCGCAAAAACGGTGTCGCATTGATTGGAACAGTGGCATTGCCTCCAATAGGCTGCGACTTGTCATGCAATTTGATCTCTCAAATCGCATTACAAATCGCTCCAATGTGAACCTAGGCTTAAAGAGATTTCGGCATCCCACAGTTATATGACAGATGACACAGATTAGTCTTGCCAGGTGGCTGGTAGTCTAGAATACCTTTAGTGGAATGCATTTCTTTAGTTAGCAATAGAGGATTATAGTCCACCTTCCAAATGCAAAGAAAGTGTGTCTGCTGTCCAATTACATGCAACCCAGGGCTTTTTGACTTCCGCCAGTCTTCACCTACTGTAATCCCAAAGGAAAAGTTTACCTCTGTAAAACAATGAGAGTCTAGAAACACAAATTAGCAATTTTCAAAAAAAGGGGAGAGGACAAGGAGGTGGGACTTTGAGTGAAGCATATGATGACAATGAGGTACAAAATTAGATATAGGGATGGAAGCATGTAACTACCCTTTTTCTCCCTTTTGCAATCTTGATCCTATGAACAATTTCCCTTGATTCATTTCTACTGGCCCATAGCGTTTATTATAGTTATTAACTACCCTACTTTTTATATTTTTATTTAATTTCAGTTTTATTATATTTTTCATGCTTGGTTTTGTACCCTACACCTTCGAATGTCATCTTTGCCATGCCCTGGTCCGCCTTGGCTGTGGATTGGGCCGTGTTGCTTGCCATCCAGGTGTTCTCCTCTTCCGGGAGCAGTGACGTGCCTGACGGGCCTCCTCCCACCCTCGGCCTCTTTCATGCCTGGGGGGGTGGTGGCGCCGTCACCACACGTCAACGTCACGCATCCCATGCTGGACGCCTGGCGCTCTGGCACCCAGCGTGTGGTAGCCACACTCGTGACCAGTTCAGGGGAGTGACGGTGGTGAGGGGTGGAGCGGTCATTGCCCGCCTTGCCTCCTCTCGCTTCCCGTCATCCCGTCGCCGCAGCGCCTACTTGGGCTCCTTCCGGGTAGGTTCTGTCACTCAAGGCTCCCTGCACACTCGCTCGCACGCCAGTCCAGGCTCTGTCTCGCCGGAAACTTTCCAATCATTCAGGTACAGTCACCTCCATCACCGTCCCTGGTCTATACCCTCACCCCCTTCACTGTTACCCACAGTCCCCCCTTTTGGCTCACCTTTCTCAGCTGCACTCCACCTTGCTTCCAGCCCCCTTGGCTGTCTACTTCACTTATACCTTCACTTCCCATTCTGGGTCTCTCACCCACTTCCTCACACTTGTCCCCCAATACTAATTTCCTTCACTCCCCTGCCTATTCCCACCCAGGTTGCCTTGTGTCCCTCTGCCTGCTATGGTTGTTGCCTGTGGGGGCGCTTCGGATGAGATATCCGCCGCGGCTCCTGGGTGGGAGTATCATTTCGAATGGCCTTGTTGCACGGCTCCACACCACCACCATACGAGCCCAGTGAGTCTATTGGTATTTAGATAGGGGGTTCCACCCTGCTATTCTATATGTTTGTCCACAGACCATCAATTGAACTAATCTTTCTACCCCCAGATTCATCTTGTGCTTGCTCCTGAGGAGTGACCTTCTAGTCACGAAACGCGTTGAGCTGCCACACCTTTCATTACCAATCAATACCTTTAATACTATGTCTACCCTTTATACCCCCCTGTTTTGGATCTTGTGGTCATAGGCCGTGCAAGGATTATTATGTATTACAAATTTTTATCCTTACCTTTCTTGGTGAATTTTGGAGGTTCATTGCCTATTATACAACATGATAATGAACTGGTAACACTCCATGTTTTACACTATTATGCTATCAATGCTATGTATTGTATATTTTACATGTTTTATACTTGACTGTATTTCATGACAATCATTAAAACCCTCCAAATAATTTCACCATTTGTACCTCATTGTCATCATATGCTTCACTCAAAGTCCCACCTCCCTGTCCTCTCCCCTTCTTTTGATATACAATAGGGATGGAAATATGTGACCTTACTAGGCCACAATTTCAATTAAAGTCCCAAGGGATGGAATATCGGCCTTACCAGGCCAGATGTCCATAAAGTCCCTTAACCTTTGCTTTTGCTGAAAAATTAGCAATTTTGTCTAATGTGTTTTTCCATTGAAATTAATGGATAAGCATCAAAACACATCAACAGCGTTCATTTATGTACTTCAACACACATTGGCACTACACTTACGGCAGCATGTGTTGATGTACGGCAGTATGTGCCAATATACATTTTTGTGCTTCCATTGATTTCAATGTAAATCACATAAGGAAAAAAAAAACACCAAAATAAAAAGGTTTGTTTCTAGCCCATTCATGCGTATGGGTTGCAGTAACATGCTAACTGCAGTGAAATTACTTTGAATAGAACCCCCAATACATACACGAATGTGAATAAAACCAAAAACACCAAAAAATCATCTTCATTCAAAGCTTTCAGTAGTCCAGTGATCCTAAATCATTCATCAAACGTTTTTTCAAATAGTGAATCCATACATCATATGTCCAAATAACTGACTAGCCTCTTACCAGATCGTATTGATCCCTTGTAATAAAGAGATCAATACAGCATGTTCATAACAGGCCACTCCAGGCACTTGGCAGTATTCCACAGCACACTGTCCATTATATTATCTCATCCACTCCAAGGATCTTTTTCAAGGGTGTTCCCAGTTCCCAGTTCCCAGTTCTCCAGCTGCAATTTCAGACAGGAACCCTCTATTAAAAGAATATGGCTGATATGCAAGCCTTTCTGAAGAAACTGCTGCTTGTTTCACCAAGTCTGCTCTGAATGGGAGGTTCTGCCTTCATTATAACCACCTCAGTTCACACTTTGCCAGCTTCTGAAAAGTGATCTGCAGTGAATCACTTTTCAGAGGGCAGCTAAGCATACTCTGCAGGCGTTTAGGAGGAGATTCTGCCACCACCTGAATGTTGTAATGGGGTTCATATTTGGGAAGCGGCCCTCTGAATAAATGGGTAAGTTTGACAGGTGGTACTGCTTATTAACGTATCAAGCTGTGTTAAATTTGCCATGACATGTGTACAGCCCCCTCAGGTGTCTGGTTGTTTTTAGGTAGGGGGACAGGTGGCATTAAAACTGTGGCTTAACTGCCTGTTTTTAATACCCCCTGGCAGCCAATGTAAAATAAGCTTAAAATGCAGGACGGACCTGCTTATATTGTTCCTGAAGATGCTACCTGGGGAGTGGGCAGATGTGCAAGCACCCATTTTAATAAGAGAACCCTAAAAGACCTACTTTACTTGCAAAAAAGGATACAAATGAGTATCCTACTATGGCTGCCTGAGTGCAGCATGTTTTTGTGTGGGAATATGACCCTTGGAAACACGCAAGGTCCTAAATATATGATTTGGTCCACCTTACAAACAGGTGGTTGCAACCTGATGTACCCAAGCCTGCTGGTGGAGCTCTCAGATGTGGAGCATTACACAGAGTCTTGTCTGTTGAGATACAGCACCACATTAGGCATACAGACACCCAGAGTTTGGATTACCTGATGTCTCTTGTGGAGTGACATACTATTGATGACTGAACTGATCTGAAGTGTCTGTGGTAATCCATGGTGCTTTATCCCTTTTTGTTTACAAACGATTTTTATTATAGAAAAGGTCATGATACAAACTACTTTTGTTAAGGTATATAAAAGGCAGTATTACAAAATTCAAGTACACATATGGGTGAAGTCAGATGATGGATATATGTCAGAGGTTCTATAGTGTAAAAATAATATATGTATTATTTGGCATTTTACTCCATCGTAAAGAAGCTTTCTGTCAGCAAAACACTTGTTGTAAGACCTTATCAAGATATTATGGATATAGGCAGAGATAAGTCCAACTGAAAAGGTAAGGTGAATAGAATATACAAATAGATTATGGGAAAAACTTTATTACAGTAAAGATATTTCCCAGGGTATTCATTTTTTCCAATATATATATATATGCATGGTGTCAAAAAGTGTGTGATGTATGCGTTCTGATAGTTTGATATGTTCCATTCTGTTTAATACCTGAGGCCAGGGAATGGTGGTAGAGCACCAGTTGAAAGCTATTGTCCAGTGGATAGAACTAAAATAAGGTATGGATTAGTCTGAAGCAGGTTCTGGGTATATCTGGTATGGGAGCGAATAAAAGGCACATCTGTGGTGTTAAACACATTTTTCTACCCGTCAATTGTTCTATTTTGATCTTTGTTTTTTGCCATATGGTTTTGAGATGTTTGCAGTCTCAAAATGTGTGTAATAGGGTACATTGTTCAGAGCAGCCCCTAAAACAGAGGGTTGATGGAAAGAAAGAATTGATTTTGTCAGGGGTTAAATATCACCCGCTGTGGAGTTTGATAGCTGATTCCCTGATGGAGATTTTTGTGGTGCATTTTTTGGAGATTTTGGGTCATAACATCTCATTGTTCTTGTGAGAAAGATTAGTCCAGGTCGGTCTATAATGCATCTTTTAAGGTATGTGCCCCCCAAATATTTTGTTTGATATTTGTATAGTTTGTTACGATTGTGGGAGGTTATATTCTGTTTGTAAGTCTGTAAAAGAGCGAAATTTATTGTTTAAGTTAAATGACCTTAAATTAGTTAGTTTGTGGGATTGCCATATAGTGGATGAATTTTGGTCATTGTAAGTGGGGGGGTGGTAGGGATCTCCCAGGAAAGAAGCTAAGGGAGGGGTGATGGAAGCCATGTTAAATTCGTCCTTATGTCGGTTCCATAATTATAAATAATGAGTTACCACTATGTTTAAGGGACTAATTTTCCATGGCAAGACAGACCTGCACCATAATAGACCTTGTAAATGGTATGGAAGAACTGATTGCTCTTCAATTAAAAGCCATGAGATTTGTGAAGCAGGAGCATACCATTGTGCTAGTTGAGTGAATCTTGCTGAAAGATAATATAGCCATAGGCTTAGAAGGCTTAACCCTCCGCTTGATTGGGGTCTACACATAAGAGAGTAGCTAAATCTGGGTATTTTGTTTTGCCAAATAAATGTATTGATTTCTCTTTGGAGAGAATCTAGGGTGTTTTTAGGGATTAAAAGGGGGAGAGCTCTAAAGAAAAATAATAGTTTGGGTGAGATAACCAATTTTGTAGCAACTATTCTTCCAGTGAACAAAATATGATACGTTGACCATAGTTTAAGTACATTTTTAATATTGGTAAATAATGGTGGGTAATTGGCCTGAGGGTTTTATATGAGGGGGTAATATGTATTCCTAAGTATCTAAAGGAATCAGAGCACCAAGTGAATTAAAATTTCTCTCTAAGAAAAGATGACATAACTAGTGGAATGTTTATTGACAAGGCAGAGCATTTGGAAAGATTTACACTTAATCCAGTGAGGTCATGAAATATATCTAATTCTTTAGTAAGGTTTGGTAGGGAGATTAATGGTTCAGTGAAAAGTAATAGAACATCGTCCACGTAAAGGCCTAATTTGAATTATCCAGAGCCCTTAGTTTAACCTTTTATGTTTACGTTGTTCCGAATGGCACAGGCTAGTGGTTCAATGGCCAAAGCAAAAAGGAGTGGGGGCAAAGTACACCCCTGCCTGGCGCCCCTGCTTAATGGGAAGAATTTTGAGTTATTATCAGGGAGTTTTATATGTGTTTGGGGATCATGATATAAAGCTTTGACACTGTGTAGAAATGTGTTGTATAAACCATATTTGGGGAGTAATAAGTCTAAATAAGACCAGCTAACTCTGTCCAATGCTTTGTGGATATCAAGGCTAAGTATAAGTGTTGGATGGGAGTGTAAATTAGAGTCTTGAATTATGTTTGTTGCTAACCTTATATTGTCTGTGATTTGTCTAGCTGGAAAAAAAACAGACTGGTCTGGATGGATTAAAGGGGAAATAACTAAAGCCAGTCTATCCGCCAGCATACGGCCAAATATTTTTAGGTCATTGTCAATGACTGAGATTGGGCGATAATTTTGTGGAATGGAATGATCTTTATTGGGTTTTGGTAAAAGGGACATATTTGCTAAAAGCATTTCACTTGGAAATTGGTTTCCCTGTAAGATATGGTTGTATAATTTAGAAAGATGGGGGGGTCAGAATAGAAGCAATTATTTTTTATAATATGTTGTGTAATAACCATCAGGTCCCGGTGCTGTAGAGGTTTTAAGGCAACCTATAATTCGATTTATTTCAATACCTGTGCATAGGGCGTTTAAGGCTTCAATTTGCTGGCTGGATAGAGTGGGGAGCCGTATATATATTCAAGCCAATTTAAAGAGGATCGTTTGAGGGGTGGAGAGAAGTTTTCTATAAAGGTCTGAAAAAATTTCCATAACTCCTTTGGGATGAAAAATTAGGTTACCTGATGAGTTACGTAGTTTATAGACATGAGGAGGTTTTGTGGACTGACTTCGTTTTCTGGCGAACATAGTGGAAGAAGAGTTACTGAATAGTAAGAATCTTGCTTTAGCCCATCTCAGGGCTTTCTCTGTGTCTGCTGATAATAATGTGTCTAAGCCTACACATTTTTCTTGAATTTGGTTTAAGAGGTCCTTGGAAGAGGATTTATTATGTTTGTAGTATAAACGATCTAAGTCTTTAGTGAGAGATTTTATGTCTGCTAGTTTGGACTTGTTGTTAGCTGATGCTGTATTAATTAAGTGACCTCTCATGACTGCTTTGTGTGCCATCCATATAGATGTGGGTGGCACGTCTGGTGTTGTGTTATGAGCAAAGTAGTCCGCAAGGTGATTTGTTAGTTGCTGTATAATCATGTGGTCTGTTAATAGAGAATTGTTTATGCACCATTTATAGGGTGTGGGGCCTATGTGTGACGTTGTAAAGGAGACAATGTGGTGGTCTGACCAATGACATGAGTGAATATTTGCTTTTGAAGAGTTGGCCAGGAGGATCGGGGTGCAAAAGATCCAGACGTGCAAAACTATCATGTGGGTGTGAATAAAATGTATAAGCCTTGTTTCCCACATTGTGTCCTCCCCATGTGTTCGCCAATTGGAAGTTGTTTAGTGTATGATTTATCACTCTACTCCTATCAAGCGCTGAATGGACTGCTAGATTAAAATCTCCTGCTACTATCAAGTGTGGGCATTGGTATTTATTTAGGGTATCAAAGAAATGTATAAAAAAAGTGGATTGTGCTTCATTCAGTGCATATACTGAGGCAATGGATATTAAACGGCCCTTTATAGAACCCTTTAATATCAAGTAGCGACTTTCAGGGTCTTTAAATACATTATGGATTTCAAAGACTATTGAGTTTTTTTAAAAAATGTCTACACCCCTAGATTTAGTATTATAAGTTGTATAGTAAAATTGGCTATATGATTTGTCAAAGTATTGAGGATGGTTGGCTGTAGAAAAGTGAGTTTCTTGTAATAAGAATATATCCACCCCAATCTTTTATAGTGGCAAAATGCCTTTTTACATTTTTGAGGTGAATTGATGCCCTGAGCATTGTGAGAAACCACCTTAGGTCCCTTGTTTTTGTATATGGAGAGGAGAGATCTTATAAAGTGATAGGTGATACTCACAACAACCCCGGCAGCAAGGGATATAATGATAGTAGAAAAACATCACCAAAATTGCAATATCAATTGACATTTTTACAAGACAGATTTTTATAGTAACTGTCCCAAAATATGTGGGATATTTTACCATATGTGTGCATCCTGAGCAATAGTAACTTTAACAATATTAGTAATTGATTTATAGACCTTTTTGTGTTACTAAACTTTAAAATAAAATTAGAAATGAAGAACTCAAAAACATGGGGTCAAACTGAAAAAACTGTTTGGCCTTAGAACAGATAAACTTGGACTGAAATGTCCATTACTCACTTGTGGAGCCCTGTCATAATAGACCAAAAGGTGTATGGTCAGAAGCACAAAAATCTGTGCCATCTGAGCCATAAATGGGTTCCGGAAGTGAGTTGGGGGTCAATCAAGCGGAGGCGGAGAGACTCAGCATATTTGCACGCAGAATAAGCGTGCATGTTACTTTAACTCTTATCCCTAAACCTTCCCATTTAAAACATTTGGAAAGTTAATTATCAAATTGTATAGTAGTCATATCAGAGAGAGATTAATTTTAAGCAGTAATAATATGAAAAAAATAGGTAGGGGACCTTTTTATGTCTCTCAGTGATCCATGTAAAACTTCCCTTTTTGGAACTACTTTGTCCATGTAGTGGTATGGAAGTTTCTTACTTTATGGAAAGTTCTCCGGGTTTTATCTTGTGTGGATCATCCTCTTATGGGACCATATTCCTAAAGGAATGTCTCACTCTTCATTGATCACGTCTCAAAGAATGGGTAGCCCAGATGGGTGATGATTGTGGAGTGGATGGAGGTCTTGGGTTTGATTCCAGGTCAAGTAATCCTAACTTGACCAGTAGATCTTTACCTTCTGCAGAGTTTAAAACTGTGTACGTGGTGCCATTGTGAGGCACTGTCAGTTTAAATGGAAATCCCCATCTATCTTATATGAGCGGACTAGAAGACGGATGTTATTTCTTTCATTTTGCGTCTTCTTTCATGGTTGGCCTGTGATATATCTGGAAATATTTGGATCTTTGTACCATCCAATTCAATGTTATGTGTATTTCTGGAGGCTCTTCTCCTTTTTAATAAAATCCTTCATGCACAGGATGATATCATGCGGGGGCCTATCTGGTGGTGGTTTAGGGCGGAGAGCCCTGTGGATTCTGTCCCAAATGAATGAAGATGGAGGGGTCTTACGGAGGAGGTTCTGGAATAATTTGGATACAGCAGGCATTAGTTCAGTGACCGATTCAGGGATTCCGCGAATCCTTAAGTTGTTCCTGCGATTTCTATTGTCCAAATCCCCGACCTGAGATTGGAAATAGGAGTAATTTTCAGCTAGTAGCTCAAAATCCTTCCTTAAATCATTATGTGCCAGAGACAGTTCATCATGCTTGGTCTCTAATATGTCTGTGCGCCCTCCCAGAGAAGCTATCTCATGCTTAAGAGTGCTGGTTGTTTTATGCAGCTCAGATTGAATCTCGCCAGTTTATCATAAATAGCTGACAGGCTAGCGTCTAGATCTGCTTTTGTTTTTTGAGAAGGGTACTCACTGTCTTGTTGTGCTGTGACTTTCTCCGGAGAATCACACGAGGCAGCTAGGGAGGTCTGTGGAGAGGAGCGAGCGCCATCTTGAGACATCTTGATCTTATCTTTTGTGTGGAGTAAATAGTTGGTTAGGCAGTGTTGTGATTGGCGACCACACGCCCTTTTGCTGACGGCAAGCACGAGGGTGTCCTTGCAGGGGTGCTTGTTGAAATCGGGTGTGAAAACTGTGATTTAGCCCTGCGGATTGTGCTTTTTGTCTCCATGGCCGGCGGAGCTGCTGCCCTGCATTGCGCCGTGCATGCGCTCTCAATGTTCCTTTTTCTCAAAGGGGTAAACAGGCTGGAAGGGGGGGGATTTCACTTGTGGGTGTCAAAAATGAATAGCCTCCTGGCCTAAAAAAGTGTCTTGTTTAAAAGAGGCTGGGCATATTAGATGCTGGTATTGCCAAGGACTAAGACACGTAGCTGTCAATTTCCCAAAGTACAGGAGCCTATAGAATGTGACCTAGGGAGACATATGTCGTTATTGGCCAAGCCAGTTGTTCCGGCTCATTGATACTGAAAGGCAGATATGTCCTAATACCATAGAAGGACATCAGGTGGAGGCATTATGAGACTGTGGAAGTCTCAATACATCGGTCCATGCTATCTGGTGAGCTATGTAGAGCTTGGCAAAGACTGAATGGGAGTGCATTATACAACATCTCACAAAAGTGAGTACACCCCTCACATTTTTGTAAATATTTTATTATATCTTTTCATGTGACAACACTGAAGAAATGACACTTTGCTACAATGTAAAGTAGTGAGAGTACAGCTTGTGTAACAGTGTACATTTGCTGTCCCCTCAAAATAACTCAACACACAGCCATTAATGTCTAAACCACTGGCAACAAAAGTGAGTACACCCCTAAGTGAAAATGTCCAAATTGGGCCCAATTTGCCATTTTCCCTCCCTGGTGTCCTGTGACTCGTTAGTGTTACAAGGTCTCAGGTGTGAATGGGGAGTAGGTGTGTTGAATTTGGTGTTATCGCTCTCACTCTCTCATACTGGTCACTGGAAGTTTGACATGGCACCTCATGGCATAGAACTCTCTGAGGTTCTGAAAAAAAAGGAATTTTTGCTCTACATAAAGATGGCCTAGGCTATAAGAAGACTGTCAGGAGATGGTGCACGGTGGCCAAAACCATACAGCAGCTTAACAGGACAGGTTCCACTCAGAACAGGCCTCCCCATGTTCGACCAAAGTTGAGTGCACATGCTCAGCATCATATCCAAAGGTTCTCTTTGGGAAATAGACGTATGAGTGCTGCCAGCATTGCTGCAGAGGTTGAAGGGGTGGGGGCATCAGCCTGTCAGTGCTCAGACCATACGGTCTGCATGGCTGTCTTCCCAGAAGGAAGCCTCTTCCAAAGATGATGCACAAGAAAGCCCGCAAACAGTTTTCTGAAGACAAGCAGACTAAGGACATGGATTACTGGAACCATGTCACTTGGCATGATGAGACCAAGATAAACTTATTTGGTTCAGATGGTATCAAGCGTGCGTGGCGGCAACCAGATGAGGAGTACGAAGACAAGTGTGTCTTGTCTACAGTCAAGCATGGTGGTTGCCCTGTTACGGTCTGGGGCTGCACGAGTGCTGCCAGGCACTGGGGAGCTACAATTCATTGGGGGAACCATGAATGCCAACATGTACTGTGACATACTGAAGCAGAGCACGATCCCCTCCCTTCAGAGACTGAGCCGCAGGGCAGTATTCCAACATGATAAAGACCCCAAACACACCTCCAAGACGACCACTGCCTTGCTAAAGTAGCTGGGGGTAAAGGTGATGGATTGGCTAAGCATGTCTCCAGGCCTAAACCCTATTGAGCATCAGTGGGGCATCTTCAAACAGAAGGTGGAGGAGCGCAAGGTCTCTAACATCCACTAGCTCCGTGATGTTGTCATGGAGGAGTGGAAGAGGACTTCAGTGGCAACCTGTGAAGCTCTGGTGAACTCCATGCAAAAGGGGGTTAAGGCTGTGCTGTAAAAAAAATGGTGGCCACACAAAATATTTACACTTTGGGCCCAATGTGGGAGTGTACTCATTTTTGTTGCCAGTGGTTTAATGGCTTCATGTCAAGTTATTTTGAGGGGACAGCAAATATACACTGTTATACAAGCTGTACACTCACCACTTTACATTGTAGCAAAGTGTCATTTCTTCAGTGTTGTCACATAAAAAGGTATAATAAAATATTTACAAAGATATGAGGGATGTACTCACTTTTGTGAATACTGTATACTGTACATGGCAGTGCCAAAGTCTACCCTACTGCAGTGCACTTAGTGGAGACTAATGAAACTATATAGCTTGTCATGGGTGTAGCTAAGAATTTGCCACACAGTGTAAAAGTGGGCTGTTTTCCTCTGTTCTGGGAACTGTGGGGGGGTTGGGGAGTCAGAGAAACCTGCCCTAGTGCCACACATGCTTTAGGAAGTAGATTGAGGGCACCGGAACCTTGAGATGGTGGGTGACTCCTTTGTGTTCAAATTGTTGTTAATATTATGCTAATGGTGTGGGACATTTAAATGAAAGGCAGGCAACTTCTGTGTACCGAAATACCACAGTCACTTTGGGTTGCAAATACAATACTTGATTCTGGAATTGAAATGCCACTCCAAAATATTTGAGTCAGAAATGAAGTTGTTTTTAAGCAATTAGGTACAAAAGCAAAACTTCATCTCCTCAACCAGGGCTGTAACATAACATTAAATTACATGCATAAACTTATGGAAGGGCAATATACAAAGATGTTTAGCGCAGGTTAAATCATAAGGAGCATTAATCAGAAATTTTACAAAAAGTATTCACAACAGTTAATAATCATACGCTGACTTTTATAAAAAAAGCACAGTGGCTAAGTACTTAGTACTTCCACCTAGCAGCATTTCAACCATGACACTACCTGCATGGAGTTTGCATGTTCTCCCTGTGCCTGTGTGGGTTTCCTCCTGGTATTCCAAAGATATGCTGTTAGGTTAATTGGCTCCTGTCTAAAATTACTAGGAGTATGTATGGATGTGAGTTAGGAATCTTAGACTGTAAGCTTCTTCAGGGCAGGGACTGATGTGAATGTATATGTGTAAAGCGCTGCAAAAATTGCATAAATTGTTGTTGCTATATAAGTACCTGTAATAAATAAATTAAAAATGCATACCACAGGACCACAATAGCGGAATCTGACATTTAGAAATACAGTGAAATAAATGGATTACTAGTACACAGAGTTATTCATAGATAATGGTGAAATGGTATACTAAAGCAGACTGAAGGTATTCAAAAAATGAAATTTGTTATTGTGTTTACCTTGGGGAGATGTGGGATCAAAAGGCGAGGACTCAAGAAGTGACTTGTTCTTCTGAAAGTGGAAATAGAAATTGCTATGAGCGATGAAAATGAGATAGTATGTGTAGGTAAGGTATAGCAAGGTTAAGATGTCAAAGAACTTGTCTGCTACTCTTTATCCTGCTAATTTTTCCCTACCCTTCACAAATACAGTAAATGTTTTTATATTATCTTTATTATCTTACTACAACACATGTGACCCTAGTAGTACTGTTCTTAACTTGTGATCACCTGATAGACTTTTCCATAAGCTGATATGTTTAAGGCTGGGTTCACACCGCAGCATGGAGAGGCTCACAGCTGGAGTCCGGTGCGTCCCCATTCACCATTTCAGGTGCAATTCGCACCAGAGACGCTCCGGAGATGTGTGAACCGGCTCCATAGAGTGCCGGTCACAATCTTCTGACATGCGAATTCGATGCCGGGAAACCCCACATCCAATTTGCAATAGTGTAAACCTAGACTCAAGGTCACAATGGCAGTAATCTTACCCTGTCATTTCCTGACTTGCTTCATCTTGTGGAATCACAGTCCTGCATAAAACTATAGTGGTATAGAATCAAAACTTGCTACAAAATTGATATAATTTATACAGTTGAAATGGTATTTTTCCTCAACCCCTCAGGTACAGCTAAAAAGTGAGGAATCAAGAACATTTGCAATGAAGATCCTTAAAAAGAGACACATAGTGGATACAAGGCAACAGGAGCACATTCGGTCTGAGAAGCAGATCATGCAGAACGCTCACTCTGACTTCATTGTAAGGTTAGTATGAAAAAAATCAATATTAAATCAGCTTTGCTGTTCATGTACAAAAAAAACTGAGGCATATTAGGACAGAACACATTATATACAGTATCTCACAAAAGTGAGTACACCCCCCACATTTTTGTAAATATTTTATTATACCTTTTCATGTGACAACACTGAAGAAATGACAATATTTTGTGTGGCCACCATTATTTTCCAACACTGCCTTAACCCTCTTGGGCATGGAGTTCACCAGAGCTTCACAGGTTGCCACTGCAGTCCTCTTCCACTCCTCCATGATGACATCACAGAACTGTTGGATGTTAGAGACCTTGCGCTCCTCCACCTTCCGTTTGAGGATGCCGCACAGATGCTCAAAAGGGTTTACAGTGCCTTTAAAAAGTATTCATACACCTTGAAATTGTCCACATTGTGTCATGTTACAACCAAAAAAATGAAATGTATTTTATTGGGATTTTATTACAATGCAATATTTAACTGTTTATTTTTCCACAGTCCGAACATGTTTGATCTGTATCATGTTCAGTTTTTGCATATCCTGATGTACAGTATGACTTGCTTACACATACTGTCCATATTACTGTTCATATTATATTATTTTGTGACATGTTGTGATATTTCCTCTCTTCCTATCCTAAATGAATGAAGACTTTTGCTTCTTAACCCTTCATAAAGTAGCATGGAAAGATTACACAAAAAAACAAGTTTTACACACCAAAAGCTACCCAGAATTATATCAAAGCTATCAATGTATTATATGTTGTATTGTGTCTTTGTTTACATACATAACTAATATATTGATCATCTTTATAGGTTATACAGAACATTCAAAGACAGCAAGTATCTTTATATGCTTATGGAAGCCTGTCTAGGTGGAGAGCTTTGGACTATTCTCAGGGACAGGTATGTAATCTCAAAGTTGTGGGCACAGACCTTGTCCTTTAAAAAATACAGTAGCATCAGGAAATAGACACTGTAAAATGTTGGTTATGAGGCACCAATCCATTGACCTCTGACAGCTCAATACTTTTTCTCATAGCTAGCCATTAATTAAAATGATCTTTATCTGTGATTTAGAAACATTTGTGATTTTGTTTCATGTGCAGCTTGTATTTTACCGCCGCTTTGTCTTTTGTGAAATAACGGATTACAATATTTCTACAACAATGTTAGGCCTTAAAGCGGAGTTCCCACCACATTTTTTTTTTGGCATCCCTTCTGCTTGCCTACATAATATACATGAAATCATGTCTCCAATTCAATCCCCTTTCGTGTACATGTTTTTTAGAATGTACTTACCTTAGATTTCGTCTTCCTGAGCGTTTCCATTTTCATTGTGGGCATCTGAAGCCCACTAGGACTCTCTTCTGGAAAACGGTGCTGCTAGCTACCCAGCATGCATCTCCCAATCTCACATATGCCCACTGACTCCTGTGAATCATGACACACATCTCCCAGGAGCCAGTGCGCCGCAGGATATTACGTACATCGATGTGGATGGGAGAAACCCAAAGAGAGAAAGAAAACCTTGAAAACAGGGTAAACAAAGTGAAAAAATTTAAATATATTGCCCAACGCAGTCATTATGGCCAGTTGAGAAGCTAATGATGATAAGCTTAAAAAGTGGGTGGAACTCAGCTTTAATAAAGTAAATAAATCAATTTTTCTAAATAGTAAACACAATGAGGCTCACTGCTGTAGAGTGACTACAAAATGTTATGTGCTTAAGTTTTTCTATGTAGTCATTACTGCATACGCTGTTTTAGCAAGAGAAGAGTTATGGCGTTTGCACATGCGCAAAAGGATGCATATGACAGATGTGTCATAAAGCCTTGCATTGCGTGATGTGTGTGTTGGCATGTGAATGCAGCCCATTTTGACCGCTATGGCAAACATGTTTAAAAACAGGTTATATTGCACATGCAGGACAGACCAGGCTAATCTGTGCATCTTGAGTATGTAAGAAAGTATATTCAGGCAGCACCTTAAAGTGTATTTAAACTCTAAAAATTTTAATTTTTTTTTCATTCTGGCCTCCTATATATACCATCAGAAGCATTTGTTTAATAAATGCAAAAATAAAAAAAGAGAAAAAGCCTGTTGATTTTGTCAGAAGTTTAGTCATCTGCACACTTCTTGTGTTATCTGAAAGGAGTTCTATTGTCATGGCATACACTTTTATTTTATAACATCAGCATTGTAATAGCAATACAAACAATAGTTATATTTGACAATCTAATTAAAGCTTACTTGAAAAATCCCCTTTCCTGTTGTGAGTGCTTCTTGTCTACTGACCATCTCTTTCCACATAAACCTGAATTCCTTTCAAGTTTTGCAGCTTCCCCTCTGCTGTTTACATTCCAAGTTTAAGGATTACATATCCCATGGCACCTTGCTGCTCGCATCAGTAATCCCTGTACTGACTCTGCCTCTAGATACTTCTCCTCTCATGATCCCTGTAGGTTAAAGGACATGATCTGTAAATGATGTGACACAGCAGTAGCTACTCACAGGACATAGTGAATATGTGTCACAGAATTCAAGTAATGTGTAGGGTTCTTCACAAAGTAAGTTTACAAACTCCAAGATCATTCAGAATTAAAGTAGTAGGCTTGAAATCATTGAAATACATGATTTTACCATTTATCATGACCACAGATACACTTTAACAAGTCTGTTTAGCATTCTAGTTCTTATCACTGGCTACAGGATGATTAGCAATCATATTTTAGAGATCTGAGGGTGGTTACATGGCTTAGCAAAAGACAATGGGTAGGGCTGACACCACTCATACTACAGAACTGCTGTGTTGTTAGCTCACAACAAAGTGCAAATGCAGAGTGCATTTCTGGCAATCAACAGGTCTTTTTCTGTACATGCAGAGTCTGTGAAGGGATAAAACACATGGAAATGTGCATGTATTGCAAATATATACTGCATATGTTGTTTTTTTTGTGTCTTGATATAAACTTTAAAAAATTCCCAACTTTTAGATACACCTATCAGGTTGTAGCCACTCATCCATGTAAAAGGATACTTAGGTGTTACAGTGCCTTGAAAAAGTATTCATACCCCTTGAAATGTTCCACAATTTGTCATGTTACGACCAAAACCGTATATGTATTTTATTGGGATTTTATGTGATGGACCAACACAAAGTGGTGCAAAATTGTGAAGTGGAAGGAAAATGGATTTAAATTTATTTTACAAATAAATATGTGAAAAGTGTGGCATGCATTTGTATTCAGCCCCCTTTACTCTGATACCCCTAGCTAAAGTCTAGTGGAACCAATTGCCTTCAGAAGTCACCTAATTAGTAAAAATAGAGTCCACCTGTGTGTAATTTAATCTCAGTATAAATACAGCTGTTCTTCAAAGCCCTCAGAGGTGTGTTAGAGAACCTTAGTGAACAAACAGCATCATGAAGGCCAAGAAATACACCAGACAGGTCAGGGATAAAGTTGTGGAAATGTTTAAAGCAGGGTTAGGTTATATAAAATATCCCAAGCTTTGAACATCTCAAGGAGCACTGTTCAATTCATCATCAGATTCATTCATCAATAGAAAGAGTATGGCACAACTGCAAACTTACCAAGACATGGCCGTCGACCTAAACTGACAGGCCGGGCAAGGAGAGCATTAATCAGAAAAGCAGCCAAGAGGCCCATCGTAACTCTGGAGGAGCTGCAGAGATCTACAGCTCAGGTGGGAGAGTCTGTCCACAGGATGACTATTATGCCCCGTACACACGGTCGGATTTTCCGATGGAAAATGTCCGATCGGAGCGTGTTGTCGGAAATTCCGACCGTGTGTGGGCTCCATCGGACATTTTCCATCGGATTTTCTGACACACAAAGTTTGAGAGCAGGATATAAAATTTTCCGACAACAAAATCCGTTGTCGGAAATTCCGATCGTGTGTACACAAATCCGACGGACAAAGTGCCACGCATGCTCAGAATAAATAAAGAGATGAAAGCTATTGGCCACTGCCCCGTTTATAGTCCCGACGTACGTGTTTCACGTCACCGCGTTCAGAATGATCGGATTTTCCGACAACTTTGTGTGACCGTGTGTATGCAAGACAAGTTTGAGCCAACATCCGTCGGAAAAAATCCTAGGATTTTGTTGTCGAAATGTTCGAACAAAGTCCGACCGTGTGTACGGGGCATTACTATTAAATAATTTTGTACTGTTTTTCTATATTAAAATCAATTGTAGACCATTTCTAAAAACTGCATAAAATATGGGGCCTAAAATAGAGAACACGGGGCATTAGTCGTGCACTCCACAAATCTGGCCTTTATGGAAGAGTGGCAAAAAGAAAGCCATTGTTGAAAGAAAGCCATAAGAAGTCCCGTTTGCAGTTTGCAAGAATCCACGTGGGGAACACAGCAAACATGTGGAAGAAAGTGCTCTGGTCAGATGAGACCAAAATTGAACTTTTTGGCCTAAAAGCAAAACTCTATGTGTGGTGGAAAACTAACACTGCACATAACCCTAAACACACTATCCCCAATTTGAAACATGGTGGGGCAGCATCATGTTGTGGGGATGCTTTTCTTCAGCAGGGACAGGGAAGCTGGTCAGAGTTGATAGGAAGATGGATGGAGCCAAATACAGGGCAATCTTTGAAGAAAACCTATTAGGGTCTGCAAAAGACCTGAGACTGGGGCAGAGGTTCACCTTCCAGCAGGACAACAACCCTAAACATACAGCCAGAGCTACAATGGAATGGTTTAATTGCAAAGTATTGACTCAGGGGGACTGAATACAAATTCACGCCACACTTTTCACATATTTGTAAAAAAAATTGAAAACCATTTATCATTTTCTTTCCACTTCACAATTACGTGGCACTTTGTGTTGGTCTACCACATAAAGTACATTTACGTTTTTGGTTGTAACATGACAAAATGTGGAAAATTTCAAGGGGTATGAATACTTTTTCAAGGCACTGTATGTGAGAAAGGACTAAAGATGAGATGGTTAAAAAAAATACCCCATGTAAGGCTAACAGAAAAAGTATGTTATGCATCTAGTTTTATTTATGATTTTTTTTTTTGTATGCAAACCTACCTTTTAAGGGCTTGTATTTTTTCAAACTGTTCGAGAAAGAGTTTCCAATTTAGCTTGAGAACACGTAAAAATTAAATTGCCTTTCACTTAGTTTTTCGACCACTCATATGATCAAGTAAAACAGTTGTAGCTAATATACCTAAGCTCACCATATCTTTCGCTTCCTGGTCCACTTCCGAGAATATATTACATGTATTAAATTACTGAACATGCTTAATCTAATTAGGTAAATTATTCTTGGTGTTCCTCTCTATTATCACTGGTAAACAGAACACACTAGGAAATGCAAAGTAATTAACAGGGAACATCCTATTTAATTTCCACAATCTTCTAAAGCTTTGGTACTTTGATGCTAGATTTCAGTAGTCCTTTTATTCCCCCTTCTGCTCTTGTAAAAACAATCACACATAACAGATGCACTCCTCTGTGGTCAGATCTGGTGGAGGATAATGTGTGATGTGGAGAAGTGTGATGTGCTATGGCAATGTGTTACCGTCATTCTGCATCATTTGTTTGAAGAAATTACAGTTCTCTGCATTTTGCTCTTTTTCCCATCAATTACTATCGTATGTCAACTATTCAACAGCAAAGCAACACCAGGAGTAACTCAAATTGTGTATAAGTATGAACTTTATTCTGCTATGTCTGTTTCCTATTGTGTCTTATTACCAGCATGTATGCAGGCTGATACTTTATATCCATAAGTAGGTAGTGATATCTTCCTACAAATTTGACCATGGCTGAAACTGGTCCAAAGAGTAATGATTGATTACTAAAGAGCATAAATTACATTGCCCACTGCAGTGTGTACATACTGGTTAATACACAAGCACTCCGTCAATGTATTTCCATTTTTCTATGTATTTTCTTTTTAATTTACCCTTGTGTCTCACCTTACCTATTCATCTATAAGTTTCAAGGACTGTGGAAGCAATGCGTCACATTATTTGCAGCACTGTACATATTCAAGTAATATATAACTAGTGACTTTTAAACAACTTATTAAATCTATGTGTACTTTTCTGCAAGTGATATCCTAACAAATGCTGCATGGTGATGTCATTTCCATACTGTAAGCTACAAAAAGCAATGTACATCCAATGTGTTATAAGGGCTAATTTCACAAAAGCTCCAGAAAGTTAGTGAAATGGCAAACCACAAAAACACTTGACTGACTCCAAGTATCTGTCTTTTTTTAGTATATTCACATGTTAAGGGTAGATTTTGTAGAGTATTGCTGTGTAAGGATATATGTATGCTCAGACCAAGAATGTCATCAGTGTGCCCCATATTGCATACCCCCCCCCCCCCCAAAAAAAAAAAAAAAAAAAACAAAACAAAAAGAAAAAACACAAAAAAACAAGATATTACCATATTTAAGTTAGGACTTGCTTGAAGGCAAAACAAGCATGGGCTATTTTTTTTATTTACCTTTATTATTTGATATCACTTGGTCAAAGTCCATATTAAAGAGAATACTTTTTTTTTACGATGGATTTTACAATTTATAAGACCAAGAGATTCTGAGGAATGGCAACAGCAACCAATAGGGCATAACCCAGAGAAATATAATAATAACACGTAATACAATGCCAAATAGGGAGGGAAGGGGCACAAGGGGGAGGCAGGGGAGAGGAAGGAGGAGAAAAAAAAATAGAATACTTTAAATTAAGGCATTTTATTTTCCCATGACCCCCACCTTAACAGAAACAATCTGTGTGTTTACATCTATTACCTTGGCTCTCAGTTATGTTCCTGGCCCTTATGTCTTTTTTGTTTCATTGCATAAATGGTTAAATAAAGGCATAAAAATTAAATGTGATTATTAGCACAATTTGAAAATAGGAAGAAAATGGGGAAAAACCCTGTAAATTAGAATTCTTTAAACCTTGTCACTAGCAAATCACAAATATACCATGGCATGCTTGCAGTTTAAACTGCATACTCTTTAGTGTATCTTTTCCATTGCACACTTACGTTGCTCATGGCACATGCATTTTATCATTGTACATTTTATCATTGTACTTAACTGTGTTTATACCTTAGGCAGACGAATAAGCTGCACTAAGGTCATTCAACAACAGCCCATGTTGAATGCAAATGTCTTTTTATACAATGTGACTGTGATTTCTATTATACATGAAAGGTGCTATGGATGGATAGTGATATTATTTGTGGTATTTGTTTCAGAGGCTCATTTGAAGATTCTACAACAAGGTTTTATACAGCTTGTGTAGTTGAGGCCTTTGCTTATCTGCATTCCAAAGGAATAATTTATAGGGACCTCAAGCCGGAGAACCTTATTTTGGACCATCGAGGTTATGCAAAGTTGGTGAGTAAAAAGATGTAACCTAAACAATATTTATTGTAGCACTTACTCTTAAAGGATGTAAGTGAATGGGTATATTTATATGCAAAGTGTTACATATGTACAAACATGTACACAAACTGATTATAGTTTTGCACTGAAGATGCCGAACACTTAAACTCATTCCTTCATTATTAACCAGCTTAATTATGCTAATCACAGTATTATAACTTAAATCATTAATATACAGCAACAATATGTTGTCTAAATCTCTACCTTTAAAAGCAGTAATTACACTTCAGCCATGTGACTGTACCTAGGCTTAAAAGGCATAATGCCGGAGAATATCAGTTGCACAGGCAGGAAGAAATCAAACCTCTGTCTCTCCTCCTCCAGGCCTTTCTTATAAGAATCTTATAACAAGTACATTATGAGTACATTATAACAAGGTGAGAGGCTTCAGCATGGGTTTAAGCGATACAAAACATAAATCTACAAATAAGCATCAAATGGAGTGAAATGCATTAGAGGCTGAAGAATCAGGTGGAACGGTCTGCGCATTGGAAATTTCAATAAAGCTATACACAAGGCTTTTAAATGGAGAACGTTTTCCCATTGGTTTTTGCTTAATGTGAAATCTATGGAGTACTCAGCAACCACCAGAAGCCTGCACCTTGAGCCAGAATAGCGAAGGGCTATGTGTGCCTGCGGTGAAGCAATATACTGTACTTTGTAGTGGACAAGACATAAATCTAATCTATAGGCTCTGGGATTTAGGTGACTGTGTCATCCATGAACCAGCATTGTAGCCTACCATCTGACAACATCAAAGAATGCCACCTTCTATTGCAAAATGTAGATGCTTCCTACAACCAAACATTCAACTTTTCTTTTCTTTTACACCCAGATGGCTTCTAACAGTAATACTAACCTCATTGTTAGAAAATTAGCTTTCATAAGTATTTGTGTAAAAAATGATCACCTTTAAGGAAGTCAATTAAAGTACATAACACTAGTGGTAAAATCTGAGAGAAATAGATGTATTGAATTGAAAATAAAAAATGCCCCAAATATTATATATTTTTTCCTTTGCTTATGTGATGAATGATACTGCACAGGGACGTTGTTATGCCCACTTCAAAGCAAAAGCCTATATAAATATTAATTACAGATGTATTTTTTCTTGGAACAAGCATAGTGCCAATTTCTTGGTTCTTTGATGATACTTTTCTTCTTGCACAGGTTGACTTTGGCTTTGCAAAAAAAATAGGCTTTGGAAAGAAAACATGGACTTTTTGTGGTACCCCAGAATATGTAGCTCCAGAGATCATCTTAAACAAAGGTCACGACATTTCAGCAGACTACTGGTCACTGGGAATCTTAATGTATGAACTCCTGACTGGCAGGTATGAGCATCGCTACCATATAAATAGAAGAGCCGAGTGTGGAAGATTTATGCTTTTGTCACTTTGATTATAGCATTGGCAGCAGCAAAACTTGGCAGTCATAAATGGAAACCACTGCTTATTTAACTGGGGCACTAACAGTTCTCTAAGCCTGAAAATTTATAAAATACGCTCTGGTGCAGGGATTGAACTAATTTATCCAAATGTATGTGGCTAGGTAACATACCACCAATACACTCAGGTTTCTTTTTTATTTTCCCTATTTCTGAAATATTCTGCTTCCAAAAAGAAGTCATTCACACAGGCATACCAAACTGTACATCCATGCAAAGGGCCATATAATTTCCAAGCACATCCTTGTACAAGTGTATTTTTAGGGTTTGCAGACAATTTATAACTATAGTCTACTCAAGAAGGGGTGGGTTTCCATGATAGGCCTTGGGCCTTACAATGAGACTCCATCAATCTCTTTGCACCTTACACTTTATTGCGCTTCTAGCCTGAGATCCACATCCTCTTTCTTACTTATTTTAGGTGTGTATTGGTATAAAGTATGTATAAAGTGAAATGTTCACTTTTTATTTACTTAGAGCTTGATATCTCTTTACATTTTCGTTTGCAAAATATAGGTACCTGATGTACATAATTTATTATGTATGTTTTTGTAATATTGTACATTAACTTACTAATTATATTTAGACCTGGATCTTCCTGGCAGAGAATTTTCATTCCGGGGTATATGCATTAATGACATACCTGGGAACTCTCTGGATTTCCATTGGAGACTAAAAAGATGTGCTCCATTTAGGTTTGACATGGTGCATATGCTGCTGTTTGTTCTCCTGCTTGCTCTGCACCCTATTCCAGGCTCACTTACTTTTAAAACTTCCTAGGTGTGATCATTGTTACTCATTTATTTCATGGAAATTATGGACTCTGAGATGATGATGTCTTGTATTGTAAGGGGTACATTTTAAGTGTTTTATGAGATGGAAAATGTGTGAAAAATAGTGAAAGAGGCATTATTTATGATAAAGGAATGCAGCTTTTTATTCCATTTCCTTGGTACATTGGTGAATCTAAGTCTGCATTCTTAGGGGTGTGAGACACTATTTTGTTAGGTATTTTGTAAATAAGTAACTCTTGAAATATACCAAACTGCACAAAATGTTGTGACAAAATACAAATGTTGTTAATATTAATTCTAGTAATATACATTTGTCTTCAGCCCTCCGTTCTCAGGTCCAGACCCTATGAAAACATATAACATAATACTAAGAGGAATCGACATGATTGAATTTCCAAAGAAGATTACCAAAAATGCTGCTAATTTAATAAAAAAACTATGCAGGTAAGCCTTTCTGCACCTCTCCCATATTAAAGACTGCAGTGTACTATCTTAATGCCTTGCCAGTGAATTCTGCATAAATGTAGTAAATACCTCCTAAACAAGACAAACTCTTGTTTTACCTTTGGAGGTTCATTCACTGGTCATACCAACCATTTTCAAATACGATCAATTTGTGTACAATCAACAATTCCTATAAAGAAGTACATATACTGTAAATAGATGTGTGTATATTGGATTGCCTACACTTATGATTGCACACATACAAACAGAAACAGTAATAACCAAACACCACAACTTCAACTTGGGCAGGTTATGCTTACTTTGAGAACTTGACTAAGCATCATGCAATACATTAGCATTCATTTTTATACTTCTGATCAAGTCAACAAGTTTGGAACTGTATGGAAACAGAGTTGTTCGTGGCACTTCTGCTGTAGACAGGGACCATAAATCCCAAATATTTTTTTTTAATGGTGGCAGACACAAAGTCTACTGCACCATCACATTTAGATTACTCACTTTTCTTTAACTTTTATATTCAGTTATAGAAATATTTTGTGTGATTTATATGCAGAAGTGCACTGACCTCTTATGGCTAAGTTGGTGTAATGTTAGCAGATAAACAGTGTGGCTAAATGGATAACATCTATCATAGTAAAGTATGTAGGTTTTCACAGTTTTGTATTGGCTTTCTCTGGGCACTCTAGTTTTCACTCACAATAGAGGTAAAGTGATATTAAACCCAAAACCCCAAAATATATTGCAGGTTACTAATCATAGGATGCAAGAAAAGAGACAGCAGGGCGCCAGGTTAAGAATGAACAAAAAACACAATTTTTTTTTGTGTAGCTCACTCACATGAATGTGCAGCAACAAGCAAGCAGCAATCTTGCAAGACTGGTGATTGGCTATAGGAACACACAGGCAAAAGCCAGCTGATGGTGGATGAAAGATCGGCATCTGAAGCCCTTGCTCTGACCATACCAAGGGAGCCTTGACAGGTAAAGGGGGTGGGCCACAATGCGTTTCTAAGGCCCCGCCTTCTTTATCAAGCTGACCCACCCCAAGGAAAGGAGATAATAAAAGCTGTCAAGCCAGGTTGTGCAGACCAATCAGGTGGGGATGGACAGGGCTGTTACATGGCACCCATCGCAAACAACCCAAATGAAGCCACCGAGGGTCAACAAAGCCCAGCAAAAGTATACAAATATTTGCAAAAAATAAACAGTTAGGACAAAGAAAATAGAAATAAAGTGAAGGAAAATAATAATATAACTCAAAACAGCCAGATCATCTGATCCATCGAGACAAAAATATAGTAAAAGCAATTGTTAACTCATGGTACAAGTGTTTTTTTTAATATATACAGTACCTTGAAAAAGTATTCACACCCCTTGAAATTTTCCACATTTTGTCATGTTACAATCAAAACTGTAAATGTATTTTATTGGGAATTTATGTGATAGACCAACACAAAGTGACACATAATTGTGAAGTGGAAGGAAAATGATAAATGGTTTTCAACATTTTTTTTACAAATAAACAGGTAAAAAGTGTGGCGTGCATTTGTATTTAGCCCCCCTGAGTCAATACTTTTTATAACCACCTTTCACTGCAATTACAGCTGCAAGTCATTTTGGGGATGTCTTTATCATTTTTGCACATCTGGAGAGTGACATTTTTGCCCATTTGTCTTTGCAAAAGCATCCCAACAACATGATGCTGCCACCATCATGTGTCATGGTGGGGATGGTGTGTTCAGGGTGATGTGCAGTGTTAGTTTCCCGCCACACCTAGTGTTTTGCTTTTAGGTCATAATGTTCAATTTTAGTCTCATCTGACCAGAGCACCTTCTTCCACATGTTTGCTGTGTCCCCCACATGGCTTCTCGCAAACTGCAAATGGGACTTCTTATGGCTTTCTTCTTGCCACTCTTCCATAAAGGCCAGATATGTGGAGTGCCCGACTAATAGTTGTCCTGTGGCAGATTCTCCCACCTGAGCTGTAGATCTCTGCAACTCCTCCAGAATTACCATGGGCCTCTTGGCTGCTTCTGATTAATACTCTCTTTGCCCGGCCTGTCAGTTTAGGTGGACGGCCATGTCTTGGTAGGTTTACAGTTGTGCCATACTCTTTCCATTTTTGAAAGATAGATTGAACAGTATTCCGTGAGATGTTCAAAGCCTGGGATATTTTTTTTTTATAACCTAACCCTGCTTTAACGTCTTCACAACTTTATCTCTGACCTGTCTGGTGTGTTCCTTGGCCTTCATGATGCAGTTTGTTCACTAACGTTCTCTAACAAACCTCTGAGGGCTTCAGAGAACAGATGTACTTATACTGAGATTAAATTACACACAGGTGGACTCTATTTATTAATTAGGTGACTTCTGAAGGCAATTGGTTCTGCTAGATTTTAGTTAGGAGTATCATAATAAAGGGGGTTGAATACAAATGCACGCTACACTTAAGATATTTATGTGTAAAAAATCTTGAAAACTATTTATCATTTTCCTTCCACTTCACAATTATGTGCCACTATGTGTTGGTCTATCACATAAAACTCCAATAAAATACATTTACGTTTTTGCTTGTAACATGACAAATTGTGAAAAATGTCAAGGGGTATGAATACTTTTTCAAGGCACTGTATATACACATAGAGTTATGCATGTGCATATGCATTCATACACATCTATACAAACATACATATATAAATCTGCAATGGCCACAGCAGCTGTACACAGGTATCTTGCATGTGAATGAGCTACACAGTAAAGTGATGGTTTTTATCCTACACAAAAAAATGATGGTTTTTATCCTACACAATAAAATTGTGTTTTTTATCCATTCTTAACCTGGCGCCCTGCTGTTTCTTTTCTTGCATGCATTCAAGGGATCCTTCCCAGGTCTAACCAGGAGCTGCTGGTTTTTTTTATGTCCTACAGATTATCCTGCTAATGAATTGCTTATCATATGGACTTTTTCTTCTAATGTGACTCTGAGCACTGATGCTACTTTTATTAATACAGGTTATTCTTTATATATTACCAATCATTAGATGTGGTGCCTGCATCTGTTTTCTTTTCTTTGGCTTTTTCCTTCTGTTTTCACCTGGTGATCTGGCCAGTAACACACCTCCTGTATTAGAGAGACATAACTCTGGAGGAATGAGAACATGAGGCACAGCAGACAACAGCATTGTCAGTCTGGGCGGGGGGTAGTATTAAATGTATTAGCAGATTTAATTACACTAACAAAATGAAGCCAAACTGTAGCTCACATATTATAACCAGTTTACAGCAGTTGTTTTACTTCTGAAGTAAAGGTTTTGTATGAATAAATAAAAGCTGATCAATTTAAATCACCCCTGCCAGTGTTAGGTGGTTTGGCTCATCTATGTAAACTGATACATTCTGCTGGAGAGCTTGTGGAATGCAACAGATTTGCAGGCTGGGTCACCAGATGCAAATAGAGGAAAGAAACCCTAAAACGGGAAACTGACACAGCCTGTATCTGTATCTGTATGTGCATAAGTGATGAAGGAGCATTCGAAATTTTTTAACTAGTGATTTATAAACCTTAGAATTAAAATAGACAGATGTTAATCCTTTATTAATGTAGGTAACACGAACCTTAAAGCCTGAACCCACAAATTTTGGCATTTGTTGACAAAACAACATATTTTTACTACTACTTAGCGTATTCAGGTTAATTATACCTTGTGTTTATCAAGGCTAATTGGGCCTTCATTTGATATGCATGGTAATACCACACATGTGTACATTTGTTTTGTTTTTAACCCATATTAGTGTACAGAAAAAACAGTGCGCATTTTGCTTTCATAGAGGGCAATTAAGCCAATTCTAATTTTTAGGAATCATACATACATTACAAATACTTTGCAGTGTAAAACTGCACTATACACCACCACTACAACAGAAAGAAGTAGAAAAACCTTTTTTCTTTTTTTTTTTCATCTTACCTAAAACACTGGCACTCACGCAAACTGACAAGGCATGCACTCATCATCAGCATGCACACATCACATAAAACCTTTTTTTATCATACCCGAAGCACACAGATACTGACACGAACACTGGCGCAGATACGAAAGCTATTACAAACACTGATAATACACATACAAATAGGCTCACTGTATACCCTTACACTAATAATTATAAACCTCTGTGAGGAGGTCCCTGGAAGAACTTAAAATTCTTGCCCTGAAGAATCTCAAATCACAAGCTCATGGATCACTTCATTCAAGTTTTTTGATAGATTGCATGGGCCATGAGCTCCTTGGAGAGAATATTTCTGGCTGATGATCCAATGCAACTGATGGCTCAGAAGACTGACTGTTTCTGCAGGACCTTTCTGCCAACCTCAACAGTGCAAGGTGCTATGACCCCTGATATTTCTTCTCTAGCTCTATCTCTTGCAGCCACTGCATCATCTATGGCAGATGGTGCCTCCAGTCTTTATTTCTCTTCACCACCTCAATTCTCTAGTGACCCAAAGCATTCCATGGGTTCAATAAGCAGTGCTCTATTCAATTTGAACATTTGGTCAACAACTTCCCTACTGACTGCTTCAAGGTAGCCTATATAATTTCACTTCTCTCACTGTTTACTAGTCCTTCTTCCAAGATGTCATTTAAAAAACAAAAAAAGTGTGCTTTGAACTACTCCAACCTCCTTTTGAGGACTTCTCCTTTACACGGTGGTACCTATCCTTTGTCCATCCCCAAAATGCACGCCATGTCAGAGAATATCCAAGAAAATATTTATCAGAAAATCCAATTCACCCATGGGGCTGTTTTTTATTTTCAGAGAAAATTTTCTGAAAATTGTTCACTCTGGGCACACATTGGTTATGCCATCTAGGTCAAATCAATATTCCCCCCAACTAACATCTTAGAAGTGTTCAAAAGATTATGGGAGATTTTTCTAAGTCTCCAAGGGGGAATAGGAAGGTGAGGAGTTGAACATAAACTTAAACACCAGGTTCAACACTTCAAGTTATGCCACACCCAGAACGTTTTCTAAAATTTTGTCAACAAGGTCTGACCTCTTGTATACTTGTGTTATAGTATAGCTAAACCATATTATCTTCTCCCCAGACCTATGCACCCATCGTTTCATGTGAAAACAGTCCTATGGTGGCTTTGAGACAAAAATGTATATGATAAGTTGGAGAAATGTCTTTTAAAACAAACTCGGGTACCATTCCTTGGGTACATTGTCACAGGTCTTCTTATGGATTGGCCCTGGCATTTAGGACTGAAGGTGACGTGAAACTTTTTGGGATTTATCAATTACCATCTTCAATTTATTCTATTCTACTTTGGAGGCCTCTTTACATACCTTACCAAAAGGAGCATTAACCCAAAAAAGTCTGGAATCCTGACGCTATTAATGCCTTTTACAGTCTCAAAGCTACCTTTCTCTCCATCTTCATTCTCCAGCATCCTGAAATTACTTTTTTCCTTTGGAGGTTGATTGTTCATGCACTGTTGTAGTAGCTCATGGTCCAAGCCCTGAGCATATTTCTCAAAACAATTCTTGGATGCTAAGAGAAACAACCACAGCGGAGACTGGGAGCTCATGCTATTAAACGTTCCTACAAGAATAATTATATCCATGGAATGGTTCCCCACATAACATAATTATATAAACAGATCACAAAAACCTTCAACATCTGCACATTATGGGCACTGTTCTTCACTACAGTTAATTTAGACATTACCTTTCTGCCAGGTTCTAAAAACATGCATGCTGATGATCTGTCCAGATTCTTCAATGTTGTTAACTTGGAGTGTTACCTCAACCCAGAACCTATTAATCCTCTCTGGTAGGGATGAGCCGAACACCCCCCTGTTCGGTTCGCACCAGAACATGCGAACAGGAAAAAAGTTTGTTCGAACACGCGAACACCGTTAAAGTCTATGGGACACAAACATGAATAATCAAAAGTGCTAATTTTAAAGGCTTATATGCAAGTTATTGTCATAAAAAGTGTTTGGGGACCCGGGTCCTGCCCCAGGGGACATGGATCAATGCAAAAAAAAGTTTTAAAAACGGCCGTTTTTTCTGGAGCAGTGATTTTAATAATGCTTAAAGTCAAACAATAAAAGTGTAATATCCCTTTAAATTTCGTAGCTGGGGGGTGTCTATAGTATGCCTGTAAAGGTGCGCATGTTTCCCGTGTTTAGAACCGTCTGACAGCAAAGTGACATTTCGAAGGAAAAAACCCATTTAAAACTACTCGCGACTATTGCATTGCCGGTCCGACAATACACATAGAAGTTCATTGATAAAAACGGCATGGGAATTCCCCACAGGGGAACCCCCGAACCAAAAAAAAATGACGTGGGGGTCCCCCTAAATTCCATACCAGGCCCTTCAGGTCTGGTATGGATATTAAGGGGAACCCCGGCCAAAATGTAAAAAAAAATGATGTGGGGGTCCCCCTAAATTCCATACCAGACCCTTTAGGTCTGGTACAGATTTTAAGGGGAACCCCGTGCCAAAAAAAAAAAAAAACGGCATGGGGTCCCCCCAAAAATCCATACCAGACCCTTATCCGAGCACGCAACCTGGCAGGCCACAGGAAAAGAGGAGATGAGACGAGAGAGCGCCTCCCCCCTCCTGAACCGTACCAGGCCACATGCCCTCAACATTGGGAGGGTGCTTTGGGGTAGCCCCCCAAAACACCTTGTCCCCATGTTGATGAGGACAAGGGCCTCATCCCCACAACCCTGGCCAGTGGTTGTGGGGTCTGCGGGCGGGGGGCTTATCGGAATCTGGAAGCCCCCTTTAACAAGGGGACCCCCAGATCCTGGCCCTCCCCCTGTGTGAAATGGTAAGGGGGTACTTACCCCTACCATTTCACTAAAAAACTGTCAAAAATGTTAAAAATGACAAGAGACAGTTTTTGACAATTCCTTTATTTAAATGCTTCTTCTTTCTTCTATCTTCCTTCATCTTCTTCTTCTGGTTCTTCTGGCCCTTCTGGTTCTTCCTCCAGCGTTCTCGTCCAACATCTCCTCCGCGGCGTCTTCTATCTTCTTCTCCTCGGGCCGCTCTGCACCCATGGCATGGGGGGAGGCTCCCGCTCTTATCTTCATCTTCTTCATCTTCTTCTCTTCTTATTTTCTTCTCTTCTCTTCTTCATTTTCATCTCCGGGCCGCTCCCCATCCATGCTGGCATGCAGGGAGGCTCCCACTGTGTGACGGCGTCTCCTCGTCTGATGGTTCTTAAATAACGGGGGGCGGGGCCACCCAGTGACCCTGCCCCCCTCTGACGCACGGTGACTTGACGGGACTTCCCTGTGAGGTCACAGGGAATGCCACAGGGAAGTCCCGTCATGTCCCGTGCGTCAGAGGGGGGCGGGGTCACTGGGTGGCCCCGCCCCCCATTATTTAAGAACCGTCAGACGAGGAGACGAGATGCTGGACGAGAACGCCGGAGGAAGAACCAGAAGAACCAGAAGAAGAAGAAAATGAAGGAAAATAGAAGAAAGAAGAAGCATTTAAATAAAGGCATTGTCAAAAACTGTCTCTTGTCATTTTTAACATTTTTGACAGTTTTTTAGTGAAATGGTAGGGGTAAGTACCCCCTTACCATTTCACACGGGGGGGCGGGATCTGGGGGTCCCTTTGTTAAAGGGGGCTTCCAGATTCCGATAAGCCCCCCGCCCGCAGACCCCCACAACCACCGGCCAGGGTTGTGGGAATGAGGCCCTTGTCCTCATCAACATGGGGACAAGGTGTTTTTGGGGGCTACCCCAAAGCACCCTCCCAATGTTGAGGGCATGTGGCCTGGTATGGTTCAGGAGGGGGGGCGCTCTCTTGTCCCCCCCTCTTTTCCTGCGGCCTGCCTGGTTGCGTGCTCGGATAAGGGTCTGGTATGGATTTTTGGGGGGACCCCACGCCATTTTTTTTTTTTGGCGCGGGGTTCCCCTTAAAATCCATACCAGACCTGAAGGGTCTGGTATGGAATTTAGGGGGACCCCCACATCATTTTTTTTTTAACATTTTGGCTGGGGTTCCCCTTAATATCCATACCAGACCTGAAGGGCCTGGTATGGAATTTAGGGGGACCCCCACGTCAATTTTTTTTTAAAATTTTGGTTCGGGGTTCCCCTGTGGGGAATTCCCATGCCGTTTTTATCAATGAACTTCTATGTGTATTGTCGGACGGCAATGCAATAGCCGCGAGTAGTTTTAAATAGGTTTTTTCCTTCGAAATGTCATTTTGCTGTCAGACTGTTCTAAACACGGGAAACATGCGCCCCTTTACAGGCATACTATAGACACCCCCCAGCTACGAAATTTAAAGGGATATTACACTTTTATTGTTTGACTTTAAGCATTATTAAAATCACTGCTCCTGAAAAAACGGCCGTTTTTAAAACTTTTTTTTGCATTGATCCATGTCCCCTGGGGCAGGACCCGGGTCCCCAAACACTTTTTATGACAATAACTTGCATATAAGCCTTTAAAATTAGCACTTTTGATTTCTCCCATAGACTTTTAAAGGGTGTTCCGCGGCATTCGAATTTGCCGCGAACACCCCAAATTGTTTGCTGTTCGGCGAACTTGCGAACAGCCAATGTTCGAGTCGAACATGAGTTCGACTCGAACTCGAAGCTCATCCCTACTCTCTGGCTACTACTTTTCTCCAGCAATCCTTCCTTTTCCCAGGGAAGCTGTTTTTTTTCCACGCAATATTCATCCCAAACTCCTCAGATAGACATGCTATTAAAAACATCCTGGAAATCTTGGTGTACAACATATCTAGGATTTCTTTCAATTTAATTATTGATGGCTGTCTTTTCATAAGGATGTCAAAATGTTCAATGTTATGTTAAAGTGTATGCCATGTGTGTATTTCCACCCTGGATGGATTACCCTGTTCTCTGTTTGTTATTTCCATGGAATTTATCACAGATCTCTTTTCCTCAGCAGACCCCACTGCCATCTGGGTAGTGTGGGATATAATTTTAAATGGTAGAGCATTAGGACATAGCCACTCACTAAATTATCCTTTTTAGGGTTTCCTTGCCCACCTTTATTCCAAGAGAGTTCAGCTTTGCCAAAAAAAGTTACCCTCACAGGAGTTGTTTTTTTTTAGGGATTGAGCCTCCTGGCTTAGTCTTGCAGCACCATTGCTATGGTGCTCAGGCTTAAGGCCTCTTTCTTCTTCCTCAAAGTCAAGTTTTTTCACTAAAAATAAAACCACTCTCAACCTGCAGCGTTGGGAATGCTGGATGACACCAAATCCTCTTTTTCCCTGCAACACTGCACACATATTGGCAATTTACCATGTGACCTGGTGCAGTCTAGTCACATATCTCCCCTTCTTGTTCTGATGTTGGGGTGGGAACATATACACCTGTGCTCTCAGTGCCAACTGTCACCTACCTGGGCACCTTCCTGCCTGTCTTCTTTTTTTTCTGCTTGCTGACCTTTGATTTTTGCCTCAACACTTCTACACTGTTCAGGGTTTCAAAGAGACCTACTCATTTTTTTCTGAGTATACTTTCACAAGCGTCTTACTTATGGTTGCACTGACCTGCTTTTGCCAGTTTTGTATGGACTTTTTTTCTTTTTTTCTCATTCTTTCCTGGAGTTTCCTAAACTCCTTTCCTTTCCTCACTTTCAATTTTGGCACCAAACTTTAGCACTCTTTTTTAGCAGACCTTCTTCTATACAATTTTTCATTCCCATTTCTCTGCTTGTGCAAGCTGCAGTGGAATCTCTACAATCCTTTAAGCTCTTTCTGGGCAGAAATTTCCAAAAACCAACATCTGGTGTCTTTGAACTACCAAAGTGCTGCGGATCATCATTACAATAGAGTTCCCAGACTTCTGCCAGGTGACAGGACCTGGCTTTCTACTGCACACATTCCCCTTCAGGTACCCTTGATATAAATCCCTTCTTGGCTCATCAGCCTCTTTTCCATCATTTGCCAAAAGAATCCAGTTGCCAACAAACTCTGCCTGCCTACTCATCTGAAAATCCCAAACTCATTCCATATCTAATTTCCTATACTACTTGTCACCAACAGGATCTTCTATTCTTCACCTTCTTCTGTAATTCATATCATGGACCAGTATGAAATGAAACCAACTTAGATACCAAATATACCAGGGGGAGGTTCTATTACTTGGTTGACTAGAAAGGCTAACATCCATGATTCGCACCCGAGCATCTCTTCCAATTGTGCCCAAGCCCCTTTCCTGTGCATGTGTTTTCAACTGATTTCACCCTTGAATTGACTTACCCTTCTTCTGAGCTTGGCTACTTGTTTGGATTCACTTGTCTGCAGCCTGCCCTAACTTCTAGCCTGTGTTCTGGGGGCTCCCATGCCATCTGCTTACAGAATTGTGAAAAGGATGCACCAAAGTATTTCTCTAAAGCTGGGTACACGCGAGCGGAATGTCCGACAGAAAAAGTCAGACGGAAGCTTTTTCATCGTCTATTATGATCCTGTATATGCCTCATCTGACTTTTTTCTTCGAAAATTCTGACGGACCTAAAAATGGAACATGTTCTAAATATTTCCGACGGAACCAATTCCTATCGGGAAAACCGATCGTCTGTATGCTGTTCCGACGGATCAAAAATGATGCATGCTCTGAAGCAAGTATGAGACAAAAGCTATTGGCTACTGACTATTGAATGTCCTTATTCTAGTCCTGTCGTACGTGCTGTACGTCACCTCGTTCTGGACAGTCGGACTTTGGTCAGAGTTTGGTTTGACCGTGCGTAGACAAGACCGCTTGATTGGAATTGCGTCGGAGTTCCGTCGGAGAAACCTTCAGAGTTTATTCCGACGGCAAAACCGGTCGTGTGTACGTGGCATTAGTGAATTAAACCCAAGCAGAATCGCCGATCACTACTTGAGACCTCTGTAGATTACACTGTAGATGCGCAGATCTTGGTCTTAGGATCAGATCCACCTATTACTGGCTAATGAAGGAACAGTAACACACTCATAAGATCATCACCCTTTCTCCCCTCTTTTTAGGAAGCCCTTCGTGTTCAAAGGACAGTGTTATACCCATTGAACACTAAAGCTCTAGCGTACAGTGACAAACAGATCTGCCATTAGACACAGTAGGCAGGAGTGGCATACAGGTATCTTTTCCCTGTATAGTAATTGGCTACATATGTTTCCAGTACTTTGGTATAAACGCATTTATATATTCTGGGGAGTTAACAAAACTTTCTGCTTCATTATAATGCCACAGGAAACTGTCAGGATTTATCAAAGCACAATAGACCTGTTTCAGGTCTATCTGCATTTCCTGTGCCAGTTTCCATTTCAGAATGAAATAGTAACTTTTGTAGTGTTTGCACCTATTTAGTATATAGAAACATATTTCCATGTAGAAAACTGTCACAGGTTTCAACCAGGTGTGACTGACAGCTTACATCGTGCTCTATGCCCATGCAGTGGTTACGCTACTTGAGCAGACCCTGCAGGGATAACAGACCACCTACTCCCTCCTGCTCTGAGCTGAGCGAGGGGGGGGGGGTAAAGAGTTCAGAAAATGCAGCTCAAGGTCTTCTCTTCTCTGTGCTGTGCCTGTCATAGACACAGCAGGACAGAGTACTGATCGCTCCTAATTAACAAATGGGACACAGCAGAACAGGGAACTGATCACTCCCAATTAACAAAAGGGGCTTGCACTCCTCTTGTTAATTGGGAGCAGCATTTGCTCCAATATGCTTACATCGCTGTTTGTTAATTCCCCTATTGTCTTTTAATATACTAAACCAGGTTGGGACTAGTAAAGCAAAAAAAAAAAAATGTTTTTAGCAGAGAGTTGTCACTTTGGGCCCAAAGGTTGTATGCCTACAGGTTCAGTGGTGGAAATCTGATCCTTCTGACAATGCTTCTCCTCTCATTATTAGGATTCTGTACAGGGTATTAGGTGAAGCTAATATCAAAAGAGATTCAGGTACTTTTGTTGACTTTATGTATACATACAATTTTTTTTAAGATATTTTAAAATAATAAATAACTGAATACAATGTTAGCATTTATATTTGACTAAAATTCAGCCTAAATGAGAGTACCTGCAAAAAAATATTCCATGAAGTAAAGAGGTAAATATTAGGGATGAGCTGATGGTTCGGTTCGAACCTAGGCTTTTCAGATGTTTGGACGAACGCTCAAACTTTAGCCCTTTCAGTGGGAGCCATGCATCATATACAGAAGCCATATGTCTACCACATCTGTATATGACAGCTTTTCACTTTACTTGTTGCTAAGGAAGCCACTGATGCTTGCACCAATGGCATTCCTAAGAACCATTGACATTACTGAGAATCTCTACTCATTTTAAACAAAGGGCTGTGGATAGCAGTGACATTACTGGCCATATTTGGGCAATGACACTGACCAAATATGGTCATGGCCATATTTGATCAATGATGTACCTATTGTTCTTGTCCCTTCCCTTATTTAGCTGATGACAGCCTCGGAAGCTGTCATTCAACTAGTGGTACCATTGGGATCAATTGCATGCAGATGGGTGGTGTGCATTGTGATTGATGATGAATTTACAATGAGGGATATTTTTTGGAGAATTATTATTTTTTTAATAAGGACTTGTTAATCATTTAGGTGTCTCTTTCTAGGTTACAACTTTTTTTGTTTAATAAATTGGGGTACTATGTAAGCCATAGTCATTTACATGGGGGGGCAGTATCTGGGGGCACCCTTATTAGGCTCCAAGATTCTGATAAGCCCCCTGTACACAGACCCCCAAAACCACCAGGTATGAGTTGTGAAGAAGAGGACCTTTTCTTTATCAACTTGGGGACAAGGTCCTTTGCCAAGTGGTTCTTCCTCTGGCAAGTCACCCCTCCATGTTAAGGGCATATGGCCTGGTATGTACATTGGTGGGGAGGGGGTGCTCTATGCAATTTTTTATTATTCTTGCAGTAGGATGTGCTACAGAAAAAAATGACATTTAGTCCTCATGCACACTAGATGTTTTTACAGCTGCTGTTTTTGGCTTCAGACGTTTTTTTCTACAGTCAATAAACTTTCCAGCATGTTATCCTATGTGTCCATGCACATATAGACTGTTATCAACTGTTTTTGGCTGGGGTGTTTTTTGGCTGTAAAAAAAAAACTCCAAAACTAGTAGGTTGTGAGAGGAGATTTTCAGCTGTAAATACGCTCTAACTTCAAAAAATGCCTAAAAACGCAGAAAAACTCCGATGAACGCTCAAAAACATGACTCACCAGCTTTTGTTAAAGTTTTTGATCCCATTGAAAAAAAAAATGCTTAGAAAAAAACACTAAAAAATGCTAAAAACCATTATAAAAAGCTGTTGCAAAAATGCTGAAAAGCTACTGGTCTTTTTTTAACGTTTTTTTTAACGTCCAGTGTACATGAGGTCTTACAAAGAAAAAACAGGATACAGTTTAAATTGCTGGCAATTAACATTCTCTTGGAGAGGTCTGTTTTTTAATAATACACAGTAATAACATTAAAATTTATTTACAGCACTACAAATTAATACCATATGTGTAACAAGAACAAACTAACCAACACTTGCTAAATACCACAATAATAACTTAATAAATGGGTCTATCACGCTTATTAAATGCCAGGAGCTTGATTTCTTTTCATTTAGTACCTTCCACATTTTCCGTTATAAATGCAAGTAACAGAAGATGTCCCATAACATAAAACCATTTATTTATTGTAAAAACAACCATAAAAATGATTGCACTTACACTGGTGTCCTACCTGAAACTGGGAATCCAAAGTATATTCCTATGTATCGAAGACAGGCTCCACTAGCATTACCTACTGAGTGCGAAAGAGTACTTTGCTATATGGGATGATGTCACGGTTGCCAATGACAGCTGTCAAAGTAATTTGCCAGCAATTTTAAAACATTTTTTTCTTTGTATATGTCACAGTTTCTGTAGCAGTTTCTATACATCACAGAGTTACACCCCTTCATAGGTATGAATATAACACCCCCAGGAATGTTATAAAAAGGAATTGAAGAACTTTCATGTTTCAATTTTCACATATAAAAAAAGAAATCTCTGCTCCTGGCTCAAAGAATTTCTTTAAAGATTTGTTTGGCATTGGTACATATTTTCCATTACTCCATGCTATTTTTTGACACCCATTGCCTAGTAGTCCAAAAAATTGGCATTTCTAAATTGACAGATGTGGCTTTCATTGATTTGAATGGGTTTTTGGTTTGGCACCCAAACTTCTTTGAAGTTTGCTGAACTCTGCTCGAACCGGACCCAGGGCAGTTCAGCACATCACTAGCAAATATTACTTGATATTTAGGGAGTAAAGAGTTTTTATAATTCATTTTCATCAAACATAAATTGCTTTTATAGTTAATGAGACTTTTTTTATTACCAGGGACAATCCGTCAGAAAGGTTAGGAAACTTGAAAAATGGAGTGAAAGACATCCAAAAGCACAAGTAAGTAATTGGGAAATGGCACACATGAAAAAAATGTTAAATAGAAAATGTTTCAGAAAAATGGAAAGGCAACAATGTAGAGAATGTGTAGCCAAATCAGTTTTGAACATGTAATTATGATGTAAGACCAGCAAAGAATTGTGTGTTCCCAAGACCCCAACGTAATAACTAATGAGGCCTAAATTAATCATATTCCAGATTTTAAGGCTTAGTGTTCTGAGTAGATACCATTCTGTCCCCAATTGACCCCCCCCCCCCCCCCCGTCCCCTTTCTGATGGGTAGAACTATTCAGATTTTCATAGGGGAAAAAATGAAATTATGGGCAATTATGGCCAAAACCGACAAGTTACACAATGAACAGTTATTGTAATTCCATCATACACTGATGTTGGTCAAGGAGATATTGCATCATCCTAAGTGTATTTTCTGTCTGCAATATACTGATGTTGATTTATATGAACTGGCTTCTGTGGGCAAATGACAATTGCTACACTTATCCTTCTTTACAATCCACTGCAGGTTACAAATTGATTGCAAACATAGCCAAAGCCATTATTGCTTTGAATTTTTTACCTCTGTCAGTTTGTTACCTACCTTTGTACTTTTTCAGGGTATTCACTGGACTTGAATGGCTGAATTTTGTATAAAACTTTTGACCGGTAGCATGTGTGCGTGTGATATATATATATATATATATATATATATATATATATATACATACACAAAAGTGAGTACACCCCTCACATTTTTGTAAATATTTTATTATATCTTTTCATGTGACATCATTGAAGAAATGACACTTTGCTACAATGTAAAGTAGTGAGTGTACAGCTTGTATAACAGTGTAAATTTGCTGTCCCCTCAAAATAACTCAACACACAGTCATTAATGTCTAAACTGCTGGCAACAAAAGCGAGTACACCCCTAAGTGAAAATGCCAAAATTTGTCCCAATTAGCCATTTTCCCTCCCCGATGTCATGTGACTCATTAGTGTTACAATGTCTCAGGTGTGAATGGGGAGCAGATGTGTTAAATTTGGTGTTATCGCTCTCACTCTCTCATACTGGTCACTGGAAGTTCAGCATGGCACCTCATGGCAAAGAACTCTGAGGATCTGAAAAAAAGAATTGTTGCTTTACATAAAGATGGCCTAGGCTATAAGAAGATTGCCAAGACCCTGAAACTGAGCTTCAGCACGGTGGCTAAGACCATACAGAGGTTTAACAGGACAGGTTCCATTCAGAACAGGCCTTGTCATGGTCGACCAAAGAAGTTGAGTGCACATGTTCAGCATCATATCCAGAGGTTGTCTTTAGGAAATAGAGGTATGAGTGTTGCCAGCATTGCTGCAGAGGTTGAAGGGGTGGGGGGTTAGCTTGTCAATGCTCAGACCATACGCCGCACACTGCATCAAATTGATCTGCATGGCTGTCGACCCAGAAAGATGACACAAGAAAGCCTGCAAACAGTTTGCTGAAGACAAGCAGACTAAGGACATGGTCTAACTGGAAGCAAGTCCTGTGGTCTGATGAGAGCAAGATAAACTTATTTGGTTCAGATGGTGTCAAGCGTGTGTGGCAGCAACCAGGTGAGGAATACAAAGACAAGTGTGCCTACAGTCAAGCATGGGGGTGGGAGTGTCATGGTCTGGGGCTAGATGAGTGCCGCTGGCACTGAGGAGCCACAGTTCATTGAATGAACCATGAATGCCAACATGCACTGTGACATACTGAAGCAGAGTATGATCCCTTCTCTTCAGACTGGGCCGCAGGGCAGTATTCTAACATGATAACCCCAAACACACCTCCAAGACGACCACTGCCTTGCTAAAGAAGCTGAGGGTAAAGGTAATGAACTGGCCAAGCATGTCTCCAGACCTAAACCCTATTGAGCATCTGTGGGGCATCCTCAAACGGAAGGTGGAGGAGCGCAAGTTCTCACATCCACCAGCTCTATGATGTCGTCATGGAGGAGTGGAAGAGGACTCCTGTGGCAACCTGTGAAGCTCTGGTGAACTCCATGCCCTAGAGGGTTAGGGCAGTGCTGGAAAACAATGGTGGCCACACAAATTATTGACACTTTGGGCTCAATTTGGACATTTTCACTTAGGGGTGTACCCACTTTTGTTGCCAGCGGTTAAGACATTGTTTTGAGTTATTTTGAGGGGACAACAAATTTACACTGTTTTACAAGCTGTACACTCACTACTTTACATTGTAGCAAAGTGTAATTTCTTAAGTGTTGTCACATGAAAAGATATAATAAAATATTTACAAAAATGTGAGGGGTGTACTCACTTTTGTGAGATACTGTATATACATAATATTGCCAAAAGTATTTAGACACCCACCTTTACACGCACATGAACTTGAAGGTTGTCCACAAGGTTTAGAGTGTCTATGTGAATGTTTGACCATTTTTCCAGAAGCGCATTTGTGAGGTCAGGCACTGATGTTGGACGAGAAGGCCTGGCTCGCAGTCTCTGCTCTAATTCATCCCAAAGGCGTTCTGTCAGGTTGAGGTCAGGACTCTGTGCAGGCCAGTCAAGTTCTTCTGCCCCAAACTTGCTCATCCATGTCTTTATGAACTTGCTTTGTGCACTGGTGTACAGTCATGTTGGAACAGGAAGGGACCACCCCCAAACTGCCCCCACAAAATTGGGAGAATGACATTTTCCAAAATGTCTTGGTATGCTGACACCTTAAATGTTATCTTCACTGGAACTAATGGGCCAAGCCCAACCCCAACCCCTGAAAAACAACCCCACACCATAATCCCCCCTCCACCAAATGATCGTCCTTTTCGTCCAACATCAGTGTGTGACCTCACAAATGCGCTTCTGGAAGAATGGTCAAACATTCCCATAGAACATTCCCATAGACACACTCCTAAACCTTGTGGACAGCCTTCCCAGAAGAGTTGAAGCTGTTATAGCTGCAAAGGGTGGGCCAACTCAATATTGAACCCTACGGACTAAGATTGGGATGCCATTAAAGTTCATGTGCGTGTAAAGGCAGGTGTCCCAATACTTTAATACTTTTGGCAATGTAGTGTGTGTGTGTGTGTATATATATATATACGCACACACACATATGCTTACACACACACATTTTCTGGAGCAAGGCCAAGGGCTTAACACATCCAAGAAAGCAAACAATGTTATTTTAATAACTTTGTGCCAAGAAATACAGTTCTCTAGTCTGCAATATGTTGTAGAAGTTTGTCAGATAGGAATATTTACCCAAGTAAAAATACATGCACTGTTGAAAATGATTAAATCTCAGGGCTAGTCTGATCCTACTAGGAAACGCACATAATTATGTTCCATAAAATACATTTTTCTGGCGTCATACAAACCCCTTAATCATTCAAACTTGCTTTCCTTTTACATACAGTATATATTTTGTGTCAATTATATAAAATCTTTAAGACATAATTTTAGAAAATACAGAAGATGATATGCTATTCAGACATTACATTAAAACATTCTGGATTCATACATACTAGAATAGCATACTAGTGATGTCAATTTATGAACTTACATTGAACAGAGGTTAGATGATATTTTACTTATACGTTTCTCAGAATATATTAAAAGGCCAGTAAATGTAAATTACAAGTTGTTTTCAATAAGAGAACTATAATAACAACATATTGGCTATTAGACTGAAGACAGATGAAGCTAAAATCTGTATCCTGAGCTATCACTCTATCTAGTAACCCTGCTAGAGAAAGCTGGTACTTTCCCCACAGAAGATTTTGATGCACTGGCAATTCCCACAAGTCCAAATTGCCTTATCATAAACACAATATACAATTAAAGGCTAAATACAACATAAAATATCCCAATTGTGTTTGTATTCATAATTTTGCAAATAGAACAGTGAATAGAGTTATATTAGATATTGAGGAATTACAGAAAGGCTTCAGCAGTAAGCTCGTACTGATCTTCTGTAACAAAACTCGCAGCAATAATGAAAAGGCATTGGAAATATTTGTGTATACTCATGATCTTGAATTTAGATTTTAGCCATCAAAGACTGCTCAGACCCAGTCTAATAATTTGGGTATTTAAACCTCTATATATTTTGTATTATTTTTATACTGCAACTTTTTCAGTCATCTGTATATGAAAAGAGTATTCAGAGTTTTTATTTGCAGGTATTGCCAACTAGGTGTGCAATGCTGTTTGTAAATTTTTCTCTTGATTTGATTCTGTAACATCTAAAATGCTAGCTCTTTTGAATATGAACAAGATTACTTTTTTTTGTCTTTCTAGATGGTTTGAAGGCTTTAATTGGGAAGGTTTAAGGAAAGGTACATTGACACCTCCTATTATACCAAGTGTAAGTTTTTTTTCCCATTCTTACTTTCTGCTGCTTCTAAATACTTTACATAACTGTGGGTGTACACAGAGGACTGTTTTCCAATTCTGTTCTTACAACACTCTTTTTTCCCCAGAAATCTACTCAAACGAAAAGTGGACCTTGCACTAAAAGGTTACATAAGGCCCTCACTCCCACAACAAAACAATGTCATTAAAGCTGTAAGAAAAAAGAAAAGTTGGAAAATGAACTAACCTTCCATCCTTCTACTCATAGCGCTTATGCAAGGTCAATGTCATGATTCTTGTAAGATCCGGTAAATGATGAGGATTCCAAATCTTGTGAAAAGACACTCCTGCACAATGTACAGGACTTGGTATTCTCAGTATTCTCTTGGCAAAAGTTTCATGATGTTACCCTGTCCGGTGTTGAAGCAGGGTGGAAATTCCGTATATCTTCAACTATTCCCTCAAGTTTTTTATTTTTACAGCTACCATGCAGCCATTTGACACGGAGTGGGGAGCTGATGTCATTTTAGTTCAAGGTCCTTTTTAAAAATTAGGACAGCTTTAGCAATCAGTGATATAGGGTAAACATAGTGCAGTTCAGTAAAAAAACAATAGTTTATATTATAAACTATATAATAGTTGAGTGGCCTATGAAATATGGGCTTCTGCTGTATAATAAGGTATCAGACATGTGGAATACAGAAGTATTCAGCACATGTAGCTTTCTAGCCATGTTCTGCCTTAATTGGTTTCAGACTGTTCCTAGAGCTCCACCTGCTGATTAGTTAGAAGACTACAACATGACGACTTTGAAGCCCAGTATCAGAAATGCTTAGTAAAAGAAGGAATGTGTACCAGGGCATCCTTTTGACTGCTAAGATTTTAAGGCCTTAACATCAGCAAATTGCCATCTAGGTTGGTTGATCAATTGACACTACCTCCAGCTACAAAACCCAATGTGCCCTGTTTCCTGTTTGACTGACCTTATAGATCTCTGTCTACATTGGTCCCTCTGATTACAAAACTTTTATAGTAATGCAATCCATCTTGACCTGGTTATGCGGACCTTTAGCAAAACTCCTTCTTTGGCAATATAGACCTCATTAAAATATGCAATATAGACCTTATTAAAATGAAGACTTTGTATGGTATTTCTCTATGTATATGTCAGCTATAAATTGGTTGCCTTCAGTATTTTTGTGTAAAGCTCTTCATTGTCTCTTATCATTTTATTGCAGGTTTCATCCCCCACAGACACAAGCAATTTTGACAGTTTTCCAGAAGACAATGAAGATCCTCCCCCTGATGACAATTCAGGATGGGACATAGACTTTTGATGCATTTTTCTTTCCTGCTTCTGCCTTGCTGAAGACAGCTTTCCTGAAATATGGCTGCCAAGAGAACAAAAGATGGAACTGGGGAAGAATAGTGCTCGGGGTCACCATGATGCCTTGATTGATGCTGCTATAGTTACTACAGTGGCATTAGGACTTATTGCTTAGTTCACAATAACCCTCATATAACATATTTTATGTTTTGCCCCCCTTTAATATAGCAGTTGACATGGTGGTCCTGAAGCAAAAGCCTCTTCACTAAAAGTATACGCTTTCTATTATTGCAGAATTCACAATTTACCCTTGATCAGTATAATGTAAAATGTATTAAAACTGTACATATTTTGTAGCTAGTTCTATCCATTGAAAGGGATAATTTATTTCAGTACAGTTGACTATATATGGCGAGAACAACTCAATCTTTAGAATACGGCCATACCATATTGGCCCTCTGACTGCAATCCTAGTGTGAAGCCCACAATCCACTCGCTTGTTGGGGTAGATACGACTTGCTAGTCAGCAGCAAAAACATCAGCCATCCAATATGGTTATGCCTATTATAAAGTATTTAAACTAATAACTTACTGCAGGTCAGAGTAAGTAAGTGTGGAAAATATTTATTAGTTTTATCCCAGATGTGTCCTGCTGAAAATGAATATTTTTTTCCTACTTACTTTCAAAACAACGTGACAATTTTAACAAAGTGTGCCTGTTGACTGAGCTTAATAGAGGCAGCCATTTTTTGTGATGACATATTTACTTTTTTATAAAGGTTTGTTTCATGAAAGCCTTTGATTCCGAGTAAAAATATGGACTATATTCCTGTAACTATTACTGAGGCTCATAAAGTAGCTGTTGTGGAACATAAAGGCAAAATAAGCATATTGCAGGACCCACTTCTGTTAAAAGATCTATGCCGCCAGTACTTGGCAAGTTAATGAGTTTGCTGATGTTGAGGTATGCATATTTGTAGTGTGTATCGAGTATGAAAATGCTTCAGGCATGCATGAAACAAAGGCAATGGGTTTTTGTAAGTGCCTTTAGCAAGCATTTCCTGTAGTAGACCCTTATATTAAGAGACTCTGCAAAAATTTTCAACAATCCCAACAGACTTTCAGTACTGGCCCAGCTACCTCTGTTGAGTGCTGACAACAGGAACTCTTTTTATTATATATGGTACAAGTTTCCCTGTATATTGATAAAAAAAGGACTTTGTTATAGCCCATTCATTGTGAGGACCACAATCATTTGGTCATTCTATGTTCATGTCAAACCAATTCTTGAAGCTGTTTTTTGTTTTATTTTCTTTTTTTTTCTTTTTTTTGTTTGTGTTCATGACAAGACTGAATGTTAACCTCTATCTTTTGTTAGATTTTTAACAATTCTAATAATAAAAAGCACAACTGATGCATATGCTGTTGAAAATGATCATAATAGTTATCAATTCATTCATCCATCTTCATCTATAACTCTGAATGTAGCTAGTAAGAGCTATACAATATTCTCTATGAAGAGGTCTAATATAATGTCATTATATAAGGAAAAAAATCTAAGATACCTATATATGTAGCACTCTTCCTCTTGGGGTGGTGTGGAATGACCCCCTAATTAGTGTGGCAGGCTAACATTTACCTCTCGGGGTCTGGTCCTTGGTGTATGGTGAGGTGAAAAAAATCAGTTCATTCTTTTTACCTCAAACTCAATTTTAGGAGAGGGTTTAGGAGTGCAGGATGCCCAAAAGGGCACAAAAATAGGACAGGTATTCTGAAAGAAGCTCCTTTGAGAGTAGCCTCTTAGTAATTGCAGACCCTGGAAGAACAGCCAGACAGATCTATATGACCCTGTAAGAGCACTCTTTTTTTTAAACTGCAGTGGATCTTTCTCTAAAAAATCTGGCTTTTGACTCTCTGATAGCAATGAAAGATATTTTGATTTATGAGCTATGAATCCTTTGTAAAATATCTAGATGGTAGCTGGGTTTACCCACTTCCTCTCTGACACTCCCCAACAAAAAGACTCCTTCCAAATCCAACTATCTTCAGATTTTCCCTACAGCAGGTAGCTTTAAGTCCCCAGGCCTCTGGCACACATGCCCAGGCTGAGGAAAGGCCCAAGCAGAGAGACACTATAGGTACACATCTTCTCCAGGCAAAAGTCCAGGAGGCAGAGAACACACTGGAAGGGTGACAAAATATTTATCATCTTACAAATCATACCACTAAGCATGGACCTCAGAGATTCATTGGGTCAGATATATATTCATAACTCAGTGATTGTCCTTCCCACACAGATTACTGGAACCTCCTTCACAGTAACAGGCAGTAGCAAATAACCCACTAAGCTTAAGTTCCTTTAAAGCCCAGAAAAGATGCTTGGCCTGGTTACAGCCCTTCAGCAAATCATACTAAATTTAGTTTGGTACACAATATCATTGGGCAGGATCCCTACATATAGTTTTACTTTATTTTACAGGCTTTTAAAAGTGCAATCAGGAATTCTGAAAGGTAATATGTTACTAGTCCAAAACATATGATCTTTGTCAATGGGAGCTGTACCTTGCTTGTATGATGCTTCATTAACATCTATTCTGAAATACCAAAAAAATAGTCAATTTAAAGGGTCACTATCATTAAATTATGGGTCCTTTATGCATTTATTTTAGAAGTAATAACCCATAAAGACTATGAAAAATATAACATACAATATACAGTCAGGTCCATAAATATTGGGACATCGACACAATTCTAATCTTTTTGGCTCTATACACCACCACAATGGATTTGAAATGAAACAAACAAGATGAGCTTTAATTTGAGGGTATTTACGTCCAAATCAGGAGAACGGTGTAGGAATTACAACAGTTTGTATACGTGCCTCCCAATTTTTAAGGGACCAAAAGTAATGGGACAGATTAACAATCACCCATCAAACTTTCACTTTTTAATACTTGGTTGCAAATCCTTTGCAGTCAATTATAGCCTGAAGTCTGGAACGCATAGACATCACCAGATGCTGGGTTTCATCCCTGGTGATCCTCTGCCAGGCCTCTACTGCAACGGTCTTCAGTTCCTGCTTGTTCTTGGGGCATTTTCCCTTCAGTTTTGTCTTCAGCAAGTAAAATGCATGCTCAATCGGATTCAGGTCAGGTGATTGACTTGGCCATTGCATAACATTCCACTACTTTCCCGTAAAAAAGTCTTTGGTTGCTTTCGCAGTATGCTTTAGGCCATTGTCCATCTGCACTGTGAAGCGCTGTCCAATGAATTCTGAAGCATTTTGCTGAATATGAGCAGATAATATTGCCCGAAACACTTCAGAATTCATCCTGCTGCTTTTCTCAGCAGTCACATCATCAATAAATACAAGAGAACCAGTTCCATTGGCAGCCATACATGCCCACGCCATGACACTACCACCACCATGCTTCACTGATGAGGGGGTATGCTTTGGATCATGAGCAGTTCCTTTCCTTCTCCATACTCTTCTCTTCCCATCACTCTGGTACAAGTTGATCTTGGTCTCATCTGTCCATAGGATGTTGTCCCAGAACTGTGAAGGCTTTTTTAGATGTTGTTTGGCAAACTCTAATCTGGCCTTCCTGTTTTTGAGGCTCACCAATGGTTTACATCTTGTGGTGAACCCTCTGTATTCACTCACACATCACTGGTGAAGTCTTCTCTTTAATGTTGACTTTGACACACATACACCTACCTCCTGGAGAGTGTTCTTGATCTGGCAAACTGTTGTGAAGGGTGTTTTCTTCACCAGGAAAAGAATTCTTTGGTCATCCACCACAGTTGTTTTGCGTGGTCTTCCGGTGTTGCTGAGCTCACTGGTGCGTTTTTCCTTTTAAGGATGTTCCAAACAGTTGATTTGGCCACACCTAATGTTTTTGCTATCTCTCTGATGGTGTTGTTTTGTTTTTTCAGCCTAATGATGGCTTGCTTCACTGATAGTGACAGCTCTTTGGATCTCATATTGAGAGTTGACAGCAACAGATTCCAAATGCACACTTGAAATGGACTCTGGACCTTTTGTGTGCTCCTTGTAAATGGGATAATGAGGGAATAACACACACCTGGCCATGGAACAGCTGAGCTGCCAATTGTCCCATTACTTTTGATTTATGAGCTTAAAAAGTGGGAGGTACATATACAAACTGTTGTAATATCTACACCGTTCACCTGATTTGGATGTAAATACCCTCAAATTAAAGCTGAAAGTCTGCAGTTAAAGCACATCTTGTTAGTTTCATTTCAAATCCATTGTGGTGGTGTATAGAGCCAAAAAGATTAGAATTGTGTCGATGTCCCAATATGTATGGACCTGACTGTATTATCTAATACTTATTGAAAATTAAAAAACTCAGTGAACTTTGCTTTTCGGCTATACACCTAGAAGAGGCTTTGCACAATTTCTAAGTAAAAATACTATTGCGAAGAAAAACTGAAACCATGTAATTATAATATTGGCCACAAATATGGCAAATTTGAGGTAAATGAAACAATCTTTCAAATGTACAAATGACCTAGAGATGAATGCAACCAAATACCAGTAGTTTCTAGCAACACTGTGAAATTATCTAAAGGTTTCTTTTAGCCATGTAGTTGTTTTTGCTATTTAAAGCTGGTTGAAAAGGTTGAAATTGACTTGAAATTGTTCTGCATGTGGCTAGCATTAGTCTATCCCAGGGACAGGTTGTGGAAACACTGAAGTGCATGCCTAACATAGCTACACAAATAGATATTAGCATTGGATACAAATGTTCTTAGACCAATTGTTTATAATGAAAAACTTTTGGCGACATAAAATCAGACAAGCTGCAGATACCCTGACAAGTGAAAACTCAGCTCAGCTCCGACTCTGTTTCCTAAAGTAGAACTTGAACTAAAACTTTTAAATTATGTATAAAGTAAAAAGGGCAAGAAACTGTGTAAGGTTTTTATTGATGTCTGTGGTTCCTCTGGGAACATTTCTTTTTGTTTGCCTGCCCTTATGGAATATGCCATATATCCCTTTAGACAATTCACATATGGCAGTAGACAGGGTCATTGGGATCTAAAGGCAGATAAGCAGTTATTAATAATTTTATCTAGGAGGCACCAATGAAGCACTAAAAACTGAAACTTAGTAGTTTGTTTTGGGGGGGGGGGGTTATCATCAAACATGGTTACATGCAATGGCATTTAACCTATTACCTACAAGCTGTTGCTTCTTGTAAACTCTTGCTGAGTCCTTGCCCTGACTCTATGAAAGCCAGGAGCAGTCACTGCTAGTGTAAATAGTCGCACAGCTCGTTCACCCCCTTCTGCCCTCGCCACCATTCAGCGAGTATGTGTTACTAATCTTACACAATGTATTACGCTGTGTGAATGGGCATTGGAGATTCTGTTATTCAGCTCTTATTCCCCCATTGACAGAATGTGATGCAGTGTGGGAGAATAGTAATGCAAGCTGTCTGAATGGTGGAGAGGGCAGAAGGAAGCTGGCAACTGGCAGAACTTTTCACACTAGCAGTGGATGCTGTTAACTCTCTCAGATGGAAGTTAACCACCCAGGGCAATATCTGGCAGCTATTAAGGAGGCTCTGAAAGGAAGATTTTTACAAAAATCTGCAGCTAATGAGATAAAAAATACAAATAATAAACTATACATTAATTTACCTTTTATGATATTTTACAGTAAATATTAAAAAAGGGCCTAATAATTCTGGATTTTTAAAAATATTTCTTAAACCCGTTTCCCTTATAACTAGTGTCTCCCCAGAATGGACTTATTTTTGCCTTTGCTTTATAACCATTAACCGGTTTTGCCTCCTAATGGCTCCACGGGCACAATATTACAACAAGCCAATTCTTCTATTTCAGTCTATTATATCAGTTGAACATTAATTGCACCCGTTAAGAGGTACCTACACCCTTTAAGGTGCCTATATAGGTAAAATAGTCATTGCCTTCTGGATAAATTGTCCTCTTTCTGCATTGGGCTGGGTTAGATTCCCCAGGTAATAAACATAGCTATAAACATGGACATTTGGGAGATAAGAAAGTGCATGTTTATAGAAAAAACCTTAAATAAACTATTTATCATATTTGCTAGACTGAAAGTGTGAAGGATGGGATCTTAGCAACATCTGTAAAAGATATAACATTGTGAATTTTAATATCTTCCAGACTAAAGGGCTTGGGCTGGAGGGAGCCATCAGCAAAGGTGAAATTGAACCCCATTACGTTCCTGATCTACCAAATTAATTACAGGAGACAGATAAAATACTAATGAAATCTCCATGATTAATTCGATTACAAAGTACCAGTAGTAAATATTTCTATGCAGATTTTGCAGATAAAAATATATTGAAATTTTATATTGAAGATGTCCTATAAAGCAATAAACAATAACATTTTAGACCCTCCATTTTCTACCGTTAATTAAAAGAATCCTCATTATTTTTACCAAATAGAAATTATGAAACATGGTGAACAATTTCTAACACAGCAACTTAGAGAAGTTAGAGAAAGAGTGAGCACTATCACTTGTCAGAAATCAGCTTTCGGGAACACAGAGAGATCATATTTGATGAACACAGAGAAAGAATAACTGTCTGCTATTTGTGTTATTAAAAAAATAGGTCAATTTGCTTTCTCTTGGAAACATTTTAGCAAACAGTAACTTGTACAAAATCTTTGTAACCAGGAACACTCTCTGGAAAATATAAAAAAATAACCTTTTCAGGAAAGTAAGGGAATAAGGAAAGTTTATTTGAAGGTGATCTTAAATAAACCTTACAAAAAACATAACTATGCACTGTATTTAGATATCAGAGGTCTTCCAGTCTGACACAACTGATGGCAGAGATTAATTTATATGCAGAAACATGGAATCACATATTTGATTGCAGGTTAATCGATGTTAAAAGGATAAAACATAATATAGGTTAAAGATTAGATTAATAGATTAGATTATTAAATTAAAACAAACATATAATAAATAAGTATGCAGTTTTCAATGATAGTGCCCCTTTAACCAGTATAAAAGGCATTAAAAACACCCAGAAGACAGACTATGAGCTTATATACGCTATATTACCAAAAGTATTGGGACGCCTGCCTTAACATGCACATAAACTTTATTGGCATCCCTGTCTTAGTCCGTAGGGTTCAATATTGGGTTGGCCCACCCTTTGCAGCTACAACAGCTTCAACTCTTCTGGGAAGGCTGTCCGCAAGGAGTGTGTCTATGGAAATGTGTGACTATTTTTCCAGAAGCACATTTGTGAGGTCAGGCACTGATGTGGACGAGAAGGCCTGGCTCACAGTCTCCACTTTAATTTATCCCAAAAGTGTTCTATCAGGTTGAGGTCAGGACTCTGTGCAAGCCAGTCAAGTTCCTCCATCCTAAACTCACTCATCCATGTCTTTATGGACCTTGCTTTGTGCACTGGTGCACAGTCATGTTAGAACAGGAAGGGGCTATCTCCAAACTGTTCCCACAAAGTTGGGAGCATGAAATTGTCTTGGTATGCTGACTCCTTAAGAGTTCCCTTCACTGGAACTAAGGGGCCAAGCTCAACCCCTGAAAAACAACCCCACATTATAATCCCCCCCTCCACCAAATGATTTGGACCAGTGCACAAAGCAAGGTCCATAAAGACACGGATGAGCAAGTTTGCGGTGGAGGAACTTGACTGGCCTGCACAGAATCCTGACCCCAATACTTTTGGTAAGGAATAAGAGTGGAGCCTGTGAGCCAGGCCTTCTCGTCCAACATCAGTGCCTGACCTCACAAATGCGCTTCTGGAAGAATGGTCAAACATTCCCATAGAAAATTCCCATAGACACACTCCTAAACCTTGTGGACAGCCTTCCCAGCTGCAAAGGGTGGGCCAACTCAATATTGAACCCTAAAGACTAATGCCCCGTACACACGGTCGGATTTTCCGATTCAAAATGTGTGATAGGACCTTGTTGTCGGAAATTCCGGCCCTGTGTAGGCTCCATCACACATTTTCCATCGGATTTTCCGACACACAAAGTTTGAGAGCAGGATATAAAATTTTCCGACAACAAAACTGTCGGAAATTCCAATCGTGTGTACACAAATCCGACGAACAAAGTGCCACGCATGCTCAGAATAAATAAAGAGATGAAAGCTATTGGCCGCTGCCCCGTTTATAGTCCCGACGTACGTGTTTTACGTCACCGCGTTCAGAATGATCGGATTTTCCGACAACTTTGTGCAAGACAAGTTTGAGCCAAAATCCGTCGGAAAAAAATCCTAGGATTTTGTTGTCGGAATGTCCGAACAAAGTCCGACCGTGTGTACGGGGCATTAGACTGGTATGCCATTAAAGTTCATGCATGTGTAAAGGCAGGTGTCCCAATACTTTTGGTAAAATAATGTATCTCAGTACAGTAGTGTAAGTCCTCAAAAAATCTGTTAAAGTGGTTGTAAACCCTTTTGTCTTACTTTTACCTATAGGTAAGCCTAGAATAAGGCTTACCTATAGGTAGTGGAAATATCTCCTAAACGTGTGCCGTTTAGGAGATATTTCACTTGTAGTGTGCCGATGTCTTTATCGGCACATGCGCTGTGAAGAAACAGACCGCCGTGCTGTTTCTTCCCCCAGCGCGTGCCGTGACTAACGGCTCACTCGCGCGGGAGTGACGTCACGCGGCTCCAGCCAGTCACAGAGCCGGAGTCCGCGGCCCCAGAAGGAAGAGGGGCAAAGATGGACTCAGTCTGCACAGGTTACATCGCGGGCTTCGTTTGCAGGTAAGTGTCATATAATGGGCTAGTATGCAATGCATACTAGCCCATTATGCTTTTAATTTGCAGGCCTTACGGGGAACAAAAGAGGAAGTAAAACCCATCGGGGTTCACTTCCTCTTTAATGGCCCCATGAAAATGGTTGTTAAAGTAGAACTTTAATTGTTTAAATTTTGTTGGGGATGAAAAATCTTCAACTATACAAAGAAGCTCTTTACATTTGGCTTTGATTAGCATATACAAAATAAAAATCCAACAACTCCTGTAACAGACCCCAGCCCATTCTGTCAAGAAGAAGGGAATTTGATGCACTAATTTATGGGGGGTTGTTGGTAAGAGAATGTAATACATGTTTTCCTAAATGATTCCAGTCACTGTCAGACAAGCTCTAGTTATTTTATACAGGTGCTATGTATATATTTCATCTATAATGTTTATAACTCATTCTTCAGCCATTGTATTTATGCAAAGTTTTCGTAACTACTTCCCAAGCATCCCACCAATCAGAGTATTACATAAAAATGTATACCCTCAAAACAAGCATATTTTGGAGGGTTTAATTGTATGTTCTGTAAAATGACTACATAAAATGATTTGATTTGTCTAAATTAAATATCACTATGAAACCCATCTGTTAATCTCATCTGACTAAAGAATTATATAATTTGTACAAATGTCAGTAAGGCTGACCTAAAAGTGCAATGGAAAGAAGATGGGTTGCCTGCAGCACCCAATCAGATTGCAGCTTTTATTTTTTTGCTGACACTGAATAACAAATGGATGGATGGGTTTTTTCTGCAGTACAACTATCTTTTGCTCCTTTTTTTTGTAAATAAGCCCCACTATGTAGCAATAATCCAAGGTGTAAAATACAAACAATACAATTCTTGAACTTGTCTATATAAAATTCTAGTACAAAGAGACATGTACAGTGTGTAAAAAAAAGGACATTTACACAAACTACTGTGCTGTACGTTGAGTAACTTGTATGGAGAATTAAACAGAACTTGTAGCATATACTGTATATATACTGTAACTACCTCCGTTTAAGGGGGTAGCTGCTTTTTTTTATCAATGGGGCAAAGAGTGACTTTGAATGAGTGACATGGGAAAGCTGCCTCAGAATCTTGAAGACCACCCTTTCCTTGAAATCCTCCCACTGTAACGTTTCCAAAGACTGGAGCACCATTTTACTGTAGATTTTTTAACCTTTAAAACAAACTGATTCAATGTGCTTTCTTGTGAGAGCAGCCTAAAGATTTAGGTTCAATGAACAGTTTCAGGACAAACCTTTTCATCTAACCCCTTCATGTCATATAGGATTTGCTCTTCAGTTCCCTCTGGCGGCCAAGGGCTGAGCAAATGGTATGCATTGATAGTACATCATAATGAGAGACATATCTAACTGTAGATATTACAAATTTGAACCATCGTTCACATCATCAATTCTCATTCCTCTCAGATGCATTTATTTATTTATTTTTTCATGATGATACTGGGGATGCATTTTGTTGGAATTTTCATTTTATCCACAACCTGACTTAAAAGCAACTTGAATGTAAATGTATTCCTTGAATGACTGAACAAACCAGGGGATGGGGGGGTGGTGGGCCTGGGGAGACATATAAAAGAAAATGTAATGGTGGCATACATGCTGTTGTTGGCTGTTAATTACAGTATATCAAAGATAGTAATATTTTTCTGATTTTGGTTCTTGATTAAGTTATGGTATAAGTCTTCAGCTTTACCTCTGTTAAGTGTCCTGAAGCATGTCTGAATTGGCGTGTCCAACAGTAGGACCACATGCAAATAGTATTTGTGTGACTGTAGGTATTTTTGTGTTAATATTTATTAGATATGAGTAGCAGTATTTTTTAAGTAGTAACTCATGGGATGATCTTATTTTTTTCTTATTTGTAATGTGCAGTGTTTAGCCAAGTGCAGGTGGAAATATTGTCAGTAGTAGTATCCGATTGTACCCGTATCACTTCATCTGTTCCATCGTCCTGAACCATGAAACCTGATGATTTTGGCATTGTTACAAGTGCCTTAAATTCACGGCATCTTCTAATAACCGTTTGGTGTTATGCTGCATGACTATGACAAACACACCTCAAACTGTTGTCCTTTCTTAGCTTGCAATGTTTTACAGTTCTTTCTGCTGACGGTTTTTAAGCCTTTATTATATATTTATGAGATACAAAAATGATGACTTTGTTCTATTGATTTCTGTTCAATGTACTGGAGCTGTGTATCTGTTAATGGGATGCAGCATCATTTCCGTGAAATGTATAAATGTATGTGCAGGTCTAATTAATATGAGATACTATCAGTCTATAAACACAAATATTACTGTGGTGATAAGGTGCACATAAAAATAAAGTGAGAATAATACTTTGCTCTACCATTCAGTGTAGCAATGCAGACTTTAGACTCTAGTAAAGTGTTTCTGCAAGGATGGAGTAGTCCATGATCACATAATGAAAAGGGGATTATTCACTACAATGGTCTATCCTTCCACGAAATGTTGGCAAACTCCTGACAAATTGTGAATCTGATGAATTCTGACATGTAGTGATTGCATTATCTTCCTGTGTTCTAGTAGGAAAATAAAAATGCAGACCAAAGTGTTGGTCATGGGCAAATTGAGCAGCAGGTTGGGCCACCCCTAATAAGACAAAGGCATTTGGAGGAGAGGAAATCTGTTAGCTTTAAAACAGATATTTTTCCTTGATCATAGCCACTAAAGGTATGAAATATCCTCTCATCCTTACAATCACCAGATTATTTACCCTGTATATTAAACAATTAAAAACTATTTATTACTAATCGCTTTTGATTTAACAAGCAGTATCCTTTGACCAACTGTTATTCAAAGGCCAGGATAATAGTTGTGGCAGTATCTTTAGTGTATATACCGTGTTTCCCCGAAAATAAGCCCGGGTCTTATATTATTTTGGACACCAAAAACACACTAGGGCTTATTTTCGGGGTAGGGCTTGCCATGCAGGAATTCCCAGTATGAACATGCCAGTAAAAAGATCATATAATGCAAAAGGTGCTGCTGCAATACAACTGTGCAAACACCCTTACCGTATATCACCGCTCGGCGCTTCCATCGCCTGCCCCCAGCTGTCTTCTCTGCTCTGAACACTGCAGGGAGGGGGGGCAAGATCCCCGCCGACAGCCAGGAGATCAGAGAGACACACACACTGCACACCGCCGTAACAGAGGATTATATATACCGTGCTTTCCCGAAAAGCACACAAGCACTTCAAACTAGGGCTTATTTTCAGAGTAGGGCTTATATTGCAGCCCTCCTGGAAAATAGCGCTAGGTCTTATTTTCGGGGAAACACGTTATTACTATTATAAGATCTCTTCTATTGTGCCCTGTACTCAGGCTCAGCAACTCCAAATCTTAAGGCCAGGTTCACATGACAGGGGATTGTGTTCACACATCTCAGGAGTGGCTGCGGAGTGGATTGCACAGAGGTCCTGTGTGTCTTCTGGTCCATTTAAGGTCCGAATTCAGGCAAAAATTTGGACCTGATTCGTCCCTGAAATGAAGAACAGGGACGCACTGGACCCCTGCTGTCAGCCGCATCCGTGTTTAGTGTGAACCCAGCCTAAGAGTTAGTACACCACCAGATCTCCCTTGCGATTGGTCATAAACACCTTTTCTTTATAAAAACTTTTGTTTAGGGCTGGCTGTTGATTTAAAAAGAAAAGTAGGGTGTGAGTCTTGGGAAGTGTATGTAGGGAAAAGTAAAGATAACTTGTGTCAAAAAGTTTGGCTATGGCTTTCTCTAGCTTTCACCATGTCATTATATAGCCAGCAACTGTTCCTATACTGAATACCTCCTGAGGAATGAATATGGTACTTTTCACAGGCAATCGATACAATGACAGAGAACGTATCCTTTGCCTGCATGATTCTGCTTTTCCGGGTAGGGGGCGCACGTGGTCATTGACTCTCTTACATGCCAATCACCAGGTCCCGGTCAATGATTCATGGCTGGAATCAGCAAAGTGGAAAATAGGAGAGAGATCTCTGTATGTAAACAACACAAATCTCTACTGACAGCGGGGATGTGGCAGTTTTTGTCTCCCCTGCAAAGCAGGAAGTAAAAATCGTCACATTCCTGAGTAAAAGCACCACAAAGTAAACAAGTAAACACTCCCTAGGCACACAGTTAACCCATTGATTGCCCCAGATGTTAACCCTTTCTTGCCCGTGTCATTCACACAGTGACAGTGCATTTTATTAATACTGAGCACTGTATCAGTGTCACTGGAAATGTCAGTGACAGCAAGTTCCCATCCAGTTGGGTCCCTCCCGAACCTCTGCTATTGCACATGCTATGTACAGCACAGTGATGCTCTAACAGCTACATTTATTGGGATAATAGCTGGTTTTGCAAAGGCATTTGGTGCACACAAAGTGGAGTTATATCCCTTGTGGCAGCTATTGAGGAATATATTTACATGAAAGTTTTTGTTTTTTTTTGCTTGGTGTTCAGCTTTAAAGTGATACTTCAGCTGGTAAAAGCAATAGAAAAAAAACTGTATTTTTTTTTAAGATGAGTTTTTCCCATTTGGGAGCCTTCGGAGCAGAGGTTTTCCATAGAAAGCATTTTGAATTCACTATGCAATTAGAATAGGGCTAAAAGTCCCTAAAGTATGCAGATTAATTATGTCTAATATCTGCAATGATGACAAGAATGAGAATTAGGTTATATTACATATGCAGGTATAACATGACCTCAACAAAAAATGCTATATCAGCTGCTGGGAATGTTTTAATTCTAGCCCATTGCTCTTCTCGTTAATGAAACTTTATAGAACATACACCTTGTAGGCTACAAATATTTATAGTGTATTACAGTGTGTTAAAATAAACCTTAAAATGAATATGGAGGCTGCCATTTCTGACCTCCTTTTAGATACTGCCTGAAAGTTGTCTGGCTGTTATGTTGAAGAAGTAGTGAAGGATAAGTATGCACATCAGGTAAGTGGGGAGTAAAGTCAGAAGGCCCAGTCTGCTTTACTTTTTTCTGGCTTGATGACCTAAGGTATTGAAAACAAAATCAGAGCATGACAGCCAGCAACTAGAATTTTCAGAGTGAACCTGGCCATAAATTATTCATTTATTTTTGTTAACCCAGGAGGCTGAACGAAAAAAAATTAACAGTTTACTTCATCCACACAAGTGAGATGAATGAAGGAATCCTCCCTGCCAGGATATTGTATTCTGATAGCGGGACTTGCTGCAGCCACTAATTTACCTAAGTTTTCCAACATTTCTGTTCAACAGAGATCAATCTAATGAACAGGAATGGCCAGATATGGATCAAAAATCGGCTGGTCCCTGCTGAACTGATCAAATTTTAATCCATCTATGGCTAGCTTTAGAAGTTGACAATGACATTTGTAATGCATCTCTCAGGAAAGTTTTTCTTTAAAGGATAAGTTCACCTTTTATAACATCTAACATGTTACAATTGCACAGCCCCCCCCCCCCCCCTTTTCCCCCACTAACTGCCACAATCTAAAGAAAATGCGGCTGTGCAGGACTCCGCCTGGCCACATCAACTATTCACAGTGTTCTGGGAATTGGAAAGCTGCAAGTCCCGACAGCCCACAGCACTGTTGAGCGCTCTGGTAGTTCAATCCCTCTTCAGGTCGTGTGCATCTGCCTACCCATACGAGGTACGAGCAAACAGATACACTGATAAAGTCTGCAGGAGGCCTGCATGGCACCCATGATCTGCTGATTGTGGGTGCAATGCTTTACAGACTCCAAGTAAAAAAATAAATAAATGCACATTTTTTTACCTGCAAAAAGATGTATATTTATTTTATTTTATTAAAAAGGTGAACTTATCCTTTAAAGACAATAAAAATAAAGCTTTTCGCATTCAGACCATTTTATATCATGAAAGCAGATTAACACTCAGAGAGCAACAATCTGAAAAACAGTAAATTTACATTCTATATCATAATACACTCATAAAAGATTTGTATTCTCTTATAAATTTACTCTAATGCCCCGTACACACGGTCGGATTTTCCGATGGAAAATGTCCGATCGGAGCGTGTTGTCGGAAATTCCGACCGTGTGTGGGCTCCATCGGACATTTTCCATCGGATTTTCCGACACACAAAGTTTGAGAGCAGGATATAAAATTTTCCGACAACAAAATCCGTTGTCGGAAATTCCAATCGTGTGTACACAAATCCGACAGACAAAGTGCCATGCATGCTCAGAATAAATAAAGAGATGAAAGCTATTGGCCACTGCCCCGTTTATAGTCCCAACGTACGTGTTTTACGTCACCGCGTTCAGAATGATCGGATTTTCCGACAACTTTGTGTGACCATGTGTATCCAAGACAAGTTTGAGCCAACATCCGTCGAAAAAAATCCTAGGATTTTGTTGTCGGAATGTTCGAACCAAGTCCGACCGTGTGTACGGGGCATTATTATTAAATAATTTTGTACTGTTTTTCTATATTAAAATCAATTGTAGACCATTTCTAAAAACTGCATAAAATATGGGCCTAAAATAGAGAACATAGTCCTATGTAGGTGGCACAGATCCAGAGTGTATATAATGCTGGTAGCTATATATAGGATAAAATGTCCACACCCCTGAAATGTACAGTACATACTACAAAAGGGACAATATATTCTCTTGGCCATGGAACATATACATCCTTGTCAGTAGCTTACACAATAATGCAAAGTAAAGTATAAATATACTAATTTTGTTAGATGTCATCATCACAAGTTGTGTTACGGCACAATGTACCCATTATTTTTTTGAATAATCTTCAATCAACACAGAAACTTGCACAAAGTGTTACACATAGTAAAACATGTGCCTCAAATGGGGTCCACACCTTTTAAGATCTGGGTAGCCCCACAATGTCCTATATTTTACTGCCACATTTCAAACTGCTAATATTGAAGGATAAACATATATCCAACCCTCCTTCTCTCCTTTTAGGTTACTATGCCAAAACCACAGTCCTGTAAAAGAAAAAAAAGGAAGCAGAAGCACCCCGCAGGACCTTTATAATCAACTTTGGTATAAGAGTTCCAATTAGGATTCATCTTAATTTCCAGTTCATCATCTACATGTTCACACTTTAAAAACCCATCATTTGTTGATTTAGTGTAAGCAGCTGACTTAAGATCTTGGAACATATGACAATCTTTTTATAAAATGTTCTCACGCAAGATTCACACAAGATTTGAAAATTTTTCCAAAATAATTAATTTAGAAAATGTGTCAATCATAGGTAAAAGTTGTTTGAATCAATAGACACATTAGTGCCATGAAGTTTTCCCTAAAAAATAATAAGCAATGGAGTTTGCCAAGATAAATGGAATGTTAGATTCACAGCTTTTATGTTTGAATGTATCAAATATATTCAAGATAGTATCAAAGTGAATATCCCCCCTCCCCCCCAAAAAAAAACAACAACAAAAAAAAAGTAAAAATCAAGGTACATCAAGCAGCCTTCCAAAGCCCTTAGCAAAGCAGAACCACTTCTATCTATAAGTATATGCAAATCATCTCTGGCACAAGCTGTCAATACATATAGAAGGCAGAACTGAGACTTTTCCTATTGTTCTTGTTCTTCTGTAATGCAAAGGCATGACACTTAGACTGAGTGTACATAAAGGCTTTGGGCATTCCAGACAGTAAGGTTCCATTGGACGTTGCCTATGTATTCCACTTTCTGCTCTTTTTAAATGGTTGGTTATTTTGTATATTAATGGATATATTTTCCTTAGTACTATGATAAAGCTAAAAAAAAGGAAAAAAAAAAAACTCTACTTTTGTCTGTCTGAACAAGTCTGTCCTCAAATGGTCATTGACCAGTTGCACTCTTTTGATGTAGATGAACAATATTCTTCATATATGAACTGCTCTTGATTTGCTCTGTATTTTACCTGCAGCCGTATTGCTGAGTGCCTGTTGTATACTTTATAGAGTTCAAATAAAGCAATTACTTTTGAATACTTTTCATGTTATTCAATGCAAGGCAGCAAATTCAGATGGAATACCTGTACTAAGTCTAGAGGAACTGCACTTCAATAACAATATTTACGGTACTTTACTTCAATGCACATGAATCCTTTCGATTTTTTTTTTCTGGTTTGGTGATGGTGATTTGTCTGTTAAAAAAAATAAATTGCAGAAACTCATCTATAAGTTGCTTACAAAATATTGCTTAGAAACTATCTTACAATTATACCTAAACATCAATAAATATACTAGTGACCCATAACATATCATGGATTGATCGAAAATATGGGCATTTGGAAATCTATATCCAGTTTCATGGAATCACAAGTGAAGGGAAGCCAAAAAAAAGCAGTGTTGCTGGAAAACTGAACAATTTAAAGTAGTTGTAAATGCAAAGATTACTGCCAGCCCCTCTGTTCTACTAAGCCATACTACTCTGTGTACATGTTTGTATAAAACTATGCCTGTAAATACCTTATTTCAGTTCTTTTCTGGCCGGTCATGTGACCTCCAGTCGCTCTCCTCCTCCGATCTAAGGGCTACAGTGGGAGGGGCCAAGATCCCCCTCTGATGTCAACCAGGAGGTCTGAGATGCTCAGCCCCTCCCGCTGTAGCCATTAGATAGGGGGAAGAGAGCAGCCGGCGGTCACGTGCCTGGCCCTAAAATGAACTGAAATAAGGTATTTACAGGAACAATTTTATACAAACATGTACACAGTGTAGTATAACTTAGTATAACAGAGAGGCTGGCAGTAATCTTTATTTAACTTTACTGCCAGCTACTAATAGTGACAGGAGGGGTGGGGAAGAGATTGGCTCTCCACTCTCACCCCTCTCCCCCTTCCTTCCTGCCTGTCAGCTCTTGGAGCTGGGAGAGAGGTGAGAGTGGAGAGCAGTGGGATGATGGAGGTGCATAACCTGACCACGGTATCATGGATCACCAGCCATGATTACTGTGGTCAGCACACTTAGGGGGACACAGGAACAGGCCTTGTCAACCAGGTGTTTTACAGCATAGAAAGGGACAGATTAGACAGCACTGTGCTGTTTGACCTACTATAAGGGAACAGGATCTCTCTTTTTTTAATTTATTTTAGTGTTACAACCTCTTTAAGGGCTGGTTGTATTTTCAAAATACATAAACTTTATATTAAGTGCATTTTTCCACATTTTGCATGTATATTCTAGTTGACAGAGAGTAGTTCCTGCATTAGCATCCATATACTGTATAGTGTGCTTATATGCGTATATTATTTTATTGCTGAAAGCACTTTGCATTTGTTCCTTTTATCTCTATGTCAGATTTGTTTTATTATTTAAAAGCAACAAAAAAGCATAAAGCGTGAACCAGAAACACCACATGAAAAAAAATATTTTTTTTTAGACTGATGAGCATTTATCAGCACGTAACAGTTTACATTTTGAAATTAGTTCCTGAAGCTACTTGAGACAACTATCTTCAGTTCCGGGACTGTTCATTTTTACCTGTTTATAAACTTTACACAGTTTGGGATTAAAAATATTATTTCTGTGTTTGCAAACGACACAAAGCGATGTAGTATAGTAAAGCTCTTGCAAAATGTCTCTTATTTACAGGCTGACCTAGCTGCACTTTTGATTGGGCAAATATATAGCGCATGAGATTTAAAGGTTGATAAGTGTAATGTTATGCAATTGGTACTAAACACATGTATGCAGCATAGGATCAAGGAGAAGTAAAAATGGACTGACTCAATGATGGAAAAAGATCAGAGGGTGCTGGAAGATCATAGGCTTAATAACAGCATGTGATGCCAATTGGCAGTTCCTAGAGCAGCTGTTACCAAGCTTGGATATGCGTTACACCAGGGGTATATGCCAGGACTTTTAGTATACATGGAAAAAAAAATTAATGGTGACTAGTGACGTTATTTACTCACTACGTTTTGCTGTCAAAACTAGCAGTATCAGCGGAGTGGGAGCCAACACTGAAGAGGAGATGAGAGCAGGCAGGAGGTGTAGGTCGTTCTCTCTCTTCTCCTGTCCTAGCGTGTGTCACCAAGCCCACCAATATGTATGTGTGCGGCTCTGCTGTATGAATGCTTCTCTGTGATGTCATTTGGGCACCTCACAGCAGATCACTGATGAGGATCACACTTCACTTTTCCTGCATCTGATGGATAGGAGCGGAGCTGGTGAAGGTTCATTTCATTCTGATTGCCTTATTCAGTGTGGCAATGCACATAAAAATGTGCAACATACTGTAACCCATATACACCACTAAGCAGGCTGCACAATGTACATTACACACACCTGCATCTTTGTTCTTACCCACTCCTCTGCACCCCCACATTACGCAGATCTAATACATGCACTTTGTGCATTACACACTCCTGACCCCAGGCAGAGTAGGCTCAGGTTTTATATAACTTAATTGCATCCAAAATCACCACATGGGACATAACCCACAGTCATTAGGACGTGTCCCTTGTGCTGATGCCTTTTCTTTTATGCTCTGTCCATGCCCACCCCTCCTCTGTAATCTTCCAGTGTGGAGAGGGTTAATACAACCAAAGTGCTGCCACAGGCTCTAATCAAGAGAGCCAGACTATACCCGCCCCTATCTGCCCAGCCGCTCCATTCATAGAAGCTGTTACTACAGTTTATATGAATTAAGTCAATTCTTTTTTTAAATCTGGATATAGCAGGGGAAGGTTATAACCCCTGCCCTTTTTCCATCTGGGTCCCATTGTAGAGATATCCCCTCACTTCCTGTCCCATAGCCTAAATAGGAAGTGAGAGGAAACTACTTCTAAGTGTGGAGATCCCTGGTTGTCACCAGAACTAGTTTCCCCATTAGAAAATTTCCTCCCAATTGTTGTTATGGTGACAACCAAAAATGTGGGATTTTCTTTTACTTTGACTTTCTGTGATATGGATAAACATGACAAATAAAAGGTTGTATATCCCTAATGGGAGTATAGATGGCAATAAAAAAAAACTGGCAGGTGTTCTAATCTCTCTCCACTCTATCCAAAGTTTAAAAAAAAAGAAGCTTTGCCTTTAGTTCTTTACTATTCCCCTTTACGCCCCTCTTGCTGTTGCCCACCATTCAGCACTGCAAGCTATGCTAGTCACAATTAGCTCTGTTTTCTAAGCTCTGTCTACTAGCTCTGTCTCACCCCCATTGAGGAGTACAATATAAAGAAGTGAGCTTCAAAGGGGTACGCAGGTGAAAAAAAGGTTGGGAACCACTGTTCTAGAGCAAGCAAGATACATTCTTAGTATTAAAAGAAAAATAGATGAGAGGTGAAATGTTGCTGTTATACAAAGCAGAAATAATTTAGGTTAAGTTTTGGGCTACAGATCATAAAAAAGGGTGATGTTTCAAAACTGAAAAAAGTACAAAGAAGGGCAAAGTAAAGAGCATGGAGTACCTTCAGAGGAAAGACTGATTGAACTGAATATATTCCTACTTGATACAAGGCAATCACTTTATGCCAATCACCTGGCATAAACACATAAATGATCCATATAGTAACCCTGGGACAAAGTTGTTCACTTTAAGGTGAATACACACACCGTGAACTTCATAAAGCTTTAATTTCTGGAAGGGTTGCCATTTGGAAATGGGCAAATGCACACTTTGTTACTAAGTAAGAAACTTACTCTCTGGGCAATTTAAAAAATAAAAATCTGGTGAAGCGTGACTCATTTGATCAGGGCCGCTAATAGAAATCACGGGGCCCCGAGAGCCTACCTGATGGGCCCCCTTCAGCCCCGATCCCTGGTCCCTCCTTCAGCCCCACCCCTGGCCTGCCCATGGCCCCTCCCCAGACCGCGCCTTGAATTAAAGTACAGGTTTGTCTTCAAGTGATATTTATCTTTCTCCAGCCAGTTATAGGTGTGATTATCCAAAAGAGATACTGTGATGATATAAGAGAAGGTCACAGACTGTGGACATGAGACAAGAGATCAATGCAGCCTCACCAGTGCCCATCAGTGCAGCCTCACTGTGCCAATCTGCAGCCTCACTGTGCCCATTTCAGCTTCACTGTGCCCATCAATGCAGCCTCACTGGGCCCATTTGCAGTCTCATTGTGCCCATTTAATCCTTATCAGTGCACATCAATGCAGCTTCACTGTGCCCATGTGCAGCATCACTGTGCCATCAATGCAGCCTCACTGTGCCCATCTGCAGCCTCACTGTGCCAATTTCAGCCCACTGTGCCCATCTGCAGCCTTACTGTGCCCATCTGCAGCCTCACTGTGCCCATTTCAGCCTCACTGTGCAAATCTGCAGCCTCACTGTGCCAATCTGCAGCCTCACTGTGCCCATTTCAGCCTCACTGTGCCCATCTGCAGCCTCACAGTGCCGATCTGCAGCCTCGCCAGTACCTTGATTACACAGAGTATTACACAGGAATCTCCTTCTGTGTCATGGAGCTGGGGTCTGAACTGTTCGTCGGCCGTCCACTGTAACAAAACCCCGCCTCCTAGATCATGATAGATGGAACACCGATTTAATTTCCCTGCATTGGATCAGTTTTCCTGTCTATCACAATCTAGGAGGTGGGGCTTTGTTACAGTGAATGGACAGCCATCGAACAGTTCAGACCCCAGCTCCATGACACAGAGGGAGATTTCCATCTCCCTCTGTGTGTGATTAGTTACACAAGTGGAGGGAGGGACAGGAGGGAGGACTCTGCACTTAGATCGGCCCTGTGTGCCACTGCAGGAGTGGCGCTGGTTGGAGAATTTTTTTTTTCTATTCTGTATACATTCTTCTGTCAGATTGCCCGGGATTTTCTGCTGGCCGGGCCTGGTACAACAGGGCCAGTTGTACTGGCTTATCAGCGGCCCTGCATTTGATTATATTATATCTAGCACCAAAGGATGCACCAAATTATAAAAGCATGCCTTCAACCCATAATTTCCATACAGCAGAAGTTTATTATTGACATGGAAGTCATCTTGTGGCAGGGAATGCTTTGTATAAAGTCATTAGTGTAGCCAATAGTGCAAATATTGTTCCCTTAGGTTAACAAGTCCTAATGGTGGGGTAACATCCTGTTATTATGAAATTAATTTCAAGTGAGAATGAGGTTTGTACTAGGCACTCCTAACCACACACCAAGAAGTTGATCAACTATTGATTGGACTATCATGATTAGAGAGGCAGCAGTCTAGTGACCATAAACTAAACTCTCTTTTGGAAGACATATTTTCTTATCTTCTGTTCATTTTTTTAAACTTCTTTGCACATTAGTCCAGTGCTATCACACCTATCATATGGGTAATTTCATGAATCTGAAGGGTCCAATAGATCAAAATATGGTGGGGAACAAGGATGGACTTGTCAGTGAACAAATGGAACTCACTAGTTTCCCCACATCCAATTTGCATGACAGGAGAGTGTGACCGTCTCTCTGTGGAGCCGGTTCACATATCTCCGGTGAGGCTGTGAAGCGGCTTGCATAGAGGTCTTGTGCATCTTTGGCTCCGTTTCAGGGCCGAATTCAGGCAAACATTCGCCCTTGATTCCTTCCTGAAATGGAGAACAGGGACACCCTGCAGCGAGCCGCATCTGTCGGAGGTGTGAACCCAGCCTAAGGGGGAAGGTAAGAGGTTGATTTAAAACAAAGGGGTTGATTTACGAAAACTGGGGAGTCCAAAATGTGGTGCAGCTCTGTATAGAATCAGCTTCCAGTTTTTTTGTCAAAGCTTAATTGAACAAGCTGAAGTTAGAAACTGATTGGTTACCATGTACAGCTGCACCAGATTCTGCACTCTCCAGTTTTAGTAAATCAACCCTATAGTTTGAAGGGAGGAAAGCATGTTAGTCTAGAGCAAGGATCTCCAAACTACAGCCCTCCACCTGTTGTGGAACTACACGTCCCAAGAGGCATTGTAAAACTCTAACATTCACAGACATGACTAGGCATGATGAGAATTGTAGTTTGTGCCTAGGTATCTGGACCAAAGAATAACTATAATGTGACAAAATGCAGTGGTGTCAAACAAGCAGAAAGGAAAAATTCCATTTCTTGCTGAATCAATCGTAGGAATGGGATTGTTTCCATCTAAAGTGATTGTAAACTATCACCTTGTAAAACAACCCATTCAGTTTAAATTAGAAATGAAAGGCAAAACAAGACAAGTCTGATCACTGGAGAGCAGACTGAGTTCCCCTCACACCTAGAGAACTGACCATGGTGTGCTCTCCTGCTTAGTGTGGTACATTTTTAATAGGAAAGCAGAGGGACTGGCAGGGATACCAGGGATTTCACACAAAGGAAACAATACAAAAAGTACAGGTTACTTTTTCATACAAATACATGGTACAGCAGGCACATATCAGGAATATGAAATGTTGGGGTAACAAACACTTTAAGTGTAAAACAAGAGCAGAAACATAGAGCGCACAGACCTAGCACATTAAACGTAGGCAAACTTTTATTATAAGAAAAACATTACTGCACTCACACATGAAAGCAATGATAGTGCATGTAAAGCCTCGGAGCAGGAATTCCATTCTTAGCCCTACCAGCAGTAAGGCTGCATACCTGAAGATGCCTAATAAATGTGTACAGTGGCTTTTATACTATACAGAAGTTGGTCTTTATACAAGGGATGATAGGTCTGCACAGCCATACCCACCCTCTTTCAATTGTGAGTCCAATAATGTTTTTAATATTTTTAAAATGTATCTGTGCACCGACAGGCTGTCCTTAGTGACTTGAGGCAGGTGCAGTACCTGTGGCAGGATTAAGGTCTAGCTGAGCTGCTGAGGCCTTGGGTAAATTGTGAGAATGCCAAGGCCTAGAAAATGGTGGTAGTGGACTTACTGTCAACTAAAGCAATGTTATACTATACAATCTACTGTTTAAGTAAATTGATGAAAATAAATAAATATACCACGCTTAGTGCCACTAATGTTGAATAAATATCACATATGAAAACTGATACAACTTTGAAAAATCGCTAAAAAGTCCTATGCAGACCATTTACGCTGAATGTCACAAAGATTAAGTGGATTCATATCCACTTTGTAGAGCACAAGCACTTTCATTGGGATTTGGAACTTTTTATTGCTTCAAGTTTATTGATATTTGCAACAAATCTTCTGTATGGGACTTTCTAGTGATTTTTTAAAAAATGCACCAGGTTTCAAATGTGATATTTATTCAATCTCTGTGGCACTCAGCGTAAATTATCTGCATAAAACTTTTTAGCAATTTTGAAAAATGCATCAGTTGTCATATGTGATATTTATTTAACATTTGTGGCACTAAGCGCGGTATATTTATTTATTTTTATTATTTGTACCATTTTACACTTGCAAGGTCTTATTCACTGCAGCTGTTAATTTATATGGTATCACTTATTCATACCAATAGTTAGATTCCTTTGGCGCTTTGGATTTTTTATTTATAAGTAAATTGATGCACCAAGCCCAAAGCCATTGGTAATACAATCACAAGATCAGAGGTCATCTCAAGTCTGACAGTCACTGCCTAAAGCCTAGTACACATGATCAGAATATCATACAAAAATTGCCAGGGGCCTAGGAGCTATACAACTGGATCCATACTTCAGGCCAATAAATACGCCTAAGATGGATGGTACCCGGGCCTCGTGAAAGAAGAAACAAGGTTTTGCCTGTAATGTCTCTCTTTGAAGACTGGGTTCTGGGATCCAGCGCTTTGGTGCACAATTTAAGTTGCGTGAAAAGTTTTTTTCTGGCAGAGTTTTCTACAGGTCCAGAGAAGAGGATCCTGTGAGTAGGAACCCAGAACCCTGAAGGTTGGCACAATGCTACCCGCAGTGATGGGTGAAGGTTGGATCTGTCTATCAGCGGTTCCTGCGGCGGGGATAAGGTAAGTGAAGACAATCCTAAAGTATACACATATGGATTATCTTCTTTTGAGTAGTTTGCATGTCTTACCTGGTTTCCGCCACTAGAGGGAGTAAGAGGCATACCTGATGTATACTTACCTGCCATCCAGGATACACGCTCAGTGAAGCTGGTCTGAGAAGCTGCTCACCTCCTCCGCTGCAGGCTCTGCCACATGACCTGAAAGGGGGGATGCCATGCAGTCCAGGGCTACCGCGCAGTTCTCAGGGGGTCTCCTTCTCCCCCCTCGCTCCCAACCGCCGACATGACAGTCCTATGGGTGCGCTTTTACAGCGGTTTTCGGCGGGGGAGCAGGGGGGTGTGGTTGCAACAGTGCGCAGGTGCAAAGCGGCTAGGTTTAAAGCCCAGTATGCCAGAGCTCCTGTAAGCAGTGGGACACAGTGCTGTTGGCAGTAAGCATCTCAGTGGATTTGGATCCAGGCAGCATACCTAAGACACCTAGTCGGCATCAGGTTGTGCAAACTAAGCTAATGTTTATATTGTAAGACTAGGCACAACAGTGGTTGTATTTGTACTAGTACCTCTGCTTTGCAGCTTAGAACTATATCAACTCGTAATAGGGCTTCAGGGGGAGGTAAAAGAGGCACTAAGAAATCGCTGCCTACTTCTAGGGGTTCTGGGCATGCCTGCAGGATTCCACCCCCCCCTGAAAGACTGGAGGCAGCCTCACAGGATGAGTCTGTGCCCCTGTCAGGTTTTGCAGCCTCTCCCAATGTTACAGTCCCTGTATATGTCACTTGAAGACACTGTGAAGGCTGCATTGGATGGTTTAGAAGGAAGGATTACTACTTTTATCACAGCTTCCTTAAGGAGTAGCAGAACAATAAGTAGATCCCCTCCCTCTGCTCTGGGTTCCCTATCGGATGAGCATTCTGATAATGATGTAATATCCCTATCTGGGGATGGGGATCAGGAGCAGTCGGACGATTCAGGGGAAGAAGAGACGCTCTCTTCTGCCTCCCAGGCCCTCAAAGTACAGGTGCAATATTATACTGAGTTGGTGCATACCACATATAGATTGCCCTCTGCTGAGGCTGCCATGTCCTCTGTTTCCTCTTTGGGATCTCGGAAATCCCCACAGGCTGCGTATACCTTTCCAATTCATCCCTTGCTGGAGAAATTGTTGTATGATGACTGGGGTCATCCAGATAAACTATTTTCTCCTCCTAAGAGGTTTTCCATGCTTTATCCGGTGGAGGAAAAGTTCACAAAAAAATGGGGGGTGTCAGCAATAGATGTGGCTATTTCTTGTGTGAATAAAAGCCTGACCTGACCTGTGGACAATGCTCAGGGGTTCAAAGATCCAACTGATAAGAAGCTGGAAACTTTATTTAAAGCCTCCTTTTCTATGGCTGGTGCTGTAGTCCAGCCTGCGGTCGCAGCAATCAGCATGTGCCAGTTCCTCAAGGAACAAATGAAGCAGCTGCTTAACCTCCTCTCCACTGAGGAGGGCGAGGTTTATGCAGACCTTCCTAAGGCCTTGTGTTTTACAGTTGATGTCATTATGGATTCTGTTCAGCATGCATCCCGCCTTACCCTTCTGCTGGTACACATGTGCAGGGCCCTTTGGCTTAAGCATTGGGCAGCTGAAGCTTTGTGCAAAAAATATTTGACTTGGTTTCCGTTTTATGGGGAACGCCTGTTTGGGAATGATCTGGACAAATATATCCAGAGGATTACCGGAGGTAAGACCACGTTGTTATTGGTAAAAAGAAGAATAAATGTCCTTCATTTAGACATTCTCTGTCCCCAGCCCCTGGAGCTTTGACCTCCAGGCAGTGGCGACGGCCTCCCCAGTCCAGTATTAGGGTAAGAGTCCAAGGCCAAGCCCAAGATCTTTTAAACAGAACCCCAAAGCCTCCCTTTGAAGGGGCGCCACCGCTCGGCCGAGTGGAGGGAAGGCTGCTGCAGTTTGCAGGCGCCTGGCGGGAAGAGGTTCAGGACAAATGGGTGACCTCCACGGTGTCTCTGGGCTACAAACTGGAGTTCCGGGAGTTTCCGCCATCTTGCTTCCTAAGGTCAAGAGTCTCCAAAGATCCAGAAAAAAGAAGATCCTTGTTTCTGGCCTTAAAACATTTACTATCCCAAGGGCTAATTATAGAAGTGACCCCAAAAGAGCAAGGCTCAGGGTTCTACTCAAACCTCTTTACGGTTCCAAAACCAAACAGGGATGTCAGACCTATTCTAGATCTAAAAGACCTGAATCAGTTTTTAGACATTTGTTCTTTCCGCATGGAGTCAATCTGCTCAGTAGTTTCCACCCTTCAGGGGGGAGAATTCTTGGCATCTATAGACATCAAGGATGCATATTTACATGTGCCAATATTTCCCGCTCACCAAAGATTTCTAAGGTTTGCGGTCGATCAGCACCATTTCCAATTCATGGCCCTTCCTTTCGGTCTTGCTACAGCACCTTGAGTGTTCACAAAAATTCTAGCCCTGCTAGAATGCCAGCCACAGATTCAATTGAATCAGTGTTCCGTCTATCATGATCTAGGAGGCAAGGCTTTGTTACAGTGAGTGCACGGCCACCGAACAGTTCAGACCCCAGCTCCATGACAGGGGGAGATACCCACTGTGTGTGATTACAGAAGTGGAGGGAGGGAGAGGAGGAGACTGCACTTGGATCGGCCCTGGGCATCGCTGCAGCCACAGTTCAAAGCGGCCCCGGGACAGGCGGCCTAGCTGGAAATTTCCCGGTATCCCAGTAGGCCAGTCCTGCTCTAGTTCTGGAATATGAACAAAATATTTATGTCCTGTGTGGTCAGGGCCAGTCTACTGATAAGGCACTACAACTGGTCCTCCTGTAATGGGCTCGGGCCAGCTTTATTGTTCATTATTGGTGTAGCAAAGTTCCGGGTCCCCTGAGGCCCAATTGTGACCTCCAGAGTTAGGGACAGCTGACATCCTTCTGTGTAGAGTGGGTTACAAGGCATGGTGGGTGTAATGCAGGATGAAATGGTGGGTGCCAGACACTTTTTGAATGCAAAGAGATTTATTGTCTCTTGAACAGAACGGTGGGAGGGTTAGGGCCAGGATACCCTTAAGTAGATGCAACGATAATTGGTAGACTCCGAGACTTCTATAGGCAGACAGTTATAATGGTGAAGGCCTCCAGCCGGACACCGTTTCTGTATAGATAGGACCGCTGTCTCCTATGGCAACAATCTTGTAGCAGTTACAAATGGTAGTTGTATTCAACTATTGGCAAAACGAACAGTTCTCTTTACTCCACAGTCACTCACTATGGATCTTTACTCAACGAACTCCCAGTCTTTCACTAGACTTCGGATCCACTAGCCACTGAATCCCTTGAGCTCTTCTACTTTTAGTACTCTTCCTCAAGCGCCACCCCCGCTTCTCTGCCGGGTCCCTGGCTTGGCACTCACAGATACTCTTCAAGCGTCACCCCCGCTGACGCGCTAGGTCCCTGGCTTGGCACTCACTGATGCTCCACAAGCGTCACCTCTGCTGTCCCGCCAAGTCAGTGTCCTGACTTGGTATTTGCTGAAGTTTTCCCACTTCTTCACCATCCCCAGCTGGTGAAAAGTTTGCTCTGGTACTGTCCTCAGCTTACTCACGGTGGTCTCTGGTAACAAGGTGGATGGTCCTTTAGTGGCGATAGCTTCCCCTCTACCTCTGACCACAGCTTGTTCCCCTGGCCAGCGGAACTGCTACTTCTGGTTAGACTACAAGCCTGCAGTCCCAACCCTGCACTGCTTCTCCCGCTTCTGGATAGGCCCTCCGACAGCCTAGAAGCCAGATGTCCCGGGATAGGCCTTAGGCTTCCGGCCTAGCAGCCTGGGGCAGCATAATACACGTCCACCCAGACAGCCATCCAGGCAGCACAGAACCCCGATCACCTGACTCCACCCAAATAAATAGGCGCTCCCAGCAGGCCAAGGGACCAAAGAAAGTCCCTACCCATTGGACACCCCATTCATTCATAATCTGTCCTTGCTATGCCCTTCTCTTCTCCAACGTCACCAGCTATAATGTCACCCAGTGACAGAGGAGAGAAGTGCAGCAATTACAGAATTATTGGGAAATCAATTGATCTAACAATTGGCCAAGGCAACTATCGCCTGGCAACTAAATTTGATAGCAGCCCTGCCTAAACATCAGGGTGCTACATCCTCCCCCTGCCTAGGAAAAAAAATCTCAGAATTTGCAAAAAAATGATTTGAACTCTCAAGCCTGAGAGTGAATGTCCTGGCAAAAACTGGGATGGGTGGGGAAACAGGAAACAGACAGTAATAACAATACCAGTACATGTGGCATACCACATGAAGTAGATATACATTATAAACAAAATAAGTGCAGCGCTAAAAAATAAATGAATTAAGTATATGATTGGTGAGAAAAACCAAATACAATAAAACATTAATCTACATAAAAATAGACACTAATGAGGTGTAAATAAAGGTCCAGAAACCACTCAGAAAAGCAAAATGTCCAATAACACTGTATTGAGCTCCACGAACTGCAATCAAGAACTGGAGTCAGTACGTAGAGGGAGTCTTCTCAGACAGCTAGGGTACATGAACCCGTGATGTTGACTGGAGACTGGAAAGCACATCAGTCATGGACAGCACGACAAAACATCTAGAGTAAAGTACTCTTACCGGAACAAGTGGGACGTACCAGCCATATAGCTGTGCGTCTATCGGAGCTTGTGGAGGTAACCTCCCGTACGATGCCCCAGTTGAAGGCTTTTTAGTCGAAACGCGTAGGGCGTTCAGCTTTCCACATTGCCTCCAATTTTTTATCTTGTGATCACTTTTACTCTGTAAGGTTTTTTATCCAATAAATCCCTTATTTTTTTGACCTGCGCCATGTGGAGCCCCTTTGTTTTTCTTTTTCCTCCATGTTTTTATCCTTAACTGGTCCCTTTAAACTTACCTGGAACCTGAGAGCGTGCAAGAGGGCCGTCCACTTCCACCATTGACTGTTTGGTTATCGGTGACTGGGACCCAAAAGACAACTTGGCCGATTGGAGATCGCGATCGAAGGGTGAACCCTTGGAGAGAGTGTACGGGAGGTTACCTCCACAAGCTCCGATAGACGCACAGCTATATGGCTGGTACGTCCCACTTGTTCCGGTAAGAGTACTTTACTCTAGATGTTTTGTCGTGCTGTCCATGACTGATGTGCTTTCCAGTCTCCAGTCAACATCACGGGTTCATGTACCCTAGCTGTCTGAGAAGACTCCCTCTACGTACTGACTCCAGTTCTTGATTGCAGTTCGTGGAGCTCAATACAGTGTTATTGGACATTTTGCATTTCTGAGTGGTTTCTGGACCTTTATTTACACCTCATTAGTGTCTATTTTTTATGTAGATTAATGTTTTATTGTATTTGGTTTTTCTCACCAATCATATACTTGATTCATTTTTTTTTTAACGCTGCACTTATTTTGTTTATACTTTATGAGACTTGGTTTGTTTGTGTGCCAGCAGCTATTCACTACCTGTTCACATTATTTTTGGGGTCAGCGCAACTTGTTTTTTCACATCACAAGTAGATATACATAACATATACATGACCAAGTGGCAGTTCACACAGGGGCAGATAAATAGCAGACAGTATATACAATAATTTTACATGTGGCGTACCACCCAAATATCTAAGGAAAAAACAAACAGTAGCCTTATATCCTATCTATCTAATATATACAATAGCGAGGGACAAAAAGTTAGTATTGCTGTCAACGTCAAATTACTGTCTCTCCTTGTCCAAGGAAGACACAATGGGTGCTGGAAAATCTGAAGGAGAGAACAGACAGCACAAAAAAATGCATCCTATCCATATAACACAGTGCAATATATACATGAGTGGATCTTGAGTAAATATTAATTACCCTCAGCCGAGAGCAGCAAAGTAGTGTAAATACAGACTATAATATGCCTAGACTACAATGATCCCTATATCTAAACATGAATACAAGTGAAAATGGGCCTCATCCTCATCCGAGGATCCCACCCCTTTCCATAGCTATCTTACAAAAACTTTCTCAGCATTTCCTATCAGATAAAGGCATAATATGAACAAGGGCACACTCAGTCTGGCACAGCTCACGCCACCTGGTGGCCAGCATATGAAAACAATCCTGGTACACTTGACAGTCCATCATTCAATTTGTAAGATGAGAATTTGCCCCTTTTGCCACAGCCTATTCTACCTAACTAACTAAACACCCCAGTGTCCTTAAAGCCCCGAAGTCCATAAAAAAAAAAATTTCACTCGGGGTAGAACAACATTTCCTAGCAGTTTTTCTTCTTCTCAGGGACAACTCCAGGGACAGGAGGCATGGCTGCAATCTGGCAACAAGCAGCCAGGCCATGGTGCAAGGGACCGCACTTCTTGACATAGATCCCCTTGCAGTGGTAATCTCAGTCTGTCCACACAACAGCCGGGGACTGAGAACGAAGTTGCTCATTGGTTGAAGAAACAAACACGCTGAATATATGATCAACATGTTACTTTTCCAAGGGAGGCACACTGGCAATTCTAGAGCACTAGCCAGCATGACTCCAGTGGGCACTCCCTGTATCTGCTGGCAGCATACAGTCCCAGCAATACAGCCAACAGGAATGTTCCCCACTAGCAACACTTTATGCACAAAAGGTGGAGTCGCTTTCAGCATAGCGTCTGTACTCCACAAGTCACACATTTGTAATCCGTATGGTGTCAATGAAACACCCTGCTGGGTCCCTGGCTTGGCACTCACAGATAATCTTCAATGAAACACAATTCAAGAGCATTCACCAGTAATATCTGGGATCCAACAATTTCAGGGTTTCTCCTTTGGCATTTACCGTAGTAATGTAATGTTAAATGTCCTTCTTTTTTGGCCTGCCGATAATCACACCGTCTGAGTTAATTTTGTGACCATAGCCCCAGGTCTGCAATATGGAGGTATACCTCTCAGCCATCTTGGGCGACAACTGTTAGAAGTCCAACCGCAAAGGGATCCGAAGGAAACTCCGCACAGCTTCATCTATCCAGGAGGTTTCCTTGTCCTGGATCTCTTCCTCTAGATGGGCCGGTATGTAGGGATACAGATAACCATACTCCTCAGCCACTTTCTTAATAATTATGCACTGTATTTTGGACAGCCTGGGCAGTGTTTTATGGTCTCCATATCCGGTTAGGACCCGTGCATCTGGTTCACGCTGAATTGGGTTTCCTGCAATAACATCTGGTTTACAAACTTAGTCAACTGTGTTGGTTTAGTCAATGCAATTTTAGGAACCCATCTTGCCCAGCAATCCTCCCCAAAGGACTTGGCAATGCATGAGGAGGGAATGGCACTGGTAGACAACTCAATTTTGACACTGGCTGTTGGCACAGAGGGAATTTAATCCTCCCCTAAATCACACAGTTGCTCCTCATCACTGTCAGTCCACTTCCCAGTCCATGACAAATTGTCTGAAAACAGTTCAGAGTCGATCGGTTGAGATATATTAGAGATAGTGGAGCACTGTTGGGCCGGGAGATAGTTGCTTGTGGAACTGACTTTGTTTGGCACAACCACGTTGTCTCCCTTAATGGCCACAGGTATCACCTCCCCCACTGGAATACCACTTTCACCCTTGGCAGGCTTACCTGACTCCGGCATCCTTTTCCCTGGTGGTTCCGCCATCAAGGAGAGCAGGTGGGCCCAACCCCGGCCTCAAGGGATAACCAGAGCACTGGGTCCTGGAGCAGCCACAGAAATAAGAGGAGCAGTTTCTCTTACAAGCCAGGTGAAAAAAGGTGGACTCTTAATGCCGCTCCCAGCTGGGAAGGCGACATTCTTGTTCCAATCCGGTTGCAGTGTCTGCTGAGGTTGGGCTAGTGAGACTACCTCAAGCAGGGGTTCCCTGCATCGTCCACAGACAATCCAAGGATGCAGATGCATGGCCAAGCCGGAACACTTCCCGCAGATCAGTCCCAAGGCCTCATAGCCTCCAACCATGTACAGGACAAGACTACCCTTCGATGTATACCCTTCGCATTCCGGTGTCAGAGTACTCTTGGACTCACTCAGACCAAGGCCAAACCCGGGGCATACATCTTCCAATTCGCCATAGTACTTCCAAACTGCGCAATCTTCTGCAACCCACAACCAGGCACATGTGACAGCTCCGACCTGGGCTGTCTGTTTTTTTCATTCAACCCACTGGGTTGAACGAAAAAAAATAATAGTAGTGTGTACGAGGCTTAACGATCTGCTCAAACAAGAGGTACTGACAGACAGCAGTACTGAGAGTCTGCAGGAGCCTGGCATTACACCCATGATCTGCTGATCGTGGGTGCAATTTTGCTGCAGACTTCTCAGGCCACGTACACACGACCGGACTTTAAGGCATACTTGGTCCGGCAAACCTGAGTCCGTCGGACAATTCGATCGTTTGTGGGCTCCGGCGGACTTTTTTTTTTCAAAAGTTTGACGGACCTAGAAATGAAACATGTTTCAAATCTGTCCAACGGACTCGAGTCCGGTCGAAAAGTCTGCTCGTCTGTATGCTAGTCCGACAGACAAAAACCGACGCTAGGGTAGCTATTGGCTACTGGATATGAACTTCCTTGTTTTAGTCCCTTGGACTTTGGACGAATCCGTTGGACTTTGGTTGATCGTGTGTAGGCAAGTCCATTCATTCGGAAAGTCCGTCGTAAAGTCCGTCGAAAAGTCCGCAGAACAAAGTCTGCCGTAAAGTCCGGTCGTGTGTACGCAGCAAAAGAAAGACTCTGTGCATTTATTTTTTTGTTTTTTTGTTTTTAAGTGAACTTATCCTTTAAGAAACCTGACTTAATGAAACAGGGATGATCCAAATTTTCCAGTCCAGTAAAAAGTGAAAGAGGACCTATGAGCTGTCTGATGAATGCATATAGAATGCCAGTCATCTTGCATCTGTTAGGTAGAACTTTCAGAAGTTTCATTTGATGAAGGGCATTTTCTTATTTCCACTGATAACAACCAAACTGGAAACCAGGAATCTGAAGAGCATAGACCTATTCAAAGAATCAGACCAAGGATTATGTGATGTAATTAAAATGCATAGTACTGTTTTGTGATAGAATTATTTACAGTGTTGTCTGTATTTCTTAATATTAAGGAGAAAAAGGATTATTTTGTACTATGAAGGTAATGTGTGGTGTTCACACTTCTGATCTGTAGATGTCACTATTTTCTATTGGTATGTCTATAATACTTTCTATCATAGGTGTGCGCAGCCTATTGCATTAGGGTGTGCACCCCAAAGCTCAAACACACATGCCTTTCTCTGCAGCCTTAGCTGCATGAGACAGTGAATTAGTGGGAAGTGCTCTGTGCTGAGCGGCTTCCTGTTCATTCACCAACTGAATGGAAAACAAAACGTGTAGCGCTAAAATAAATTAGAAAAAAGAATAAACAACTGCATACTGATAAGGTATAGAGCCAATATCTTACAAACAACTAAACCAAAACACATTTGGATTTCTCACAATATGTAGGAATTAAGAACAATATAAAGTCCATGTATGAAGCATAGATAAAATAATGTTTATAAGTGATGTGTAAACCACCTTCACCAGAGTAAAATTCTATGGTCTTTGAATAGATGCAAAACATCAGATGAGTTCAAGTCACAATTTGAATGATTTATAAATCGGCTCTAGAACATCACCCCACGGTGTCTTCACACACATGCAAATTACTCTAACGGTAGAGTTGGTAAAGTTGGAGGCTTACCGGAGGGTTTGAACCCAAAACAGTGTATACTGTGAGGGTCAAACCGGCTTTTATTGCTTTAATGGCAATGGTGGGAAGACCTTGGCGGCGTGTAGCGATCACAAGGGGTTCATAAAGTTGTATCTTCTCCGATCATGACATAGGATCACCCCGTTGGTAGCTCATAAAGGATATAGAAGAGGCCACATAGTGTGATACCATAAAAACCGTAATTTATTTAAAAGGAAATACACTTACATGATAAAGTTGTTAAAAAAGCGCTTGTACATAAAAGAAGCATAATAAACTGAAGCATAACTGAAGCATAATAAAAAAAGTTTACTATGCTTGAGTTATGAATGAACACAATGAACTGTGTTCATCTAGAAAAGGAAGGGGCCGGTAAATTACATATTTACTAGCCCTTTCCCCCGCTCTCCAAATTGAAACATCCCCCGCAGCAGCCGAGAGGAAGAAAGCCAACAGCACTGTAGGGTGGGGCAATACAGGGGGATCCCAGGCACTAGGGGGAGTCTGCACTGTATGTAGTGATTAGGTTGTGCCCAGGCACACCTGGCACACCTCATGCGCGCGCCTATGCTTTCTATACAATCTTCTAGGTAGTTTCTGTTCCTCCTATGAAGTACTCAAGAATGCCTAAACTTATAAAGTATAGAGCACTCTATACCCGCTCTGCTTCCCAGACTACAGGACACAACAACCCTTTCTGCAACTCACATAGCTGCATCCAATGCTTGATTAACCTATCATCAGGCCAAAGCACTGTCATGATGGAAAAAGGATAGCAATAAGTCTACCCAAGAACTAATTTACAGAACGTCAATGTGAATGACAAATAATGTGCAATTTGACATTACGTAGTATGTACTATCATTAATCTTAGCTGAATACATTGTTATGCAGTGCAGGTACACCTGAAATAGAGAGAGACAACGAACCAAGATGCAAGATTATACAGAACATATTCGATTTTCTTTTATGGAACTCATTTATAACACATGAAACTATTAATGTTCTCTGTTCAGATGTCATGTAAATTCTGAAGTCACACAAGCCACACATGTACTTTGTAGGACCAATTTATACAAAGTCAGTTAAATCATCACTGTATTTTCATAGTATGAGAGAATACCCGAGGGTCTGGAAGCCAATACAAACAGAGAACACAGAAAATGTTAAATACTTTATTTCTATATAATAGCTCTCCCCTCCTCCTTGACATAAATATGCTATCTACAACCAAATATTCATCTCTAATAAGTACCAGAAACTCTCATAAGCAGTACAAAGTGCTCCATATTATTATGGCATTTCTTATTCAAATATATGACATGCATAGTGCATTCATGTTATTGTCCCTTTTAACTTAATCTTGTATGCACAGGTATAGTATCTGAATGCATGACCTAGGTGCTAACAACTAAAATTGTAATCTAGTTTTAGAGCATTCAAGGGAAATTGATGTTTCAAACACAATCTAATCCTCTTAATTTCATCAAAACCCCCTTATTTCCTTAAAACCCACTTGCAGTGCAAAGAAAACAAATTGATGAAGTTGATTGAGGTGCTACTTCAAATACAAAATTACCCCTGTCCTTTTGAAACATGACCTGACCCTCTGTAAAGAATAGGATGAGCTGTATCAAAAGCTGACATCCCATTAACAGATGCTTAGAACCAGTAGGTGGATAAGCTTAACCTGGGAATACGGTGATAAGAAAACTTTGGTTAACATCGCATTAACAAACGCAACACAAAGGGTCAATCAGTTGTTCCAACACTACACAAATATACAGTCACTAAGATGCATTAGAAAATGAATGATAATGATCATAATCTAGGCCAGGTGTAGATGTGTAACAACCCCAAGAAAACTATTCAAAGGCTCTCTAAGATCTAGGTACTTTGTGACATTAAAATATAATTAGATGTGTTCTCAATAAGGAAAGGTCAGGACCTGTGATTTTGTTAATGTCTGTCTTACTTTGTCAATGAATGTCCTTTGTGTGTTTACCCACTGAGAGCATAAATCACGGACCACTGATCTAACAGCCTATGTACCATCAAAACACAAATGTGTTATGTTTTAAAAGCTCTTCAATAACTGAATCCGCGTTCGTGTTATTTTTAATTATGATGACAGTGAAGGTGGTGAAGCCAGTTCCTTTTAATGAGGACATCTCTAACTTAGAAAGAGATGGACTGTTGGCTTTCTAATTCAAACTTGATGGCTTTCTCATCAAGAGGCACAGTGCTAATGTGAAAAGCAGGTGATACTTTCAAAGACTTAAGTTAAAACAGGAAATAGACATTTAATTACATATGCTTAACCTGTCAGTATATTGATTAACTTTCTTCCTTTGTGTTTTTTTTTTTTAACTGCATTTGCTTCTTTAATTAAGAATGATCTCCATGTTATTTTCTGTGTATTTTTTTATTCAGACTTGAAGGTATTTATGTACACAATTGTACTATATGATTAAAAAAATGATCTGCATGACATGATAAATGGATCAGGGAATGTTAAAGTGGAAGTAAACTTCCATCAGTAAATTTTTCCTATAGGTAAGCCTATAAGTCTTATCTATAGGTAGTGTAAATATCTCCTAATTGTGCACCGTTTGACATCACTGGCGCATGCGCTCTGAAGGAACGGCCACCCATGCCATTCCTTCATAGCCCTGTGCCAAAAACGGCGACTCCCGCGCACATGCACGAGAGAGACGTCATAGCAGCTCCAACCTGCCACAGAGCCAGAGTCCGCAAACCCGAGAGCAAGACAGGTGAGGATGGAAGCATCTGCAGCGAAGACATTGCATCACTGGAATGCTTTGTTTTCAGGTAAGTTTCACATAATGTGCCAGCATGCGATGCATACTAGCACATTATGACATTACCTTGCAGGTAAGAAAAAAAAAATGCCCAGTGGTTTACAACCGCTTTAACTTAAATTGACTTTGTTAACTTAAATAGATGGAATTAAAACAATAGTGGTTGATTTACTAAACCCGGAGAGTGAAAAATCTGGTGCAGCTGTGCATGGTAGCCAGCCAGCTTCTAACTTCAGCTTATTCCATTAATATTTGACAAACAAACAAAAAAAAACCCCCTGGAAATTAGTTTCTAAGCAGAGCTGCTCCAAATTTTGCACTCTCCAGTTTTAATGAAAAACACTCACAATGATGAAGATTTGCCTTCACATGTAAAAAAGAATGTATCAATTCTTCTCTCCACAGTAATTAATTTTGTCTACATGCAGAATTTAAAGGAGAAGTTCAGCCAAAGCTCGTTTGGCTTTACTGCTCCTGTGGATCACAAGAGTACAGATCACTCTGCACTCCTGTGACCTGTTTTCAGCAGATAGCAGGCTGACATCACAAAGCCGGTCCAGGTGCGGGAAAAATCGTGACCATATGGCTGGGATCTGCCCATATGCCTGGGCCAGCACCTGGCTCAGCCTCTCAGCAAGCCACTGAGAGCCTGAGCCGCCAGCTCTCGCCCCCTCCACAGCCCAGCACTCCAGTGAGCGCAGGGGGGCAGAGTAGAGAACCGGTGACTGACAGTCACCAGCTCTCTGCTCAGGGAACACTGAGAACGGAGCAATCGGCGGTGTTTGATTGCTAGGTTCTCAGCCTTAGAGCCAGCGGTTGACAGAGGCAGCAGCGGACCGATGCTACATCCACCTAGGTACAATATCTCACAAAAATGAGTACACCCCTCACATTTTTCTATATATTTTTTTATATCTTTTCATGTGACAACACTGAAGAAATTACAATTTGCTACAGTGTAAAGTAGTGAGGGTACAGCTTGTATAACAGTGTAAATTTGCTGTCCCCTCAAAATAGCACAAGACACAGCCATTAAAGCGTTTGTTAACCCAAAAAAATAAAAATAAAGATCCTGCTCCTTTAAAGCATGTTATACAGCACAGTGTTTGTGCTGTGTCATTTGGCCCCCTGTATCGCCTGTAATACCTGGCTGATCCTGCTAGTTTCTAGCTTCCCCCCTGAACGCTGACCCCGATATATCAGGGCTGCTGAGCCTTGACACCGTCAGCGTATGTGCCTCCCTCTGCCTGTCAGCTCCGTGTCTGTGCCACCCTCTCCCATCCTGCTGCTCAAATACTGTTTCTTTTTAATGTAATCCTCTGTTTTTTTTTATGTAATGGCCCCCTGTTACTGTGATTTATAAAAATAATGCTGTATATACCTTGTTTACAGAGCGCTGATTGACCCGCCGTCTATCTCCTCTCTTGGCCCGACCGATGTAGCGAGGGCAAGGCCGCCTCTCTCCTCCTCTTCTCCCCCCCTCCTGACTGATGTCAGTGGGGGATCCCCGGCCCCGCCCTCTGTATCTGGTCGGGCCATGAGAGGAGATAGGCGGCGGGTCAATGAGCGCAGATCAGCGCTCTGTAAACAAGGTATATACAGTATTGTTTTTTATAAAACACAGTCACAGGGGGCCATTACATTAAAAAACAGAGAGGATTATGTAAATATACATTGGTGGGTTAACAACCACTTTAATGTCTAAACTGCTGGCAACAAAAGTGAGTACACCCCTAAGTGAAAATGCCCAAATTGGGTCCAAAGTGTCAATATTTTGTGTGACCACCATTATTTTCAAACACTACCTTAACCCTCTTGGGCATGGAGTTCACCAGAGCTTTACAGGTTGCCACTGGAATCCTCTCAAGCAGCCCCAGACCATGACACTTACACCACCATGTTTGACTGTAGTGTAGGCAAGACACACTTGTCTTTATACTCCTCACCTGGTTGCCGCCACACACGCTTAATACCATCTGAACCAAATAAGTTTATCTTGGTCTCCTGGTACCAGTAATTTACGTCCTTAGTTTGCTTGTCTTCAGCAAATTGTTTGTAGGCTTTCTTGTGCATCATCTTTAGAAGAGGCTTGCTTCTAGGATGACAGCCATGCAAACCAATTTGATGCAGTGTGCAGCATATGGTCTGAGCACTGACAGGCTGACCCCCACCGCTTCAACCTCTGCATCAATGCTGGCAGCACTCATACGTCTATTTTTCAAAGACAACCTCTGGATATGATACTGAGCATGTGCACTCAACTCCTTTGGTCGACCATGGTGAGGCCTGTTCTGAGTAGAACCTGTCCTGTTAAACTGCTATATGGTCTTGGCCACCATGTTGAATCTCAGTTTCAGGGTCTTGGTAATCTTCTTATAGCCTAGGCCATCTTTATGTAGAGAAACAATTCTTTTTTTCAGATCCTCAGAGAGTTCTTTGCCATGAGGTGCCATGTTGAACTTCCAGTGACCAGTATGAGAGAGTGAGAGCTTTAACACCAAATTTACCACACCTGCTCCCCATTGACACCTGAGACCCTGTAACACTAACGAGTCACATGACATCGAGGAGGGAAAATGGCTAATTGGGCCCAATTTGGACATTTTCACTTAGCAGTGTACTCACTTTTGTTGCCAGCATTTTAGGTATTAATGCCTGTGTGTTGAGTTATTTTGAGGGGACAGCAAATTTACACTGTTATACAAGCTGTACACTCACTACTTTAAATTGTAGCAAAGTGTCATTTCTTCAGTGTTGTCACATGAAAAGATATAATAAAATATTTACAAAAATGTGTACTCACTTTGTGAGATACTGTAAGTATAATTACGGTAAAACAAATCCCATACTTTCTTTTAACATAATATACCCTGTGAATATGACAGATACATACTTCTTTTACACCAGTCCACTTTGTCCTGCGAAATAGAAGCTACCCTTAAGCATATTTATTGCTAGAAAGGAAGATATATTGCATTGTTTTATGTTATTAGAAAAAACAAGGCCTGAAACTGTGAGTGTGGTTGTTGTATGGTCATTTTTGGGGGATAGATCTGGTATTTAAGGTTTAAAGGGAGAAGGTTGGAAGCATCAGTACCTACAATCTCTCTATCATTCTAATTATCCAAGTAAAGATTACAAGGGCCTGACATTTTCCACTTAAAACCTAGTCTGTGAATCAATGCCATGCAATGAAAAGTCTGTCTGGGAATCAATGAATGCACTATGATAGCTGCTTCGATAAAACAAGTTGCCATATATGGATGGAATGATACATACATAGGGCTGTCTTCCATGTACTGTATAAGCTCTACTCTACATACATACATGCATACAGTACATACACACAAAGGCAGCACTAGATGTCACACAGAATGCCACCAATTCCATATTTATGAAATCTGAAAACCTTTTCATAAAAGCAGTAGCTTACTGAAACTCTTGAGGATAGCAAAAGAAATGTTTCTGCCATGGAATGAGATTCTCAGAAACAGCACAGCAATCTTTACACTTTACAGCTCTGTTAAACCGATAGAATTATAAGGTGTGAACTAAACACAGGAGCCCAGAGTACTAATGTGCTAATACACAGAAGACTGAAGGGAATTCTAGTCTCACTCATTAAACACGCAGTATCGCTTTTTCAAAACTTGCTGATGCTAAATCAACATTTATAGATTTTTAAACAAACAATAGTTCTTTGCAGTGTTTACTGCAGCATTTGCCACTTCCGCATTTTACATGGTTTCTCCTCCACATCATTATAATTTTTGCATTTTACAACCAACTTTACAATAAGCCCGCAAACTATTACAGTCAGTATGAGCAGAATGAAAGACCTGAATTAGGGTAGGAGGAACACTAAGCACAAGATTTACCAGGATTGCAAAGTACACAATGAGCAAATGTAATGTCATGTGTGTTCACATATTATTACACATGAGTTAGGGAATTTTTTTAACACTCATTGATAAGATTATATGATTATATACAGTAAGTGATTCACCTTTCCATGGACATAAAAAAATATTAAATTATCTGTAATATTATTATAATTATTATTATTATAATTATCATTAAACAGGATTCATATAGCCCCAACCAATAGTGAAATCAAATAGCAGCGCTAAATCAACTAACCTAAAAATGCGTGTAAAAATTATATGTGACTAATAATTGAGGGTGAAGTGGACCTCAACTGCTCCATCAATAATTGTTAATAAAGCAGTTGAGGTCCAGTTCTATATTTAAACCCCCGGGAAAAAGACATTTTAAAAGATAAATCCATCGAGTTTCTCGTTAGGATAGATCTCTTATCCTATTTGAGCCTCTCCAAGATGGATATACAATGTCTATCCCACAAAACTGGAGGGACACGCTGTGATATTTGAAGCCATTTTTTATATTAGTTAGATGTTCAGAGATGCGCACCCTCAGCAGTCGTTTCGTGTGTCCTACATAAAATAGGCCGCAAGGGCACCACATCAGATACACCACATACGATGAGTTGCATGTAATAAACTCCTTTATTTCAAATGTTTCATTTTCTTGATTGGTGATGTTCTTCATGCTCCTAGTCCTAATTCTCACTGTTCTACAACAAACGCACTTTCTGCATGTGAAGAAACCGTTTAAATTTACTTTTATTGAGGGGCGACCTGGTGGATCAAGAATTTTTTTCACCACTTTGTCTCCAAAACTAGGGGCCCTTCTATAGATGAACTTGGGATTTTCCGATAGCATCTCACCCAGATGCCGATCCCTGCGGAGAATATACCAATATTTTTTAAATATCCTCTCAATCTCTCTGTACTGGCAATGGTAGTTCGATATAACCCCCCACTGGTGTTTATCGTTAGAAGTGGTCCTTTCTTTGTTCTTTAAGCAATCCTCCCTTGGAATATTAGCCACCCGCTCTATGGCCTCATCCACGGACTTTTCTGAATATCCCTTCTGTAAGAATCTCTCCTTCAACAAGTTTGCCTGTGTGTAATACTTCTCTTGTTCAGTCCAATCCGACGGACCCTCAGCAATTGTCCCTTCGGAATATATTTTATCCAAACAGGGTGATGTCCACTCCTGATGGACAAAAAACTGTTCCGATCCGTTGGTTTGAAGTACACACACGTTGTCAGAGAGTGATCCCTCCTTTCAATTGTTATGTCCAAAAAATTGATGCATGTATCACTGATCTGGGCCTCTAATTTAGCAGAACACACGAACACTGTTAAAGTCTATGGGACACAATCTTGAATAATCAAAAGTGCTTTTTTTAAAGGTTTATATGCATGGTGTTGTCATAAAAAGTGTTTGGGGACCTGGGCCCTGTCCCTGGGGACATGTATCAATGCAAAAAAAAGTTTTAAAAACGTCCGTTTTTTCAGGAGCAGTGATTTTTTAAATGCTTAACGTGAAACAATAAAAATGAAATATTCCTTTAAATATCATGCCTGGGGGGTGTCTACAGTATGCCTGCAAAGTGGCACATTTTTCCTGTGTTTAGAACAGTACCACAGCAAAATGACATTTCTAAAGGAAAAATTGTCATTTAAAACTGATGGCGGCTGTAATGAATTGTGGGGTCTCGGCAATAAAGATAAAACTCATAGAAAAAAAGAGCATGAGATCCCCCCAGTCCATTATCAGGCCCTTTGGGTCTGTTATGAATATTAAGTGAAACCCTGAACCAAAATTTTTAAAAAATTGTGTGGGGGTCCCCCTAAAATCCATACCAGGCCCTTCAGGTCTGGTATGGATTTTAAGGGGAACCCTGCGCCAAAATGAAAAAAAATGGCATAGGAGCCCCCCAAAATCCATACCAGACCCTTATCTGAGCACGCAACCTGGCAGGCTGCAGAAAAAGAGGAGGGGGCGAGAAAGTGCCCCCCGAACTATACCAGGCCACATGCCCTCAACATGGGGAGGGTGCTTTGGGGTAGCCCCCCAAAGCACCTTGTCCCCATGTTGATGGAGACAAGGGCCTCATCCCCACAACCCTTGCCCGGTGGTTGTGGGGGTCTGCGGGCGGGGGGCTTATCAGAATCTGGAAGCTCCCTTTAACAAGGGGACCCCCAGATCCCGCCCCCCCATGTGAAATGGTAACGGGTACAAATGTACCCCTACCATTTCACAAAAAAAAGTGTCAAAATGTTAAAAATGACAAGACACAGCTTGGAGACAAGTCCTTTATTAAATAAGAAAAAAAGGAAAATGTCTTACGATGTCCATTCATCTTCTTCTTCAAGCCACGACGGACTGAAAAAAAAAAAATCCGCCACCGATCCTTCTCTATGGGAGGCTCCCGCCATATGACGCTTTTTTGCTGAAGACCGTTCTTATATAACTGAGGGCGGGGCCACCCGGTGATGTACCCGGGTGACCTGCCCCCTCTGACACCACAGGGACTTTCCCACAGCTTCCCCGTGGTGTCAGAGGGGGCGGGGTCACCCGCTTACGTAACCGGGTAGCCCGCCCACCTCTGACGCCACGGGGAAGCCATGGGAAAGTCCCTGTGGTGTCAGAGGGGGCGGGGTCTCCCGGGTACATCACAGGGTGGCCCCACCCTCAGTTATATAAGAACTGTCAAAGGCAATGAAGCGTCACACAGTGGGAGCCTCCCATAGAGGCGGATCGGTGGCGGATTTTTTTTTCGGTTCATCGGCGGAGCGATATAAGAGGATGAATGGACATTGTGGGACATTTTTATTTTTTTATTTTTAAATAAAGGACTTGTCCCCAAGCTGTGTCTTGTCCTTTTTAACATTTTGACAATTTTTTTGTGAAATGGTAGGGGTACATTTGTACCCCATTACCATTTCACACAGGGGGGGCCGGGATCTGGGGGTCCCCTTGTTAAAGTGGGCTTCCAGATTCCGATAATCCCCCCACCCGCAGACCCTCACAACCACCGGACAAGAGTTGTGGGGGTGAAGCCCTTGTCCCCAAAGCACCCTCCCAATGTTGAGGGCATGTGGCCTGGTATGGTTCAGGGGGGGACTCTCTCATCCCCCCTCTTTTCCTGCTGCCTGCTAGGTTGCGTGCTCAGATAAGGGTCTGATATAGATTTTGATGGGGGTCCCTATGTCATTTTTTTAAATTTTGGCGCAGGGTTCCCCTTAAAATCCATACCAAACCTAAAGAGTCTGGTATGGATTTTGGGGGGACCCCTATGCAATTTTTTAAAAAATTTGGCACAGGGTTCCCCTTAATTTCCCTATCAGACCCGAAGGGCCTGGTATGGATTTTAGGGGGACCCCCACGCAATTTTTTTTAAAATTTCGTTCGGGTTCCCCTTAATATTCATACCAGACCCAAAGGCCTAGTAATGGACTGGGGGGATCCCATGCTCTTTTTTCGATCAGTTTTATCTATATTGCGGAGACCCGACAATTCATTACAACCGCGATCAGTTTTAAATGACAATTTTTCATTTAGAAGTGTCATTTTGCTTTGGTACTGTTCTAAACACGGGAAAAATGCGCCACTTTACAGGCATACTATAGGCATACTATAGACACCCCCCAGGCACGATATTTAACCACTTCCCTACCTCTGTATAGTATTATGACGCCTGCAGGAACCCTTTGTCCCTCCGGGCGGCGTCATATGGCATCCTGGGATTCCCTGCATTTTGGAGCGCGCGTGCCCGCCGCATCACTTGGGACCTGCTGCGCGTGCTCGGCGGCCGCAATGTCCGCCAGGCACCCGCGATTGCCCGTTAACCGGGCGGGACCGTGGATCTGTGTAAACACACAGATCCATGTCCTGTCAGGTGAGAGGAGACCGATCCGTGTGTTCCCATTACAGAGGAACACCGATCGATCTCCCCTCCTTGTGAGTCCCCTCCCCCTACAGTTAAAATCACTCCCTAGGACGCATAGTTAACCCCTCGATCATCCCCCTAGTGTTAACCCCTTCCCTGCCAGTGACATTTATACAGTAATCAATGCATTTTATAGCACGGATCGCTGTATAAATGTCACTGGTCCCAAAATAGTGTCAAAAGTGTCTGATATGTCCGCCGCAATATCGCAGTTACGATAAAAATCGCCGCCATTACTAGTAAAAAAAAATAATAATAAAAATGCCATAATTCTATCCCCTATATTGTAGATGCTATAACTTTTGCGCAATCCAATCAATATACGCTTATTGCGATTTTTTTAAATATGTAGAAGAATACATATTGGCCTAAACTGAGGAAAAAATGTTTTTTTAAAAAAATATTGGGATATTTATTATAGCAAAAAGTAATAAATATTGTGGGTTTTTTTTTCAAATTTATCGCTCTTTTTTTGTTTATAGCGCAAAAAATAAAAACCACAGAGGTGATCAAATACCACCAAAAGAAAGCTCTATTTGTGGTGGAAAATAACTTAGCAAAATTAATTTGGGTACAACTTCCATGACCGCACAATTCTCATTCAAAGTGTGACAGCCCTGAAAGCTGAAAATTGGCCTGGGCAGAAAGGGGGTGAAAATGCCCAGTATGGAAGTGGTTAAAGGAATATTTGATTTTTATTGTTTCACTTTAAGCATTAAAAAAAATCACTGCTCCCAAAAAAGCATCCTTTAAAAAAAAAAAAAATTGCATTGATACATGTCCCCTGGGGCAGGACCCAGATCCCCAAACACTTTTTATGACAATAACTTGTATATAAGCCTTTAAAATGAGCACTTTTGATTTTTCATGTTAGTGTCCCATAGACTTTAACGGTGTTGCGGCGGCTTTCGAATTTGCCCCGGTTGCTTTCAAACCGTTCGCCCATCCCTATTGCTGAGCTTGTCATCTACTAGAACCCCAGGTCCTGTTCCATCCTAGATTCCCCCCAGAGGATCTTTCCCTAGTGAGTAGATTGCATTCATATTTTTGCCACCCAAATGCTTTTTTTTTATAGATTTTTCTACATTAAACCTCATTTGCCATGTAGTTGCCCACCCCATTAACCACTTCCCGCCCAAGGACGTCATATGACATCCTAGACTTTCAGTGGGAATATCTGAAAGATGCCTGCAGCTACAGGCATCATTCAGATATCTTCTTTTTCAGCCAGCGATTCTGTGCACCAGACCCTGCATCTCTCCATAAAGAGGACCTGTCACACACCCTTCCTATTACAAGGGATGTTTACATTCCTTGTAATAGGAATAAAAGTGAATGAAAAAAAAAATTAAAAGAGAAAGTGTAAAAATTCAAAAAAAAAGTAAAATAAGAAAAAAAACATTTAAAGCACCCCTGTCCTTGGTAGCTCGCGCACAGAAGTGAACGCACACGTAAGTCCCGCCCACATATGTAAACGCCGTTCAAACCACACATGTGAGGTTTCGCCACGTGCGTTAGAGCGAGAGAAATAATTCTAGCACTAGACCTCCTCTGTAACTCTAAAATGGTAACCTGTAAAAAAATTAAATCGTTGCTTATGGAGATTTTTAAGTACCGAGTTCGGCGCCATTCCATCAGTGTGCGCAATTTTAAAACATGGCATGTTGGGTATCTATTTACTCTGCGTAACTACATCTTTCACGTTATACAAAAAAATTGGGCTAACTTTACTGTTTTGTTATTTTTTAATTCATGAAACAGTTTTTTTCCCCCCCAAAAAAAGACTTTGAAAAATTTTTGCGCAAATACCATGCAACATAAAAAGTTGTGACCGCCATTTTATTCCCTAGGTTGTCTGCTAAACATATATAATGTTTGGGGGTTCAAAACAATTTTCTAGCAAAAAAATTATGATTTTTACATGTAGGTTAATTTGTTCAGATGTTCTTGAAAAGTTCCCAAATCCTGCGGAAAAGTTTTGCCCTGCCTAGCTTAGTATCGCCCACTAGGGATGAGCCGAACACCCCCCCGGTTTGGTTCGCACCAAAACCTGCGAACAGACCGAAAATTCTAACGAACATTAGAACCCCATTGACGTCTATGGGACTCGAACATTCGAAATCAAAAGTGAAATATTCCTTTAAATATCGTACCTATAGTATGCCTGTAAAGTGGCGCGTGTTTCCCATGCTTAGAACAGTCCCTGCACAAAATAACATTTTTAAAAGGAATAAAAGTCATTTAAAACTGCTTGCGGCTTTAATGTAATGTTGGGTCCTGGCAATATGGATGAAAATCAGTGAGACAAATGGCATGGGTACCCCCCAGTCCATTACCAGGCCCTTTGGGTCTTGTATGGATATTAAGGGGGACCCCGCACCCAAATTAAAAAAAGGAAAGGTGTGGGGCAACCAGGCCCTATATACTATGAACGGTAGTATACAGGCAGTGCAAACAAGATAGGGACTGTAGGTTTGTTGTTAAGTAGAATCTGTTTGTAATTTTGAACTGGTACATTTTTAACGTGTTTAGCTCCAGCAAAAAAAAATCTATTTTAAGCTTTTTGGAAAACATAGGGAAGGGTTATCACCCCTGTGACATTTGTTTTGCGGTCTGTGCTTTTCTTCAGAAGATTTCACCTCACTTTTTTTCCCAATGACAAATGTTTTTTGAAAATTTGGGGTTTTTAGTGAAACAAGGATTGGTGATAAAGCATCAGTGGAAAGGAGAAACGTTTTTCCCATATTAACTCTTACAGGAGAGAATTTGCCTTCCTAGGGGTAGATTTCATCTCACTTCCTGTTGTCTCCTTCCGTTTGCAAGTAGGAGTCGTTTGTAAGTTGGATGTTTGAAAGTAGGGGCCTGCCCTATATACTCAGCAGAAATTTGGGCCTTAGGTGTTGGTGTTGCCACAACACTGTAAGCCCTCACAGGGCCCTGCTGTGAAATATCAGATCAAGAATTGTAATTAAATGCCCCTGTTTAACAGGGGCAGAAAAATTGGGCCTTTGGTGATGGTGTTGGTGGTGCTGGTGCCACAACACTGTAAGTCCTCACAGTTACTCTTGGTGGGAGCTGGAACGGGCCCTGCTGTGAAATATTATATCAAGAATTGTAATTACATGCCCCTGTTGAACAGGGGCAGAAAAATAGGGCCTTTGGTGGTGGTGGTGCTGGTGCCACAACACTGTAAGTCCTCACAGTTACTCTTGGTGGGCGCAGAAACGGGCCCTGCTGTGAAATATTAGATCAAGAATTCTAATTTCATGTCCCTGTTGAACAGGGGCAGAAAAATTGGGCCATAGGCACTGGTGCTGGTGCCACAACACTGCAACCCCTCACAGATACTTTAGCTGGAGCGCAGGAACTAGCCCTGCTGCAAAGAATTGCATCAAAAATTGTACTTACATGCCTCTGTTAAACAGGGGCTGAAAAATTGGGCCTTAGGCACTGGTGCTGGTGGCACAACACTGCAACCCCTCACAGATACTCTAGTTGAAGAGCAGGAACTAGCCCTACTGCAAAGAATTGCATCAAAAATTGTAATTACACGCCCCTATTAAACAGGGGCTGAAAAATTGGGCCTTAGGCACTGGTGGTGGTGCCCAGAACCAAAAATGTTCTTACAAGCTATCAGCATGATCATTGAGGGAGAAGAGGATAATTACTCAGCATAACAGGATAGTTACTCAGCATCAGCATAGGCAGTCTTTGAAGGAATCTGACATTTCAAAAAAAAATTATTCCGTTACATCAGCATCAGGTGCTTGGTAGCTGCTGGTGATCCAAGACTGATTTATTTTTATGAAGGTCAGTCGATCAACCGAGTCGGTGGACAGACGCATCCTGTGATCAGTTACAAAGCCTCCAGCAGCACTGAATGTGCGTTCCGAAAGAACGCTGGATGCAGGACAGGCCAGTAGCTCAATTGCATACTGTGCAAGCTCTGGCCAGTGATCCATTCTCAAGACCCAGTAACCCAGAGGATTTTCGGTGGGAAAGGTGTCCAAGACAGATCTTGCCCCTAGGTATTCCTGCACCATGTAAAACAGACGCTGGCGATGGTTGCTGGAACCGATCATACCTTGGGGCTGCGGACTAAAAAATTGTCTGAACGCATCGATCAGACAGCCACCTTCTCGACCACTCCTTCTTTGACTGACCGAAGCCTCAGCAACACGTTGTCCAGGAACAGGAGTTTGTAACCTCCCAGTCTCTGGGAACGCGTTGCATATACCTTTCTTCAAGGCCCCCGAAGATGTTTCATCCTCTGCTCCCTCTGCAACGGCAAGATAAGGTCCGCAACCTTACCCTTGTAACGTGGATCAAGGAGGGTTGCCAGCCAGTATTGATCCCTCTCCTTGATACCACGAATATGAGGATCCTTCCGCAGGCTTTGCAGGATCAGGGAGGCCATGCAGCATAGGTTTGCTGAGGCATTCGGTCCGGAGTCCTCTGGGTCACTAAGGATGACATGATCCGCAGCCACCTCCTCCCAGCCACGTACAAGTCCATGGGTTTCTTGGAACTGTAAATGATCCCTTAAAGACTGCTGCTGATGCTGAGTGCCAGGCTCCACCTTCATGCTGACACAATCCTCCTCCTCCTCGTCCTCTTCATGTGTGATCGGCGGGCAGGCAGGAGCACTGTCTGGATAAAGGGGGCCTTGAGAGCTAAGGAAGTCCTCCTCTTCCTGCCTCTGTTCTGCCTCAAGTTCCCTGTCCATTATTCCACGCAGCGCGTGCTCCACCAGGTGGACAAGGGGGACAGTGTCACTGATGCATGCACTGTCACTGCTCACCATCCTCGTGTCCTCCTCAAATGGTGACAGGACAGTGCATGCATCCCTGATCATGGCCCACTGGCGTGGGGAAAAAAAACAAGCTCCCCTGACCCTGTCCTGGTGCCATAGTTGCACAGGTACTCAATAATGGCCATCTGCTGCATGTGCAGCCGCTGCAGCATGGCCAACATTGAGTTCCACCTGGTGGGCATGTCACAGATTAGGTGGTTCTTGGGCAGGTTAAATTCCTTTTGGAGGTCTTCCAGCCGAGCACTGGCATTATATGACCGGTGGAAATGCACACAGACTTTCCTGGCCTGCCTCAGGACATCCTGTAATCCCGGGTACCTGCCCAAGAACCACTGCACCACCAAGTTAAGGACGTGAGCCAAACAGGGCACATGGGTCATTTGTTCCTGTCAGAGGGCGGAGAGGAGGTTGGTGCCATTGTCGCAAACCAACATTCCTGCCTTAAGTTGGTGTGGTGTCAACCACCTCTGAACCTGCCCCTGCAGAGCGGACAGAACCTCTTCCCCAGTGTGGCTCCTGTCCCCCAAGCACACCAGCTCAAGCACCGCATGGCATCTTTTGGCCTGCATACTTGCATAGCCCCTTGAATGCCTATGGAGCACCGCTGGTTCTGAGGACAAAGCACAGGAAGAGGCCATGGAGGAAGAAGAAGAGGAGGGGGTGGAGGAGAGAGGTGTGTCAGAATCACCAGTAGTGGCATTTTGGAGGCGTGGTGGCGGAACAACCTCCAACACTACTGCACCTTGTCCTGCATCCTTCCCAGCTGCCAGCAGAGTCACCCAATGTGCAGTGAAACTTAGGTAACGTCCCTGTCCATGCCTGCTGGACCATGAGTCAGCGGTAATATGCACCTTACCGCTGACCGCCCTGTCCAGCGAGGCCAAGACATTGCCTTCCAAATGCCAGTAGAGAGCCGGAATCGCCTTCCATGAGAAAAAGTGGTGTTTGGGAACCTGCCACTGAGGAACCGCACATTCCACAAACTCACGGAAGGGGGCAGAGTCTATCAACTGAAAAGGTAGCAGTTGAAGTGCTAGCAATTTTGCTAAGCTAGCATTCAACCGCTGGGCATGTGGATGGCTGGGAGCGAACTTCTTTCTGCGGTGCAGCAGCTGGGGCAGGGAAATTTGATTGGTACAATCTGACGTCGATGTACCAATAGCAGATTGCCCGCAAGTACTTGGCTGTGACACACCTAATTGTACACCTTCATTCCTCTCAGTGCAGGTCTCAGAGAGGACTGAAGGTATAGTGGGGTTGGAGATCCCAGCTGATGAGGAGCAAGGAGAGGTCCTCTTTGTTCTTTGGTGGGGGTCTTTTAGGTACGCTTGCCAATGAACTGCATGGCAGGTCAACATATGTCTGGTCAAGCATGTGGTGCCCAAGCGGGAGATGTTTTGGCCACCTGAGATACGCTTGAGACATATGTTGCAAATAGCAGTGGTGTGTTCTGATGCACTCGTCTCAAAAAAGGCCCACACCAAAGAACTTTCGGAACAACGCGCAGAGACAGCAGCGCCCTGCACATGCAGAGCTCTGCGGTGTGATGCAGTCAGTGTGCTGCCCTTAGGCTGGCCCCTGGAGGGCATCCTGCATCGTTGGTGATGTGCCTCCTCTTCCTCCTCCTCCTCCTCCTCTCGCCTATCAGGCACCCACGTTGAGTTAGTGACCTCATCATCTCCTCCCTCCTCATCACTGGAGCAAACCTGGCAGTATGCTGCAGCAGGGGGAACATGACTGTCAGATTGCTGTCCTTCTTGGGCACCCCCTCTGCCCGTGCTCACGTTACTGCCTTCATCTAGCTCAGTATCATCATTAGAGCCTTCAAAATGCTGGGCATCCTCCTGGAGCAGGTACCCAACACTGTGGTCAAACAGTTCGAGGGACTACTCAGGAGGACATGGTGGGGCTAGGGAAGGAGTCACTGATGCCATTGAGCCGATGGAAGAGGCCACGTTGGCAGCTGCTTTGCCAAAGTACCCTGAGCCTGGGTGAGAGAGGATGAGGAGGATGAGAACGGATTGGTCATCCACTCGACCAAGTCTTCCGCATGTTGCGGCTCAACACGGCCAGCTGCCGAAAAAAAGGCCAAGCGTGTCCCTTGGCCATGTGCTGATGAGGATGCACCGTGTCCACGACCAGTACTGTTGCCTCTAGACACAGAGCCTGCTTGCCCTCTTTTATTGGCTTGTGGCTGTCTGCCTCTCTTTGTTGGCCTTACATACTATTGGCCTGCAGTGAGCTGCACAAAACTGGGATATATATATATATATATATATATATATATATATATATATATATATACTGTATATATATATATATATAGCAATTATACTGCAGCTAGCAGAATCAACTGCCTGCCTCTAGTATTATTAGTATGATAACACCTGCACTTGTCTTCAGGTAGCTATACTGTAGGTGCAACTGTGCAGGGTACACAGTACAGTAACTGGAAATATGTCAAGAGCCTACACAAGCACCTGGCTGCAGGTTGCTATACTGTAGGTGAGACTGTGCAGGGTACACAGTACAGTAGCTGGAAATCCTTCAATGAGCCTACACAAGCACCTGGCTGCAGGTTGCTATACTGTAGGTGAGACTGTGCAGGGTACACAGTACAGTAGCTGAAAATACTTCAATGAGCCTACACAAGCACCTGGCTGCAGGTTGCTATACTGTAGGTGAGACTGTGCAGGGTACACAGTACAGTAGCTGGAAATACTTCAATGAGCCTAAACAAGCACCTGGCTGCAGGTTGCTATACTGTAGGTGAGACTGTGAAGGGTACACAGTACAGTAGCTGGAAATACTTCAATGAGCCTACACAAGCACCTGGCTGCAGGTTGCTATACTGTAAGTGAGACTGTGCAGGGTACACAGTACAATATCTGGAAATACTTCAATGAGCCTACACAAGCACCTGGCTGAAGGTTGCTATACTGTAGGTGAGACTGTGCAGGGTACACAGTACAGTAGCTAAAAATACTTCAATGAGCCTACACAAGCACCTGGCTGCAGGTTGCTATACTGTAGGTGATTCTGTGCAGGGTACACAGTACAGTATCTGTAAATACTTCAATGAGCCTACACAAGCACCTGGCTGCAGGTAGCTATACTGTAGGTGAGACTATGCGGGGTACACAGTACAGTAACTGGAAATACTTCAATGAGCCTACACAAGCACCTGGCTGCAGGTAGTTTTACTGTAGATGAGAGTGTGCAGGGTACACAGTACAGTAGCTGGAAATACATCAATGAGCCCACACAAGCACCTGTTTGCAGGTTGCTATACTGTAGGTGAGACTGTGCAGGGTACACAGTACAGTAGCTGGAACCCTGGGGGACCCCACTTTCCACCCCGGACCATTCCAAGTACTTCCCATTTATCACTGCCCTCTGAACTCACCCCTGTAGCCAGTTTTCAATCCATGTACTCACTCTATGATCCATGCCAATGGACCTTACTTTGTACAGTAAACGTTTATGGGGAACTGTATCAAATGCTTGTGCAAAATCCAGATACACCACATCTACAGGTCTTCCTTTATCTAGATGGCAGCTCACCTCCTCATAGAAGGTTAATAGATTGGTTTGACAAGAACAATTCTTCATGAATCCATGCTAATTACTGCTAATGATACTGTCATTACTAAAATTTGTATATAGTCCCTTATCATTCCTTCCAAGAGCTTGCATACAATTGATGTTAGGCTAACTGGTCTGTAATTCCCAGGGATGTATCTTGGCCCTTTTTTAAATATTGGTGGTTACTTTTCTCCAATCAGCTGGTACCATTCCAGTCAGTAGATTGTTCGTAAAAATTAGGAACAATGGTCTGGCAATTACTTGACTGAGTTCCTTAAGGACCCTCGGGTGCAAGCCATCTGGTCCTGGTGATTTATTAATGTTAAGTTTTTCAAGTCTATTTCTAATTATGTCCTCTGTTAGCCATGGGGGCTTCCTGTGACATGTCATGAGGATAAACATTGCAGTTTTGGTTACTGAAGCCCCCCAATTCCCTTGTGAAGACTGAGGAGAAGAATAAATTCAATACCTTCACCATCTCTCCATCCTTAGTAACCAGATTCCCTTCATCATTCTTTATGGGGCCAATATGATCTGATCTCCCTTTCTTACTATTTATGTGCTTAAAGAATTTCTTGGGATTTTTTTTACTCTGCTTCACTATGTGCCTTTTGTGTTTTATCTTAGCCGCCCTGATTGCACCCTTACATTTCTTGTTGCACTCTTTGTAAAGTTAGAATGCTAATGATGATCCCTCAGCCTTGCATTTTTTGAAGGCCATCTCCTTTGCTTTTATATGCATTTTTACGTTTTTCACCCAGGACTTTTATTAGCTCTTTTAAGTCTATTTCCCATTGGGATGCACTAGCTAATAACCTTTTTTAACATGCTCTTAAAGCATACCCATTTTTCCTACGTGTTCCTTGTTCCTAATATTTTATCCCAATTATTATCTTTTAGCAAGGATCGTAGTTTATGGAAGTTAGCTCTTTTGAAATTCAGTGTCTTTGTATTCCCCTTATGTTTCCTATTTGTGTGATTTATACTAAAACGAATTCACCTGTGATTGCTGTTTCCTAAATTGCCCCGTATTTCCACAGCCATGATCAGGTCTGTATTGTTGGTAATCAGTAGGTCTAGTAACACTTTGTTTCTTGTTGGTGCATTTACCATCTGACCCATGAAATTGTCCTGCAAGACATTTAGGAACTGGCGAGCCTTAGATGCTTGGTTCCTTCCACCCAGTCTATGTCTGGATAATTAAAATCCCCCATTATAATGACATTTCCCATTCTTACCATGGGATCCAAATTGTGATAGGAAGTCCGCCTCTGCCCCCTCCCTCTGGTTAGGGGGCCTATAGCATACTCCCAGTTTTACTTTGCCCTTAGTTTCCTCCCTTTGTAGCTCTACCCATAAGGATTCCACCTCCTCCCTTGCTCATCTCTCACAGTCACTTGTAAATAATTTTTGATATACAGGCATACCCCTCCCCCTTTTTTACCCTCTCTATCCCTGTGTTATAGGGAATACCCTTGAATGGTTGCCAGCCAATCATGAGAACTGTCAAACCAAGTCTCTGTAATTCCTACAAAATCGAAATGCTCCTCGTACAACAGTAGCTCTAGTTCTCCCATCTTGTCCACCAGACTGCTGGCATTGTTGAACATGCCACATTGTTTAGACCGGTCGCATACTATCTCCTTATTGGGTGCTCTGGGGTTGCAAATAGGACTTGTTACTAAACTTACCTCAGGTTTAGGTGCTTTAGTCAACCTACCACTAATGCCCCCAATACTACCCTATGGAATATGTTCCACGCTGACTATCTCTACCTCTGGACCCTCCCCCCCCCCCATTGCTTAGTTTAAAAGCCCCTCTAACTTTTCAGACATCTTCACTCCCAGCTGATCTGCACCTTCCCCCTTCTATAGAGCTGGTAACCGACTGAGAAGTCACCCCAGTTCTCCAGGAACCCAAATCCCTCCTTTCTACACCAGCTCCTCAGCCATTTGTTTAATTCCGTAATCTCCCTCTGCCTTTCTGGTGTGGCTCGAGGTATTGGTAGTATTTCTGAGAATACTACCTTGAAGGTACGTTTTCCTCAATTTAGCTCCTAAGTCCCTAAAATCATTTTAGGACACTCCATATTCCTCTGACTTTGTCATTGGGGCCAACATGCACCATGACAGTCGGGTCTTCCCCATCCCCTCCCAGTAATCTGTCCACCAGATCCGTAATGTGCCGAACCCTGAGCGCCTGGTAGATAACATACAGTTCGAGACTTCAGGTCTTTGTGCATTGCATTACACCACCACAGACAAAATGAATCATGGGAGAAGCAAGGCATGTTGGGAGTCTTTTATACATTAGGGTTTCATTTACCTTTGCACATTTACCTGTATCCAGGAGGTTCACAGCAGGGCACTTAATGACAGTGTTTTCTATGTGTGTAGAAAAAAAAAAAACACCAATCTTTTTTATATAATGCTTATGGTCCCATATTATGTTATTTTACATAAATGTACCATATATTGTTCTTTTAAGTTGTTATAGCATCCCTTTTTAACTTTTTTCTAAAGTTGCATATGCATTAATTCATAATAATGTGTTTACTGCTAACACATCGGTGTGAAATGGCTCAGCCCACTTAAAGGATAGCTAACTCAAAGGAAACTGTAAGGATCATACACGTTTTGAAAATTAGATTATTAGAATAAGATATATCAGAAATATCACATGTAATGTCACAACCTTTTATTGTCAAGTCATGTTACGCAAGATAAGCCCTCACTGACATCAGCTTCTGTAAAAGTGCCAAAAGAAACTAGAATTATTCCACTGCCAATAATGCAATCTGGAACTACTACAAAGGGGCCCAGATAATTGTCAATGGAAGGAAAATACCTACTTCATCCTATGTGACTACTCCTTTCCCCTGTATGGTCTTGACTTGCCCCTGAGCCCAACCAGAACACTCATAATTTGATCAACTATTTACTTATACTAAAGATGTGAACACAGAACAACAGTCTAAATGTAAGCCATTTTCTTTTTCAAATTCTATTAGAAAAAGAAATTATAATGGATATTTTAGCAATATCAATATTGTACTCCATCTGAAAGCTCAGAATGTAAACATATAAAGATGCTGGATTAGAAACTCAAACACTTTATTTTTCTTATTACTGTAGCACCCTGATGTTTAGGCAGGGTTGCTCTTAAATTTACATGCCAGGTATAGTTGCCTTGGCTTATTGCTAGGGATCAACTGATTTCATCAAGTCTGGAATTGCTGCACTTCTCTTTTCTGTCACTAGATGGCTGGGTATCTGGTGACATTAGATAAGACAAGTGTATTGCAAGGACAGAATAGGAATAGATAGGGTATCTCAGCCAATGAGCAGGGATTTTCTTGGGTCCCTTGGCCTGCTGGGCCTGCTATTTATTTGGGTGAGGTCAGGTGATTGTGGTTCTGTGCCACCTGTTGTGCTGCATGGACTGCTAGGCCAGAGTTTGGGCCTATCCCGGTCACATCTGGCTGCTAGGCTGTCTGAGGGCCTATCCAGAAGCAAGAGAGCAGCGTAGGGTCGAAGAACCTGTCATGTTCACAGGTAGGGGGGAAGCTGTCGCCACTAAGGGACCAACCACCTTGTTACCAGGGACCACTGTGAGTAGCTGAAGTAAGTATGGGAGCAGTATTCTCACCAACCGGGGATGGTGAATAATTGGGAAACTTCAGCAGGTGCCAAGCCAGGGACCCAGCCAGTGGGTTGATGCTTGTGGAGTATCTGGAGTGCCAAGCCAGGGACCCAGCAAGGAAGCATAGGTGATGCTTGAGGAATATATTAAAGTAAGAAGATTAGAAGAGCTCATGGGATTCAGTGGCAGTGAATCAGCAAGTCTAGTGAGAGAGACTGGGAGCTCAGTGGGCTGAGAGTCTACAAGAAGTGACTGTATAAAGGTAAAGGAGTTTGTTACAATCTGTGTTAAAAACTGTTCTAAGACTGGTTCCATAGGAGACAGTGCTCCTACACATGCAGACAGAGGCGGCTCTAGACTTTGTGAGGCCTTAGGCAAAACTTAGACATGAGGCCTCTCTGTATTATGAACTGTATTAAGAGGGTACAGTATAGGGGGAGTGGACAGTACAGGGGGTAGGTAAGTGGGCATAATAAAGATATATTTTCCTCAAGCAGAGCTGCACAGCACTGCACAGATCCTATCCATTCTGGTAGGCTGTCACAAAGAGAGAAATAAAAGGGGATGGGTGGAGAAAGAAAGAAAGAAAGAAAGAAAGAAAGAAAGAAAGAAAGAAAGAAAGAAAAGAAAGAAAGAAAAAGAAAGAAAGAAAGAAAGAAAGAAGAAAGAAAGAAAGAAAAAAGAAAGAAAGAAAAAAGAAAGAAAGAAAGAAAGAAAGAAAGAAAGAAAGAAAGAAAGAAAGAAAGAAAGAAAGAAAGAAAGAAAGAAAGAAAGAAAGAAAGAAAGAAAGAGATTTGGAAGGAAAGAAAGAGAAAGAAAGAAAGAGATATGGAAGGAAAGAAAGAAAGAAAGAAAGAAAGAAAGAAAGAAAGAAAGAAAGAAAGAAAAAAGAAAGAAAGAAAGAAAGAAAGAAAGAAAGAAAGAAAGAAAGAAAGAAAGAAAGAAAGAAAGATGGAAGGAAAGAAAGAAAGAAAGAAAGAAAGAAAGAAAGAAAGAAAGAAAGAAAGAAAGAAAGAAAGAAAGAAAGAAAGAAAGAAAGAAAGAAAGAAAGAAAGAATGAAATATGGGAAGGAAAGAAAGAGAAAGAAAGAAAGAAAGAAAGAAAGAAAGAAAGAAAGAAAGAAAGAAAGAAAGAAAGAAAGAAAGAAAGAAAGAAAGAAAGAAAGAAAGAAAGAAAGAAAGAAAGAAAGAAAGAAAGAAAGAAAAAAAGAAGAGATGGAAGGAAAGAAAGAAAGGAGAAAGAAAGAGAGGGGGATGGAGGAAGAAGGAAGGAAAGAGAAAAAGAAAGAATGTCAAAATAATGGAAAGAAAGAAAGAAAGAAAGAAAGAAAGAAAGAAAGAAAGAAAGAAAGAAAGAAAGAAAGAAAGAAAGAAAGAAAGAAAGAAAGAAAGAAAGAAAGAAAGAATGAAATATGGGAAGGAAAGAAAGAGAAAGAAAGAAAGAAAGAAAGAAAGAAAGAAAGAAAGAAAGAAAGAAAGAAAGAAAGAAAGAAAGAAAGAAAGAAAGAAGAAAAAAAGAAAGAAAGAAAGAAAGAAAGAAAGAAAGAAGAAAAAAAGAAAGAAAGAAAGAAAGAAAGAAAGAAAGAAAGAAAGAAAGAAAGAAAGAAAGAAAGAAGGAAAAAAAGAAGAGATGGAAGGAAAGAAAGAAAGAAGAAAGAAAGAGAGGGGGATGGAGGAAGAAGGAAGGAAAGAGAAAAAGAAAGAAAGAAAGAAAGAAAGAGAGAAAGATGGAAGGAAAGAAAGAAAGAAAGAAAGAAAGAAAGAAAGAAAGAAAGAAAGAAAGAAAGAAAGAAAGAAAGAAAGAAAGAAAGAAAGAAAGAAGAGATGGAAGGAAAGAAAGAAGAGATGGAAGGAAAGAAAGAAAGGAGAAAGAAAGAGAGGGGGATGGAGGAAGAAGGAAGGAAAGAGAAAAAGAAAGAATGTCAAAATAATGGAAAGAAAGAAAGAAAGAAAGAAAGAAAGAAAGAAAGAAAGAAAGAAAGAAAGAAAGATGGAAGGAAAGAAAGAAAGAAAGAAAGAAAGATGGAAGGAAAGAAAGAAAGAAAGAAGAAAGAAAGAAAGAAAGAAAGAAAGAAAGAAAGAAAGAAAGAAAGAAAGAAAGAAAGAAAGAAAGAAAGAAAGAAAGAAAGAAAGAAAGGAAAGAGAGGGGGTGGGGAAAGAATGAAGGAAAAAGAAAGAAAGAGACAAAAAGAATGGAAAGAAAGAAAGAGAGGGGGATGGAGGAAGAAGGAAGGAAAGAGAAAAAGAAAGAATGTCAAAATAATGGAAAGAAAGAAAGAAAGAAAGAAAGAAAGAAAGAAAGAAAGAAAGAAAGAAAGAAAGAAAGAAAGAAAGAAAGAAAGAAAGAAAGAAAGAAAGAAAGAAAGAAAGAAAGAAAGAAAGAAAGGAAAGAGAGGGGGTGGGGAAAGAATGAAGGAAAAAGAAAGAAAGAGACAAAAAGAATGGAAAGAAAGAAAGAGAGGGGAGTGGAGGAATAAGGGAGGGAAGAACATCCCCTACATCAGTGTACTCACTGGGAGGCAGGAGGGACTGGAGGGATGGATGGATGGATGGATGGATGGATGGATCAGACTCCCCTTTTGCTGGGCTTCAGCATGAATCTTCCCGCCCACACATCCCCTTCTCTGAGGCAGAGCAGAGAACACTGCCGAGGAGAGTGGGCGGGGCAGACACAGGAGGAGAGGGCGGGAGGAGGAGGAGCAGAAGCTCTCTCTCCTCTTCTGTTTGGCTGTGCGGGCAGCAGGGGGAGGGGGGAGATCTGTCAGAACAGGCTCACTGGGCGGCTCTCCCTGTCTGTGATCCGGAGCTCCGATCACACATCTCGCCCTGCCTGTCTGTTATCTCTCCCTGTAGCAGAGTGAGGGGACTCAGGACGGAGATCTCTGCTGCTGAATGAGGCGGCTCTCTAACTAGGTAAACTAGCCAGCTGTGCGAGGCCCCTATGACTGCGAGGCCTGAGGCCACCGCCTATTTTGCCTAATTAGAGAGCCGCCTCTGCATGCAGATGTGGTGTCTTGCTAGATGCCATTCCCTGCATGGCTGTCTACCTGTAGAAGTCTCTGAGTCTGCTAATTGAGATTGGAACTATCTAAGGGTGTCCTGGCCCTAAACCCTCTCTCCCACTATTCTGTTCAAGAGAAAATAAATCTATTTGCATTCAAGAAGTGTCTGGCGCCCATGAATCTACCTTGCATTACACCCACTATGCCTTGCAACCCACTCTATACAGAAGGATGTCAGCTGTCCTTGACTCTGGAGGTTCTCAGACTAAAGAAGACCTTGGACCTTGCTACATTACTGTTACCAGAACATTCCTTATCAAGCATGATCACATTATGAGTGTGAATGCATAGTTATAATTTATCTGGTTGTGATTATTCCTTATTATGACATGCGTATCTGCCATCAGCAGTAAAGAACCCCAGTTGCTTTTCAGTAAATGGAAATTAAGGACTTACCTTTTTGCTTAGTTTCTACAATTGCCACATTCTATTTTGATCTTCATCTTGTAGTTATTCTTTCAGATGAAGAGATATATCTTGTTTAGTGATAACCAAGAGGTTAAACTAGAAAGCGCTTTAATTACATTAAGAGTGAGATTTATTATTTGTACATGCTAATAAATTAGGTATCAAGTGATAATGTTCAACCTGAAACATGGGTTCCAACTGACATTTCTGAGAAATATGTCCAACTCATGCTTTTTATTTAAAGTTCATGAACACGCATCCAAACCCAGCGGCTGTTTCCTTGGATCTGTTGCTTTCCCATTAACATGAATGGGACTGCCTGCATGCGGTGCATCCCATTCAGGCAAAACACGGCCCCCACATGGGTGTACACTTAAAAAGGTAACTCCACTTGTCTGTCTGTCAGACTGTCTGCACCCAAGGCTGACCATTCACAGGTAATGGCTTCATGAATAATTTCATAAGAGCAGCCAGGAATAGCTGTGTCAGCTATTAGCCTCCCATTGTCTACAATGAGGTTTTCGCCAGCAGCTAATTGCAAGTAATTGCTGCTGGGTTTCCCGCATCTAATTGCAATTGTCTTCATTCAAAATTGTGAATGGGGCCTTAAAGTGCATCTTCTCTAGTTCCTGAAAACTGCCTTCTAGCTAATAGAATGGCCTCCTGGATTGTAAAGGTGGCCACGTAAGTATCAATACAATTGTTTATTAAAAACAAGCTTTTGATATTCAGACTGTACATAACAAATAAGGATACAAGGGAGAGTGATCATTCAATTGGGTGCTCATTATCAAAGCAAAAGTATCAATTTGAAAACTGTGAAAAAAAAATATTCACAATTGCTCTGTAAGTGGGCAATTGTTATTTTTTAAATGTTTTAAAAATACAATTATAACTATCATTGTTCACTAATACTACAGTATTTTGTACCCTCTAATTTACAAAATAAAAGAACACCAGCAAAAAGGAAAATAGCCATTTACATGGAAGATTGACAAGCACGGTTGACTTTTAAGCCTGTTCTTATTTATTTTATTTGTGAGATACTGTATATGTAACTAGTGGTTTGGCACCAGGGCCATTTTGGAGAATTTCTTACTGTGTTACAGAATGTATGCACGCATACCACCTGGGTCAGTTTCCACGCAGTGGGAGAAGATGACTGCACTTTGCCTAATTAATGTAAACCTGTACTGGTAAAAATATTGAAGCTGCCCTTGCTGACCTCTGAAAGTATTCATTGTCTAGCTGCTTCTGCCTTTAATGCCTCAAGACACCAACTTACAATAAGCAAGTAGATCAGAAGAGTCAAAATCCTAACTTGCAAACTTTTTTTTTTCTGTTGACTCAGTTACTTGAAAATTGCTGAAAAACTTTTGAACCATAAAAAAGCCAGGGAAGCAGAAGTAGACAATTGCAGCTTCCACTATAGGCTCCCCTAAAATAAGCTTTTAGGTGTTTTTTTTCCATTTTTTTTTTTACAAGCCAAAAATGGTGCTAATTATTGTGAAACTGTCACAATGGGTATATACAAAATATTAGTGATGGCCTCTTGTAAAATAATAATAAAAATTGTAATAAAACTTTATTGTGCCTTTCAAATGCACATATTCACCAGCATACCATGAATCTGTGGCGTGCTGGTAAATATGCAAATTTGACCTGTGATGTCACCAGTTTCAGCTGGTTTTTGCTTCAGCACCCGCTACTTCTAAGCCTTATTCAGGAACATGTGTGATGGGATTATTGACATTACCTTTTAAAAAGTTACCTTCTGAAAGTATTTTACAAAAAAAAAAAATGAAGAGTGGTTAAGTGAAGGCTTGTCTAAAGAAGAAAGTTTTTAGTTTTGAATTTTCTTTTTTTTAGATTTGAAAGAGTTTGAAGCCTTGTACTGGAGTTGGTCTGTTGAAGGGGCATGACCGAAAAAGGTCTGCCGATCGGCTCCCCATCAGCGCTCTCAGCTATTGACTGGAGTGTTCTTGCATTTGGGGGGGAGGGGCAGTCCTCCTGTCAGAACACAATAGAACAGCAGGGGAGATTGCTGTACTAATGTCGGATAGTTAGTACAGTGGATCCTCCTGAGCTGTCAGGTTTTTTTTTTCATTCAGCCCTGCTGGGTTGTATAAAAAGAAACTACTAGTGTGTACTAGGCTTAAAGAAGGCAATGCTCTTGGGAAGAGAATTCCAGCGTTTAGGGGCAAAAGAGGAGAGAGTTAGATGGGTTTGAGGGACACACAGAAGACCAGAACTAGAGGGGTGAAGTTGATTAGGGGGAGTAGGGTGATAAAGTTTAGACAGATAATGGGATGCCAAGCCATGCAAAGTCTTAGGTAGGTGAGCATGAGGATTTTAAAGTAAATGAGAGACCTAACAGGTCTGCAAGGATTCAAGGATGGGAGTAATGTGATCACTTGCAGTACACTTCCAGCACTCAGAGGTCCTCCACTGTTGAATAGGACTGCGCAACAATTTAAAATGCTAGGCAGATGCAGCCTTCCATGGATTGGGGAATCCAAAGTGGAACTACAAAACAAGGCGACAGGACGGTACAAGCACCTAGTGCATTACCGCAAAAAAATGTATTTGAACAAATAAAATGGATAAAAATTGGATACTTACAAAAGTGCAGGTAGTAAAAACACATAGACTACAAGATGCCATAGAGTGTATAATATATATATATATGCTCCAAAATCACTTGCACTAAACCTGATCAAGATTTTGTCAGCTAAATTGTGGACATTTTAGTGTGGACATACAGTGCCTTGCAAAAGTATTCACCCCCTGGGCTTTTTACCTTTTTTGTTACATTACAGCCTTTAGTTCAATGTTTTTTTAATCTGAATTATATGTGATGGATCAGGACACAATAGTCTAAGTTGGTGAAGTAAAATTAGAAAAGACCGTGGTATATGCGGGGGCGGCAATTTGACCAGTATGCGATGCGATTGGCTTGCCTCCAGCATTACAAGATTATGTTGATCCAATAATGCATTTTTTCTTTATTATAGTGGTTTTACTCTCTGCAGTACATCTCTACATTACCCTGATGAAGCCAATGTTTTGGCGAAACTAGTTGGGAACATAAGATTATGATTACCCCTCAACATCTTTGGTGACGGTCATTTATTTGAACTGTATTTCTGTTTTTGTTTCGCTTTGTATATTTTTTGTACTCTTTCATGTAAACATTTTAGATGTTTTTGATATCAATAAAATAAATGATTTTATATAAAATATCATTCCAGTAATTTTGAATTTTGGTGGCACCGCAATAATCCCATCATCCCCCTTTCCCCCATTTTTTGAGATCTTCGACTCGGGATGAGGTGCCGTATCTGGTAGGACACACCACCCACCATCCAATTAAAATTAGAAAAATATATACATAAAACTATTTTTCAGAAATAAAAAAATTATAATTGGCATGCGCATATGTATTCACCCTCTTTGTTATGAGGCCCAAAAAAAGCTCTGGTGCAACCAATTACCTTCAGAAGTCACATAATTAGTGAAATGATGTCCACCTGTGTGCAATATAAGTGTCACATGATCTGTCATTACATATACACACCTTTTTGTAAGGCCCCAGAGGCTGCAACACCTAAGCAAGAGGCACCACTAACCAAACACTGCCATGAAGACCAAGGAACTCTCCAAACAAGTAAGGGACAATGTTGTTGAGAAATACAAGTCAGGGTTAGGTTATAAAAAAATATCCAAATCTTTGATGATCCCTAGGAGCACCATCAAATCTATCATAACCAAATAGAAAGAACATGGTGCAACAGCAAACCTGGGGCATTAATCAGAGAGTCAGCACAGAGACCTCAGGTAACCCTGGAGGAGCTGCAGAGTTCCACAGCAGAGACTGGAATATCTGTACATAGGACGACAATAAGCCGTACGCTTTATAGAGTTGGGCTTTATGGCAGAGTGGCCAGAAGAAAGCCATTACTTTCAGCAAAAAACAAAATGGCACGTTTTGAGTTTGCAAAAAGGCATGTGGGAGATTCCCAAAATGTATGGAGGAAGGTGCTTCGGTCTGATGAGACTAAAATTTTGGCCATCAAAGAAAATGCTATGTCTGGCGCAAACCCAACACATCACATCTCCCAAAGAACACCATCCTCACAGTAAAACATGGTGGTGGCAGCATCATGCTGTGGGGATGTTTTTCAGCAGTCGGGACTGGGAAACTGGTCAGAGTTGAGGGAAAGATGGATGGTGCTAAATACAGGGATATTCTTGAGCAAAACACTCTGTGTGTGATTTGAGGCTAGGACAGAGGTTAACCTTCCAGCAGGACAATGACCCCAAACACACTGCTAAAGCAACACTTGAGTGGTTTAAGGGGAAACATGTAGATGTGTTGGAATGGCCTAGTCAAAACCCAGACCTCAATCCAATAAAAAATGCTGCTGATGCAATGCTTTAAAGGCTCCAATAAATAAATAAATGCACATTTTTTTTACCTGCAAAAAAGGACTAGCTTTACAAAAACAATGGGGAAAGGGGTAGTGTGTGTGTGTGTTGCCATAAGAAGAAATTGTTACAGTTCAATTGAAGGAATCGAATCATGTTTTTAAGTCACAAATATAGTTGGATTTGAAAGAAACAAGCAAATCAGAATCCAGTTTAGTAATCATGTTATTTGTATGCATTATTTAATCATACTAAGATTGGTGCCACTGCATTGTTGTGCTTTTCATTTTAAATGCTATCCCAATGCTCCTATGTGAAAAAATTGATTGATATGCATTTTGGTAGATCCCGGCATCCAATTCGCAAAAGCAGGAGATTGTGACCGGCTCTCTATGGAGCCGGTTCACATATCTCCGATGCGGCTCTGGTGCGACTTTGCACAGGAGGCCTGTGCATCTGTTGGTTTGCTTCAGGTCTGAATTCAGCCCACAATTCGGGCTGAAATCGGACCTGAAACAGTGAACCAGGGCACATAGGACCCCTGCTGGGAGTCGCATCGGCCTTAGGTGTGAACCGTACCTGAAGGCCCCTTTCACACGGGCAATCTGATCAGGTCCACCTGTCAGTTTTTCAGGCCAACCTGATCAGACCCTCCAGTCTTATCTATGGAGCGGCAGATGTCAGCAGACCTTCTGATCTGATCCTGTCCGCCAAAAACAGACAGCTAGGGGACCTATTCCCCACCCGTCTGTCGATCGGATGGAAACAGACCGGTGGTCCATTTCCATGTGACTGCCCCATAGAAGAGAGCGGGCAATGTCCGGGTCCACTCTGCACAGCGTACCTGCCCCCCTCACCCTTGAGCCCATTTCCATGTGAGAGTTGGGATCTTTCAATCAGATTGTAACATTTGTGGCTAGCTTTAGACAAAGTGCCCCAAATTTTGAGAAGACATGGGTAATCCTTTTTTTGTTTCTAATGCCGCGTACACACGATCGGACTTCTCGTTGGAAAAAGATATGATGGCTTTTCCGACGGGATTCCGCTCAAGCTTGCCTTGCATACACACGGTCACACAAAAGTTCGCTGAACTTTTGACCGTCAAGAACGTGGTGATGTACAACACTACGACGAGCCGAGAAAATTAAGTTCAATGCTTCCGAGCATGCGTCAAATTTTGCGCGTCAGAATTGATACAGACGATCGCATTTTCGGATAGGAACTTTTTCCAACCGAAAAATTTAGAACATGCTCTCAATCTTATGCTGGCTGGAATTCGGACAGCAAAAATCCGATGGAGCATACACACAGTCGCATTTTCCGTTGAAAAGCTCTCATCGGTCTTTTGCTGGCCGAATTTCCGATTGTGTGTACGCGGCATTAGTCTTTCATTCATTATCCCATTTCATAAATGTAATGAATACACAGCAAGCTGTTGTATTGTGAAATGCCACAAGATGGAGCCAAATGTTGATACTTTGGACAGACAAAAATAATAAATGGCAAATGTAATGCCATTACTGGCTGTCGTTTCTTTTTCTCGTATTTTTCTCTCTTGACAAAAGCTTAACTTAACCCCCCCTTTCCATGATTGCCCCCACCCGATTTAATTAACTTAGAGGTTTGTTTGTTTGCTCAAGAAATGACACTGCAAGGAAACATCAACCATTGTAGTGTGAATGGATTTAGGACAAGCAGTAGTCACAGTAAGGATTACCTAACATTTAACCAGACGAATGTGCTGAGTACAATGTCTTTAAAAACCTGCAAAAAAACCCAAGCCAGCTAACTACTTGTGAAAATGCCATTTTTGCCAAAGTCTGATTAGGACCTGGGGTCTGCAGGCTGTTTGATCTCTGCTCATCAAAGAGAATCCTTAAACAAGCTTGATTTTAAAGTGCAGTGTGCAGGGATGTGCTGTGAAAACAAAGACTAGCCAGTCAGGGAGAAGAAAGCCTTCACAATTTAGTTCAATGAAGTGCAATGGGTGCAGGCTTATTGGGATTTTCAACTATTTTGACACACATGTATGTTAGTTTTAAAAAAGTGTAGTGTTAGTTTCACTCAATGGAAGTGTCAGATAATTAGGAAATATAGCACAAGAACACAGGGATATTTTAGAAAGAGTAGTCATACTCCTGTAATAGTGCAACATGAAATCTAATTGCACTTATTTAAATGAAATCACTATATTACACACTTAGGCCTGGTTCACACCTATGCATTTTTTTGTGCGTCATCAGTTTTGCAGAAACACACTACAGTCCATTTGACATGGTTTCCTATGGATGTACTTCACATCTGTGTATTTTATGGAAAGAGCCAGGGACTCTGGTTTTTGGTTCCCAGGACTTCAGGCTGGATTCACACCTATGCAGTTTTAGTGCATTTTGCAGATTTTCACTACAATCCATTTAACACGGTTTCCTATGGAACACGTTCTGTAGTGCAGATCTGCAAAAAGCACTAAAAATGCATAGGTGTGAATCCAGCCTCAATGGATCAAAACATGTATTGCAAAATACAAAATGCACCTGCAATATGCAACCTTCATAGGTGTGAATCATGCCTAAAACATTGAACCTAATAAAAATAAATAAATATATATATACACATACATATACATACACACGCACGCACACATACACCCCTTATGTGAAATGTAGTATAATTTTAAATACATGTCAAGAATAGCATTCTCACGCTATTTGAATTTTGTAAAAAGAAATTACCGAATAATATCATCACTTTCATTTTAAAAAAACTTGTATTTGGTATTATTATTACATAGGCTTTATATAGAATCAACAGTTTGTGTAGCACTTTACAATTTTGCCACTGGACTTATTTTAACTGTGCTCATCTATTTCATTTGTTACTGCCAATAAAATTAAACAAACTTGGGCTCAGTTCATCATTCCTTATGAACAAACTGCTTCATTTAAAGGATAATATTCACCCTAAGAAACATATTACACCTGTATTTAGGGCGTAACATGTTCCAGTACCCTACCTGTCCCCCTTAACCCCTGAGACCCTTTTCATGTGAGAGTGGGCAGGGGGTTCTTGTCCCCCACAGCCGCTTTCATAATTAAAATTGGCAGGGCTGTGCCACTGATCACAGGTTTAATACTTTGCAGGCTTCTGTGTTTAAAAATGTATCATTTTGTTAAGCGCTGCGCAAACTGTTGGCGCTATATAAATCCTGCATAATAATAAATATAATAATAAATGTATATTTAATGTAAATGTAAATTTTTTACCTTCAAAAATGTGGTCATTTATTTTTTTTTACTTAAAGGTGAACTTAGGTCAGAAAAAATATTTTATATTTAAGTACTAAAAATCATTAGAGATGTGCATGATGGAAAAAATGTGTTTTGTTTCAGTTTCATTCGTTAAGTAAATAATTTCATTTCATCATAATCACTATGTTAGAATGGATCATTTTCAGAACAATTGGTTATTTCAGGAGAGTATATATTTGTTTTTGAATCTATTTGTATTTTCAGAAGTTCTGTTATTCTTTTGTTATTTCAGAAGGTGACTATATTTGTTTTAATGTGTTAATAATAATAATAATAAGTAGGAAATGAATCATCCTCTTTCACTTTTTTACCTTATTGTATTTATTGCAATATGTTTCCATTTCATATGTAGTGGATCTTTTCTAATAATGAAAAATGTTAATGCAAAAGAATTGGCTGATTATCCAAGGCTCAAAGATCACCAAGCTGCTCTCATCCAAGTAAAACAAATAAATCCTAAGTGCTACATATTTATTTGTTATGTTGTTAAGTTGAATTAATTTCCCCATTCCCAACTGATTTTGTTTATTGGGCCGCGCACGTACAAATTCAATGAATGGTCCCAACCCTAATACAAAAAGAATCTTATTAGAATATTCAAGCTACTCTCACTAGAATAACAAATAGAACTGAATCAATGAATACAAATGAATTTGTTGTTTTCGTTATAATTTATTTTTGGATTAGTTGAAAAGCGTTACTATTGTGATTCAGAGATGCAGATACATAGGAATCTCTGAATCACAAACGTTTTCGGCAGAATTTCTATTCATAACTAAACAGATCGCACATGTCTACTGATCTTATTCCTGAAAGTGTCTGAAAACTATGTCCTGCCAGAGAGACAGATCAGCTACCCCCTTTAAACCTCTAACGTGGCATCTTATGTAGGTCACCTTGACTGTAAAAACAAAGGCCTAAGGTCCCTAGAGGGACAAGTGTCATTTTGCCCAGTGTGGCTTCATATGAAAAGCTTCACAATGCATTTATTATATAAATGAAGTACCTCTCAATTGTTAAAAAGAAACAATAATCAAGGAATTCAGGTGTGAACATATAGCAGTTAACTATTCTCTAGATCAGCAGTTCTCAACCTCAGTCCTCAAGTACCCCCAACGGGCCATGTTTTCAAGTTTTCCTTTACTTTGCACAGCTGCTTTAACTCAATATCAATGACAAGGTATTGATAAGAACCAGGGGTGTTGCTAGGTCTGCAAAAGATCTGGGGCTAGAGCCCATAGCAGCGGTCACCAACCTTTTTGCATGGCCGGGGGGGGGGGGGCGGGGGCGGACCTGTGGTAAGCAACTTTTCACGGGCGATGGCTGCTGTTGGCGCTTCAATCATCATGGCACTGTGGTGGAGGGTGATTGAAGTGCATTATTTCTATTGTTACATTCTAATATATAATGAAGTGATTCAACTCACCGTACTGCAGAATCAGTGGGAGCCCTGTGCATGTCACTTGCCACATCTCCTGCCACCAGATGCAGTGTGTCACTTGCCACTGTCACCAGATGCAGCGTGTTACTTGCCACTGTCACCTGCCACTAGATGTGGATTGTCACTTGCCACTTTCACCTGGCAGCAGATGTGGATTGCCACTTGCCATGTCACCTGCCACCATTTGCAGATTGCCACTTGCCACGTCACCTGCCACCATTTGCAGATTGCCACATCTCCTGCCACCATTTGCAGATTGTCACTTGCCACGTCTCCTGCCACCATTTGCAGATTGTCACTTGCCACATTTCTTTCCACCATTTGCAGATTGTCACTTGCCACATCACCTGCCACCATTTGCAGATTGTCACTTGCCACATCCACGGCCACCAGATGTGGGTTGTCACTTGCCAACTGATGTGGATTGTCACTTGCCATGCCAGCCAGTGCCACCAAATGTGCATTGACGCTGCATTGGTGGCAGGCTGACAGCACTGGTCCATTTAGTGAGGGAAGAAGAGCGCTGATGTGTGGCGGGCAGTGAGAGATGATGTTATCTCTCTGCTGCTCGCCACACCTTGCTCTCAAATTGAAGAGGCCCGGCTGTGAAAAGCACTGATGTGGAGCGGGCGGAGAGAGATGTCATCTCTGCTCATCCGCACGCTCGCTTCTCTCCCCTCCTCCGCCCCTCTCATGCAGCCAGCCCGCCCGCCGAAGCAGCCGCAACCCACTGGTTAGGCAAGGACCTTGCAGCAAGAGACTCGGGGCTATGGGCCCCAGATTCGGGGCTATAGCCCCAATAGCCACCCCCTAGCAACGCCTCTGATAAGAACTATTTTATCTAAGGGAAGTTCCCAAAATATGGCCCGTTGGGGGTACTTGAGGACTGAGGATGAGAATCACTGGTCTTGATTGATATTATAATGAAAATTTCAATATGCTGAAATTAAAAATAATAACTTCAGTCTCCAGACACAACTATTAGGCCTCTTTCACACTGTCCTGCGACTGCAAAGTCGCATGACAAGTCATACCCCATGATTTCCAATGGGTACCGTTCATATCTGTGCAATTTCAAAGTAGTCCCTGCACTTTTTTGGTCCAACTTTGATGCGACTTAAGGTCCATAGACCTCAAGATTACACAGGCATTGCTTCAAGGCACGTGGCAAAGTTGCGTCAAAGTCACGCGACTTCCAGGTCGTACAAGTGTGAAAGGGGCCTAAAAGTTTTAAACTAAAGACACCACTACTGCTGATTTTCCACTGCTGATTACTCACCAACTATAGCACAGATTTCAGAAGTAGAACCAATTTCTCAGTGGTTTCACTCTGCTATTAAACAAGTGACAGATTTGTTTAAAAGGGTAAGGCCTCGTTTACACTAAATCTACCCTAAACTTCTCATGGGTTAACCTGACTCACTATTATTATTCAGGATTTATATAGCGCCAATAGTTTGTGCAGCAATTTACAACATGACGGCAGACAATACATTTACAATACTATTCAATATAGGAAGAATCAGAGGGCCAAAACAAGTCAGTTGCATTCATGCTAAAGTGGATCTTCCCCTATCTATGGAAAAGATTTCACCAAATATATACTATCAGGAGTAAAAATGTATGGCGATGATATTGAGTAAAATGGTAACATTGAAAGCTATAGGTATATACTTCAGTGCACTTACCTGCCTATCTGCAATCCTCTGTGGAATGTACACTGAGCTGCACATACACAGCTCAGTTACATTCCAGCACACTGCTAGCGTGCCAGGATTACTACACTCCTGTGCATGCACAAGCGTGACATCATCCTGCGCAGGCTAATGAAAACAGCCAAAAAACATTACCCAGAAGAAACTAGGGAAATGATGCTGGTGCTGGCAAGGAACCCTGCAGGTATCGGACCATTGGAACTAAGGAAATTATGTGTGCCTTAATTCCACTTTAATGCAGCCTATTGGTTGCTAAGACATAGGTGGCTATTGCTTTGTAGTGTCCTCCATTGTTAGGACCCAGGTGGCTATTGTCACCTAGCTTTCTCTGTTGCTAGAATGCAGACACCTACTGTCCTCTGTTGCTAAGATGATGCTCTTGTACTCTAAGGCCCCTTTCACACGAACGGATCGTTCAGGTCCGCCTGTCAGTTTTTTAAGCGGACCTGAATGGATGCTCCATGCAGGTCTATGGAGCGATGGATGTCAGCGGTTACCATGTCTGCTGACATCTGATCCGCTAAAATCAGATGTATGGCGATACTTTCGCATCCATCCTGGCGGATCGGATGAGATCTGATGAAAACGGACATGCTGTCCGTTTTTGTTTGATCCCTCCATAGGAATCGGCGGCGCTCTGACAGACCCCTCCTCGTTCAGTGAGCAGAGACGGACCTGCCATCTGCAAGCTCAGCGGAGATCAATGGGGAGATCTCCTGCTGAGCTGGCAGACTCTACTGAGTGGATCCGCCTCGTGGGAATGAGGACTAATAAAGTATATTTGCACTGTATGTACGTAAAGGTTAGCACAAAGGTTTACAGGTATGCAGTTTAAAAGACAGTCAATTCAGATGCAAATTTTTCTCTTTTCTTGCTTTTTTTTGTTTGTTTTTACAGATCTGAATGCAGCACAAGTTCACTGATCTTTAAGTAGCTGTGTGTATGGACCCATAGAAAACTATTCATATGCAATCAGATCTTTGTGACCACATTACATACTGTGTGACACCAGAGCGATCATATCTTTTGCTGGGCAAGTGACTGTTTTTTTATTCTAATGATATAATCAATATAATCCCAGTAAATAGTCAGACATTGAAATCTTTGATTTGCAGCAAAGGAGCTTTCAATCAAATGGATATTACAGTAAGCAGTCCTTGCTGTTACATATGTTAACAAATGAAAGAATACATTAGCTACTGTAATTTAATCTTTTGAAGTGTATGGCGTCCTGAGCTTTGTAACACTCTGCTCCCTTGTCTGAACACAAGGACTAATAATGTAGACTGCACAGATCTCCTGGCCTGGGAGATCCTGAAACTCGGTGCCTGGATAATGACTCAAATTTGAGGTTATAGACAGAGAATGCCAAAAATTCATCAGGACGGCTTTTTGAAGTGTCAAAATAAACCCTGACTTGTTGAAAAAAAGCAATAACCTCTGCAAAACATCTCAGCATCTGATAAATAGGCACAATTGTGTGTTTGTATGTTGTTAACATTACATTGAGACATCCCCATCTCTTCATTCCACAGTAACAACCTGGCGGTGTCCTAGAGCCACCTTGATGTCAAATGACTTTCTTGTGTAATATAGACCTCAGATCTAGAACATTTCATCACTCTGTAATGATCCTCCAATTAAAACACAGGGCGATCCACAAACAAAGCTCTTTCTTTTCTAAATATGTATTGCTTTTCAAACTCTCAATGACAGGGCATGCTTTGAATAGTAGTTCCTCAGCATCTGAGCAGACACAGTGTACTATGCATTATTTTGCATTTCAGGACAAAAGAGAAAACACATTGAGGCTGGGTTCACACTGCTGCGAATCGGATGTGGGTTTCCTTGCATCCAACTCGCATATCAGGAGATTGAGACCGGCTCTCTATGGAGCCGGTTCACACATCTTCAGAGTGGCTCTGGTGCAAATTGCACAGGAGCCCTGTGCGTCTTCAGGACCATTTCAGGTCTGAATTCAGACAAAAATTCAGGCTGAAATTGGACCCAAAAGGGTGAACAAGGACGTACTGGACCCCCTGCTGTGAGCCGCTCCGTGATGCGGTATGAACCCAGTCTGAACATGGCATTGCTAACTATGCCATGTGAGTTCATAAATATTCACCTTCATCTTTTCAATACTGCAAATATTGGAGGATCTATGAACTAACAATTAAAGTGATTGTAAAAGATTTTTGTTTTTTTTAAACACATATGCCATGCTTACCTACTCTATGCAATGGTTTTGCACAGAGCAGCCCCCAATCCTCCTCTTCTGGGGTTGCCCAGATGCATGCCTGACACCTCTCCCCTTTGGAGTGCCACCATAGCAAATCGCTTGCTATGGGGGCACTCATGCGGGCTCGATCCTGAGCTGGGCTGTGTGTGCCCATTGACATACACAGCAGCTCAACCCAACCTCCCGCCCTCTCTTTATAGACTGTGATTAAAAGCAGCAGCTTTGGATCACACATCATTGGATCAAGATTGGGGAGTATAAGTGGGAGCTGAGGGAAAGCTGAAAACAGAAGGGGTTTTAATCTTAATGTGGAGAATGCATTAAAGGTAAAAAAAAAAACTTTCTACCTTTAGAACCACTTTAAGGGAATTCATCTAACACGCAATACTACAATGCCACCGCTAGTTGGCAATATAGCACTAGTTAAGACATCCTTTATGTATCCAGGTAAAGGGATTCTGCTACAGCGGAGCATGTCATGCACAAAGTGATGGAGAGGACCCCTATGTATGTGTTCTGTGCATTCAATCAATCAGTATTGAAGAATCACTGGCTTCTGAGAGATTCCAGATCCCTTTTAGATCCCTTTCAAAACGCTTCTTTAAACATCAAATATTACAGAAGAAATAAAGATAAGCATGCGACCTACACGCAAATAAATAAATGTATTTCCTCTTAATTTCCAGTAAAACCCACTGATATCAATGTAAAATGACTGTAAAATCATCAAGGTACTGCCAGATCCCTTCCCTACACTCAAAATCAACCAAGGCAAGAAATCTTTACTAATCCCTGTATATAGTTTTATGATTTGCACCGTCTCATCAAGTGTTTCTATAATACACATTTCTACAAGATTACATATTTATATTGCATACTATGTACTACAAATGTGTATATTGGCCTCATAGAATCACAAGTACTGTATGTGCTACTTATAAAGCATATTGCAATTTTGCATTTATAAAGATCAAATAAAAACGAAAAAAAAGCTACAGTTATGAAAAACTGATAGATCTGAAAAGTGCGAGAACACGATATTTCTAAACAGAGTTCATGGAGATAGATAGATAGATAGATAGATAGATAGATAGATAGATAGATAGATAGATAGATAGATGAGATATATATATACACACACACACACACTTCAAGAAGGAAGATTGCAATAGATAGATTGTGGGGGGGAGACAGACAGAAAGAAAGAAAGAAAGAAAGAAAGAAAGAAAGAAAGAAAGAAAGAAAGAAAGAAAGAAAGAAAGAAAGAAAGAAAGAAGAGCTAGACAGAGAAAAGGAGTGAGCGAGAGGGAGAGAGAAAAAAAAGAATGAAAAAAAGAAAAAAAACGAGAAAAAGAAAGAAAAGAAGACCAAAAGTGGTTTAATTGAAGCAAGATTTCAGAGTTTCATATACAATACCCTCTAAAGGCTGAAAAGCTCAAATATTTTTATTTAGGAGAGATGACAGTGTTTCATACATTTACAGTCTATTCCATAGTTTGCTGCATGCAAGTACTTTAATTAAAGGTTACAGTGTCATATGTGTGCGTGTGTATATAGATATAGATATATATATATATATATATATATATATAGATATAGATATAGATATAGATATATGGATATAGATATATATATTCAGCTATAAATATGAACCGCCAACTACGTGCAGTCTATAGAAAAGTCCAACAGTTGCATCACTCTTGTACATTAATGAAGACCGATAATAGTGGATTACAGAAAATTGAATATTGTGTAAAACATTGCAATCTATTTTTTCAGTTAAAGTAACTGAGTGCTGCAACCCCCGGACTATATGTATATATCTGTATTTATTTTCTACACACACACGATATATGAAGATGTAATTGACGGAGCCATTTCCTATTCTGTTGCAATTCCTCCCCTGCAGGCTGACCTGTGTGATCTTCCAAAAATTAATTGCTAATTACAATGATTGTGAAATCCCCGGCTGCCAGTCTGCCCTGTGATTTAGACATGGCTGGAGCGTCAGAACTCCAGCTTTGAAATCCCATCCCTTCGCCTTTGTTGTCCCGTGTGAGGGGCGTGTGTGCAAACAATCGGAGCTGTATAAGTAGAGGAGTCCCGAGTCTCTCCACAAAGTAGCAGAGAAGCTCTCCAGCCTACAAGTTCTCCGCTGACAGTTCATTTTCTTCTTCCTCTTCCTCCTCCCGGGATTTAGGAGTGTAGTAGATGGACATGCACCGCGCACTGATGAGGATGCTCTTGTCCCTGGTCACGCTGGGTTCCACCTTCTTCCATGGAGCCTCCACCTATGTCATGAAGGCCAGCTCCAGCTCCAACTCCATCAAGAATGTTCCTCCAGCCCCGGCCGGGCAGCCTATGGGCTTCTATCCGGTCAGTGTCAGCCCGGACTCCTTCTATGACATGGCCAACAAATACCACTCTTTTGATGCCTACCCGGTAAGTGGACAACTCTGCTTGCGGTAATTACTTTATCAATGAGAAAATCCTATGTATAGTCATTGATGTCCAATCAGCCTGGCATGCAAGTGTAGCAAATGAGTCACACTTGTAACCAGCACTGTCCTTACTACTGGAATTACTACTAACATGTAAGGATCCTGCAATGCAGTCTGATTCTAGGGGGGACAGGTGTAGGGGTGACCATGGACAATTAGGGGGGTTATTTACTAAAGGTAAATAGGCTGTTTGCTTTGCAAGGGAATTTGCCCTGAGCTTGAGTTAAACTATAAACTTCTATCATCCAATGGTATGCAAGTAAAAAATGTGTGTTTATTTGTTTATTTTATTTATTTTTATTTTTGTGCATTCTTTGCAAAATAAATTCTCATCACATTCACAAATTTAAGTAAAAAGTTCCTCTGTTCCTCTGTGAACAGTCTATTTGCCTTGTCCGATGTCACCCCTTACTCCTGTCATCCAATGCTGCAATAAAAGTAAGAAGTGATGCTCACATGTGGATGTCTTCTATACTGACATACTTGCTTTTATCTCCCAGCTGTACTCCTGCACAGAGGACGATGACTGCGCTCTGGATGAATTCTGTCACAACTCCAGAAATGGGAACTCCATGGTGTGCCTGGCATGCAGGAAACGTAGGAAGCGTTGTCTGCGGGATGCCATGTGTTGCATGGGCAACTACTGCAGCAATGGTAAGTAGCATTCAAGCTATCCAAACTGTCACTATAGACAAGAACGTCAGCCTGGGCTAGGTGAAGCTGAAAAGAACTTTCATTCATTCCAACGCTAATCATGTTTCACAAAAGATCAGTGTTGATGGAACATGCATCACCAAGTCGTTAAACTTTCTTTTGTAACTTTAAAATGTGCTTCCATAACGTCTACTGATTTTAGGTACATCATGATGTAACAACATAAACAGGTTTGTGTACTAAACACAACTGCTCATTTTAGTGTTCAAAGGAAGAACGGCCGCTTCCTAATTTAGGTTCAAATTAGTCTGTTTGACATGTAAAGGGGATTTCAGAGCCCAATGAATAATGCATTGTTTTTAGCTGTAAATCTAAGTGGCTCATTCTTCCTAACAACAGAGTATAATGCTTTCCCTTTGAGGATTTGAACAAACTATGTGTAAAGCTCAAAGCAAACTGGAACTGGGCTTTCTGCTTTTTAACATACCCACCAAAGGGTCACTTACCATGACAATTGCTAATGTTCTACCCACCGCCCCATTTGAAGTTGTGTTGCTGGCCATATGGGCCCCCTATTGTGTCGGTGCTCTTTAGTACCCCATTATGTAGACACATAAAACACATTGTCCTGCTTTGTATGGAGTCTAACCAGGTGATTGCTTTGTGATGGGATGGGTTTTACAGGTGTCTAGTGTAATCATCATCTCCATACTGACTGTCTTGTCGCCTTGCTAATGGCTCACACTTTTACACCACTGTGCTAAGACATGCCCTGCTTGTCTTACAGGTATCTGCGTGCCAGTAGAACAGGAAAATGACCGCTTCTTACATTTTGGTTATCAAGAGGACACCATCATGGAAACCTACCAAAGTGAACATGCTACTGTGGATACAAACACTAAGTTCACTACATCTCCAGCTGGAGTTCAACCTTTTAAAGGTAAGTTAGTGTTGCAAAGTAGTTTTTAATATTATTCAATGATGCATACTATGTTTGCCGTACTATCTGACAACTCACCTCCACCAAATTGGCTGGCTAAAGTAGCTGTGATCACTTTTTAAAGAAAAATAGGAGCTCTTTATAGCATGCATGTACAATTTCCAGAAGTTATTAGAGAAATTGGTCTTTGCAAAAGTTTACAAGGGCTAGCAATGAGATGTGGAAATAACCCAGCAGGGGCACTTATGTGGAATGTCTTTTTTTTTTTCCATCCAGGTCGTGATGGCGATGTATGCCTTAGGTCCAGCGACTGTGGCCCAGGACTGTGCTGCGCTCGTCATTTCTGGTCAAAGATCTGCAAGCCTGTTCTTGAGGAAGGCCAAGTGTGCACTAAGCACAGGAGAAAGGGTTCACATGGGCTGGAGATCTTCCAGCGTTGTCACTGTGGAGCAGGGTTGTCCTGCAAATTGCAGAAAGGTGACTTCACAACCGTGCCTAAATCCTCCAGACTTCATACTTGTCAGAGGCATTGAACTCCCCACTGGACTTGGTTCTATATTAAGCTATGACTCTGCTTGACAGCTGGTTTGCTCTTCGGATGTAATGCTGTTCAAAAACAGTTTGCAGTGCATACTCTGGCTATCATCTCTGGTCCAGGGTCACGTGAATGGTTTCTTTTTATGGAACTGTACTTTATTTACAGTGTTTGCAGTACATTACTGTGTTGTAAATACAAACGCAACTCTCGGTTGTATATATTTATAAAGAATAAGAGTTTCTACGTCTCTCCCATTTTTTCCTTTCACCTCATAAATGTACTTCCATATCCTTTTTCCCTTTTTTATTTGATATGATTTATGTTATAGAATGTCTGCATCTTTATTTTAAATAAAATATACTGAAAAGTAAGGCTTCTTTTGTTGTGATTCCTACTGCAGAGATGGTTTGTTACAGATATTATCTACCACCTATGTGATATTTTTTAAGGTTTATCTGAGGGTTCGGTAAAAATGAATCTTGCTGGTCTATCATGTGTGTTAAGCCGACCACAGACGGTTCAAAACACCTGCTGAACCGGCTGAGATTCGAAACCTGTAGGGGCAGGCTGAATGTACCAAAGTTATACAACCAGCCTGCCAGATTTTACATGTGATTATTGCAAGCGGCTGTTGATGTATCTTTGCAAGTACATACAAAACTGACATGTTTAATGATAAAGAGAACCAGTCATTGGAGACAGAGGCTGTCATTGCTGACCTCTGCTGATTAATACAAATAGTCTGTAATACTTAATAACTATCTGCAATAATTTGCATTCATGCATATGGTTGTAAAGGGGGCTGTACAGCATCCAGAGCTCCCATAAAATTTTCTTCGGACCCACAGCTTCTGCATACATAGTAATGTGCTGGGGTGTTGTGTTAATTTTTTTTTTTTATGGAGGCTCTGCACGCTGTGCAACCCCCTTTCTTACTGTCATGTCCATGAGTCCTCTGATCTGGAGCTAATACCTAATATGAAGATTGGGAGTATCGACTTTCCAAATCTGTGTGTTTGTTTCAAGTTAAAAAGCATAACAGCCCGGCAACTAGTATTTTCAGAAATTCAGCACCTGTTGTTGTAAGTAATATGTACCATTACTTGCTTATCCTCTGATAAGGTCAGTTGCCAGGCTGTCTCTGGGTTTTCCTACCTGTGAGTCACAGACCAGGAACACACACACACACACACACATACACATTATATATATATATATATATATATATATATTAGAAAATCCAGAATTGTTAGAGGTCAGCAGTGGCAGCCTCTGCATTTTTCTCATAACAGGTATATATATATTTTAGACATCTTGTATAAATGTGCGAACACGCACTACAGACCATTTTAAAGTAATTTAGACTCTACTCTTATTCATCACTTCCATAGGTCTGCATTAGTTACTGCTGTATTCAGTACATGCATTTGTGCTGGCAATATCAGGGCATCAGATTGCATTTTCTAACACTGCTTTATAAAAGAACAAGGAACTGAAATGTATCTACCTTGTCTCACTTCTATTCGAGGGCTTATTTATGCCATTTTAGTGTGGCTCCATATTTCTGCACACCACCACACATATATGGTATGAACAAGGCACATAGGAAACAATTGATTTCTATGTGTGGTGGTGTACAGAAATACGCAGCTTATCAGGCATTGGGGTTAATCTACTAAAGGCAAATAGATTTCCTTGCAGAATGCACAATTTGCTCCAGAGGTTAGAAAATGAGTTGAAGCTTCACTTTGCAAAAAATACCCAGTCGCATGCAAGGGAAATAGAAAACAGCATTTTTGCTTGCATATTATTGGATGATGGAAGCCAGCAGATCTTCACTTCATTAACTAAGCTCTGGAGCAAATTCCTATGCAGAGTGCAACTGCACTTGCAAAGTGTTCAGTCTATTTGCCTTTAGTAAATAAATCCCAGTGTGTGAACAAGCCCTTTTTAGAGACATCCTTGCTTCCTCTTAATTATGGTACCCCTGTAACTCTGACCAGATAGATAGATAGAAATAAAACTAGATTGGCTTATACTTTGGTGTTGATTCACTAAAGGCAAATCCACTTTGCACTGAAAGTGCACTTGGAAGTGCAGTCGCTGTAGATCTGAGGGGAAGCTCTGCTGATTTTATCATCCAATCATGTGCAAGCTAAAATGCTGTTTTTATAATTTTCCTTGCATGTCCCCCTCAGATCTAAAGCGACTGCACTTCCAAGTGCACTTGCAGTGGATTTGCCTTTAGTAAATAACCCCCTTTGACACATAAAAAAGGGCCTAATGTGTCAATACTAAAAAACTAGAGTTAATTACGCATAACCAGCAATCAAACTTTTACTGTATTCTGTGGCTTTTGAGACACAATCAAATTTCTAGTGCTGATACATTAGGCCCTAAAAATATCTTCACGTGGAATGTTAAGTGCCCCCCCCAAACACCAATTATTAAAACCACGTACCAACCAGATGACTCCGTACACACATCTGTGTTCATTGGGGTTCGCACAACATGTGCTAATCTAAAGATTAAAAGCAGCATTTGGCCAGCAAAACACATCATTGGACTGACTAGAGAAGTGATAGCAGTGCAGATTGGGCGCTTGCTGAAAAAACACAGGCGTCTTTGCATCCAGCATCTGTGCAAACATTATCTTAGAAAGAAGCTTGAAATTTGGAAGAAGTCCTGTCAGCTCCTAGATCCTCTTGCCATGGATTGTATGGTTCAGCCTATAGTCCTACAGCTGGAGCCCCAGGTTTATTGTGTCTGTGCAAGAGCCTCCAAAAAGTTCTCCTGAAGGCACAAAGCAGAAGAGTGTCCACAATTCAAAGAGGAGTTTTCAAAGGACAGGATGTGATATGCCACTATCTTTTGTCAATGGTCGATCATACAGATATTGCACATAACGCCCTCCCCTTCTGTCTGTGTCCCTCGTGAGCTTTTGTCATCTTCAGGAAGCTGCTCTCACTTGCTTCAGCCTCTCAGATCATCTAAGGCTGTAAACACTGGAAGACACAATAGGCAATGAGGAAACAGAAAACCATCTTTTGCACATTGACAAAGATATTTCCGATGGAGAGAAAGACAGGGAGCAGTTTCTGAACGAGCAGCGTCATTTGATCTGTCAGCATCAAGGGTCAGTGTGACATGCAAGACCTTAAAAGTTCTATAGCTTAGGGATATTTTAGTGCTTGAAGCAGGTGGAGGGATTTTTGAGGATTTTTTTTTTTTTACAAAGCTACATTTTGGCATCCCAGAAAACATAGCCCATATTTCTTTATGCCTAACATACTGCTAAAAACCTTAAGTTAGACCATTTTCATTGTTCTATTTGAATTAAATATGGTAATGCAAAATACTACATCCCCCAAGATATAGCTATGCTCACTATATAAGAGATTTGGGCTAGCTCTTATTACGTTATATATCATGAGCATCGTTGCCCTGGTAAAGACCTACTAAGTTCTAACATACCGAGGCTGCAATGGCAACACCCAGAAACAATACCGCAGGAAACAAATGGGCAATGGTAACTTGTTAGATTTTAATAATAGAGATTAAGGTTGTTTAAGACTGGGTTCACACTCTTGCAAATTGGATGCATCCAATTCGCAATAGCAGGAGATTTTGGCTCTCTATGGAGCCTGTTCACATATCTCCGCTGCGGCTCCGGTGCGAATTTTACAGGAGTCCTGTGCGTCCTTTGGTCCATTTCAGGTTCGAATTCAGCCAAAAGTTTACACCGGACCCCTGCTGTGAGCCGCATGCAAAGATAGTGTGAATCCAGTCTTACTTTGCAAAAAAACTTTCAATCCAGGCCTCTGCCTCCAGCCCCAGCCCCCATTAATAAGAGCAAATTTTTATAGGTCCCACTCAGTGCTGCCATTCTGGCCTCCCACAGCCTCCAAGGAAAGCGCAATCACATATTCCAGGAGCCCTGCAGGGCAACGCTGGATCTGCGGGACAGGTGAGTTGAGTGTGTTTTGAGTTTAACCCAGCATAACCAGTAAGGAGGAATGTAAGGGGTAGTTAAGTTCCTCTTTAATGAAATATTTATATCCCCCCACCCTTATTTACCTCTACTTTCTTTGTCCAAATCAGACTGTAGGCTTGGTAGGCTTTGATGTCATTAAATTGTTTCACAGCATGGTATATTCACACTTAGGTAAAAAGTTCCTACCACAGGTCAAAATGTCAGTTGAAAAGTTCAAACATTTTTGCAGCTAACAATGCAAGGTTTGCTATTAAAAACATTTGGAAAATACTTGTGTACAACCAGGGTGCCCATACATGGATGGAAATTTGGCAGATTTCTGCTGAAAAGGCTGAATTTCAGTCCATGTCTGGCTTAACTCTCCAGGGCATACATAGTATCCCTGTACAGACAACAAATACAAGAAATCTTTGTACAAGAAACAACAAATTAGGGGACAATATTAAAGGCGATCTTCAAGCATCAGCAAAACTTTTGCCCCAAATCTCTCTCTCCCCATTTTTAGCAGGTTTCTACATTCATTTTACTCTTTTATTTTGTTTTTGTAGTATGAAACAACTTCTATAACTACCTGTGACATCATAACTATGCTTGTAGCTGCTGGGAGGAGGTGACAATGGCATTACCTACATCAGCTGCTATTGACAGGCACCCCCAGAACTATATCTCCCAAGAGCCCTTTCTGTAGAAACACTCTTAAGGCCCTATGCACACATGGGTAGCAACACCATATTTTTGGGGAACTAATCAATGTGTGCATGTGGAGAAGGACAGAGAAGGAGTGTGGGGGGGGGGGCAGAAAAGGAATGTGGGGGGGCTGGGGCAGGCATAGTTTTGTAGTCTAGCAGTGAAGAACTCAGACATGGCTAACATCAATGGCAACATTGCTTGGGGATTTCAGAGGCAGCGTAATCAACTCATTACAGGAAGTTCAGAGCTCACTGGATTTGTGACAGGATCATCAGGTATTTTTCTGTACTTTCAGTTTCTTTAAAAGGATAGAACATCAAGGAATATGGATGTATTGCCCACACATATACTTTAAAAGGACAGCTTTTATATGCAGCTCTGAGCAGTAAGGCAATTCATGTAACTGGCCTAGTAAGCATATTGTTACTCAGTGCAAACTGCAAAACAAAAAAATCAACTCTGTGCAAGTTCAGTATGCATACATTAGGTGAGCAATACAGAGTTGTCTAACCTTGCATGGAAGGAATAGATTTATATGCTTTTGTGTATAAGGGTTTCAAAGAACAATTCCAAACAAAAAATAAACCAATGAAAAAGCTATCAAACACACATTGCAGGTGTGTGAAAATTAAAAAAGCTGATCAGTTTATCTTCTTCTGAATATCCAACACCCTGCAGCCAGATTCTGGACCATTCCTCATAGATAAGGTAGGTTATCTGCTTTTGGAGTATTGTGTTTCTCTGCTTTGTAATTCTCTCTCCATTTCTGGCTGTTATTTCCCAAGACTGGTTTGAATCAGCATTTGCACATTGCATTGTGCTGAAAGCAATGATATGCAAAATGTGATGTACTGAGTGTAACAAGGTCCAGGGTGGGGGGATGTTGATAGTACTGAGATGAATGGTGCTATGTGTATAGTGAATTTAGTGTGTATGTTTACACTGTGCCAAGTCGTGCAATAAAGTGCATTGTATGAGAACAATCAGGTGTTACTGTTCCGGGTGTGCCCACAAAAACATTTCCTGGGTACACATCCCAACCTTTTTTGGTTTTATAGTAAATATTGTAGAGGTTTTTTTTTTTTTTTAAGGCACCCAAAAAAGACTAAAAGAAAAAATGATATATAAAAGAAAAAATGTACAAACTTTATTGTAAAGACTATAAAAATGATTCAAAGAAGCGTAAAAGCTGATCATGAAGTGTTGGGTCAAAGATGAACCTTTAGGGATCTCACAATACATAAACAGAATATACTGAATTTCACACTGTTACCCTGTAGATCACTGATGGGTACACCTATCCATCAAAATGAACCACAATTACACTGGGAAAAAAAAACTATATAAACATCACTGATCCACTAACTAATCCACACATAAGTGCAGATACAAAGTGGATGATGTCATATGAGATGAATGATACATAATGGATGCCCAACATAGGATCACAGTAAATACTAAGTTCTAATGTGTTTCAATTACATATAATCTTCCTCAGGGGGAGATAAGGGGAAATTCGTCTACAATGAAAACACACGTTTTTTTCATACTAGCCCTGTTTATTCTAGGTGGAGCCGAGATATTGTATGGCAATCCTTGTGAGGTCTATCTTTGGTGGGTGACCAGTGTGGAGCTGTCACTGACTTCCAAACCTCTGTATTTTAATTTTGTATTAAATATGTATTGCAATGAACTGATGGACACAGTACATGTATGTGGCTCTCTTCATACAACCATCATATGGTGATTCATAGAATTCAGTTTGTTTTCATTGTAGATTCATTTCCACTTATCGTCCACTGAGGAAGGTTACATGTAATTGAAAAGCATTGGAACTTCGTATTTACTGTGACTTTGTATCTGCACTCACGTGCAGATTAGTCAGTGGATTGGTGATGTTTATATAGGCTTTTTTCCCCATGTAACCGTGGTTTATTTTGATGGATAGGTGTACCCATTAGTGATCTACAGGGTAACAATATGAAATTCAGTATATTCTGTTTATGTGGGATCCCTAAAGGTCCATCTTTGACCCAACACTTCGTGATCAGCAATTGCACTACTTTTAATAATTTTTATGGTCTTTGCAATAAGTTTGTAAAAAATATCTTTAGAATCATTTTTCTTGTGGATGTAGCACACCAAGTTGAAACATTATGTAGTCTTTCAGGTTTGTTGGGTGCACATCCAAATTCTCACTGTGACACATAGGGCAGACAAATACCAGGTTGAATGCAAATATCTTTATTCTTTACAAACCAGGGTAGAAAACAGAATTTGTAACGCAATTCATGCATACCTGTGTGAATAAAGAATGATTAAGTGCAGTTATTTCATGAAATGTGCTACGGTTTCTATCTGCTTGATACCCTGGTTATTACAGAATAAAGATATTTGCATTGAGAACTTACAGTGACACCAGCCAGGTACTGGCCCTAGCTAAAGGCATCGGTTGGTGTATTTCGTGTTTTTGTGTATAACACGAGTTGTGCTGTCCAATTACCACTCTGCTAGTCTGCGATACCTTAGTCCACAGTTGGCTTAAAGCATTTGTTACCCCACCACTTCATATGCCTGATATACAAGCTGCTGTACCATGTACTTGAATAAAAATGTATCCTGTTCTCTTTGTATTGCTTCCTTTGTGTGAAATACCTGGTGTTCTGCCAGTCCCTCTTCTTTCCTATTAAAAACTGACCACACTCAGCAGGATAGAAAACCATGGTCAGTTTTCCAGCTATGCTGGGAACTCAGCCTGCTCTCCTCCAATGATCAGACTTGTGCTGACATGCCCGCTCTGCGCGGTTATTAACTGGGAAGCTCAGTGTTCTGCTGCTTCTCCTCCCCCCAGATTTTATGCTGCTGAGAACAGAGGCAATGTTTCTTTTTTATATCTATATAAAAATGTTTTGCCTTTCATTTCTGTTTGAAACGGAATGGGTTGTTTTACAAGGCGATCATTTACAATCACTTTAAAAGCCCCCCTTTTGCATAGTTGACCTGAAGACCTGATCACATGCTAGAGAAAGTAATATTGTACACTAAGTGCCGGTTCACACTACAGCGACTTGGGATCCGACTTGTAAGTCCTCAAGTCGCCCTAAGTCGCTGGACATAAGAAATCCCATAGAAGTGAATGAGAGCCATCTTAATGTACACTACTGAAGTTGGTCCGACTTCAGAAAAGGTTCCTGTACTACTTCAAGGCGACTTGTACCCATAGATTGGAAGTCGCCTCCAAGTCAGATCTCCATCTATATTAAAGCGACTTTACATGAAAAAGAAAAAAATTGACCCAGGTACTCCCCACGTTTACCCAGGCAACCCCCTCCCTCCCACAGAGCTAATTATTTTGTGATTGGCCACAGCTAAAGTGGCCTGTTCTGGAGGTGACTAAGTCGCGTTGTACGTTGCTCAAAGTCACACTGAAGTCGCCTCAAAATCGCCTTGCAAAGTCGCGCTGTAAGTTAGGTTTCCCCTGTATGAACCGGCACTAATGGGATGCTAGGCTTCTGAATACAGGTTGATATAATCTGACTGCAAATGCCCACTTTTTGTATTCTACACCACTTTCCTTTCATGAAAGGGAGATTGAAGTATCTGTGTTTTACTGTTGATTATAGGATTGTTTAATCTGATGATTATAGGATTGTTTATACTGCTGCTATCGATATAAAGCCATGCTAGCATGTTTCCCATCTTTTAACCACACCCACTAAAAACACACCACTATCGGAGAGTGTTAGCATGGGCTTTATTGTTCTTTTATTGAAACACTGTAAAATTGCAATGTGCTATTGACATAAAAAAAGCTGATTAATAAAATCCCTAGGCAAAACCTCCCCTTCTTTGCAAGTCCTAGCCTTTTTCTCTTTTTGGAGAGCATAATTTACTCTCTGCTGGCTTTGGTTCTCCACCCCTTCTGTCACCTTTCCATATAACCTTTTATGTAGCTGCTAGGAGAGGGAGGAAGGAGCTTAATACAGAGTGTTACCAGTGACAGTTCTGAGTTTGCTGGGGCTGCTGGACATCCAAAATGGTGGTGCCCAGCAGCAGTCTCGGGGCATCTGGATGTCTACGCTATGGAGGCTTTTACAGGTAAATAACATGCAGAAAATATGTTAAAGCAGTACTAAACCCAAAAGCAGACATTATATTGCAGCTTACCAATTCTTAGCTGTGATTGCTGCATTTGGGTTCTTTTTTTTAGGCTTTTTTTTTAATTTTTACCTGGTGATCTGGCCAGTAAGTCTGTTTTTCAACAGAACACGCTCTTTACAGATGTAGCAGTTAGAAGGTTGAAACAAACCAAACCATTTACCACTGACAGGGGTGTTTACAGTGATGAGCTTTTATGTAAAACCTTTATCCTAAAAGGGGAAAAAAAAGGCGGTTGCTGTAACTGCTTAAAAAGTATTAGCTGGAGTTTGGCTGCTAGTACTGCTAAGTACATCCAAATCTGCAGTATATACACGACCCTCCCCCAGACTGACAATGCTGCTGTCTAAAGGTGCCCTTGCAGTCCTTCATCCAGAGTGGGGTCACTCTAATACAGGAGGTGCGTTACTGGCCAGATCACCAGGTGAAAACAGAGGGGAAAACGCCTAAAAAAGAAAATGGATGCAGCCACCACAACTAATGATTGGTAAACTGCAATATATTACATTTTTGGGGTTTTTGGTTTATTACTACTTTAAATGAACCTATAATCCTGTGTAAGGAGTTTTGATAAAATGGTCTGGCAACAGTGGTGGCCCGTCAATAGGGGGTGCATGGGCGCCGCCCCCCCCCATGCTACTCATCATAAAAAAATAAAAAAATAAACTGATGGCCCTTTAAGTGTGTGCGGGACTCGGGACTCCGGACACACAGGTGTATGGGAAGCATGACGTGCTGCAATCACTGAAAAAAATAAAAATAAAATGATGGCCCTTTAAATGTGTGCAGGGCCCTGGACACAGATGCTATGGGAAGCATGATGTGTTTGCAATCAAGAAGCTCTATTGGCTTCCTTTAGATAATCCTCTGGATGCAGAGCTCTGCGCCCTGAACACTCCCACTATAGCTTTGTTCCCTGTTGTAGTTAGTAATTGGCGGGACCCGCTCCGTCACATCAGGTTTCTGGCTGATCCGAAGGTGGATACTGTAAGAGCTGTAAGTACGAGGGGGGGGGGAGAGGGGTGACACCTGATGTGAAGGGGGGCACTGATGGGGACTCCTGATGTAAAGGGGGACGCTGATGGGGACACCTGATGTAAAGGGGACGCTGATGGGGACACCTGATGTAAAGGGGGACGCTGATGGGGACACATGATGTAAAGGGGGACGCTGATGGGGACACCTGATGTATAGGGGGACGCTGATGGGGACACCTGATGTATAGGTGGACTCTGATGGAGACATCTGATGTGTAGGGGGACTCTGATGGGGACACCTGATGTATAGGGGAACTCTGATGGGGACACCTGATGTATAGGGGGACTCTGATGGGGACACCTGATGTATAGGGGGACTCTGATGGGGACACCTGATGTATAGGGGGACTCTGATGGGGACACCTGATGTATAGGGGGACTCTGATGGGGACACCTGATGTATAGGGGGACTCTGATGGAGACACCTTATGTATAGGGGGATACTAATGGGGGCACCTGATGTAAAGGGGGATGCTGATGGGGACACCTGATGTAAAGGGGGATGCTGATGGGGACACCTGATGTATAGGGGAACGCTGATGGGGACACCTGATGTATAGGGGGACGCTGATGGGGACACCTGATGTATAGGGGGACTCTGATGGGGACACCTGATGTATAGGGGGACTCTGATGGGGACACCTGATGTATAGGGGGACGCTGATGGGGACACCTGATGTATAGGTGGACTCTGATGGAGACACCTGATGTATAGGGGGACTCTGATGGGGACACCTGATGTATAGGGGGACTCTGATGGGGACACATGATGTATAGGGGGACTCTGATGGGGACACCTGATGTATAGGGGGACTCTGATGGGGACACCTGATGTATAGGGGGACTCTGATGGGGACACCTGATGTATAGGGGGACTCTGATGGGGACACCTGATGTATAGGGGGACTCTGATGGGGACACCCGACGTATAAGGGGACTCTGATGGGGACACCTGACCTATAGGGGGACTCTGATGGGGACACCTGACCTATAGGGGGACTCTGATGGGGACACCTGACCTATAGGGGGACTCTGATGGGGACACCTGATGTATAGGGGGACTCTGATGGGGACACCTGACATATAGGGGGACTCTGATGGGGACACCTGACATATAGGGGGACTCTGATGGGGATACCTGATGTATAGGGGGACTCTGATGGGGACACCTGACATATAGGGGGACTCTGATGGGGACACCTGATGCATAGTGGGACTCTGATGGGGACACCTGATATAAAGCGGGATGCTGATTGAGATACCCGATGTAAAGGGGGGCAACTGCTGTAAAGGGGGACTCTGATTGGGACACCTGATGTAAAGGGGGACTCTGTTAATAACACCTTATTACTATTTTCTTTTACTTGAAATGTGGATGTAATTGGCTTACTGTGAAGGCACAGTGAGGCTGCATATGGTGGGCACAGTTTTATCTAGCAGTAATGATACAAAATCACCTGATAAATGGCCATTTACAGTCCTGCATTACTAACAGGTTAATTTTTTCGCCTTTTTGCGCCCCCCAAAAGAAAATTTTGAGCACCAGCTGCCACTTTCTGGCAACAAGGTCTCTTTAAAGTGGTTGTAAATGCACATACTAGCTCATTATGAAATACTCACCTTAGGTTGAAGCCCCCACAGCGGTCCCTGTACACTGCTCCGACCGGCGACATCGCTCCCGGAGTTATTTCCGAGCATCGCAGGCTCTGATGCTGCGATTGGCCGGAGCCACATTGACATCACTCCCACGCATGTGTGCAGGAGCCACCGGTAACGGCATGTCAGCTGAAGTAGCGGCACGAACAAGAAGTTGCTTCAGTGTGCATGTGCCGATGACGTCGGCACATGCTGATACAGGGGATATCTCCTAAACCGTGCAGGTTTAAGAAATATCCACGGTAGCAACAGGTAAGCCTCATTATAGACTTACCTGTAGTAAAAAGTGGATTGTAAGGGCTTACAACCATTTGAATGGAACTTGGATCAACAAAAACACACAATGACGCCTGCCCCTCACATGCACAGCTTGCCTGACTGAATATATAAAACAAAGTATGTAACGACAGTATGTATGCATCAGGATAAAGAATGCAATCTTGAATGTGGGGGTCTCAGGAAAAGCTTCAGGAGTAGTCAAGGTCAGCGGCAGTAGAAAGCAGGGAATTCGGATAGAGTCTTAGCAAAAACATCAGCTGGAGAATGTGTGGAGGAAGACCAACTGTGCTCTTGACACCCAACCATACTACACAGATGACCATATCAAAGATGAACGCCTAACTGAATATCAGACAAGAACCCAGCATCACTTTTCTGGTCCATAACCCTTACAATCATTTAAAGTCTATGTAAACCAAACGTTTATTTCCTAGCATATTTGGCACCAAGATTCACTGTATACAGTTTTCTAAAGCAAATAATCTTTGTGGATCTAAACTACTGACCAGTGGACTCTGTGCATAGCTAGCCAGCGTTTGGGCACTGTATCTCTCGCTGGAGTGCTTACTCCAAACAGAGTATTTGTGATCCCAAGGAAAAATATGTATGCCAATTTCTCCAAAGGCAGCATTGTTAAACAGCAGTAACAGTAACAAGTAGCCAGAAGGCTTCTTGGATGGAGAAAATAAAAGTACAGTTGTTAGGTGTGGGCAGAATAGACTTCTCTAAAGAGGAGTAGGGATGAGCTTCGTGTTCGAGTCGAACCCATGTTCGACTCGAACATCGGCTGTTCGGTCGTTCGCCGAATTGCGAACGATATGGGCCGTTCGCGCCAAATTCGTGTGGCGCGTCATGGCCCATAATTCACTGCGGCATCGCAGTGCATTGCTGGCTGATGATTGGCCAAGCATGCACTATGACCCGCATGCTTGGCCAATCACAGCGCCGTCAGTAGAGAGAGCTGTAATTGGCCAAAGCCAGGGTGGCTTTGGCCAATTATGGCTCAGGGGATTTAGTACACACCCCACACTATATAAGGCCGCCTGCACGGCGGCCCTGTGTAGTGTGTGTTCCGGTGTGCTGAGAGATAGAGAGAGAGAGAGACAGTGTCATTTGATTTGAGTTAGATAGATTAGGCAGAACAGTCAGTCAGTTAGCTGCACTTACAGTGTATTGTGTATATATATGCATCCCAGGTGTTGCATATATATATATACACTGTATTCAGTTTAGCTAGATCCGTTCCTGTTATCTTCTATCTAGACTATTTACATTTAGTGCAGTGTGTCCTGCTCACAGTGTTCAGCTAGATCCGTTCCTGCTATTTACATTCAGTGCAGTGCGTCCTGCTCACAGTGTTCAGCTAGATCCGTTCCTGGTATTTACATTTAGTGCAGTGCGTCCTGCTCACAGTGTTCAGCTAGATCCGTTCCTGCTATTTACATTCAGTGCAGTGCGTCCTGCTCACAGTGTTCAGCTAGATCCGTTCCTGGTATTTACATTTAGTGCAGTGCGTCCTGCTCACAGTGTTCAGCTAGATCCGTTCCTGCTATTTACATTCAGTGCAGTGCGTCCTGCTCACAGTGTTCAGCTAGATCCGTTCCTGGTATTTACATTTAGTGCAGTGCGTCCTGCTCACAGTGTTCAGCTAGATCCGTTCCTGCTATTTACATTCAGTGCAGTGCGTCCTGCTCACAGTGTTCAGCTAGATCCGTTCCTGGTATTTACATTTAGTGCAGTGCGTTGTGCTCACAGTGTTCAGCTACATCCGTTCCTGCTATTTACATTCAGTGCAGTGCGTCCTGCTCACAGTGTTCAGCTAGATCCGTTCCTGCTATTTACATTCAGTGCAGTGCGTCCTGCTCACAGTGTTCAGCTAGATCCGTTCCTGGTATTTACATTTAGTGCAGTGCGTCCTGCTCACAGTGTTCAGCTAGATCCGTTCCTGGTATTTACATTTAGTGCAGTGCGTCCTGCTCACAGTGTTCAGCTACATCCGTTCCTGCTATTTACATTCAGTGCAGTGCGTCCTGCTCACAGTGTTCAGCTAGATCCGTTCCTGCTATTTACATTCAGTGCAGTGCGTCCTGCTCACAGTGTTCAGCTAGATCCGTTCCTGCTATTTACATTCAGTGCAGTGCGTCCTGCACACAGTGTTCAGCTAGATCCGTTCCTGGTATTTACATTTAGTGCAGTGCGTCCTGCTCACAGTGTTCAGCTAGATCCGTTCCTGCTATTTACATTCAGTGCAGTGCGTCCTGCTCACAGTGTTCAGCTAGATCCGTTCCTGCTATATACATTTAGTGCAGTACGTCCTGCTCACAGTGTTCAGCTAGATCCGTTCCTGTTATCTTCCTACTGACAGGCAGGCTTGTCTGGTTACAGTATATAAAGCTACCTTAAGAAAATTACAGGTGTTCTTTTTGATCCTATTAGTACCACGGTCAGGCAGCTAGACTATTTACATTTAGTACAGTGCGTCCTGCTCACAGTGTTCAGCTAGATCCGTTCCTGCTATTTACATTCAGTGCAGTGCGTCCTGCTCACAGTGTTCAGCTAGATCCGTTCCTGCTATTTACATTCAGTGCAGTGCGTCCTGCTCACAGTGTTCAGCTAGATCCGTTCCTGGTATTTACATTTAGTGCAGTGCGTCCTGCTCACAGTGTTCAGCTAGATCCGTTCCTGCTATTTACATTCAGTGCAGTGCGTCCTGCTCACAGTGTTCAGCTAGATCCGTTCCTGCTATATACATTTAGTGCAGTACGTCCTGCTCACAGTGTTCAGCTAGATCCGTTCCTGTTATCTTCCTACTGACAGGCAGGCTTGTCTGGTTACAGTATATAAAGCTACCTTAAGAAAATTACAGGTGTTCTTTTTGATCCTATTAGTACCACGGTCAGGCAGCTAGACTATTTACATTTAGTACAGTGCGTCCTGCTCACAGTGTTCAGCTAGATCCGTTCCTGTTATCTTCCTACTGACAGGCAGGCTTGTCTGGTTACAGTATATAAAGCTACCTTAAGAAAATTACAGGTGTTCTTTTTGATCCTATTAGTACCACGGTCAGGCAGCTAGACTATTTACATTTAGTACAGTGCGTCCTGCTCACAGTGTTCAGCTAGATCCGTTCTTGCTATTTACATTCAGTGCAGTGCGTCCTGCTCACAGTGTTCAGCTAGATCCGTTCCTGGTATTTACATTTAGTGCAGTGCGTCCTGCTCACAGTGTTCAGCTAGATCCGTTCCTGCTATTTACATTCAGTGCAGTGCGTCCTGCTCACAGTGTTCAGCTAGATCCGTTCCTGCTATATACATTTAGTGCAGTACGTCCTGCTCACAGTGTTCAGCTAGATCCATTCCTGTTATCTTCCTACTGACAGGCAGGCTTGTCTGGTTACAGTATATAAAGCTACCTTAAGAAAATTACAGGTGTTCTTTTTGATCCTATTAGTACCACGGTCAGGCAGCTAGACTATTTACATTTAGTACAGTGCGTCCTGCTCACAGTGTTCAGCTAGATCCGTTCTTGCTATTTACATTCAGTGCAGTGCGTCCTGCTCACAGTGTTCAGCTAGATCCGTTCCTGGTATTTACATTTAGTGCAGTGCGTCCTGCTCACAGTGTTCAGCTAGATCCGTTCCTGCTATTTACATTCAGTGCAGTGCGTCCTGCTCACAGTGTTCAGCTAGATCCGTTCCTGCTATATACATTTAGTGCAGTACGTCCTGCTCACAGTGTTCAGCTAGATCCGTTCCTGTTATCTTCCTACTGACAGGCAGGCTTGTCTGGTTACAGTATATAAAGCTACCTTAAGAAAATTACAGGTGTTCTTTTTGATCCTATTAGTACCACGGTCAGGCAGCTAGACTATTTACATTTAGTACAGTGCGTCCTGCTCACAGTGTTCAGCTAGATCCGTTCCTGTTATCTTCCTACTGACAGGCAGGCTTGTCTGGTTACAGTATATAAAGCTACCTTAAGAAAATTACAGGTGTTCTATCCCAGCTTAGTGCAGCTACAGGCCATTAGTATGTCTGGAAGGCCAAGAAGGAGAGGCAGACAGTCACAAGCCAATAAGAGAGGGCAAGCAGGCTCTGTGTCTAGTGCTGGTCGTGGAGACGGTGCATCCTCATCAGCACGTGGCCATGGGACACGCTTGGCCTTTTTTTCGGCAGCTGGCCGTGTTGAGCCGCAACATGCGGAAGACTTGGTCGAGTGGATGACCAAGCCGTCCTCATCCTCCTCATCCTCTCTCACCCATGCCCAGGGTGCTTTGTCTGGCAAAGCAGCGGCCTCTTCCCTCAGCTCAATGTCATCAGTGACTCCTTCCCTAGCTCCACCATGTCCTCATGAGGATTCCCTCGAACTGTTTGACCACAGTGTTGGGTACATGCTCCAGGAGGATGCCCAGCGTTTGGAAGGCTCTGATGATGATACTGAGCTCAATGAAAGCAGTAACATGAGCACGGACAGAGGGGGTGCCCAAGAAGGACAGCAATCTGGCAGTCATGCTCCCCCTGCTGCAGCATACTGCCAGGTTTGCTCCAGTGATGAGGAGGGAGGGGATGATGAGGTCACTGACTCAACGTGGGTGCCTGATAGGAGAGAGGAGGAGGAGGAGGAGGAGGAGGAGGTGGCACATCACCAACTAGGCAGGATGCCCTCCAGGGGCCAGCCTAAGGGCAGCACATTGACTGCATCACACCCCAAAGCTCCACATGTGCAGGGCGCTGCAGTCTCTGCGCGTTATTCAAAAAGTTCTTTGGTGTGGGCCTTTTTTGAGACGAGTGCATCAGATCGCACCGCTGCTATTTGCAACATATGTCTCAAGCGTATCTCGCGTGGCCAAAACATCTCCCGCTTGGGTACCACATGCTTGACCAGACATATGTTGACCTGCCATGCAGTTCGTTGGCAAGCGTATCTAAAAGACCCACACCAAAGAACAAAGACGATCTCTCCTTGCTCCTCATCAGCTGAGATTTCCAACCCCACTAGACCTTCAGTCCTCTCTGAGACCTGCAGTGAGAGGAATGAAGGTGTAGAATTAGGTGTGTCACAGCCAAGTACTTGTGGGCAATCTGCTTTTGGTACACCGACGTCAGATTGTACCAGGCAAATTTCCCTGCCCCAGCTGCTGCACCGCCGAAAGAAGTTTGCTCCCAGCCATCCACATGCCCAGCGGTTGAATGCTAGCTTGGCAAAATTGCTAGCACTTCAACTGCTGCCTTTTCAGTTGGTAGACTCTGCCCCCTTCCGTGAGTTTGTGGAATGTGCGGTTCCTCAGTGGCAGGTACCCAAACGCCACTTTTTCTCACGGAAGGCGATTCCGGCTCTCTACCGGCATGTGGAAGGCAATGTCCATGCCTCGCTGGACAGGGCGGTCAGCGGTAAGGTGCATATTACCGCTGACTCATGGTCCAGCAGGCATGGACAGGGACGTTACTTAAGTTTCACGGCGCATTGGGTGACTCTGCTGGCAGCTGGGAAGGATGCAGGACAAGGTGCAGTAGTGTTGGAGGTTGTTCCGCCACCACGCCTCCAAAATGCTGATTGTGACACACCTCTCTCCTCCACCCCCTCCTCTTCTTCTTCCTCCATGGCCTCTTCCTCGGAACCAGCGGTGCTCCGTAGGCGTTCAAGGGGCTACGCAAGTACGCAGGCCAAAAGATGCCATGCGGTGCTTGAGCTGGTGTGCTTGGGGGACAGGAGCCACACTGGGGCAGAGGTTCTGTCAGCTCTGCAGGGGCAGGTTCAGAGGTGGTTGACGCCACGCCAACTTAAGGCAGGAATGGTGGTTTGCGACAATGGCACCAACCTCCTCTCTGCCCTCCGACAGGGACAACTGACCCATGTGCCCTGTTTGGCTCACGTCCTTAACTTGGTGGTGCAGCGGTTCTTGGGCAGGTACCCGGGCTTACAGGATGTCCTGAGGCAGGCCAGGAAAGTCTCTGTGCATTTCTGCCGGTCATATAATGCCAGTGCTCGGCTGACGGACCTCCAAAAGGAGTTTAACCTGCCCAAGAACCGCCTAATCTGTGACATGCCCACCAGGTGGAACTCGACGTTGGCCATGCTGCAGCGGCTGCACACGCAGCAGAGGGCCATCAATGAGTACCTGTGCGACTATGGCACCAGGACAGGGTCAGGGGACCTTGGTTTTTTTTCCCCACGCCAGTGGGCCATGATCAGGGATGCATGCACTGTCCTGTCACCATTCGAGGAGGCCACGAGGATGGTGAGCACTGACAGTGCATGCATCAGTGACACTGTCCCCCTTGTCCACCTGTTGGAGCACACGCTGCGTGGAATAATGGACAGGGCACTTGAGGCAGAACAGAGGCAGGAAGAGGAGGACTTCCTTAGCTCTCAAGGCCCCCTTTATCCAGACAGTGTTCCTGCGTGCCCGCCGATCACACAGGAAGAGGACGAGGAGGAGGAGGAGGAGGAGGAGGAAGATTGTGTCAGTATGGAGGTGGAGCCTGGCACTCAGCATCAGCAGTCTTTAAGGGATCAGTCCCAAGGAACACATGGACTTGTACGTGGCTGGGAGGAGGTGGCTGCGGACGTTGTTGTCCTTAGTGACCCAGAGGACTCCGGACCGAATGCCTCAGCAAACCTACGCTGCATGGCCTCCCTGATCCTGCAAAGCCTGCGTAAGGATCCTCGTATTCGTGGTATCAAGGAGAAGGACCAATACTGGCTGGCAACCCTCCTTGATCCACGTTACAAGGGTAAGGTTGCGGACCTTATCTTGCCATCGCAGAGGGAGCAGAGGATGAAACATCTTCGGGAGGCCTTGCAGAAAGGTCTGTGCAACGCGTTCCCAGAGACTGGGAGGTTACAAACTCCTGTTTCTGGACAACGTGTTGCTGAGGCTTCGGTCAGTCAAAGAAGGAGCGGTGGAGAAGGTGGCCGTCTGACCGATGCGTTCAGACAATTTTTTGGTCCGCAGCCCCAAGGTATGATCGGTTCCAGCAACCATCGCCAGCGTCTGTTTTACATGGTGCAGGAATACCTAGGGGCAAGATCAGACTTGGACACCTTTCCCACCGAAAATCCTCTGGGTTACTGGGTCTTGAGGATGGATCACTGGCCAGAGCTTGCACAGTATGCAATTGAGCTACTGGCCTGTCCTGCATCCAGCGTTCTTTCGGAACGCACATTCAGTGCTGCTGGAGGCGTGGTAACCGATCACAGGGTGCGTCTGTCCACCGACTCGGTCGATCGGCTGACCTTCATAAAAATGAATCAGTCTTGGATCACCACCAGCTACCAAGCACCTGATGCAGATGTAACCGAATAATTTTTTTTGAAATCTCAGATCCCTTCAAAGACTGCCTATGCTGATGCTGAGTGACTATCCCTGAGTAATTATCCTCTTCCTCCTCAATCATCACGCTGATAGCTTGTAAGAACATTTTTGGTTCTGGGCGCCACCACCAGTGCCTAAGGCACAATTTTTCAGCCCCTGTTTAACAGGGGCGTGTAATTACAATTTTTGATGTAATACTTTGCAGCAGGGCTCGTTCCTGCATTCCAACTAGAGTGTCTGTGAGGGGTTGCAGTGTTGTGGCACCAGCACCAGTGCCTAAGACCCAATTTTTCAGCCCCTGTCTAACAGGGGCGTGTAATTACAATTTTTGATGCAATACTTTGCAGCAGGGCTTGTTCCTGCGTTTCAACTAGAGTGTCTGTGAGGGGTTGCAGTGTTGTGGCACCAGCACCAGTGCCTAAGGCCTAATTTTTCAGCTCCTGTTCAACAGGGGCATGTAATTACAATTCTTGATCTAATATTTCACAGCAGGGCCCTGTGAGGGCTTACAGTGTTTTGGCCACAGCAACACCTAAGGCCCAAATTTCTGCTGAGTATATAGGGCAGGACCCTACTTTCAAACATCTAACTTACAAACGACTCCTACTTGCAAACGGAAGGAGACAACAGGAAGTGAGATGAAATCTACCCCTAAGGAAGGGAAATTCTCTCCTGTAAGAGTTAATATGGGAAAACAATTTCTCCTTTCCACTGATGCTTTCCAATCCTTGTTCCACAAAAAAACCCAAATTTTCAAAAAACATTTTTCATTGGGACAAAAAAGTGAGGTGAAATCTTCTGAAGAGGAGGAAAGACGCAAAACAAATGTCACAGGGGTGATAACCCTTCCCTATGTTTTCCAAAAAGCTTAGAAAAGATTTTTTGGCTGGAGCTAAACACATTAAAAATGTTCAAAATTACAAACAGATTCTACTTAACAACAAACCTACAGTCCCTGTCTTGTTTGCACCGCCTGAATACTGCTGTTCAGAGTATATAGGGACCTTTCCTTATTTTAATTTGGGTGCGGGGTTCCCCTTAATATCCATACAAGACCCAAAGGGCCTGGTAATGGACTGGGGGGTACCCATGCCGTTTGTCTCACTGATTTTCATCCATATTGCCATGACCCGACATGACATTAAACCCGCAAGCAGTTTTAAATGAGATTTTTTCCTTTAAAAATGACATTTGGTGCAGGGACTGTTCTAAACATGGGAAACACGCGTCACTTTACAGGCATACTATAGACACCCCCCAGGTACGATATTTAAAGGAATATTTCACTTTTTTTTTTTTACTTTAAGCATCATTAAAATCACTGCTCCCGAAAAAACGGCCGTTTTTAAAAGTTTTTTTTGCATTGATACATGTCCCCTGGGGTAGGACCCGGGTCCCCAAACCCTTTTTAGGACAATACCATGCAAATTAGCCTTTAAAATGAGCACTTTTGATTTCGAACGTTCGAGTCCCATAGACGTCAATGGGGTTCTAACGTTCGTGCGAACTTGCGGTCCGTTCGCGGGTTCTGGTGCGAACCGAACCGGGGGGTGTTCGGCTCATCCCTAAAGAGGAGTTTCCAGAGCTGTCCAGGGGTTTTGCTGAGCCAGGGCCAACACTAATGGGGGACATGTGTGGGCCGGTACTGTGCACAGGGCGCTGCCGTACCAACCTCCACTTCCTGTCATGCTGGTTCTTATTGGACAGGCACATGAACTCTGTGCAGCTACACTTTCCGCCCCAACAATCTCTCCCTTCATCTCCGGTCCAGATCTTCTATTCTGCTTCGGTCTCCTCTTTCTCTCCTCCCCGCCATCCTGGTCCAGCCTCCCCTGTTCTCTGCGTTTCTCCTCTCCTTCCCCACCATACATAGTTTCAGCACTCTGGATCGCTCTTTCTGTAAGTGGGGACTCTCATGTTAAAGGGGGGTTACTGATGTTAAATGGAAACTCTGAAAGTAAAGGGGATTCTGATGGTAAAGGGGGACTCCTGATGTAACGGGGGATTCTAATGCGAAAGGAGGACTCCTGATATAAGGGGGGACTACTGATGATGACGGGGACTACTGATGATGACGGGGGACTACTGATGGTGAAGGGGGACTACTGATTTAAAGGGCCAGTGCTGATGTGAAGGGGAACTCTGATGTAAATGGGGACTCTGATGTTAAAGGAGGACTCCTGAATGTTTGGCATATATACCCTGGGTGCTGGATAACTATTGTCCCAGCCCTGGTCTGAGTGCCAGCTGTGCGGGAGCTCCTTGCGGGATCAGAGTGCTCCCCTGCCCACATGTGAGGACTCCACTCCTCACATACCCCTGCTGGGACTCTGCTCCATCCTCAGCTCAGCCCAGCCTGGATTTATTATGTTTATCTGCAGCCTTAGCAGCAACAGTAGCGAAAGCGGCATGAGATAGGAAACCAGGGCAGCTGCGGCAGGCTTACTGCGGCATATGGGGGCAGCTAGTGGCACCAGAGAACAGGACACTGGATTTTCCCCCAGAACTGTACACCAGGCAGACTGGGCATCACACCGCAAGCACACACTGCATAGGACGAGAGCAGGGGGGGTATTAAACAGGTACACATCAGTGAACAGCAGGGGCAACATACACCTCTGGGGGAATTTAGGATGGGGGTCCTAGTAGATGATAGGCTCAGCGATGGCATGCAATGCCAAGCTGCTCCTAGCAAAGCAAACAGAATATTGGCATGCATTAAAAAAGGGATTAACTCCAGAGATACAATGATAATGATACAATGATAATTCTCCCGCTCTACAAGACTCTGGTCCGGCCGCACCTGGAGTATGCTTTCCAGTTCTGGGCACCAGTCCTCAGGAAGGATGTACTGGAAATGGAGTGAGTACAAAGAAGGGCAACAAAGCTAATAAAGGGTCTGGAGGATATTAGTTGTGAAGAAAGGTTGCGAGCATTGAAATTATTCTGTCTGGAGAAGAGACGCTTGAGAGAAGATATGATTTTAATTTACAAATACCATACTGGTGATCCCACAATAGAGATAAAACTTTTTCGCGAAAGGGAGTTCAACAAGACACGTGGTCACTCATTAAAATTACAAGAAAAGAGGTTTAACCTTAAACTACGTTGATGGTTCTTTACTGTAAGAGCGGCCAGGATGTGGAATTCCCTTCCACAGGCGGTGGTCTCAGCGGGTGGGGGGATCAATAGTTTCAAAAAGCTATTAGATTATTATTATTATTATTATACAGGATTTATAAAGCGCCAACAGTTTACGTATCGCTTTACAATATAAAAGGGAGACAATACAGTTATAATACAATAAAATACAGGAGGATTAAGAGCGCCCTGTTCAAAAGAGCTCACAATCTAATAGGGTGGGGCAGGTGGTACAAAAAGTTGTAACAGTGGGGAATGAGCTGATGGAAGTGGTAAAAGAGTAGTTAGAGACGCGATAGGCTTTCCTGAAGAGATGAGTTTTCAGGGATCGCCTGAAGGTAGCAAGAGTAGGGGATAGCCGGACCGGTGGAGGTAGCGAGTTCCAGAGGATGGCAGACGCTCTGGAGAAATCCTGGAGACGAGCATGAGAGGAGGAGACGAGAGAGCTTGAGAGTAGGAGGTCTTGAGAAGAGTGGAGAGGACCATTTGAGTGATATTTGGAGACAAGGTTGGTGATGTAGCTCGGGGCAGAGTTGTGAATGGCTTTGTATGTTGTGGTTAGTATTTTGAATTTAATTCGCTGGGTGATTGGGAGCCGATAAGCACCTGAACGACTGCAACATACAGGAATATGCAATATAATACTGACTTATAATCACACACATGGGTTGGACTTGATAGACTTGTGTCTTTTTTCAACCTCACCTACTATGTAACTATGTAACCATCTATCCCTGGTAGAAAAGGCTCTGAGATCCACACATCCTGACTAGGAAGGCAGATCCCACACTCTACATCTATATACCAGAGCACAGTACAGCTGCTGACCGCCCCCCCCCCCCCCCCCCACTATATGATCATTACAGATTACATTGCTGAATTTCAGCAGAGAGGGGTTCACCAGTGCTCCTCCCTCCTCTTCCAATCCCCCTCTGCACCCAAAGGAGTTTAAATACCACAGGAACCACCACCATAGGAGTTTTACCACAATAAATAAAAAGAAAGGGAGAAGAGTTTTTTTATTTTATTGTAGAAGGGATCTGGCCACGGGGATCAGCCAAAGTACTTTGCACCGACACCTGAACACACACTTTTATTAGAAGTTGGGACAGTTTGTGGCAGTTGGGGACATATGCAGGAGGCTTAAAGTTGGGCAGCACAGTGGTGTAGTGGGTAGCACTCTCGCCTAGCAGTAAGAAGGGTTGCTGGTTCAAATCCCAACCACAACACTACCTGCCTGGAGTTTGCATGTTCTCCCTGTTCCTGCGTGGGTTTCCTCCGGGTACTCCGGTTTCCTCCCACACTCCAAAGACATGCTGGTAGGTTAATTAGATCCTGTCTAAAATTGTCCCTAGTATGTATGAATGTGAGTTAGGGGACCTTAGATTGTAAGCTCCTTGAGTGTAGGGACTGATGTGAATGTACAATGTATATGTAAAGCGCTGCTTTAAAGGGTTGTAAACCCTTTACAACCACTTTTTACTACAGGCAAGCCTATAATTAGGCTTACCTGTAGCTTCACTGGATATCTCCTAAACGTGCATGGTTTAGGAGCTACCCCTGTATTTGCATATGCTGACGTCACGGCACATGCGCACTTAAGCAAACTAAAGCAATGGCAGGTACGTGCCATTGCTTCAGTTAGACTGTGCCGTTACCGGCGGCTCCCGTGAGCATGTGTGGGAGTGACGTCATTGCAGCTCCGGCCAATCACAGCACTGGAGCCGCGACACCCGGAAGTAGCCCCCGGGAGCGATTTTGGCCGCCGGAGTGGTGAACGAGGACCGATGCGGGAGCTTCGATCTCAGGTAAGTAATTCTTAATGAGCTAGTATGCTATGCATACTAGCTCATTATGCCTTTGTCTTGCAGGTTTTTTTTTTCTAATTTTTTTTTAGGGTTTACAACAACTTTAAGGCTGCTTAGATAGCCGCCTTAGGATAGAGGGGGGGCAGGGTAAATGCACCTTCGCCTAAGTAGACAAAATTCCTTGCCCTGCTGCTAGGTGGAAGTGCTAACCACTTTGCCACTGTGCTGCTCTAGGCTTTCTTCAGCCTCTGAACAGCACCCCCAACATCTGGGTAGCAGGACTCAAGGTCCTGCCTTCCCTGGTAAAAAGGGTGGGCTCACAGCTGCTGATGTAGCCAATGGGTCCAACACTGGTCTCCCCAAAAATGGTGACCTATACTGGGGAAACTTTCCCATCTGGTGCTGTAGCCAATAGCAGGGAGGGGGCAATGAACTGCGACAAGAAGGAATCTTCTGCTGAACTGATCTAAGGGACTATCAGCCAGAATATGTAGCAAAACCTGTTCATTTTACTGACATGTCAAATTAAAATCCTATTCTTTTCTTATGAATCTGGCTCATGTTTACACAATGTAATTTAGTTTAAAAGTGAAAATGGACTATATTTGTACATTTCCACCTATTCATGTGCAATACCATGCACTGAAATACATATGGAACAGTATAAATCCATCTTTTTGCTTCTCATTCATTATTTCAAATTGTTAATCATGATATGATATCACTTTTGGTACAACATTTTAGTCTCAGTTCAGTAACAAATTTTACATACTGAATCTAGCAAAATGTTTAATAAAAAATGCAATAACAAAAATGTATGCCCCCCCCCCCCCCAAAAAAAAAAGAAAACAAAAACCTTCAAAATAAATTGATATAAATGTTTAATTTTAGAGAGCTGCGGCAGTCCTGGAGAAACTGAAATTGTTATAGAACACTTCTGGACTGCAACTCTACCTATTAAAATCAGCTTACACATAAACACACCTTTCATTTTGTAAGCTTTAAAGCACAGGCTTGCTCTAACAACATGCATTTTGTTTAGAAAATATATGATTTCCCTCCATTGAGATTATAGGTGTCCATGTTCAGAAAATATCCTCCAAATTATATCTTCAGCAGTCAGAACTACTTTTTTTTTCTTTGTATGAGGGCAGCTATCACCCCATTCATTAATACACTATTACATATTCTGTGTAAACATCAATAAAAACAAAAAGTGCTGTGTGCCAACAATGCAAAAAATAAAAATAAAGCGCTGAAACAATCAAAAAAGTGTCCTTTGCTTATTTTGTCATAAATAAGTTAAAACGCTCTGAAACAATCCATATATTTCTCCAATATCATAAAGTGTCCCAAGCAATCAAAGATCTTCAAATTTATGGTGAAAATAAATCCCATCTCAGAGACATAAACCACCACCAAAATGTGCTAAATAACTCACCAGAAATACTGGCTGGTAAGATCAACAACCAGCAAATGTGCATATGAATGCAGAATGCAGCTCTAACAGGGGTGCGGGGGATCTTTCTTCAAATTCTTTGCTGCAACGTCATAACATATTTATGACAAAATAAGCATTGGACACTTTTTTGATTGTTTCAGCACTTTTTTTTCTCTTTCTTTTTTTTTTGCATTTTTGGTACGCAGCACTTTTTGTTTTTATTGATGCTTACAATATGTAGAATTGTAGTAATGAATGTGGTGATAGTGCTGTCCTCATTTGAGAATACCAACATCACATACGTAGATAACTGCTGCACCAGAAAATACTAGCATACAGTTAGCAATTTAACCACTTCAGCTCTGGAAGATTTACCCCCCTTCATGACCAGGGCATTTTTTCAAAACAGCACTGCGTTACTTACGGATAATTGCGTGCTCGTGCGACGATGCACCCAAATAAATTATTATTTATTTATTTTTTCCCACAAATAGAGCTTTCTTTTGATGATATTTGACCACCTCTGTGGTTTTTATTTTTTTGCGCTATAGACAAAAAGACAGACGATTTTGAAAAAAAAAGAAAAAGTTTTTTACTTTTTTATAAAACATATCCAATAAAAAAAAAAATAAAATTAGAAAAAAATATATATATATTGCATATATTGATTGGTTTGTGCAAAAGTTATAGCATCTACAAACTTTGGGATATGTTTATGGAATTTTTATTTACTAGTAATGGCGGCGATCAGCGACTTATAGCAGGACTGTGACTAGTACTATGGGAAGGTAGAGATATGTGTTCCTGCTTTGTAGAAACACAGGATCAATACCTTCCCTACTGACAGAATGGCAGTCTGCCTTGTTTATATAGGCAGAACGCCATTCTGCTTGTGTCCTGAACGATCAGCAAGTCCTGGCGGACATTGAGTGGGCATGTGCCCCAGACCCGGAAGTGCAGGATCACATACTATGTACGTGACCCTGCGCAGGAGAGACACCTTGCCGCCGTATGTATATATTATAATATATATATATATATACACATACCCTGTTTCCCTGAAAATAAGACCTAGCGTGATTGTCGGTGATGGCTGCAATATAAGCCCTACCCCCCAAATAAGCCCTAGTTAAAGTCCTTGTAGGTCTTCTTTTCAGGGTAGGGCTTATTTTTGGGGAAACAGGGTAGGGCTTATTTGCGGGGTAGAGCTTATATTGCAGCCATCATGCTCTTGCATAGTGTATTTGCCTTTAATAATTTAACCCCTATGTTCCTAACTTTCTTAATAGCAATTAGTAATGTTAAAATGTAGTTCTGGAAAAATATTGAGGATGCAGCCATAGAAGCATAAATATATTATAGAAAAAACCTGAATCGCGCTAAAAATAATGACAATTAGTGAATATCTAGTGAAACCATATCAAGTTGATGGGATATATAAAGTCCCATCAATATACTAAATAGTGTGGATAAGAATCCTACAAGAGCACTGGTGATATAATATACACAAAATTCGATACATGTGGATATAAAGGATATATTGATAAAGATCTCAATGATCGATATTTGAAACCAAATTCAGTACAAAAAGTCTCTCAGCAATCATATGAAAAAGTCCACCCATGCAAAACAACAAAAACAGTGCAAAGGACCACACAGAAGGGAATCTTCAGTTGTTGGATAGCAAAACAAATTGTGATCCACCACCAGTATGGAAGGGCTTACTTCTTACCAGACATACATGGTCCCCCATTACAGAGGATCATATAAGTCATGTCAGCTGTGTTGGTAAGTGGAAATCCCGTGCTGAACTGCTGAGCTCCGGCTGTGCCTCAGACCATCATAGGGGCCAGATTGGTGCCAGATGTAAATAGCATGTAATAAAAAGTAGAGAACTCCGATCGTGTAAAAACCTTTTAACGTTTATTCTAAAAATGTCAAATACACACTTACATAAGTATCGATAATCAAGCCTGAAGTCCGGTGTGTCGGCCAAACACATACAGACAGACCCGTCTCTCTGGAGAAAACACACAGACTGGAGGTGATGTCAGCGCCTTGTCCTGCTCCGCCCTACGCGTTTCGTGATAGGTCACGTCATCCAGGGGCACGGGCGGCGTGCTGCGTCACCTCCCTAAATACAAGAGCCTTGTACCAAGCCTCGCTCTGAGCTGCGATCCACCAATGAGCTACCAAATAGCCGATATGGAACGCGGAACCAGACCAGGATGGCCAATGCAAATAAATAAATAATATCACTACTAATTGGCATGGCAGTGCATCGGAAAAAGTACGATTTAATACAATAAAGCATATCTCACCCCTCCGGTGCATTGTCTGTCTCTCAAAGCTTGAATGGAAGCTCCGGACAGCCCATAAATGTTAAACCTACATAAATTAGACCAAAAGCATCTCGTGTTGGTGATAAACCTAAAAATGCTTACGATCTTTTTAAAAATTATTAAAACTTATTATTAAAATATTTAATATTCACAAAAAGACCCTGGTATATATAACAAAAACATAATTGTCAATCGGAGGATAATGGAAGATGCCTATGCTTGTCAATCGTAACCCTAAAGCAGGGTGCCGTTGACATAATAAAGCGGTGAAAACCTCATACTATGCATAATTCCTCTCAACATTAGCTGACCTCTGTCTAATATATGCACATTCAAATAACCAGTGGCTCTCACTGATCTAATAATACTGAATATATACCGACCACTTCGATCCTGTCAAATAAACTAAAACCGGAAGTGAAGAAAATAAAACTACTGGGACCACAAACACAGCGCGAATCACTGCCATCTACTGATCAAATCACAGAATACACAGTGAAACTAACATTGTGCATTGGATAAAACCCACTAAAAAAATTTGAAATAAAATAAAATATCACACTCCCAACTTTTATGTGGAGACCCAAATCAATAATAAAATAAAAAAGGAGAGAAATATTAATGCCACAGATATGTGAAATGTGAGATAGGTCTCAAAAATAATGACCCAAAACCAGCCTCAGGGGTCCCCACATTAATATCAAGGAGGACTCATAAGGTCCATTGGGTGTAAGCTCAAGAGCAAAAACACCAACTGCCCAATGTCCCAAGAATCATATGCCTGATTGATGCTCAAGAATTGTTGATAAACGCATTCATGTCAGTATCAACATTGAGCCCAAAGGGGACATAGGACCTGAGTCTATGGATCCAGGACATTTCACACTTTGAAATCTCTCTGACCAATGACCCACCCCTCCAATGGGGTCTGTATTTGTCAATACCTATATAAAGCGTATTAGAGGGGTCTCTACCATGTACCTCATCAAAATGTCTTGATACTGGGTGTTTATCGAAACCCCTTCTAATATTATTTATATGCTCAGTCAGTCTGACCTTCAGTGCCCTTTTGGTCCTCCCCATGTATTGTAAACCGCAAGGGCACTGTATAAGGTAGACCACACCTTCAGATGAACAAGTTATGAACGGTTCCACCTCATATGTAGGTAAAGTCTAGTAGAAGTAAACTGACTGATTTTCCTATCTCTGCACCTATTGACAATGCAAACCTGGCACTTCTTACATCGGTGGTAACCAGTGAGATTGTGAAAAAAATTCCTATCCTGACTCGGTGGATCTTGAACCGTGGGGGCAATCCTATTACCAAGCGAGGATGCTCCTTTGAACACAACTTGGGGGTTATTTGGCAATATGGTTCCAAGAACCTGATCACTGGTCAGGATATGCCAGTGTTTACGAATCAGACCCTTAATGCTTTTATGTTGTATTGAAAACGTCGTAATGAAGGGCAACGAGAATTGGGCATTATCCCTATCTGGTTGTTTGTCTTTCAACAGTAACGATCTATCTTTATCTTGTATAGATTGAAGCGTTCTTGATAGAACCCCACTGTCATACCCCTTATCCAAGAACCTTTTGGTAAGGACAGCTGCCTGGCTGTTGAAAGTGTCAACCTCAGTGCAATTCCGTCTTAGACGTGCATATTGACCATGAGGAACTGCCCTTAACCAAGGCTCATAGTGACAACTGTCAAGAGGGATGTAGGAGTTCTTGTCAGTCGGCTTGAAATAGGTGGATGTTATAAATTTATCACCTTTAACCATGATTTTCAAGTCCAGAAAGTTTATTTCTTCACAACTGGTCTCAAAATTCAATCTAATCCCTCTGTTGTTGTCATTCAGGAACAGCATAAAGTCCCGAAGTGCAGCCTCACTGCCATCCCATAGGAGGAGGGCGTCGTCGATATACCTTGCCCAGAGGACCAATTCCGGTCTGGCCTGGGCATTGACGATGTCCTCCTCCCACTTAGCCATAAAAAGGTTGGCCAAGCTTGGGGCATACTTGGCACCCATGGCCACACCCCTATCTTGGCGATAAAATTGATGGTCGAACCAAAAATAGTTGTGACTGGCTGCATACTCTAGAAGTTCCATAATAAAGTTGATCTGGGTTGGAACCAAACCGGATCCTCTGGTCAGGTGCAATTTGACTGCCTCCAATCCTAAATCATGAGGGATAATCATATAGAGGGAGGTCACATCAGCCGTGACCAACCATACTCCTTTCTTGGGGGTGATAGTGGACAGCATATTGATAACCTGTTTGGTATCCTTGATAAACGAGGGGACCTTCTGAACCAAAGGCCTAAACCACTGGCAACAAAAGTGAGTACACCCCTAAGTGAAAATGTCCAAATTGGGGGCATTAGCAGTAAAGCGCCGCTAGTTTTAGCAGCGATTTACCGCTGTTATAGTGGCACTTTACGGCCACTAGCTTTTAACCCTCGCTAGCGGCTAAATAAAGGGTTAAGCGCCCGCAAATTGTCCCTGCTGAAGTGCTTTGCAGGCGCTCCAGCAGCGCTGCCCATTGATTTTAACGGCAGGGGCAGTTTAGGAGAAGTGTATACACCCCTCCCGTACCGCCCCAAAGATGCTGCTTCCAAGACTTTTCCCGTCCTGCAAGTGCACCGCCCCAGTGTAAAAGCACTCGGGCTTTCACACTGGAGTGACAGGAGAGGCGTTTTTCAGGCGCTTTACAGACGCTATTTTTAGCGCTAAAATGCCTGCAAAGCACCACAGTGTGAAAGGGGTATAAGGCTCAGCTGCCTCTTTTTACCACTCCCCCAGTCGTCTAATAGACATCCTGACTACACTCTCTGTGATAACGGTGGTCTGGATCTTCAGCATGCTGTCAGCACAAGGTAGCTTATTACATGGATGCAGTAATGGTACATACTACTACCAGTACTACTACTACTACTACTAATAACTACATACCTACACATGTTACTTTTTAGCCAACTTGATTGCATTAGACTGATAAAAATATATTATGGATCTTTCTTGGACTAATGTTTTACCTTTTTCCAAATAGTCTCTGTTAGACTATATCAGCAAAAAAATCTATTGCTTCTGATTCAAACTGTGTTTTTTTTTTTTTGCAGTCTTAAGCTTAGTACACACTGCTAGTTTTTTGTTTTTCGTTCAACCTAGTGAGCTGAATGAAAAAAAAAACCTGACAGCTCAGGTCTAAGCTGCTGTACCAACAATTTCATGTTAGTACAGCAATCTCCTCCTACTTTTGTGTTATGACAGGGGACAGCCCCCCACCAGAACACTCCAGTCAACGCTTTCAGCCAATGGTTGAGAACGCTGATCGGTAGCCAATTGGCAGCCCTTTTTCAGTCTTGCCTCTTTGACAGAAGCCAGGCTGAATGGCCAGCTTCTATTGGACCAGCTGATGTACACAGGGCCGAATGTCTCTATTGAACTAGCTTATGCCGCCCCACATTCAGGCCCATGTGTAAAGGCTTTAGGCCTTATTCACACTCTGTGCAGAGTCCTGAATTTTTTTTCTGCACCTGTTCCTGCAAGGGCATAAAAAAAACCTATTGTTCTCTACGTGCCATGTTCACATAACACTGGTCTGCATTTTTTTCTGTGCATTAAAATAACTCACATGACACCAACATTGTGATGTGAACAGGGCGCACAGGGAACAATTGTTTTCTTTATGCCCTTACCGAAACCTGCCCATGACATTAGTGTTGTGGTGTAAAGATAGCACAGAGAAAACAATTACTTTAAGTGTAACTCCACTTTTGTTAAGAAAAAAACATTCCCCTCTGGGTGATCTATGTACATTGTAAGGATTATAACAAACTCTGTTGCAGATTCCTACCTTTTGTTATTCTGAAGAAATCCATGTGTGTTTGTCTGTGCCTCTGATCTGAATGAGTCTAATGGGAGTGGTTTCATAATTAACTGTCAGGTGTGCAGCTGTAGGGCACTAATGAGGAAATCTGCCGGGCCTGCATCCCTTTAGACAGGTTCCTATTGAAAGTATCTCTCCAAAAATGAAATTTTTGTTGCAGGGGATGCCTGAAATCTGACTTGTATCTTAGTGCAGACTTCTGGGAAAATTGGTGAGCCAATCACACAAGCAGGAAATTATGTTTCTGGGGAGTAGTCAGTGCACACTCTGTGTACAGAACAACTCCAGGTAACCATATTGCAATACATTCTCATAAAATTACAGTGGCTGCAGATGAAAAGGAAAGGTACATTTTAATAACATTTAATTACAATATGATTAGTGTTGCAATTATATGCGCTATATTATTTTTTCTTTATTTGCTATTTTTTTTCCCTACAAAAGTGGAGTTACTCTTTAAATGCAGGTCACTGCACATGGTGAGAGCCCAAAATATTCAAATCTACATGTTTTTTTCCATCAGTTTTTGTGCAGATGGGAATGAGGCCTACTCACAGATGCCGTCATGTTGGGAGGATTTTTTCAAATAACATAATTTAGCATTAAAAGAGTCCTGCCAATGACCAGAGCAACAGTGCACGTGGTGGCCTGCTAAAAGCTTTGTTAGAAATATAAAAGCTTAGACAATCTTTCAAAAAATGAACAAACACATCATCATCACAGACACCTAGCACACAGGTAGGGCAGATGCAAGAAAAAATATACCAGATCACCTGAAGACAGTTGGAAAGCTAATTGTTTGGACGTAATCCTAATATAATTTACAATGATACGAAGCCCTAGGCCACACTCTGTGTATACCAACCAATAATCATAAACCAATATTATACTGAAAACGAAAGAATTGTTTTCCATGTGCACTTGCAGAGACCTGAGTATTGCTAGTTCAGAAAAATGCAGGTCTCTGCACATAGTGTGAATGAGTCCTTAATACTAAAAACCCGTTTTTCTGCTTTGTAAATTGCTACATTTTAGTATAAAAACACGATGGGCAATGCTATGTATACCACAAGTAATGATATTTAAAAATGACAGCAGCTTGATGTGTGTTTTCTTTCTAAACATAAATGACTCTTGTAATTCCAGGTAAAAACCCAACAAAAAAATGCTTTATGCTGCATTCTGCTTTGGCGATCCCAAAATCTCCTCTGTTCTAAACCTTCATTTTAAATTACCTGCATGGTGAAAACCAGCAAAGAATACATTTGTGCTGTTAACCTATTTTCTGCAAAGAGATGAAGGTCTACATAATCCAACGTCATGCTATGTCCTGCAAGTAAAGGCCTCACACACAGGAGTATACTCCAAATATGCTGCCAGAGGTTGGCAGAAAAAAATGCCTCTAATCTTGTGTATTTTCACACATTTAAGCACATTTACAGGAGTATATCATTTATAGGAATAAGAGTTTAAGGGCTTGCATGTGCATGGCCACATTAAATGATATATAGCTGCATTCAGCTACTGCTCTAAAAAAACACTAGACACCTCTAACAGCTGGATTTTTTCTGACCATGTACATGAGGCCAAAGCGTATCAGGTTTATGTGTATTTTTTTTTCCAAATCAGTAAACAACAAGCCCACAGCATGATAAAGGGTGGTAACAATTCCTGTACACCAGAGAAAAACATCAAGCATATTTGTTATAATTCTTCTTCAAAAAAAAATATGAATATTTTTGAGGCTTGGACAATTCCCCCGATTCAGCTTTTTTTTCTGATTACAGATCCTACTGCTACTAGTTCCAAAATAAGCCCTGGGAAATCTATGACCACAGCCAAGAGTTCTCCATAGGACATCAGTGTGATATCCTCTAACTAGCTGGCACCCATTCCTTTCCAGGACATAGACAGGAGTGAGCAAAGAAGGGGGTGGCAGTTTCTGACTTATGGTACCAAAGATAGCACTACTTCTAAATTCAGCAACAAGATGTGGATTTATGGAAAAGTTTTCTTCCTTTTAGTTGCAAAAACTTCTTGATGCCCTCTGTAGCAGTAATGCTACCCTCTCGAAAGTTGACCATACACCAAATTACAGCCAGACGGTAAAGCAGTTAAGGTGCAACCTCTGCCACAATTTTTTTGTCCCATTTTTGATAGAATGGGGAAGGATTAGAGTCACTATGATATTTTTAATGTGTTTTGTGTCCTTGTCAGAAGGTTTACTATAATTTGGAAAATGCCTATTTTCATTGAGTGTGAAAAGGGTAGAACCTCTGGAAGTGTTTCTGTTGCCATCTGTGTCCTCATTAAGAATACTTTCTAATATTTCTGTCTCAAGGACGCCTCTTTGCCATGATGTGACAGTATCTCTGGGAAAAGAGGCGATGGTAAATCTCCCCAACAAAGGAAACAACCTAACAGAGGTTTTTAACCCTCATAGATAATGTCCAAAGCCAAGAGTTTACTTTTTTTTTGCACAATTTACCAAAGATTTAAGTTAACAAAACAATAACTCATGACAAATAGAAAATAGGGGGGAATTGATTTCTACAAATGTTATTACAAGCTACTGAGAGTACAGATCAATTACTACCAAGGATTGATGAGCTTAAAAAAAATCATATTAACACTAACCCCTAAACTAATCACCAACACTGATGCTTGCCCTTCTGCCATATACTTACCTTATTCTGATCGGAAGCAATAAGCAGAGCACCAACAGATAGCAGACCTGTGCTGAAAACTAACAGAATTGCTCCTTCAGTGTTAAAGGCTACTTATCTTGTGTTCTTTATTTAAATTAAATCTGATCTCCCACAAACATTAGGTGTTTGCAGATCCTATATGTGTGTATTTTGTCATGTTACTTCCTTTGCTTTTATCCTATTTGCATCCATAATTAAAGCTTTTACCAAGAGTGCTAGAGGGAATGATATTGAACATTTAAACATGCACTTTTCAGATCTTTGATCTTCATGGTTCAGAGGAAGTGAGGTTGCTATTTTGTTTGGGATTTTGGTACAGGTAAATGCAGCATTCAGCAGAGTTTGTTCATCGTATGGACACCTGTACTGTGAAATGCCAACGGCTATTGTGCTTTCAAAAGCTTTGCTGGGACACAATTTGGTGTTAATCCTGATGAAAGGTGTGTCAGCTAGAAGAGTTGAGCTTGTCGCCAGTGGTTGCCACACTGAACTGCTGACTAATGAAGCGAGCTTCTAAGTATGCTTGTGTGGAAGTGTACAATTTGGAGATCTTTCTGCTTACAATGTAGACTTTGTAATGACACATATTTTAGATGTGTAAGTAGGATGTCTATAGATTAAACATAATATTTCAGAACAATATTACAGATCAAGGGACTGAGGTAGGAATACCGCCAGAGTAAGATAAAACTAGAGAGGAAATTGCTCTAATACTTTTTTGATCTGGTCTAATGCCTCAAGTGAACTTTAAAATTTTTTTAAGTTCGTACAGAAACATTAAGCATATTTTATTAATATGACCAACTACCACTAGCAGAAGGATCACCATAAAGAACGGATTTAACAACGAGAAAAGTGATTTTTTTGTTTACATTTTTTGTATAACATATCATAACTTAAAGCTACAACCACTCTGAATAATTGGTTTAATACTTATAAAATATAATAAACCACCCAGTGTGCCACGATTCAGCCATTACATAAAATTCATGTGTATACTTCAAAAGGATTCTAAAATAATGTGAAAATCTACAACAATATTTATATATACTGTGCCCAAAATTATGTGTGTAAAAAATAACACCAATATAAATGAAAGTTCATGCAGTAATCAACCCATGCAATGAAACGTGAAAATCCTTCTGCCAAAAACCACAACAGATCCCTATGTGTGTGTAATAGAGTCTCTACCACCAGTGAACGTCTTACGGATGTATAGATGGGACTCTCACCTTCGAATACAGACCTTCTAGTTACAAAAGGTCTAATAGTGCTTGTCAACTTTTAGAAGCTGGTATAAGCTAAACAACTGGTTCAATGATTATTCTCCTCCTCTGCTCCAAAATACATAAAATCAGACATAAAAGGTTACACAATACAGCAAAATAAATGTCAAGTACGGTACTATCAAGCTGCACATCTACACTGGACTGGTGCAATTATAGTCAAGTAAAGAGCTGGGTATCTCTGTAGCAAGATATATCATCTATCCCACTCAAGGCCCTTCCATGGATTAACACTTTGTGTCCAGCTCAGGTGAGGGATTATCCTATCCTAGGCAGTGGTGGCTAGTGGGTTTTTCTTGGGGGGGGCGGCAATACCCCGCCAGCCTGCTGCCGTTTGGTCTGGCACGTACCCCGTCTGGGTGGTGGGCTGCGGGCATCAGCTCCAGGGTCCTCTACTCCAGCACAGCAGACCCGATCCTGGTGGCGGGTGGCAGGCTGCGGGCAGCGGCTCCGGTGTCTTCAGCTCCAGCACAGTGGCTTTCGCCGTGCGTCTCTTCTCTACTCCTAAGTGCTAGGCATCCAATAGGATGGCCTGACATGTTGGCCAATCAGGAAGCAGGTCTCACGACCCGCTTCCTGATTGGTGGGGAGGAGATTTAGTGTGAAAATAGTGAATATTAATTCGCTATTGTCACACAACTGGGTGGGATCAGGGCATAGTACCCTGCGCCCAGCGCCCACCCTTTTTTGATTGGTGGGCTGCCACTGATCCTAGGTACTACATTTAAAGTATTCCGTTCATTAAAATCCAGGGGTCCTAGAATTCATTACTTTTAGTGCCAGTAATAGGAAACCCCGGCTTTTTGTCTGGATTGACTGATTCCAAATTTAGCCAGTTCCAAGAGGTAGGTAAATGCAGATTAGGGGATTTTCAAGACTCAAATACCATCTTTACCGACATGGCAGGCGATATTTCTACAGCAAATTTTATTTTACCACCTCGTGGTGCAGAATTTTTAGATACACCCACTAGTTTAGTGCAATTACATGTAGGACACTGGCTAGTACGGCAAGGACTCTCTAATGTATTGGGAAAAAGATTTGAATAAAAGATTTTCAGTTTATCAAAGATATTGTATATATCATTTCATATATAAATCCTCTATCTCTTTGAGACTGCAGGAAGCAAGGTACAAGCTTTTGCAAGCTTTTGACTATATGGTATAGATCTCCAGAGAAGCTGCACAGTATGTTTTCTAATGCTGACCCCATTTGTTGGCGCTGCAGAGAAGAAAATGGAACACTCTTCCATATTTTCGGGACATGTCCCAGAACCCCCCCCCCCCTATTGGCAAGAGGTGTGTGCTTTGATTAAAGTTATCTCTGGGCTCTCCCTTGATCGGGACGCAGCAGCATGTTTGTTACATTTCAGCCCTCTCTCTCGTGGGTTCGATATCACCAATCGGTAGCAAGATTCCTTTATGTGGCGAGGGATATGCATACTGGCACATTGGAAGTCCTCCTCTCCACCAACGATAGGGCACTGTATTAGAGCAGTGAATGAGATAAACCATATGAAGGAGCTTACAGCATCAGTGAAAGGGCAGGAAACTTGTTTTCGTAAAACCTGGAATGGGTGGATTTATTTCACCTCAACTGTGAAATATAAGGCATTCCTTCCCTGATCCTGTATCCAAAATATCATTATTTAATATGGTTGATGATAACAATATAGAAGGAAATTTTTTTTTTTTTGGAGGGAGGGGTGGGGAAAGAGAAAATGATGGGGGCTCTGTGTATTACCCCCACAAACAACATACACGTAATGTTATTAAATAATAATTTAAAAGCCACCTATTGTTTATTTTATTAAGGGCCATGAGCTGAGCAGGCTCGCCAGGTACATATGGATGTATTGTAAATGTGCATTCTGTACTTGGCAATTAGATTGTTGGGTACCTGAATAGTAGTGTATATTTATGTTCTTTGTCTTGATTTATTATATATTAGGGACTATGAATGTGTGCCATTTTTAATAAGTTGTTATAAATAAAGAGTATTAAAAAAATACAACAAATAGACCTCTCTGCATGTAAAGTTTTATCCCTTTATTATTGTGATAAAACTGCACTCACATGAACACATATATACAGATTCTAAACACCGCTAGTCGGAGGGTGGTTCAACCCACAGCTCACTGCACCACAGTACAGCCCTCTCTACTGGCACCTTTCCCTCACCTCTAAAGCATACACAGATTACCTCCATACTTAAAAAGCCCTCACTGGACCCCACCAACCTGAACAACCTAAGACCTACAGTATGCCCCCATTTACTTTTAGAACGCTTACTCTACAACCATCTAAACTCCTACCTCACTGAAAACAACCTTCTTTACCCCTTACAGGCTGGCTTTCACTCACAGCACTTCATAGAAACTGCCCTACTAAAGCTTACTAATGATATGCTACAGTAACTGCTAAATACAAAGCCCACTACTTCATACACTTATTGCAAGACCTTTCTGTGGCCTTTGATACTTTATCACCTGCTCCTTCTCAAACTCTGCTCCCATGGCCTTCAAGATCCTGCTTTTTCCTGGCTCTCTCATCTAATACAGTGCTCCTTCGGCATTACTTACAGCTCTATCGCTTTCTCTCCACTTTTCTTTAGAGGTTCCCCAAGGCTCTGTTCATGGACCCCTTCTCTTCATCTATACCTCCTTTATTGGTCATTTGATAACCTCCCATAGTTTCCAATACCATCTCTACGCCAATGACACCAAAATCTCTCTACTCCTCATCTCACTCCTTTAATCTCTTTTCACGCTACTAACTTACTAACATATGAACTTGCATGTCACACCACTTCCTCAAACTAAATGTTTCTAAAACTGGGCGGGAAATATTCCCCAACCCCCCCCCTCTTTTCAATAAAGATCAACATTTCAACTATTAGTCTATCAGTGCCTCCCCTCATTCCAGGGTACTAGGTGTAATCCTAGACTCTAACCTATCTTTTGAAGCCCCAAATCCAATCAGTCAAAAACTTGTAGATATCACCTTCATAACATCTCTAAATTCTCACCTTTTTTTCTAACGAAACCAACAAACTACTCATTTAATCCATTGTTATCTCTTGCCTTGATTATTGCAACTCCCCTTTCTTAGGCCTAAATCTACACAAGCTAGACCCCTTTAATCCATCACGAATGCTGCCGCCACACTCATATACCTTACCAACCGCTCAATGTGTGTCACACCTCTCTATCAATCCCTTCACTGACTTACGATTGCCCAGCAAATGAATTTCAAAATACTAACATATGCCATTCACAACTCTGCCCTCTCCTATCCTCTGGAACTCTCTTCCTCAGTCTGATTGGCTATCTCTTATGGGGCGTACACACGGTCGGACTTTTCGTCTACAAAAGTCCGACAGCCTGTCCGACAGACTTCCGGCGGACTTTCGGCAGACTTGCGGCAGACTTTCTAACGAACGGACTTGCCTACACACGACCACACAAAAGTCAGACGGATTCGTACGTGATGACGTACACCGGACTAAAATAAGGAAGTTGATAGCCAGTAGCCAATAGCTGCCCTAGCATGGGTTTTTGTCCGTCGGACTAGCACACAGACGAGCGGATTTCGGGGTCCGTCGTAGTTACGACGTAAAGATTTGAAGCATGTTTCAAATCTAAAGTCCGTCGGATTTGAGGCTGAAAAAGTCCGCTAAAAGTCCGGGGAAGCCCACACATGATCGGATTACCAGCCAGCTTTAGTCCGTCGGCGTCCGTTGGACTTTTGTAGACGAAAAGTCAGACCGTGTGTACGCCCCATAACCTCAGTGGCGTAACTAAAACCTTCAGGGCCCCGATGCAAGAAATCATAAAAAGCCCCCATGACCCCTGGACAGCGCTTTTCCTAGGGGGATGTCTGATAAGAGGAGGAGCCGCGAGAGCCGCCGAGGGACCCCAGAAGTCGGTGTTCGGGGCCACTCTGTGCAAAACTAACTGCACAATGAAGGTATGACATGTTTGTTATTTAAAAAAAAAACCTTTACAATCACTTTAAGGGGTTAAAACAGGTAGTCAGGAGGCAACATATTGCCTCTTTACCGGCTGTCAAATGCCTCTGAAAAGTGATCTGAGCATGGATCGCTTTTCAGAGGAACAGCATTTTGTTGCTGGTACTTTGAACGAGCAAGAAAAAAAAATCAGTCCTGATTGTACACATAACTAATACGACCTAAGTTGCAATGTAAATTATAATGGGTATAGGTACCATCATCCCAGAAAATCGTAATCAAAGGGAATAAGAGGGGGGAGACGTAATTGCAGTTGCTGCTACTGTCAACTCCCGTCTCAACCCCCTAAAAAAGAAGAGGGGTGGGACTATTCCGGTACTCAATATTCATGTAGGGTGATAGATGTAAAGATGAATAAAGCCTTATAAAAATTCAATTTTAATAGAAAAAAAAATTGTACACATATAGGGTGTCAGGATTAAACGTGCATACATAAAATGTGTATACATACATCTAAACAGTGGCGGCTGGTGCTCAAAATTTTTTGGGGGGCGCAAACATTTTTTGAAAAAAAAATCATCAAATGCAGCCACTGTGCCCTTCAATTGCAGCCACTGTGCCACTTACTGTAAATGCTGCCAGTGTGCCATCAAACGCAGCCACTGTGCCAAATGCTGCCACTGTGCCCATCAAACGCTGCCACTGTGCCCATCAAATGCTGCCAGTGTGCCCATCAAACGCTGCCATTGTGCCATCAAATGCTGCCACTGTGCCACTTAAATGCTGCCAGTGTGCCATCAAACGCAGCCACTGTGCCATCAATTGCTGCCACTGTGCCCATCAAATGCTGCCACTGTGCCACTTAAATGCTGCCAGTGTGCCATCAAACGCAGCCACTGTGCCATCAATTGCAGCCACTGTGCCAAACGCTGCCACTATGCCCATCAAACTATGCCAGTGTGCCCAAACGCTGCCAGTGTGCCCATTAAATGCTGCCAGTGTGCCCATCAAATGCTGCCACTGTGCCATCAAATGCTGCCACTGTGCCCATTAAATGCTGCTAGTGTTCCATCAAGCGCAGCCACTGTGCCAAACGCTGCCACTGTGCCCATCAAACGCAGCCAGTGTGCCCATCGAATGCTGCCCGTGTGCCCATCAAATGCTGCCAGTGTGCCCATCAAATGCTGCCAGTGAGCCCATTAAATGCTGCCAGTGTGCCCATCAAACGCAGCCAGTGTGCCCATCAAATGCAGCCCGTGTGCCCATCAAATGCTGCCAGTGTGCCCATTAAATGCTGCCAGTGTGCCCTTGAATGCCCCCAGTGTGACCCCCGACCACTCATCGGCACTTACCCTGTCTTGGTGGGGCAGCGGGTGACTGCGACGAGTGGGGTCCTCCATGCGTCTCCTGCTGTCCACATCTCCCGTCCTCCCCTCCTGATAGGCGTCCAATAGCGGCGCCTGCCGTTTCAGCCAATCAGGTGACAGGTAACAGACCCGAGCACCTGATTGGTGGAGAGGCAGTTTAGTGTTAGGAAAGCGAATGGTCATTCTTTGATGCCTATTAGAGCCTATGGCTCTAATCCGGTGCTTCAAAAACACCTCCCGCCGCTGTAATTCAGGTTCCCTGCGCCCAAAAAGGGGCTGGGCTCCTGAATACGGGGTGGAAGCGGCGGCCATAGATAGATTCATGCAATGCATGAATCTATCTATTGGTGATAGAGGGGGTGGCTGGATAGAGGGGGCGGCGCCCGTGCCCCCTTAATGCACGGGCCACCACTGCATTTAAACACAAACACACACATACACATAGATAAACACATACATAATATACACACACATATACTGTATATACACACACAAACACATATACATATATAAATACACACATAAACACATGCAACACATACATGAACACACACATAAGAACACACACATAAGAACACACACATACAGAAAGCCTTTTAAAAAACGGCAGTGCTTTACCTCACCTCTTCCTGCCGGGTACTGCACTGTAGGGGGAGACAAAGAGCACAGCACACACTGCTTTTACTTTAGAATAGTGTGACAAGCTCCCTGCACAGTGCCGATTACAGTTCGGCCGACGATCTGGGATATCGATCTCAGCCGCTCCTCCTATCAAGATAAACAGGGGGGCCCTCAAGGGCCCCCTGCAGCATGGGGCCCAGTCGCCATGGCGACCTCAGCAACCCCTATACTTCCGCCACTGGTCCATCTTTAGGCAATCACTTAAAACTTATCTCAGCCTATCCTGCCTTCACCTAAAACTGATCTTTTAATTCTTTCATCAGCTCATCCCTCACAGTTATTACCTTTTTTACCACTTGCCCCACCCTATTATATTGTAAGCTCTTATGAGCAGGGCCCTCTTAACTAGGGATGGGCGAACGATTTGGTCGGAGCATGAGTTCGGGCTGAACATTCGTTGTTCAGTCATTTGGCAAACAGCCAAAACAAACGGGCCGTTCGACAGTTTGTTCGGCCCCCTGAACCAACCACAATGCACTGCGGCACTGAACAGTGCTATGCAAGCCCCGATTGGCTGAAGCAGTGAAAGCTTCAGCCAATCAGGGCATAGAGCACTGTCAGAGTCATGATTGGACACTGTCATCATGACTTTATCCAATCATGGCTCATTCCCGCCCCACAGTATAAAAGTATTCTTTCAATGGCAGCCATTTTCAGTGTGATTTTGGCTTGGAGAGAGATAGAACAGGGCTCTGTTCAGTGCTATTAGTTAGTTAGTGTGCTATACTGTGCTATTTTGCTTCAACTGTCAGTGTAGAATATTAGTTTAGCGTCAGTCTAGGGATAGTGTGAGTGTAGTGAGGAGGACCATCATTCAGCTTTGCATAGTGTGCAGCTAGAGTAGGGACAGCTCAGATAGTTTCACTGTAGTGTAGTGAGACCGTATCATCCATACATACATTAGTGTAGAGTAGGGACAGCTCATATAGTTTCAGTGTAGTGTAGCGAGACCGTGTCAGTAATCATTAAATTAATGTATAGCTACAGTAGGGACAGTTCAGATAGCATCAGTGTAGTGTTGGTTGAACACTGTCTATTTGATTGTGTTACTGCCAGTTTAACGCCATATAGTTTTGTGTGCGTTACTGCCATTTTAACGCCATTTACTTCTGTGTGCATTACTGCCAGTTTAACGCCATATAGTTTTGTGTGCGTTACTGCCAGTTTAACACCATATCGTTTTGTGTGCCTTACTGCCAATTTAACGCCATATAGTTGTGTGCGTTACTGCTAGTTTAACACCATATAGTTTTGTGTGCGTTACTGCCAGTTTAACACCATATAGTTCTGTGCATTACTGTACATTTGGCGTATTATATTGCAGCATATTATAGTATATCCGTGGAGTGTGTCTGTGTAGTGTGAGTACTCAAATTAAGGTGCACCAAACACCTCTTTACATTGATTAAAGTGCATCTATGTACAGATTCAATCAGAGACAAGTGTGCAGTCCCCTGCAGTTGCCAGAGTGGATAAACCTGCCTCCTTGTCCACTTCTATTCCTGCCATAGCACCAACATCAGCGTTATTTGACCACAGCATCAGCCACTTGCTCCTTGATAATGCCCAGCCATTATTGGATTCAGATGTTGGTTCTGAGGTTGAGGATGACAGGAAATTAGCCTAGAGAGAGGGAGGAACACTGGTAGACAAATTGGCATTCATGTTCCCCAAGCTGCAGCGTATTGCCAAGTTGTCTCCAGTGGTAATGATGAAGATGGAGGTGATAATGATGATGATGAGGTCACTGATGCAACTTGGGTGCCAGATAGATCAGAAGCGGAAACTGAAGGTGAGGCGGCACAACCCCAAGGAGGCTGAAATCAAGAGAGCAGCCACCCTATTCCATCACATTCTGCAGCTGTTATCTCCTGGCCCAATCCCCAAAGCTCAGCTGACTGGGCCCTTTTCAGGACATCTGCAGCAGATCGTACTGTTGCTATCTGCAAACTGTGTCTCAGGCACATCAAACGTGGCAAAAACACCAACCAATTAGGTACCACATGCTTAACAAGGCATTTAACGTCCAATCACTCGTCCCATTGACAAGAGCACCTAAAAGCAACACAAAAGGGGCACAAATCTGTCCCTCCTCCTCCTTACCCACTTCAGTCTGCCCCTGCGATACCGAGTCATTAGTGAGTCATTATCTCTCTGCAGCCTCCACTGACAGGGATGATGGTATAGCATATGGTGTTCCAGGTCCTAGCAGCACATCTGCCAGCAGCACACCACCAGCTGTAGACTGTAGCTGGCAAATTTCTCTGCCCCATCTGCTGCAGCAGAAAAAAAATACAGTCCCTGCCACCCACATGCGCAGCGTCTGAATGCAAGCTTGTCAAAGCTGTTGGCTCTCCAACTTCTGCCTTTCAGCCTGGTGGATTCTGCCCCTTCCATGAATTCACACATGTGCTGTATCACAATGGCAGGTTGCCAGTCGCTACTACTTTTCACATAAGGCCATTCCATATCTCTACCATCATGTGGAAGGGAATGTTCTGGCATCATTGGGCAAGGCAGTGAGCCATAAAATCCACCTTTCTGCTGACACGTGGTCCAGCAAGCATGGGCAGGGATGATATATTTTCTCACAGCAGACTGGGTAACGCTGCTTGCAACTCGAAAGGATGCAGGACAGGGCTCGGTGCTGCAGCTTGCTGTACCCCTATGTCTCCATACAGCTGGTGGTGATGTTGCCAGACCTGTGAGCTCAACCCCCTCCTCCTCCTCCTTCTCTGCCACCTCCATGCCCTCCTCTGCAAAATTGTCCTATGAACATCAGATACCCCCTATGCATTTAAAGGGCTATTCCCAGAGTCAGGCTAAAAGGTGCCATGCAGTGCTCCAGCTGGTGTGTTTAGGGGACAGGCCCAGAGGTGGTTCACACCACGCCAGCTGGAGCCAGGAATGGTGGTGTGTGATAATGGCTCAAACCTCCTGTCCGCCCTTAGACAGAGAAAGTTGACACGTGCCATGCCTGGCACATGTCCTGAATTGGTGGTGCAGCATTTCCTAAGTACGTACCCAGGGTTGCAAGATGTACTAACGCAGGTCAGAAAAGTCTGTAGCCATTTCAGGCAGTCATACACAGCCAGTGCTCGGTTGGCTGAAATTCAGTGGGAATTCCACCTGCCCGTAAACTGCCTGATTTGCAACATGCCCACCAGGTGGAACTCAACTTTGGGAATGCTGCAGTGGCTATACATGCAGCAGAGTGCCGTCAACGAGTGCCTGTGCCAGTACGCACAGGCTCAGGCCACTTCAGCTTTTTTTCCTCACTCCAATGGCTGATCATTAAGGATGCATGCACTGTATTTTCAGTGCATGCAGTGCCAGTGCATGCATCAGTGACACAATCCCTGTTGTGTTCCTGCTGTGTTCCTGCTGGAGCAGACTCTGCGTGGCATTATGGACAGGGCACTGGAGGCAGAGCAGCAGGAGGAAGAGGAGAACTTCCTTTCCTTTCAAAGCCCACTTTATCCAGACACCATCATTCCTATGTCACAGACACATAGGAGAAGAATGAGGTGGAGGATTCTGGCACTTTTATTGGCTTTGACGAAGAGGAAGACATGCGTCAATCTGTAAGCGATGGCTTTCCAACCCCTGGACCCTTGGGAGTAGTACGTGTCTGGGAGGAGGAAGTTCCAGATGCTGTCATCCTGAGTGACTCGGAGGAGTCTGTTTCTCAAGCCTCGGCAAATTTGAGGAGCATGGGCAACCTCATGCTTCAAAGCCTGTGAAAGGAGCCAAGTATACGTGGCATAAAGGAGAAGGATGATTACTGATTGGCAACCCTCCTTGACCACCGTTATAAGGGGAAGGTCTTAGAACTCATCCCGTCCCCATAGAGAGTGCAGAAGATAAAATCTCTTGAGGACACGTTAAATGGATTTTATTGAACATTTTATCCTGACTCCAGTAGGTTACAGTGTCATGGAAAACGTAGTTTTGAGTCTTCTGTTGGTCAAGAGAGGAGCCTTGGAGAAGGTATCCGCCTAAGTGAGGCATTTTGGAATTTTTTTAGTCCTTGCCGCCCAGGGCTGTCAGATTCCATATCCCATTGATCATCTGCATCACATGGTGGATGATTACCTCTGGGTCAAAACAGAGATGGAGAGCTTTCCAGCTGACGATACACTGACTTACTGGGTCATGAGAATAGACCACTGGCCAGAACTTGCCCAGTATGCTATTGAGTTGTTGGTTCTTCCTGTATACAGCGTGCTTTCAGAATGGGCATTCAGTGCTGCAGGAGATTTTGTTACTGATCATAGAACACGTCTGTCCACAGACTCCGTGGACCGGTTGACTTTTAGAAAAATTAATCAGTCCTGGATTACCAGCTATGAAGCCCCTGATGCCAATGTCACTGAATAAGTCTTTTAGGGATGTGGAATCTCTGCAGGACTTTGAGGCTGCCTAGCTTTGAGGGTGTTCAATCATTTCATCTTGAAAAATGTTTTTTAGTATAGGTTTTATGAGCACAATTAACATCCAAAGACCAATTTTTCAGCACCTGTTTGACAGGTGCATATCATTGCAATTTTTTGCAGCAAGGCCAATTCTTGCTTTCATCAAGAGTACCTCTATAGGGTTACGGTGGGAAGGCGCCACTGACACCCAAAGACCAATTTTTATGCACCCGTTACTTCTATCCAAAGTCAAAGTGACACCAAAAAATCTCAGATCTTGCTCCCCAGCTGTTGCTGAGCAAAATAAAGGTAGCTTGCAGGGAAAATGTCATTTTTTTGACTTTATAAATGCAATTATTGCTGCAGCAGATTCTAGATATCAGATCTGCCACTTTACAGGTAGACTAGGGGGCCCCCCTAGGCACTATATTGTAAGGAATTTTTCACAAACTTTTTTTTTTTTATTGATACATGTCCCCCCAGGACAGGATCCAGACCCCTATAACCATTGTATGCTGAATTACTTGCATATATGCCTTCAAAATGGGCACTTTTGATTTTTGACGTTCAGGTCCTATTGACTTTAATGGGGTTCGTTATTCGGATCTGACCTTTCACGGTGTTCGAAAGTTCTGGTGCGAACCGAACAGGGGTCCGTTCGGCCCATCTCTACTTTAAAGCCCCATACACACTATTAGATTTTCTGCAGATTTTTGTCTTCAGCTTTACCAAAACCGTGTAGTGCAAGGGCCTTCCTGATTGCATGCAAATTGAAACTCTTAAGGTTTGACCTCATATTATATGGTTTTGGTAAATCTGAAGACAAAAATCTGCAGAAAATCTAATAGTGTGTATGGGGTCTTAACCTACCTATATTTTATCTTGTATTGTAACTGTACATTCTCCATATATCTTGTAAAGTGCTGCGCAAACTATAAGTTGTGGTAAAAATGCCCTTGTGTCCTCATCAACATGGGGACAAGGTTCTCTAGGAGGGATGTCCCCCCTGGCAAGGTACCCCTCCTATGTTGAAGGCTTGTGGCATCATATGGTTTAGGAGGGGGAACACATGCTTGTCCCCCATATTTCCTGGCCAGACAGGCTGTATGCTTGGATAAGGGTCTGGTATGGATTTTGGGAGGACCCCATGCTTTTTGCTTTGTTTTTTGTATATGGTTCTTTCCTAAAAACTATTCCAGACCTAAAGGGTCTGGTATAAATTTTAGGGGGCACCCCACTCTTTTTTTTTTTAAACTATTCCTGCTGTTGGCTGAACATGCCGGTAGTGGATGAGTCACTGGTTGTTAGGACTCTGGTGGGTGCCAGCTCCCTAACAATCAGGAGCCCTGTGCAGGAAGCTGTCACATTTAGCAGTGATAGTATTGCCACTGCTAAATGTTTTACTTTCACTGCAGCTGAAGGTTTGCTGAGCCGAACACCTATCTTTCAATAGTTTGCACAGGAATTGCCACAGTCTATCCCCTTCATATTATTTCCTGTCCTGGTTAAATGTTATCGACCAATATTGTTAGACTATTTTCTTTTTTTCAAATGTTTTTATGGCTCTCTTTTCTCTTAGGATCCAACAAAAAGGGAATGTTACATTAGCCATGTGAAAGGCAACAAATGGATGCTGACATTAAACACGTATTACAAACATTACAGGCATTATTCCTTTTGCTTACTTTTGTGAGAATAATAAGACATTGACAGTGCAATTTTTACTGTATAAATAGACCCCTTAATAGTCTTCCACACTGATGGAAAAAAAAAAAGAACTTGCATAAAGTTACTGCTGGAGTGTTGGTGAAACCAAAGCATGACTTTCTAATGGCTACTACAATATCACAAGTGAAAAATACAAATTCAATGAAAAGCGGGCAACAAGAAAATGTTTGGATAAAGAGCATGACATTTTGCCAAGTTTATTTGCCAAGTGCAGTTTGGTTTGCCCCAGAAGAAAGCTGTCTGCAATTAGTAAGCTAGAAAAATATTACTTGAGGCTACGTATCAATAACCAGCTTATTACCAACACAAGACACATCTACTGGAAATGGCATTTCAGATAATATGATATGATCGTGTGACTTCTGCTTCCCCCCCAAAAAGTTACATAAAATTACAGAAGAGCCTTATTATGGCAAACTGGGTGGTGCCAGAAAAGTGCAGCTTAATAGACAATCCTTCTAGAAAAAATGCCAAACAGCCGTGGTTTTTGTAACCAAAACAAGACAGAAATCTTTTGGCAAGACATGTTGTTTATTATGGAAATTTAGAAGTGTCTTTTGAAACTAGTAGCTTGTCTTAACCACAGATTATATCCCTATTGATTAAGAGACAGCATCACATTTTTGTAAAAAAAAACAAAAACAAAAAAACAGGTTTGGTGAATGGTGTGTATATATATCTATACATCTATCTATCTATCTATCTATCTATCTATCTATCTATCTATCTATCTATCTATCTATCTATCTATCTATCTATCTATCTATCTATCTATCTATCTATCTATCTATCTATCTATCTATCTATCTATATCTATCTATCTATCTCTATATATATATCTATATATATAGAGATAGATAGATAGATAGATAGATAGATAGATAGATAGATAGATAGATAGATAGATAGATAGATAGATAGATAGATAGATAGATAGATAGATATTATATAGATATCTATATATATGTAGATATATATCTATATATGTAAACAAAGGTACCCAAATAATGCACGCCCACCTTGAGTTCCTACCACTGCGCTTAAGAGAGGTGTGTATCTCAACAATGTGTGTAGACCAATGTATACAAAAATAAAATGTGTGAGAAAGTCTGTGAAACTTCCAAAGCTGCCACTTTAAATGTGAATAATTGAGTAAACTCTATTAATTTGCAAAGACCAGAAAATTAATATAAGCGGCGCTGGTATTAATAATATGACATCATGCAGTGACCAAGTGTGTGACCAGTGTACTGGGTGATATAAAAAAAAAACAAATTATATATATCACACAAAAGCAGTAAATAGTACATCATATATAGCCCCCCTAGGTCAAAAAATTAGATAGTAAAGTCCATCCATAGAAAAGACACATCCATAGAAATGTCCATGAAAAACACAGTGAATAATGTGCGGATATCCTAAATGTCCACCAAATCAAACGTGCCAGTGATTCCTCTCCCTTCAGATTCAACACTCACCGGATAAATATGCCTCACACTCTCGTGTTTTGGCACATGAGCATGGTAAACTTTACAATCAGGTTTAAGCGAAAAATCCAGATTCCATCCGTCTAAGTGCCATTTCATTCCATATGCAAATAAAAAAACGCTGATAGTGTAGTAACGTCACACACAAAATTTAATAAACTGTATAAACTTCAAACTTTGCACTCACATAAATTCTCTTTAAGCCAAGCAAAAACAACACAGCAACATGAACTCCCAGTACTCCTGTGTAAGCGCCCAACACCAGATGTAATGATGGTCACGGCGGACCCGAGGTGTGCGGATAAGGCTCTCACCACCACTCACTGAATCCCATGAGTAAGTCAGGTATGACGAAACATGTCGGGGCGTGGCTGTACGGCATCCATCGTTAGCAGCGTATTAATTTTCTGGTCTTTGCAAATTAATAGAGTTTATTCAAATATCTATATATATATATATATATATATATCTCTATATCTCTATCTATCTATCTATCTATCTATCTATCTATCTATCTATCTATCTATCTATCTATCTATCTATCTATCTATCTATCTATCTATCTATCTATCTATCTGTGTGTATCTATCTATGTGTGTGTGTGTATATAGATATATACACACACACACAACACAAACACATACACACATGCATACTGTATTGGGTTACTATCATTCATGTGAAGTTGAAATACATTACTCTCTTTAGAAAAACAGCAACCTTAAAGCAAACATATATTTTACCTATTCTATAAGATGTAGGCTCCCTACAATGCCTGTCATCAAGTATATAAAATGTAGCATTTTTATCTGATTTAGCATTTAAGGTGGAGTTTTTTTTTCCTTTCTGTTACCTTTTGATTGTATAGTATGCAAAAAACAAACAAAAGAAAAAAACTATTTTTAAAAGATTACTCCACTCAAAACCCTTATGCCGCGTACACACGGTCGGACTTTTCGTCTACAAAAGTCCAACGGACGCTGACGGACTAAAGCTGGCTGGTAATCCGATCGTGTGTGGGCTGCTTCGGACTTTCAACGTACTTTTTTAGCCTCAAATCCGACGTACTTTAGATTTGAAACATGCTTCAAATCTTTACGTCGTAACTACGACGGACCCCGAAGTCCGCTCGTCTGTATGCTAGTCCTACGGACAAAAAAACGACGCATGCTCATAAGCAAAAACTAAACGGAAGCACTCGGTCTAGTAAAACTAGTGTTCGTATTGTAGGTAGCACATTCATCACGCTGCAAAATCTGTGATCGTTGAATGCAGCGCATTTTATTTCTTCTTTACGAATGCTCTAAAGAACGAAGGTGTTTTGCTGTTCATAATCAGAGTTCTCCCAAACTGATTTCTGAATTCTTTTTCTCTTTGATCTCATGAATGATATAGTATGCTTTTTATAAACAATGTTTCCATACTAATAATACTTTTTCCCTTTTTTTTTTTTTTTTTTTTTTTAGGTTTGTAAAGTTACCACAAATAACCCATTATTCTTTTTTTTTTTTTTTCTAGTGATTATTTTTTTATTTTTAGATAAAGTTAACCCAAAGCACCGTTTTTGTTTATGTATATATTTTTTTTTCAAGACTTACCACTTGAACATTCTTAACATTAGTAATGTATTTTTGGTGTGTTTTTTTAAAACTCAATGAGATTGTTGTCCCTTGTTAATTTAACATTGTGTGTAAAATCAATGATTTAAAAGAAAACACATAAAAGTCTTTTGCTAAACTCAAAAAAGATCCATTTATTCATGGTCAAAATAAAATAAAGAGGAAGTCAACGCTGGAAAAAGTCGGTGTACAAGAAAATTGGGATCTTGAGGAGTCCATATAAGAGGGAGCACAATCTGGTCCAAGAATCCCAGAGATCAACAGCACCAGCAGATGATCTAGATGTCCCCAGACTGTGGTCCTACAACAGCCTGCGTCTTCTGTCAGACCAGACTGAACCCAGGTCATCACTTTCTTCTCTTCCCTGCAGCCTTTCCTCCACGCTGCCCTGCAGCCTTCCCTGCAGCCTTCCCTGCAGCCTTCCCTGTAGCCTTCCCTGTAGCCTTCTTTTGAGGCTGTGGCTCTGGTGTTTCAGTTGTGGCAGGAGGAGGAGGAGGAGGAGGAGGAGGAGGAGGGGGGGGGGCTGCCTCATGTAGTTGGGTGTTTTTGGTTAGCGTGCCCTGCAGCCCCTTATGGATTGTTTCCCCAAATAGGCGCTCACAAATGAGGCGCTGCTCCCAATCCATCTGAAGAAGCCTGCTGGCTAAGTAGCAGCCATAGGCTTCTTCCGCTTCGGGGGGGCTTGTTAAAAAACGGGTGGCCTGTTGCATGAGGCGCAGGGACGCGTCCTGTGTGACCATCCCCTTCCTGGCCCTTTTTTTGGGAAGGTGGAGGGGAGGCACTTGGGATTGGGTGAGGCTCCTACTGGGCCCAGCCACCTCACTTGGCCCAGCCACCTCACTTGGCCCAGCCACCTCACTTGGCCCAGCCACCTCACTGGGAGCAGCCACCTCCTGCCTGACACTGGGCCCAGCCTCCTCCAGGATGATGGTGAATCCGGCCTCCTCCAGGCTGTCCATGGGCCCGGTCTCCTCCTGCCTGCCACTTTCCCCACATTCCTCCTGGATGGACTCATCCTGTGTATAAAAAAAGGACAATAGTTTTAGTTTCTTTTTTTGGGTTCATCAATGACACACAGTTTGCTTCTCATGACTAGCAAATTCAATGTGAATACATCTCTTTAATAAAAGAGTCTAATCAGACACCCTAATTATTTCAAGCAGGTGCCAAACATATTTAGTCACTACTATCATTTGATATGTATACACAATTTGGAGTGCTAAATTATTTGAGACAATTATAACATCCAGTTAACATCATTAATATTAGTACAGTAAATCTTTGTTAAAATAATTTACCTGACTCCAGATGGTCATATCCGGTTCATCCAGGATGGAAGACCCAGCTTGCTCCTCATCAGCCTCTGCTGGGGTGGAGGGAAGGGTGGAGGGAAGGGTGGAGGGAAGGGTGGAGGGAAGGGTTGAAAGTGATGCCCTGGCTTCATTCTGGTCATCAAGAAAACGGAGTTGTTTGTAGTACCACAGCCTGGGTACATAAACATCATCTGCTGATGCTCCTGATCTCCTTGATTCCTGGATCTTCCTATGCTCCCTTTTATACATGTTCCTCAAGACCCCAATTTTCTTGTACACTGTCTCCATTGTTGCTCCAGGGATGGTCTCCTGGACAAAGGACAGAAGTCTCTCCAGCGTTGACTTCCTCACATGCTTGTTATAATACTGAGGGTGTTTCACCTCCCACAAATTCCTCATCTCTCGATACTTTGAAATAAAAGAAGTAAGGAACTCTGGATCCTTCAATAGGGGATTCATTATATCTGGAAAAGAGAAAGTCACAAGACCAAAAAAACTTATTATATGTTTCTGCTAACCCCTCATCATCTTCTCCCTATGTAGGCCTCATCAATCTATCAAGCCATATAGGCCGCTTGCTACAAAGTCATGACCATAAACCCCCCCCCCCAAAAAATATATACCTCAAATTACCTTCGTTTTGGAACGTCCTGGTCCACTATCACCTACGCACAGAACGTACGTACGACACGCGCGAAAGGCCCTCCTTTATACACTACGCATGTGTGAAACTCCGCCTGCGTCGCCCGCCCCTGACGTTCGAAATGAACTCATGTTCTCCGCCCCCTAATTTGACGCACAGAACGTACGTACGACACGCGCGAAAGGCCCTCCTTTATACACTACGCATGTGTGAAACTCCGCCTGCGTCGCCCGCCCCTGACGTTCGAAATGAACTCATGTTCTCCGCCCCCTAATTTGACGCACAGAACGTACGTACGACACGCGCGAAAGGCCCTCCTTTATACACTACGCATGTGTGAAACTCCGCCTGCGTCGCCCGCCCCTGACGTTCGAAATGAACTCATGTTCTCCGCCCCTTTTTTGTTACGGCGCGTAGTGGAGTTAAAGAATGGCGGAGACACCTGAAATGTTGACGACCTCAGGTAGTGGAGACAGCCCGCAGGCTGGAACGTCTGGAACGTCAACCAAATCTGTGAGGCCTAGATTTAAGGCCTCTAATATGAGTTTCAAAGAGATGGTGGAGATGGTGGCCATTCTTCGCAAAGACGACTATGATGGCAATTATGGGCCGTACGCACGGCCAAATTTGCGCAAGGCCAAAATCATGGCAAAGGTCGTGGACACTTTGCAGGCATCATTTGGGGTCCAGCGCTCCAAGGATCAATTGCGCAAAAGATGGTCTGACCTGAAACTCAGGGAGCCGGATCAATACCGACGTATCCGGAAAGTTCTTAAAAAAAGTAAGTACTTGTCGTGTTTTTCTCTTGTGTTTATTACCTTGTATACTGCTCCATGTGCTTTTCCTTTCTATACGATTTTTGTTCATCGTTCTAAACGATCTTTGAAGAAACCTCGTTACATATCCATATCTATATCTATATCTATATCTATATCTATATCTATATAGATATATATATAGATATATATATAGATATATATATATAGATATATATATAGATATATATATAGATATATATATAGATATATATATAGATATATATATATAGATATATATATAGATATATATATAGATATATATATAGATATATATATAGATATATATAGATATATATATAGATATATATAGATATATATATAGATATATATAGATATATATATAGATATATATAGATATATATAGATATATATAGATATATATAGATATATATATATATATAGATATATATAGATATATATATATATAGATATAGATATATATATAGATATATATATATAGATATATATATATATATAGATATATATAGATATATATAGATATAGATATATATATATATATATATATATATATATATATATATATATATATATATATATATATATATATATATATATATATATATATATATCTATATCTATATCTATATATATATATCTATATATATATATATATCTATATCTATATCTATATATATCTATATCTATATATATATATCTATATCTATATCTATATCTATATCTATATCTATATATATATATCTATATCTATAGATATATCTATCTATATATAAATATATAAATATAAATATATAAAAATATAAATATAAATATATAAATATAAAAATATAAATATAAATATATAAATATAAATATATAAAAATATAAATATATAAAAATATAAATATAAATATATAAAAATATAAATATATATATATAAATATAAAAATATAAATATATAAAAATATAAATATAAATATATAAATATAAAAATAGAAATATAAATATATAAATATAAATATATAAAAATATAAATATATAAAAATATAAATATAAATATATAAATATAAAAATATAAATATAAATATATAAATATAAAAATATAAATATAAATATAAATATATAAAAATATAAATATATAAAAATATATATATATAAAAATATATATATATATATATATATATATATATATATATATATATATATATATATATATATATATATATATATATATATATATATATATATATATATATATCTATTTGAAATTCTCTTAATTTTTTGGATTTACATTTAGTTAGATATTTAGAGATTTTGTTACAGATATAGAGAGAGATCAAAAGATTATTAACTATATTTTGAGATATTGATATCTATCTATCCGGTATGTCTTTATAATTTTAAATATTGAACTAAAATAGGAACTCTACACAAACCACTTCACTACAAATGTTGGAAAATTATTATGTCCTAAAATATCTGTGTGCTAATTAGATTACTAATTTTTTGTTTCACATAGGGGAAAAATCACTCAGCCAACCAAAAGAACACAGTCCACCCCAAGCAAAACAGGATTGGGCAATCAGTCCAAGTCCCATTGACGATGTGGAGGAAGGAGAGGTGGGCGACATGGGCACCCCACCAGGTGAGTGTCTGACACACCAGCTTACGTTAATCTATGCATGGCTGCCTTTTGTTTAATTGAATTTGTCTACTCTATTTTAGGGGATCTGCTTCATTCAAGCAACAGTGACACCCCCGAGGATGTGGAGGAATTAGGCTACATGGCCACCCCACCAGGTCAGTGTCTGAGACAACAGCTTTATTTCTGGTAAGGTAAACTATGTATGTGTGCATATTTGTAAAGACATTTTTTGGTTTCATTCCACTTTAGGAACAACAAGAAGTGACCATTTCACCTCGGAAAGTGCCCAACGTCTAATTGGTCAAATAATGGGCTGGAATCAAGACATGGATCAAATGCGTAATAGGCTGGATCGTATGCAGCAGGAAATGAAGGACATGATTGATGTTTTGGGTCGAATCTAAATGCCCTTTTTTAAACCCCAAAACATCAATCATGTCCTTCATTTCCTGTTTTGCTGACCCCATTCTGGGCCTTCTCTTTGTTTTTTTGGCATAACATAAATGGCTGTTTAACCTAATGTCAAAAAGGAGGGCTGTCAAAAATCCACAAAAAAATAAAAATTGATTTTCTAAAAAACAACAAAAAAAAAAAAAAAAAAGTGATTTTAAAAAACACACAAAAAAAAAAAAAAGTGATTTTAAAAAACCCCAAAAAAAAAAAAAAAAAGTGATTTTAAAAAACCCCAAAAAAAAAAAAAAAGTGATTTTAAAAAACCCCCAAAAAAAAAAAAAAAAGTGATTTTAAAAAACCCCAAAAAAAAAAAAAAAAGTGATTTTAAAAAACCCCAAAAAAAAAAAAAAAAAGTGATTTTAAATAACCCAAAAAAAAAAAAAAAAAAGTGATTTTAAAAAACACAAAAAAAAAAAAAAAAGTGATTTTAAAAAACACAAAAAAAAAAAAAAAATTGATTTTAAAAAACCCAAAAAAAATTCAAAAAATTAATGTTAAAAAACCAAAAAAAATTAAAAAATTGATTTTAAAACACCAAAAAATCGAATAAATAATTAATGTTAAAAAACCAAAAAAAGTAAAAAAAATTGATTTTAAAACACCAAAAAAATTCAAAAAATTAATGTTAAAAAACCAAAAAAAATTAAAAAATTGATTTTAAAACACCAAAAAATCGAATAAATAATTAATGTTAAAAAAACAAAAAAAGTAAAAAAAATTGATTTTAAAACACCAAAAAAATTCAGAAAATTAATGTTAAAAAACCAAAAAAAATTAAAAAATTGATTTTAAAAAACAAAAAATAAAAAATAAAAAACTTGCTTTTAAAAAAAAACAAAACTTGATTTTCCAAAAACAAAGCCTGTTTTTGAAAATCCAAAAGCCCAAAATATTTTTTTGTGGATTAGGTAGAAATATTTCAATATAATTATATTTTGCTACATCATTAAGATACCATTATATTTTTGTCTAGGAACATTTTATACTAAATGCAGAACTGAATGCATACCAACCATTAATAAAAACATCTCCTTTTATAGGATTTTAACAAATGTGTGGTTTGTTATTTCAAGGCTCAGTATCAGTTTGGTTATAATTGTCAAAAAGTTGTTTACAGTGGCAATGGAGCTTATTTATACATTTTTAAAATTCTAATACAGTTGGCACTACAACTGCTCGACCATAACCTAGGAGACAGCCCAAAAGAAAGGCAAGCAATAAATATAATGCCAGATTTCAGCAATATTTTTTTTATTGTAAAAAAAATTATATATCCTGGCCCATTGCAATGGCCCCCCTACCCATAAAATAATCAACATATTGCTGTCTAACCTGACGGGAACTTTGGGGGGCCAAGCCAGTACGGACAGTATCCAGGCCTGTAAGGTTGGCTTCTATTTGTCCGGCCTCAGGCCCAACTGTGCCTATATAATTGGCAGAATGCTTATTTAAAAAGTTGTGCAGAATGCAGCATGATAAAATTATAAAATTAAGTTTGTATTCCGCCAAATTAATGGCTGTTTGAAACAGGCGGAACCGGCTGGCCAGAATTCCAAACGCATTCTCAACCACTCTTCTAGCTCTGGCCAGCCGGTAATTAAAAACCCTCCTCTCCGGGGTGAGGGTTCTTTGGGGGAATGGCCTCATGAGGTGCTTGCTCAGAGCGAAGGCTTCATCGGCAATGAAGACAAAGGGGAGTCCTTCCACGTTATCCTCATCAGGTGGCAATCCCAGGCCACCACTCTGGAGACGCTGGCAGAACTCCGTCTGGGCAAATACTCCTCCATCCGACATCCGGCCATTCTTCCCCACGTCCACATATAAAAAATCATAGTGTGCCGACACCACCGCCATTAAAACAATACTGTGGAACCCCTTATAATTAAAATAATATGATCCCGAATGGGGTGGTGGCACAATGTGGACATGTTTCCCATCTATAGCCCCTCCACAATTGGGAAAGTCCCAACGGCTGGCAAAATGGGATGCCACAGTCTGCCATTCCTGTGGCGTTGAAGGAAACTGGGGAATCAAACAAGAAAACCAAAATCAATTAATTTGGAAGCTAACATTGCAAGAAAATTAGACAATTAAAAACATTATTCCCCAGCATCAGTATAACATTCAATAATTTAATTCTTCTGGAATAACTAATATGGAAAAAGGCACACTTATCAGATTGCTCACCCCCTCTGATAGAACATTGATTACATTTTAGGGGGTTGTGAAATCCCAAAAAAATATTACTTTAACAACACGCAGGAATTTAGGGATAACAAAGGCTACAAGACTGCAGTTGTCGCACTCTGCAGGTGCAGTTGCAAACCAGCTTACAGTAAATGAGGTAATGTCAAAAGGCATTCATGTTGCAAAGAGTACACAATCACATGCAAGGGCAATTAATGAAAACACTTTGAGGCTTGCATATGATTTGATGATGGAAATCAGCAGAGCTTCTGCTCATTTACTAAAGCACTGAAACAAATGCACTTGTAGAGTGCACATGCATTTTGCAAAGTGCAACATAGATTTGCTTTAGACAAATCAACACCACAGAACATTCAAGCAAATTTTAACGAGGGTGGGGGTGGGGGGGTTGTGAAATCTAGCTAATTGCTAATTAGCAGCACACTATTTGGAGTGAGTTCAGGTGGGGGGGGGTGGGGGGGTTGTGAAATCTAGCTAATTGCTAATTAGCAGCACACTATTTGGAGTGAGTTCAGGTGGGGGGGGGGTGGGGGGGTTGTGAAATCTAGCTAATTGCTAATTAGCAGCACACTATTTGGAGTGAGTTCAGGTGGGGGTGGGGGGTTGTGAAATCTAGCTAATTGCTAATTCTAAGCACACTAAATACACTCCAACAAAATACATTCAAAATGAGTAGACTAGGTGGATATGTTCCCATCACTTCATGCTGGGAAGGTTATTGAAGGAAACTATACATGCATGACAAAAAATAACAGGAAAAAATCCCAGCATGTGTGAGGATAAAAAGGGGACATTCACACTATATTGCAATGATGGGAAGTAGTGTTTGAAGCAAGAAATACATTACTTTATCAAAGATTACATAAAAGAACATGTGATGCTAATAAAATAAAAATAGCTTACCTTAATATAGTCCTTCTGCAGGACCTGTATGATGGCAGAACAGGTCTCTGGGATAATGATCCCCAGAGCCTGGGGGGAGATGCCTGTCGAGAACTTAAGGTCCTGCAGGCTTCTCCCTGTGGCCAAATACCGCAAGGTAGCGACCAGCCTCTGCTCCGGAGTGATGGCTTGCCTCATGCAGGTATCCTGCCTGCTGATATAGGGGGTCAGCAAAGCCACCAAACGATCAAAAACGGGGTCCGTCATCCGGAGAAAGTTCCTGAAATCCTCAGGATTATTCTCACGGATCTCACGGAGCAAAGGCATGTGACAGAACTGGTCACGCTGAAGCAACCAATTCTTGGTCCATGAACTCCTCCTCGCCCTGTTCATGGACTGGTCTTGGGCTGAAGAATAAACTACAGCACCAAGCACATACAATGCACGAGCTCTACGACGAGTACGTACAGGTAACATGGCTTCAAAACGGTCGGCTGGTCAGAACGCACTAAACAGAACGCACTGAAGAACAGCAAGGCCTGTGAAGAACGACCTGAAAATCAGGAACGAGCGGCCAATAAAACAAAGATTTCTCAATGCCAACTGACCAAACGCACTGAAAAGCAGATACAAACCTCACAAGCACAGACTGAACAACAGTTAAAACGAACTGAAAAATACGAGTCTCACAAGCGCGAATCGTCTCTCACCAAACTTCTACTAACACGAGATAAACACGAGATTAGCAGAAGGAGCCCAAAGGGTGTCGTACGGGCTATTGAACTTCCGTTTTATAGTCTCGTCGGACTTGGTGTACGTCACAGCGTACTAAACTGGCGTACTTTTGTGTGGTCGTGTGTGTGCAAGTACGTTCGTAAGAAAGTCTGCCCCAAGTCCGCCGAAGGTACGCCGGAAGTATGTCGGACAGACTGTCCGACTTTTGTAGCTGCAAAGTCCGACCGTGTGTACGCGGCATTAGAATTATAGATGAATGCCAATAGTTGGTACCATTTGCCACCTTCTATGTTTTGAATACCAGCAGTGAGGCAGTAAAAACATTTGGGTCAGTCATGTTTTTATTGACCTCCAATCACTCCACTTAGCTGTAAGGCAACGTATGGGGTTGTATACATACCACGTGCACGATGCTTTGTATTGTGGCATGATAAAAATTATTTTACACCCCCCCCCCCACAGCTCCATGAGGAGTGGGGTTAAAACTGTGTATTGTACTTAAGAGGACTAATGCTAATGTAAATGAGACCTAGGAGCGCTAAAACGTTTTTTCAGCTCTTCTTATTTGTAGTGGCATTTTCATAGGTCTTACGCCTCCGACTTGATGCACAACGTTATCTTCAGGATACTCTCCAGCATCCCCTTTACTGACACCCGTCAACTGACTCTTCCAGCTGAAGGGGGGTGGCCCTCACTCAACAGGCCACAAAGACACAGATCTGTACTCACAGTACACAGAATCAGATCCCTCCTGGTGTCTATCTTCTAGTCAGCTCTGCAGGACCTCTGAGTTCAGCTTCTCTCTCTCTAGGCCCCTTGGGTCGACCACCCAGGGCCGCACGACCACCTCCATGGAGGAGAGAGCAGCCTCCCCCTCCCTCCTGGACTCTGTTCTCCCACTATCCAATATGCCTCCCTATTGGACCAGTGAGGGACAGTTAAACAAGCTGAGCTGCACCTGACCACAATGAGCAGACCTAACAAATAGATCCTGCTCCCTGGTAGCCAGAGAGCACTCTAAGTTTTACCTGACCATCTTCCTGGTAAGCAGGAAGATCAAAAACTATACTCTCTTCTAGCACCTACCTAGGAGGGTGCTACAACCACTTTAGGTGTACTCAGTCTTTAGAGCCTCATTACATTTTTTGAATAGAAAGCAGTCTTGCATGTGAAGTTTATATAAATAACTTATAAGGTGTTTAGTTTTTTCTATCTAAATATTTAAATACATATCTGATACAATGAAAAGGTTAAAAAGCAATAATGATCCCAAAAGCATACCTTATTTTAGGGTTTTCAGTGAACTGGTATAATATATGTTGTTGGTGATCATGCCACAAGGCTGGGTTCAGAGAGTACAGACACAGGAAGGACATCTTCCTGCCTTATTTCCTGACTTCACACAATGAAAACCAGACAAAACTTTGCCAATGTTGTGAACACAAATCTAAAAATGAAAATGTATATTAATTATATTCATGACTGCCAAGTACGCTAAACAAATAGTAATTTCAAATGTATTTAAAGTGGTATCAAACCCAAAAGCAAACATTTATTATATTGCAGTTTACTAATTCTTAGATGTGATTGATGCATTAGTTTTCTTTTGTAGGCTTTCTTTCCCTTATTTTCACCTGGTGGCAGTTGGAGGGATGAGACAAAACAAATAATACTAGCAGGGGGTGCTTGCAATGATCAGCTTTTATTTAAAACTTTTATCCAAAAAGAAAAAAACTGTTGCTGTAATTGCTTAAATGTGTTAGCTGGAGTTTGGCTTTAATTTCTGAGTGTATCTAAATCTGTTAGTCCATCTAACACTCCCCTCCTCCCAGAATAATTAGGGCACTTTCACACTGGGGCGGGCAGGCATCGGCTATTTTTAGCGGTGCTCTACCGTCGTTTTGGCGGAGCTATTTGGCCGCTAGCGGATCGTTTTTAGCCCCCGCTAACGGCCGAAAAAGGATTAAAAGGGTCTGCTAAGCCAGCAGTGATTAAATGCCACCAAAAGAAAGCTCTGTTTGTGTGAAAAAAGGACAAAAATTTCACATGGGTACAATGTTGCATGACTGAGTAATTGTCAGTCAAAATGTGAGAGCACCGAAAGCTTAAAATTGGTCTGGTTAGGAAGGGGGTTTAAGTGCCCAGTGGGCAAGTGGTTCAAAAAATAAAAAAGTAAATGCACATATCTTTTCAAGAAAATAAATGTGCATTTATCATTTTATTTTACGTGAGCCTGCAAAACATTGCTTGCACGTTTTATGATTTCACCCTATTACAACATTTTACATCTTTTGTAGAAACCCTAGAAAAAAGTCAAATCAGGGTTTTTCAGCTATTCAAAACTCAGCAAAAATAGAGAAAATGTGCTACATTGGTATGTATTCACACCAATGTGTTTTTTCATGCTTTTTGCAGAAATGCAAAACACTTTTGCCGCGTACACACGAGCGGACTTTACGGCAGACTTTGCTCGGCGGACTTTTCGCCGGACTTTGTTGGCTCCTTGCGCCGGACTTAAAAACGGATGGACTTGGCCACACACGCTCACTGCAAAAGTCCGCTGGTTTTGAACGCGGTGACGTATAGCACGTATGACGGGACTATAAAAAGGAAGTTCAAGCCCCACTACGGCACCCTTTGGGCTCCTTCTGCTAATCTCGTGTTTATCTCGTGTTAGTGGTTAGTTTGGTTAGAGACGATTCGCGCTTTTCACACTTCAGCTTATTTCGATAATTTTCTGCGGTTCAGTTTGTGCTTGTGAGGTTTGTATCTGCTTTTCAGTGCGTGTTGGTCAGTTCGTACCCTGCCTTGCAGGCCGTTCTGGTCCGCTCGTTCCTGATTTTCAGGTCGTTCTTCATAGGCCTTGCTGTTCTTCAGTGCGTTTGTTATAAGTTTGTTCGTTTGACCAGCCGACCGTTTTGAAGCCATGTCGCGTGGACGTTCTCGTTCTCGAGTTCGTGCTGCGTGGGGACTTGGTGTTGGGGTTAATACTTTGCCCGAGTCCAGTCCATGAACAGGGCGAGGAGGAGTTCATGGATGAAGAATTGGTTGCGCCAGCGTGACCAATTCTCTCATATGCCTTTGCTCCATGAGCTCTGTGAGAATAATCCTAAGGATTTCAGGAATTATCTCTGGATGACGGACCCCGTCTTTGAGCGTCTGCTGGCTATGCTGACCCCCTATATCAGCAGGCAGGATACCTGCATGAGGCAAGCCATCAGTGCGGAGCAAAGGCTAGTTGCCACGTTACGTTACTTGGCGACAGGGAGAAGTCTTCAGAACTTGAAGTTCTCGACAGGCATCTCCCCCCAGGCTCTGGGGATCATAATCCCAGAGACCTGTTCTACTATTATTCAGGTCCTGCAGAAGGACTATATGAAGGTAAGTTTTATCCTTTAACATTACATGATATGTATTAAATGTTTTTTAATGTATTGTATAAATGTCCTCCTTACCTAATTGCCATGCTTTCAATATGCTGTGAATGTCCCCTTTATCTTCATGCATGACTGTTTTTAGACATTAATCATTTATTGACCTACATGCATATTTTCCTTCATTAACCTCCCCACCATGCAATCCTGGGTCCATTTATAGCTCTAGCCTATAGTCCCTTGAACAATGTATATTGTCTGCTCCATTGTCTTGTTTGACCTTCCCCCACCCCACAAATGTTTTGAACCAGTCAGGTGTGTTTGTTAACCTAATTAGAACCCCTCCCCCACCACACAAATGTTTGAACCAGTCAGGTGTGTTTGTTAACCTAATTAGAACCCCTCCCCCACCAGACAAATGTTTCAACCAGTCAGGTGTGTTTCGGGCCCTAATTAGAACCCCTCCCCCCACATTCAAATGTATCAATGGGCCATCAGAGGGGGTGATTAATCTTATAAGTGGCCTTATGTTTTTGAACATTTCAATTACAAACACACATATTAATAATGTTTGACTGCTGTTGTTCACTAATGTTTTGGTGTAATCTGATATACAATTTAGGTTTTAAAGTCCTTATCTTATTTTTTTTTCTTTTTTGCACTCCACAGTTTCCTTCAAGTACACAGGAATGGCAGACTGTGGCCTCCCAGTTCGCTGACTGTTGGGACTTTCCCAACTGTGTCGGGGCGATTGACAGGAAGCATGTCCGGATTGTGCCACCACCGCATTCGGGGTCTTATTTCTATAACTACAAGGGGTTCCATAGTGTAGTTTTGATGGCGGTGGTCTCGGCACATTTGGACTTTCTGTTTGTGGATGTGGGGAAGAACGGCCGGATGTCTGATGGAGGAGTCTTTGCACAGACCGAGCTGTGCCATCGTCTCCAGACCGGTGGCCTAGAATTGCCAAATGATGAGGAGAATGTGGATGAACTCCCCTCAGTTTTTATTGCTGATGAAGCGTTTGCTCTCGGTGAGCACTTGATGAGGCCGTTCCCCCAAAGGACACTCACCCCTGAGAGGAGGGTATTTAATTACCGGCTGGCCAGAGCAAGAAGAGTTGTGGAGAATGCCTTTGGGATTCTGGCCAGCCGGTTCCGTTTATTCCTTTCTTCAATTCATTTGGCGGACTATAAACTAAACTACGTCATCCTTGCTTGCTGCATCTTGCATAACTTTTTAAGGAGACATTCAGCAACATATATAACCTCTGTTGGGCCTGAGGCCGGACTGGAACAGGATACCACTTTGACAGGCCTAGAAATTGGCCGTATTGGCTTGGCCCCCCGAACCGCTCGTCAAGTGCGTGACTGTTATGTAAATTATTTTAATGGTCGGGGGGCCATTGCTATTCAGCAACAGCTGTAATTTTCGGAAAAAAAAAAATTAAAATTTGTTTTCAAAAATATCTTGTTTTTATTCTTGTTTGCATTTAGTTATGTCTGTCTCCTAGTGCACTTGTAGTAGTGGCAAGTGCATTTAGCTTTATTTAATCAGGCCCCCAAAAAATAAAAAAAAATTTGTCTTCAATAATCAGCCACACACATTGTATTATGAACAAAATTTTACTTTGTGCACATTGAAAGGTGCATTTTTTTTTTTTAAAGATTTTACGTTGTGTAAAAAAATATTTTTTTGAAAAATTATTAAAGGCATATTTTAGCAAAAATAGACCTTTCTAAAAAGATTTACATACACAACAGTGTTTTTATAAACAGAACAAAACATTAAAGAACTTACAAAGTTCAACATTTATAGAACGGTGCATGTGATGTCACCCTTGGAAATCGTTCCTTTAGAATATGCTCAAAATTGAGATTTACTAAAGGGTCACGTCAACATGTGCTATCTCCCATCATGGGTGAGCAATGTACGTGTTTTGTGTGTGCAATCACTTTTTTGGTTCCTATCACCACAAAAGAATTTTCTGGATGAAGGGGTTGCAAACACAAAACAAGTACATTGATAACCCATGGTGGAAGATAGCACATGATGACACACCGTGTGCATCATAATGTAAATTTTGGGATCCCAAAAAAATTATAAAAACATTTAAAAAAAAAAACAAACTTCACAAGGAAATGAAGAACATGATTGATGTTTTTAGGCCAAACGTTATTATATTCTGCCCAAAACATCAATCATGTTCTTCATTTCCTGTTGCATGGAGTCCAGGCGAAGTTGCATGCTGTGAATTTGTTCACGCATTTTATCTATTTGGCCATTCCACAGCATTATCTGGCCAATCAGTCTTTGGGCACTGTCTGTGGTGAATGGCTCTGCCGCTTGGCCTTCCACAACCAGAAACTAACCTAAAATGAGTGAATAAAAACAAGGTTTACAATATGCACGTCAAAATACATTAACTCAAGCTGGGGTGTCAGTCACTCACTTGGTGGGCTTGAAACCTCGCACACTTCCTCCACCTCTCCTTCCTCCAGGTCGTCGGGTGGGCGTGGTCTTGGGCTGGAGCTTGGGGTATCTTCTGCCTCAGGCTGGTGACTTGGGGGGGTCCTGGGATCCTTGGACTGTTGTCTGAGTCTTTTCTCCCCTATGAGAATTGAACAAAAGTTATAGCTAAAACACAGTGATATTTTTGATGCTATTAAATAAACTTAAACGTTGGTTATGAGTTGTGGCTAATTGCCTTTTTTAATCATAAAAAAATTTGAAGACAGGATGAACATTCCCTCTGAACAACAATTATAAACAATGCACATTTTCTGGCAAGTTTCACAGATGCAGACACATCAATGATCTCCTATGTGCATTACCCCTCTAAAATGTATTTATGGTCACATAGTACACTATAATGCTCGTGAGTCCAGATGTGGAAACAGCTGCTGTGTCCTGTCCCTACATTACACTGAATCATTTTGGAAGAAGCATTATATTTTCCAACACATCTACACCACATGAACAAATTGTGGTAATTTGACAAATTATCAAGACATAAATGTATGTCCAACCCTGTCCCATCGTATTTGGCAAAAAAATAACGTAATTTTCTAAAGTATCATATGTATTTTACAAAGAACGGTCTTTACGAACGATGCTGTATAAAGTCCAAAAATAAGGATCAGCATGCAAGTTAAGTATCTCAATAGTAAAACACAACAAGTACTTACTTTTTTTAAGCAGCTTCTTTAATCGCCAATATTGTTCTGGCTCCCGACTTTTGATGTCAGACCACCGCTTCCTCAATTGTTCTTTCGACCGTTTTGTGCCAAATTTTGCTTCTGCAGCAGTGACAACTGAGGACATTATTTTGTCCTTCCGCATATTCGGTTGTGTGTACGGTCCTTTTTTCCCATCGTAGTCCTCCCTTCTCAATATGGACACCATCTCCACCATCTCTTTAAAAGCCATGTTGGTGGCCTTATATCTCCTCCAGGATGTGGATGTTTGGAGCTCCGGGCTTTCCTCCACGCTACTTCCACTGATTCTCTCCGCCATCTTTTGCTATCTACTCCCACTGCGCAACGAAGAGTGAAGGGGCGGGGCCAAATCGTACTAAAGAACGTCAGGGGTGGGCGATGCAGGCAGAGCATGACACATGCGCAGTGTATATAAAGCTATTATGATGGCCTACGTATGTCCGTGCGGAAGTAGCGAGCGTCAGAAACGAAGGTAAAATTAAAGTGGGGGTGTGTGTGTGTGTTTGGTGTGTGTGTGTATGTGTATGTGTGTATGTATGTATGTGTCCCCTAGATTACACCCAAAAATAATCCTGTGATTTGTGACTGACATTAGTTTGGATCTTGTGTCTTGTCTTTCAGAAAAAATGAATCCCTTTAAAGAGGAAAAATTTTTGTACCAATTTATTGAGCTCTATCAGGAAAATAAAAACCTGTGGGAGGTCAAACACCCCCTATATTATAATAGGGATGTTAGGAAGGCAACACTGGGCACACTTTTAGAGTTTGTGAAGACTCGAGTCCCCCAGGCAGACCTCAAGTTTGTGGACAGGAAAATTGGTATCTTGCGAAACATGTACAAGCGGGAACACAATAAAATCCAGGGGTCGCTCAGATCCGGTGCAGCAGCTGACCAAGTATATGTACCCAAGTTGTGGTACTACAACAAAATGCGATCCTGGATGACCAGACCGAAGCCAGGCAATCAGTTTCCACCCTTCCCCCCACCCTTCCCTCCAGACTTCCCTCCACTCTTCCCTCCAGCCTTCCATCCACCTCCACCCCAGCTGAGGAGTCCCAGGATGAACTGGGCCTTTTCAGCATTGATGAAGTTGATGCGCCCAGCTTCAGCCAGGTATCCTTTTTTTTGTAATTTGTGATTGTGTAAATGTTATTAATGATGTTAACGTGTTAATTTTTAAAGTGCTTACTAAAAAATGACTTCTGCACAAAGATTAATATGTAGACATATCACTAGACAGTAGTGGCCAAAATTATACTTAACTTCAGATATTGTTGATCAGCTGAAATAATGGTGGTGTCAAATAGATAGCCTTTACTATTTTGTGTAATTATATTTGAAAGTCATAAGCTGAAAATTGTGTGTGATTGCATAACACAAAATTACAACTATGTCCCTTTTTTTGACACAGGATGACCTCAGCCAGGAGGAGGCCTTGCCCAGTGGGAGAGAGGAGGAGGCCTTGCCCAGTGGGAGAGAGGAGGAGGCTGTGGCTGGGCCAAGTCGAAGCCGCACAGAGTGTCAGGCGCCTCCCCACCGCATTCTCCACAAAAGGCCCAGGAGAATGACACCTACTGAGCAGGAATCCCTAGCCCTCATACGGGAAGCAAGCCTCATCCTGAGAAAACCACCCAATGCAGAGGAGGCGTATGGCACCTATATAGCCAGCAGATTGCTGGAGTTGGAAAAGGGCCAACGCCTCCTCTGTGAGGGTCTGATTTTTGAGGCTTACCAGAAGGGCTTGAGGGGGGAGCTTACTGCTACCACATATCTGGCAGATGAAGCCACTCCTCCTCCTCCTCCTCCTCCTCCTGCCCCAAGTACACCACCAGAGGCACAACCACTGAGGAAGGCTGCAGAGAAGCGTGGAGGGAAGGCTGCTGAGAAACGTGGAGGGAAGGCTGCAGAGAAGCGTGGAGGGAAGGCTGCAGAGAAGCGTGGAGGGAAGGCTGCAGAGAAGCGTGCAGGGAAGGCTCCACGGAAGAGTCGAAAGTGATTGCCTGGCTTCTGTCTGGTCTGACTTTGCTCCCTGTGCTCCCTATAGTCGCAAGATACCAATTTTCTTGTCCTCTGCAAGTGCAATTGCTCCAGAGCATCAGAAATTAGTTAAAAGCTTGACTTTGCAAAGAGTACCCAATCCTGTGCAAAGAAAATTCTAAAAACAGCATTTTTGCTTGCACATGATTGGATGATGGAAGTCAGCAGAGCTTCTGCTCATTTACTAAGCTTTGGAGCAACTGCTCTTGCAGAGGGCAACTGCACTTTACAAAGTGCACAGTCTTTTTCCCTTTAGTAAATCAACCCCTATGTGTGTTTTTGACAAAAGGCTAAATCATTTCGAATATCAAGTGAAAAGTACTAGTGAAAAGTTCACTTGAGAAATTGCACAGCAAGTGCACTTGTTGGAAGTGCAGTCGCTGTAAATCTGAGGGGAAGAGCTGAAATTGGGGGAAGCTCTGCTGATTTTTTTATAAAATCACGTGCAATAAAAATTAATTTCATTTTTTGAGCTTCCTTGCATGTGCCCCTCGGATCCACAGCGAAGGCACTTCAAAATGCTCTTTCTGTGGAATTCAAAGTAGAATTAGCACTTGTAGTGAAAAATGATTTTGCCTTTGTTAAATACACCCCCCTATGTCTAATGAACAAGGGACAACAACCTCATTAAGGTTCATTAAAACAACACAAAATATGAAGGTTATTGTGGTAACTTGAAAATACACACAAAACACACCAAAAAAATGTGGTTATCATTTAACACACATTGTAAAATAGATAAGTGTTGAAATAAAAAAAAAAAAAAAAAGATGAGTCCAAAATCGAATTTATTTTTTTTAATTTATGGAGATCTGGCTTTTTCAAAATATTATAATAGTAATGGCAGGAGGATAAATCATTAAGAAAGTAGTTTGTGAGAACTCTGTGTGAATATAAAGCAGAAAAACAACTTCATTCCTCTTGCATTATCAATCCTACAAAAAGCGCTGTATTAAAAGATCACAGAAGAGGAATGTGCTAGCTTCAAGACGAAGGCTAGTTTTACCAGACCAAGCGCTTCCATCTTGTAATTGCTTCAGAGCATGCGTCAGTTTGAGTTTGTCGGACTAGCACACAGACGACCGGTTTGTCCGCTAGAAAGAAGAGTCCGTCGGATAGATTTAAAACATGTTTCAAATCTAAGTCCGTCCAACTTTTGAGCAAACAAAGTCCGCTGGAGCCCACACACGATCGAATTGTGCGACGAAATCCAGTCCGCCGGGCAAAGTCTGCCGTAAAGTCCGCTCATGTGTACGCGGCATTTTTCTTAACATGGTCCCTATGGAACACGTTAACATCAATGCATTTTTGTGCCTCTGCATTTTTGGAAAGGGTTGGTGACTTTTTTAAACACAAAGCACAATTTTTTTTGCTTTGTTGGTCCAATAGACTTTAATTGAGGATTTGCATTTTTTAATCTGCCCAACAACAAAAAAATAATAAAAAAAATGCAAATTGCGGCAAAATCGTGGTTAAAAAAACACACAGAAAGCACAGTAAAAAGCACTGCAGAAACCAGTGGCGGCTGGTGCTCAAATTTTTTGGGGGGCGTAAACAAACTGAAAAATTCAGAAAAACACTGAAAAAAACCCCACAAATTGCAGCCTCACTGTGCCCATCATATGCAGCAACTGTGCCCATCATATGCAGCCATTGTGCCCATCATATGCAGCCATTGTGCCCATCATATGCAGCTTCTGTGCCCACCATATGCAGCCATTGTGCCCATCATATGCAGCCTCTGTGCCCATCATGTGCAGCCTCTGTGACCTCCATATGCAGCTTCTGTGCCCATCATATGCAGCCATTGTGCCCATCTAATGCAACCATTGTGCCCATCATATGCAGCCTCTGTGCCCACCATATGCAGCTTCTGTGCCCATCATATGCAGCCTGTGCTCATATGCAGCCTCTGTGCCCACCATATGCAGCTTCTGTGCCCATCATATGCAGCTTCAGTGCCCATCATATGCTGCTTATGTGCCCATAATTTTCAGCCACTGTGACCCCCTCTCCCCCGCCGTCAGACTGGCACTTAGCCCATCCGGGTGAAAGCAGCGAGCTGTGGGACGGGCAGGCGACGGCTCCTGCATCCTTCATGGTTCCAGTGTGTCTCCTTCTCCATTCAGCTAGGTGTCCAATAGGGATGTCTGTGCCTTCAGCCAATCAGGTGACAGGTATTAGACCCACGCTCCCTGATTGGCGGAGAGGCGGTTCAGTGTTAGCAAAGCAAATATTTATTTGCTTTGCTAACACACCTGGGTGGGCTCTGCGCCACAAGTCTACCTTTTTTGAAGCCTATTAGAGCCTATGGCTCTAATCAGGTTGCTCCCCTGCCGCTGGAATTCAGGCGCCCGCGTCCGAAAATGGGCAAGGCACCCGAATAAGGGGTGGCTACAGCGGCCATAGATAGATTCATGCAATGCATGAATCTATCCATTTTACATATAGGGGGGTGGCTAGAGAGAGGGGGCGGCACCCGTGCGCCCTTATGGATGCACCGCCACTGGCAGAAACGTTCAAAAGCAACAGGCATAGATGTGAATCGAGCCTTACAAAACATGCAGAGACCATTCATGTCTGGTGGTGTGGGTTAGCATGCGTTGCGGTGGGGAAACCTAATTATTTAACCACTTCCCGTCCAGCCTATTGCATATTGATGGCAGGGAAGTGGTTGCGTTATCCTGACTGGGCATCATATGACACCCAGCAGGATAACCCCTGGCGCGGGGGCGTGCAGCGCGGCGATCGGGAAGGGCGTATGTCCCTCGGACACATCGCTTCCCTGATCACAGTAAACAGCCAATGAAATTGGCTGTTTACCACGTGACCGGCTGTGTCCAATCACAGCTGATCACAAATGTAAACATTGAGGAGCAGTTACTATCTGATCTCTGCTCTCTCCTCACACACCGATCGTGTGAGGAGAGAACAGAGATCAGTAAATGAGCTGTCAGTGTATATTGTCTGTATACTGTGCACAACACGCCCCCCCAATAAAGAGGACCTGTCACCCAGCCCATCTGTCAATCAGCCCATCTGTCAATCAACCCAGCCCATCAATCAGCCCAGCCAATCAATCAGCCCATCTGTCAATCAGCCCAGCCAATCAATCAGCCCATCAGCCAATCATCCCATCTGTCAATCAATCAGCCCATCTGTCAATCATCTGTCACAGGCCCACTGCCATCGGTACCACCATTGGTACCGCCACACAGGCTACCAGTACCGCCATCAGTACCACCGCCAGTTCTGCCATCAGGCCCGCCGCTAGTACCGCCATCAGTACCGCCATCAGGCCCATCATCTATACCACCACACAGGTCCGCCACACAGGCCTGCTACCAGTATCACCTTCAGTACCGCCACCAGTACCGCCATCAGTACCACCACCCATACTGCCACCCCCACCACCTGTACCGCCATTAATACCACCACCACCACCCATACCATCACCTGTACCGCCATCGGTACCACCACCCGTACCACCAACTGTAACAACATTGGCACTGCCACACAGGCCCGCCACTAATACCACATCGGTACCACCACTACCACCAGCAGTACCATTACATAGGCCCACAAAAAAGCACTACCATAATGTCGCAAAGGGTTTACACACCTGAGGAGGCATATGCCATTCTTACCATGTTGGATGATGAGAGCAGCGGGGAGCTCCCATCATCCGATTCTAGTTCGGAATACGAGTCAGTGGTGGATAGTGGATCAGAGTCCGAGTCCGCGGAGGAAACCGTCTCTCCCAAAAGAATGAGATCAGGACCAAGATCAGGAGATCTGCCCACCACCAGCAGCACCAGACCCCAGGAAGAGGAGCCCAGTACAAGTACTGGAATCACACGCCCAACCCAAAAAACCCAGCCCCAGTCCTACCTTCCCGATGCCCTGGCAAACCCCTTATGGTTGCCTGCCAACTCAGGATCCGCTATCATCCCCCCTTTCACTGCACAGCCAGGTGTGCAGCCCGACACTACACAGTTTTATCAATTCGATTATTTTTGTTTATTTTTCCCACAAGATTTGCTGCAGAATATGGTGGATCAAACTAATCTGTATGCATCCCAATTTATTGCTGCCGACCCCAATTCTTCCTACGCCCGCATGTTGCAGTGGCAACACCTAACACTGGATGAATTTAAATTGTTTTTGGGCCTTATGTTTAATATGGGGCTTACAAAAAAGAAGGAAGTCCTTGCATATTGGTCCACCAACCCCATTCACCACATGCCCATATATTCTGCTGTCATGTCCATGACAAGATATGACATGATTAATTCATTTATCTGCTACCAAAAAGCAACTCAAAACCAACAAATCACCTACCTCAAGTATATTGAAGATATCGTCACTGCCCTCATTTACCAACAAGGTCCCGCCCCAGGAAGCATTCGCTCTGATAGCGTGAGTTGACTTCACGAGCAACACTTTCCCTATCACATTCCCCCCACAGAATCTAGAAGAAGACGCCAAAAGAAATGCTGTGTATGCAGCAGAGGAGGAGTAAGAAGACATACCAGCTGTTATTGTCCCCAAAGTCCCTCCCAACCTGGCCTGTGCATCGGAGATTGCTTCAAAAATTATCATACATCCATCCAATATTAGTTCCCCTTATTATTAACAGACTGCCATTTCCCCATTTGCCTGCTACCATGTTAATTACCTGACCCTGGCCTGTTTACCGACGATGTCTTTGCTTGCCGATTTAAACCACATTTCTGACTTCCACGTGCACCAACCTCAGCCTGTTTACCGACAATGCCTCTGCCTGCCGATTTAAACCATGTTTCTGACTTCCACGTGCACCGACCTTGGCCTGTTAATCGACCATGTTTTTACCTGCCACTTGGACTGATCTTTTAGGCATCTACTTTAGTACACAGGGGTCTCACATATGTGAGGGGCTTCAGAATAGCGTTCTGAGTAGAGAAAAACAGTTTTTCGTTTTCTGTGCTCCCAGAACAAGGTCTGGTTGCCCGGAGGTATCAAAGCGATTTGGGTGGGAGAAGCCTCTACCCCTGTCCCCCTGGCCCTAAGCTTGATGGTCCTTCCTGCTGCCTGGACCAATACTTTGGCTGTGCTGACCATATTGCTGCCTGTAATGACCCATGACAATATGGACCATGTTTCTTCCTGCTGCTTGGACCAATACTTTGGCTGTGTTGACCATATATCTGCCTGCTGCCTCTACTGACTTTGGACAGTATTTCTGCCGGGACACCTCTGCCTGCTACCTGGACCTGTGCTTTGGCTGTGCTCAGGCTGTGCTCTGCCTATGCTAACAGTATCTCTGCCTGTACGAACTATGGACAGTATTCTTGCCTGCTGCCTGAATGATTGCTTTTGCTGTCGCTGACCTCATTCCTGCCTGCTGCCTGGACCGATGCTCTCCCCTGTAAACCACTGCACTTCTAAAACCACAGGTAATCTTTTGTTATTTGGTATGTACCTGCTATGTGTTAGAAATATGAAGGGCCTTCAAAAATGTGATCGGTAGTCAGAAAATTATATGTGTAATTAATGCTGCTAGAATGCCTGCAGGTTCAATGTTGGGCCTCTGTATGTGGCCAGGCTAAAAGTCTCACACATGTGGTATCGCCATACTCAGGAGTAGAAGCGGAATGTATTTTAGGGTGTCATTTTTGCTATGTACATGCTATGTGTTAGAAATATCTTATAAATTTACAACTTTGTGGAAAAAAAATACATTTGAATTTTTTCCCCATTTTCCAAAACCTTCTGGAAAAAAAAGAACCATTCAAAAGACTCATTATGCCTCATAGATTATACGTTGGGTTGTGTACTTTCCAAAATGGGGTCTTTTTGTGGACAATTCCATTGTCCTGGTGCTCCAGGGCCTTCAAAAGTGTAATAGGTGGTTGAGAAAGGATATGTGCGATTTATGTTTGTAGAACGCCTGAAGGTGCTACTTCAATGTTGGGCCTCTGTATGTGGCCAGGCTGTGTAAAAGTCTCACACATGTGGTATCACCATACTCGGGAGGAGTAGCAGAATGTATTTTGGGGTGTAGGTGCAATTATGCATATGCTGTGTGAGAGAAATAACCTGTTAATATGACCAGTTTGTGTAAAAAAAAAAAAATTCTTAATTTTCCCAAGAATTGTGGAAAAAAATTGCAACTTCAAAAAACTCACCATGCCTCTTAGTAAATACCTTGGACTGTCAACTTTCCAAAAAGGGTCATTTGTGGGGTATTTGTACTTTCCTGGCTTGTTAGCGTCTCAAGAAATGAGAAATGCCTTCAGTACATCAGGTGTGATCAGATGTGATCAATTTTCAGTGATTGGCACCATAGTTTGTAGACTCTATAACGTTTACAAAAACCAATTAATATACACTAATTTGGGTTATTTTTACCAATTTTGCAAAATTTTACAATAGAAACTAAAAAAAGTGTGTTTTTTTTTCAAAATTTTTGCTGTGTTTTCGCTTATCTCGCAAAAAATAAAAAACTCAGTGGTGGTTAAATACCACCAAAAGAAAGCACTATTTGTGAGAAGTAAATGATAAAAATTTTGTTTGGATACAGTGTAGCATGACGCATGACTGAGTAATTGTCATTCAAAATGTGAGAGTGCTGAAAGCTGAAAATTGGTCTGGGCGGGAAGGTACATAAAGTAAGTGCCTGGTATTGAAGTGGTTAAATAGGCTGCCAATACACCTCAATGCATGGTAAAGCTCTACTGTGTATGTTGTAGTCGGAGGCAAGGCAGGTGCATTCCTTAAAGTGGGGTTCCACCCAAAAAACAAAAATACCTGTAAAAATTCTAAAAAAACAAAACAAAAAAATTTGGATATTTTTTTTTTTTTCACTTACCTCTAAATGCCTGTTGCTAGGTGGTCCCTCGTAGTCTGCCTGTTCCTTTGCCTGGGCTGGTGACATCACTTCCCCCCAGGCACAGGAAGGGCTCCGCTCTGCTCCCTCCCTCCTGTCAATCATCTGGGACCCAATACAGGTCCCAGGTGATTGAGCGGCCAATCACGGCGCGCGGCGCCGCTCGCGCATGCGCAGTGGGTGCCAGGCTGTGAAGCCACAGCCTGGCGCCCACAGTTGAAATGCCGGCGCCGACGAGCGGAGGGGGGGGACGAGCGGAGCTTCGATCCCCCGCATCGCTGGACCCAGGGACAGGTAAGTGTCCAATTAAAAGTCAGCAGCTGCAGTATTTGTAGCTGCTGACTTTTAATTTTTTTTTTTTTTTTGACGGCCCCCCTGGGTGGAACTCCTCTTTAAGGTCTGGTTCACACCTGTGAATTTTTTTAGGACATTTTCAGTTTTGCTGAAACACACTACAGTCCATGTAACATGGTTTCCTATGGGTCACATTCACATCTGTGTGTTTTTATGGAAAGGGCCAGGGACTTTTTTTCTGGTTTTCAGTTCCATAGACTTCAATGGATCAAAATTGTGTATTGAAAAATGCAAACTGCACCTGGAATATGCAAACTGCAACCTGCATAGGTGTGAATCAGGCCTTAGTTAAAGCAGTTGTATCCTCCTCTTGCACATTTTTACCTATGGGTTAGCCTATAATAAGGCTTACCTGTAGGTAAAATGAATATCTCCTAACCCTGCACGGTTTAGGAGATATTCACCTTTCATGCAGCCACTGATGTCAGCAGCGGATGCGCTCTGTAGGTCTGGTGGATGCTGCCCGAAAATCAGAGCTCCTTGCCGGAACGGAGGACTATCTTGCCAGAACGGGAGTGACATCGTTGCGGCTCAGGCCACTCACAGCGTCGGAGCCGCGAAACCCGAAAGAAACACTGAGGCAACATGTCAGCTGCCTCAGCGGTGCCCAGGAGGCGGTTTGGGTGCTTTGTTCTAAGGTAAGTATTTCATAATGAGCGCATAATGCATACTAGCTCATTATGCCTGTACCTTACAGTTTTTTTTTTTGGTCAGGGCATACAACCTCTTTAATTGCTAGTTTACACCTGACGCAGTTCCGTGAGCTTTTTTACTGCACAAAATGCATGCACAGCATTTTCCATGTATTCCAATTTCTCTAGTTCACACCATGCAGTCAGTTTCTGCACCGGAAAATGAATGCATGGTGTGAACTAGAGCCATTGGAATACATGGAAAACACTGTGCATGCATTTCTAGTGCAGAAAAAAAGCGCACGGAACTGCAACTGGTGTGAACTGGCCCTAAGGTCACTTTCACACTGCCAGCGCCCGGGCGTCGGCGGTAAAGTGCCGCTATTTTTAGCAGACCTCTACTGTTGTTTTTGCAACATTTTTCAGCCGCTAGCAGGGCGCTTATAACCCCCGCTAACAACAAATTTGGTTTGTAGCATTGCACAATTGTCAGCGACGCAGTGCTGTATCGCTACAAAATGGCCTGGTCATTTTTAGGGGAGTAAATCTTCAGCTTCTGGTTAAGTTTGGTTGGAATGGGAAACAGCTATGATGCATGTGTACCCTGCTACATAGACACGACAAACGTTGCACTCACCTTGGTTATCCTGTTCAGTTGCAGACAGATCGTCCCAGTGCGGTGTGACAAATCTGTATACTTCCTCCCACTTTGATCTCTTCAACACTCGGTCGGCATATCCTGGGCATTGAGTCCCATAACTCCGGTCGGGCATGCACCAGTGCTATGATGGCCTCATGGGAGATATCTCGTGCCGCCATGCTCTCTTCTCCTCTTTCCTCTATCCCTCTGTACTTCCTGTGTCATTTCCCAGGTATACCTGCTGCTTCTATGATGTGCTTCCTGTTTTTTTTTTTCTCACGCTGCTATCCGCAGTTGACACAAAAGACTGCGATTACCTGCGGTTATGTGCAGATAGCTGCACTAAATCGCTCCTGGACGCAGTCAATTCTATTTTTTCTATTCACACGGAACCGCATGTAACAAAATCGCAGCTAAACGCAGTGTGTGAATGGGCCGATAGGAAAGCATTGTGTGCTTTTAGCTGCGGTAGAAATCTAGAAAATCTGCAGCTAAAAGCATCATTCTATCCGTCCGTGTGAAAGGGGCCGTAAAGTCAACTCTTCGAAGTAACCTCTTGTGTCGTCAAAATCATTTGGGCTATATAGACCAATGTTTGTTGAATGCTGTACATTGCAAAGAATTTATCATTATAAGGCTTTCAAAAGTGTAATTCCTGTGCACAGCTTTGGTGATGTCTGACAAGTTTATGGCTGTTGTGGATTTCCAGTTACGTAAAATCAGTAAACGTGTCTCTAACAATATGTGGGTTATGACTAGTCTGAAGTCTGTGTGGAATTTTTCTATGTTCAAGTGGAAAATTGCCAGAGCCGGATCTGGGGCCGTAAGCATGCCTGTTAGGGATGATATCATGTGGAATACTTGGTTCCATATACTTTTAACTGTGGGGCAATGCCAAAGCATGTGTAATAGGTTCCCAATTTGTCTACAGGCCCTCCAGCAATGTGGCGATGCTTTGGGGAAGTAGTTTGCAATTCTATATGGGGTGTAGTGCATTTTGATTGCTAGTTCCCAGTGTTTGACACAATGGGAAGCTTTATGTGTTTCCTTGAATGTTTGTTGCCATTGTTCTACTGAGAAGGTAGTACCCAGTTCTTCTTTCCATTTTTTGATTGCTATGGTTTTTGTAAATGTTAGTTTGTCTCGTGTAATGTTGTAAAAGAAGGATATTCCTTTCGTGTCTTGTTTGGCTGTGGAGTAGAATTGCCATACTTTGCACGGAAAGATTATTGTCGGGTGATTTTGAGATTTAAGGAAATGTGTGATTCTCAAGCATTTAAACATCCTGTCATTTGGAAGGTGGTATTGTGTCATAATCTGTTCCGCAGACTTGTTTTGTGTTCCAGTATAAAGGTCTGATATATGTGTGATACCCTTGTGTATCAGGTCCCTGACTGTCAGCATTGGAATTTTTGCCCTTAATGAGATCTGCATTGGGTGCGACAGTTGTTTCATGTCCTATGGCGTCCACCTGTCGCTCATAAGAAGAAATGTCAGGTTTTTTGTCGGTGCTATTTCTGTTTCGATGTCCACCCATAGTGGTGTGTCAGTCTTTTGGAACCAATATTTTATTTGGTCTAAACGTACTGCCCAGAAGTAATCATATATATCCACCAGTCCAGCCCCTCCTGCTTTCTCATGGGATGTGAGGTTGTTTCTAGAACACCTGGCTTTTTTCCCATTCCATATATATTCCCAACCGAGGGTTGCTATGCTTTTAATGTAGTGGTGAGGAATGTGGATCGGTAGATTGCGGAACATATATAATAATATTTGCGGTAATATCAACATTTTATAAGCCATTATTCTTCCAAGCCATGATATTTCATTTTTTGATATATCCTTGAATTGGGTTTCCAATCTGGGTATCAGCGGGACCACATTAGCTTTGACAAGTGCTGAAGTTTTGTTCGTAAGTGTAATTCCTAGATATTTGATACCTTCTTTGCTCCATGTATAGGGTAGTTGTGTTTGTAGAATATCACGTGTGAGGGGTGATACACCCACATCCAATATCAAGGATTTAGTGAAAAGAACCTGATATATTACCAAAAGCAGTAAGGATTTTGTGGGCTTGCTTTAGGGATGTGATCGGATTAGTCAGGAGCAGGATTACATTGTCTGCAAATAAGTAAATGATATGTGTGCTAGTGCCTGTAATCAAGGGGTGTTCTCTTATAGCTTCAGCTAGGGGTTCAATCATCAAGTTAAAGATGGTCAGAGATAGGGGGCACCCCTGTCTAGTACCATTAGTAATATTAAAGGGTATGGATAGAAAACCTGCAGAGTATACCTCAGCTGAAGGACATGAATATAGGGCCATAATAGCCTGCAATATGGAGCCCTTGAAGCCAAACTTGGTTAGAGTTGAACGCCTTCTCTGCGTCAATAGATAGCAGCAGGGAAGGCGTTCGAGTTCTTTCAGCATGATGTATCACATTAACAATTCTGGTTGTATCAGAGGTTTGTCTCCCCTCACAAAACCCATCTGGTCATGCTGTATAATTGTGGGTATAATATTCGTTAGTCTCTTGGCCAAAAGTTTTGCATATACTTTGATATCTGAGTTGAGAAGGGAGATGGGTCTGAAGTTGGCCAGTGTGTTGAGTTCTTTACCTGGTTTTGGTAATGTTACTATGTGTGCTCTTTCTTTTCTTCTCTTTCTTTTGCATTTCTTGAGGGAGGGATGCAGTCTCAGCAGCTTTATTGTGTACTGTTGTCAGGTGTGGTGACAGGAGATTTTTAAATGTTTAAAAGTATTCATTTGAGAATCCATCAGATCCGGGGAGATTTTCCATTTGGAAGTGAGTTTATAGTCAGTTCTATTTCTTGGACCGTAATTGGGGCGTTTAAGGCCGCTAGCTGATGGTCAGAGAGGGTTGGGAGGTTTATGCTCTGTAAAAATGTTTGTATTTTTTCTGTGGTCGGTTGAGGTGTATTGGGATCGTTATGTAGGTTATATAATGAGCTGCAGTAGTCTGCAAATTGGTTCGCTATGTCTTGCTGGTTTATAATTTTGTGTGACAATGTAGGATGTTTTAGGTATGTTCTTGGCTAGATATTTGCCTGCTCTGTTAGCGTTTGCATAGTAGTTTAGTCGTAGGCGTCTAAGATGTTTGTCATATTGTTGTGTTAACATTTCTCTGAGTTTTTCTCTGAGGAAGTTTAATTTGTCAGCTAATGGTACTGATGGTGCTTTCTTGTTTTTGGATTCCAAATTATGATTGTCTGAGAGAACAGAGTTAAGCTGCTGAGTCTGTCTTTTTTTCTTTAGCTCCCATTTGAATTAAAATGCCTCTCATGAAGGCCTTGTGTGTATTCCATAGAATATATGGATCATTTACTGATCCTATGTTGTCTGAAAACATTTTTTTTTAGATGCTGGGAGATTGTTTTGTAAGAATGTGGTTCCTGAAGTAGTCAAGTATTACAGCATCAGATGGGGGGTGAGGAGGAGACTCCACTTTCTACAGCAGACATGGATATGGCAGTGTGGTCTGACCACGTAATGTTGTGTATACTTGTAGTCTCCACGTTTTGCAGGAACCATTTGTCCATCAGAAACATATCTATATGGGAGTAGGGGCAGTGTCTATTGGAGAAAAAGGTGTAGTCTTTTTCATTGGCATGAAGGCACCTCTATGTGTCAAACAGTTCCTCCTTGTGTAGAAGTGCCTGAAGGGCTAGAATACCTTTGGGTTTACCTGATGAAGTGTCCAATGTTGGATCTAATGTCACGTTAAAATGTCCACAAATCAGGAGATTGAAGTATTTCACTGAGTTTGCTTTATGAAGAACCTTCTTAATAAATCGGATTCGGTGTGAGTTCGGGGCATACAGCGTGACTATCGTATATGGTTTGGAGTTTATGTCTCCTGTGGTAATGATGTATCTGCCTCCTTCATCAAGAAAGATATCTTTGGGTTGGAAGGAAAGAGAATTTTTAATGGCTAGTAGGACGCCTCCCTTTTTGTGGTTTGGTGTGCAGGCCATATAGATGAGCGGACAGTCCTTGTGTGTACAGTGTGGCGTGCTATTAAGTTGGAAATGCGTTTCTTGCACGCAGAGAATGTCCGCCTTTTGTTTACTAGCTTCCTTCCAGAGAGAGAACCGTTTTGCCGGGTGGTTTAGACCCCGGGCATTAATCGATAGACATTTAATCGTCATTGTAGGGGATGTGTGGTATTTCGTAAGGTAATGTGGTGTAAGTACTCACTGCGTCCATAGGACTAGCATTGTGTAGCTGCTGTGCCATTGGAGAAGGACATTTGTTTCAGTAGATGAGTTGAGGTTGCTTCAGACGGAACTGTGTATATCATATAAACAATACAATGAACAAAAAAAACCAAGGAAAGTCAACAAGGATAGCATAATAAACGGATCCAGAAATCGATCCTTTTGCAGATGTAACTTCTATTGGTGGTATAGGGGTGTTGAGGAGAGTCTAACTGTGAAACTCGTCTCTGGAGATAAACTTGTGTGACTGTGGACTACATTCATGAGCTTCCACCAGCGGTTTTCTTAGTAGAAAGTTTGTGGGATACAATTTGCCAATCATTTTTGATGAGAGATGGCCCTGCTGGGGATGAGTGATGGGTGGTCTGGTCAGGAAGTATATCCCATTTCCTTAGAGCAGTGATCCCTTCTTCTAAAGTGGATACTGTCAGTGCTCCCCTCCTTCCTCCTCCTCTCTCTGTCCGGAGGCGGCTCCCTCCGCAGGTCACAGCCAACACGCTATAGTTTTCGAGGCTCAAGCGCCAGCCCGTCCCCCCTCCCTCCTCCTGTCAGAGAAGGAGAGCAGCGCCGGAGATTGGAGTGGCTGGTCTCTGTGTGGAGAGAGACCAGCCATGCAGTAACATCGCTTTGGGGGGGCGGTCCGTGCCTGACGTGTTCTCCCCCTCTGTCTTTCCCTACCGCTCAAGCCTGTCTCCATCTGCTCTCCACCCAGGCAGCGCGGCTGCACACTGTCCTCTCCTCTCCAGCTGCCGCCCGGGTGTTTTTATGTATGCTAATGGAGGGGGGTCTCTACTAATAGAGGGGGGTTTGTCCTAAGGGGGTCTGTACTAATGGAGGGGGGTTTTCCTGGGGGGTCTGTACTAATGGAGAGGGGGGGGGCGGTTTGTCCTGGGGGGACTGTACTAATGGAGAGGGGGGGTTGTCCTGGGGGGGTCTGTATTAATGGAGGGGGGGTTGTCCTGGGGGGTCTGTACTAATGGAGGGGGTTTGTCCTGGGGGGTCTGTACTAATGGAGGGGGGGTCTGTACTAATGGAGGGGGTTTTACCCTGGGGGGGTCTGTACTAATGGAGGGGGGGCTTTGTCCTGGGGGGTCTGTACTAATAGAGGGGGGTCTTTACTAATTGAGGGGGTTTGTCCTGGGGGGGTCTGTACTAATGGAGGGGGGGTTTGTCCTGGGGGGGGTCTGTACTAATGGAGGGGGGTTTGTCCTGGGGGGGTCTGTACTAATGGAGAGGGGGGCGGTTTGCCCTGGGGGTCTGTACTAATGGAGGGGGTTTGTCCTGGGGGGTCTGTACTAATGGAGAGGGGGTTTGTCCTGGGGGGTCTGTACTAATGGAGGGTGGGCGGTTTGTCCTGGGGGGTCTGTACTAATGGAGGGGGTTTGTCCTGGGGGGGTCTGTACTAATGGAGGGGGGGGGGCTTTGTCCTGGGGGGTCTGTACAAATGGAGGGGGGGTTGTCCTGGGGGGTCTGTACTAATGGAGGGGGTTTATCCTCAGGAGTCTGTACTATTGGAGGGGGGGTTGTCCTGAGGGGGTCTGTACTAATGGAGGGGGGGGTTGTCCTGGGGGTCTGTACTAATGGAGGGGGTTTGTCCTGGGGGGTCTGTAGTAATGGAGAGGGTTTGTCCTGGGGGGGTCTGTACTAATGGAGGGGGTTTGTCCTGGGGGGTCTGTAGTAATGGAGAGGGTTTGTCCTGGGGGGTCTGTACTAATGGAGGGTGTTTGTCCTGGGGGGTCTGTACTAATGAAGGGGGGTTTGTCCTGGGGGCCTGTATTATATCTGCAGTCTCTGACCATCTCCTGTATCATGTCTGCAGTCTCTGACCATCTCTTGTATCATGTCTGCAGTCTCTGACCATCTTATGTATCATGTCTGCAGTCTCTGACCATCTCTTGTGTCATGTCTGCAGTCTCTGACCATCTCTTGTGTCATGTCTGTAGTCTCTGGCCAGCTCTTGTGTCATGTCTGCAGTCTCTGACCAGCTCTTGTGTCATGTCTGCAGTCTCTGACCAGCTTCTGTACAATGTCTGCAGTCTCTGACCGTCTCTTGTATCATGTCTACAGTCTCTGACCGTCTCTTGTATCATGTCTGCAGTCTCTGACCATCTCCTGTATTATGTCTGCAGTCTCTGACCATCTCTTGTAACATGTCTGCAGTCTTTGACCGTATTATGTCTAGGGGCTCTTTCTAACAGACAGCCCTCTGTGTGTGCATCAGAGAGATTCCCCTCCAGGTCTCATTAGTGTACTCTCTTTCTGTATTTTCTTTATTGTTAAGAGATCATGGGAGGATCCCAAGGTAACGAAGACTTCTAAGGGGAGCATCTCTGTGTTTGAGTCGTTGCCATAGAAACATTTGTAAAGGGGAGGGGTTGGTAAGATGACCACGCCCATGTGGGGGCACCAGAAATATTTCTGCACCCAGGCGTCTGTGACCCTAGGATGGGCCCTGGATACTGTGATGGTAGCTCCGTTATGGGTAATGGAGAGTGTTGCAGGGTACTTCCATTTATGGAGGATTTTATGGTTCCTCAGTGCTTTGGTATCTGTCATCAGGTTGCGGTGACATTGTAAAGTGTGTCTGGAGAGGTCAGGGAGCAATCTGATGTTGGCATATTGCTGAGGAATGATTTCTGGTTTTCACGGGAAGCTTGCAATATTTGATCTTTTATGTGATAATAATGCACTCTCAGTAACACATGTCTGGGAGTGCCAGCAGGGAGGAAGGCCGGTTTAGGGACCCTATGTATCCTGTCCACGAGAAGATCTTGTGCTGTTGCCTCTGGCACTAATGTGGAAAATAGGGTCTGGGCAAATTGCAGGAGCAATACTCAATAATACTATACTTAGCTATCTTCTGGAGCAGGTTCTTTCTGGATCCAACCATATGCTGCCTCATTGACATTCTGCTGCTTGACTACAGCTGAGGTTGAGGTTATGTGAGGAAGAGGACCTAAACCCTGAAGAGCTGTCGTATTATCTTTTGGATATAGTGGCGGAGGTTGCGCTGAGCGGATGATCATCCCGGATGCCCTGTGTTGGGGCTAGCAGGTGGAAGCATGGGCCAGTGACAGAGCTACCAAGAGAGACCATCCACGTTAATCTGTATATGCCTACCACCCCTGTAGGGGTACAAGGAGCTGGTGTGTGGGGACCCATAAGGGGGAGCACAAGAGTCACTTGTTTAGCTTGAGTACAAGAGTCACCAGATTGTTTGAACACTTTTTGTTACTTTTTTTGCCACTTTAGAGTTTCATTATTATTTTTACTATTTTTTTTTATTTTTTCACTTTTTTCTGTTTTATACTTTTTCTTGTTTTCATTAATATTTGGACAATTTTTTTGGATTTTTTCAGTTGGACTTGTTATGATGCACATATAACAGATATTTTTTGGACTTGGTATGGTGCACACACATTGATATATGATTGGTGCAAATTTGCACTTATGCAATTACTATTTAAGAGTGATTTACTACTGTTTTTTACTTTATATGATTCAACACCTAATGATTACAGTAACACTGTCTATGGGTGTGAATAGTCACTGACACTGACACTTTATTTTTTGATTATTTATAATCATGCAATATAGGGGGCTACTATTAGTAGACTATTACTTTTGATTATTATTTATTTACTTATATCTATTTTTTTCACCATTCTCTGTGCTTTTTGCTATTTTCACTATACTAGTACTGATGGTGTCTAACTAAGGATTTACTCACTCCCAACTAGGGAGAGCCACTTACCCTACTTTATTGATTCTAAATATGCACTAGCCCCTTAGGGGGTCTATCAGGTGAGGCTACATACCTTCTGTTGGTTCTAAGCATGGAGTTTTCTGCTTGACTTTAAATTGCAGGAGCTGATTAGGGGGAACAGCTTCTGGTATACCCCGCAGCTTAACCACTTGAGCCCCGGACTATTATGCTGCCTAAGGACCAGAGGTCTTTTTCCAATTTGGCACTGCGTCGCTTTAACTGCTAATTGCGCGGTCATGCAATGCTGTACCCAAACGAAATTTGCGTCCTTTTCTTCCCACAAATAGAGCTTTCTTTTGATGGTATTTGATCACCTCTGCGGTTTTTATTTTTTGCGCTATAAACGGAAAAAGACCGAAAATTTTGAAAAAAAATGATATTTTCTACTTTTTGTTATAAAAAAAATCCAATAAACTAAATTTTAGTCATACATTTAGGCCAAAATGTATTCGGCCACATGTCTTTGGTAAAAAAAATGTCAATAAGCGTATATTTATTGGTTTGCGCAAAAGTTATAGCGTCTACAAACTAGGGTACATTTTCTGGAATTTACACAGCTTTTAGTTTATGACTGCCTATGTCATTTCTTGAGGTGCTAAAATGGCAGGGCAGTACAAAACCCCCCCAAATGACCCCATTTTGGAAAGTAGACACCCCAAGGAAATTGCTGAGAGGCATGTTGAACCCATTGAATATTTATTTTTTTTGTCCCAAGTGATTGAAAAATGACAAAAAAAAAAAAAAAAAAAAATATTTACAAAAAGTCGTCACTAAATGATATATTGCTCACACAGGCCATGGGCCTATGTGGAATTGCACCCCAAAATACATTTAGCTGCTTCTCCTGAGTATGGGGATACCACATGTGTGGGACTTTTTGGGAGCCTAGCCGCATACGGGGCCCCGAAAACCAATCACCGCCTTCAGGATTTCTAAGGGTGTAAATTTTTGCTTTCACTCTTCACTGCCTATCACAGTTTCGGAGGCCATGGAATGCCCAGGTGGCACAAAACCCCCCAAAATGACCCCATTTTGGAAAGTAGACACCCCAAGCTATTTGCTGAGAGGCATATTGAGTCCATGGAATATTTTATATTTTGACACAAGTTGCGGGAAAGTGACACTTTTTTTTTTTTTTTTTTCATAAAGTTGTCACTAAATGATATATTGCTCACACAGGCCATGGGCATATGTGGAATTGCACCCCAAAATACATTTAGCTGCTTCTCCTGAGTATGGGGATACCACATGTGTGGGACTTTTTGGGAGCCTAGCCACGTACTGGACCCCGAAAACCAATCACTGCCTTCAGGATTTCTAAGGGTGAAAATTTTTGATTTCACTCTTTACTGCCTATCACAGTTTCGGAGGCCATGGAATGCCCAGGTGGCACAAAACCCCCCCAAATGACCCCATTTTGGAAAGTAGACACCCCAAGCTATTTGCTGAAAGGCATGGTGAGTATTTTGCAGCTCTCATTTGTTTTTGAAAATGAAGAAAGACAAGAAAAAACATTTTTTTTTTCTTTTTTCAATTTTCAAAACTTTGTGACAAAAAGTGAGGTCTGCAAAATACTCACTATACCTCTCAGCAAATAGCTTGGGGTGTCTACTTTCCAAAATGGGGTCATTTGGGGGGGTTTTGTGCCACCTGAGCATTCCATGGCCTCCGAAACTGTGATAGGCAGTGAAGAGTGAAATCAAAAATTCACGCCCTTAGAAAGCCTGAAGGCGATGCTTGGTTTTCGGGGTCCCGTACGCGGCTAGGCTCCCAAAAAGTCTCACACATGTGGTATCCCCGTACTCAGGAGAAGCAGCAGAATGTATTTTGGGGTGTAATTTCACATATTTCCATGGCATGTTTGAGCAATATATCATTTAGTGACAACTTTGTGCAAAAAAAAAAAAAAAAAAAAAAAAATTTGTCTCTTTCCCGCAACTTGTGTCGCAATATAAAATATTCCATGGACTCAACATGCCTCTCAGCAAATAGCTTGGGGTGTCTACTTTCCAAAATGGGGTCATTTGGGGGGGTTTTGAACTGTCCTGGCATTTTATGCACAACATTTAGAAGCTTATGTCACACATCACCCACTCTTCTAACCACTTAAAGACAAAGCCCTTTCTGACACTTATTGTTTACATGAAAAAGTTTTTTTTTTTTGCAAAAAAATTACTTTGAACCCCCAAACATTATATATTTTTTTAAAGCAAATGCCCTACAGATTAAAATGGTGGGTGTTTCATTTTTTTTTTTCACACAGTAATTGCGCAGCGATTTTTCAAACGCATTTTTTGGGGAAAAAACACACTTTTTTTAATTTTAATGCACTAAAACACGCTATATTGCCCAAATGTTTGATGAAATAAAAAAGATGATCTTAGGCCGAGTACATGGATACCAAACATGACATGCTTTAAAATTGCGCACAAACGTGCAGTGGCAACAAAATAAATACATGTTTAAAAGCCTTCAAAAGCCTTTACAGGTTACCACTTTAGATTTACAGAGGAGGTCTACTGGAAAAATTACTGCACTCGATCTGGTCTTCGCGGTGATACCTCACATGCATGGTGCAATTGCTGTTTACGTTTGACGACAGACCGCCGCTTGCGTTCGCCTTAGCGCGAGAGCAGGGGGCGACAGGGGTGTTTTTTTTTTTTTTGTTTTTTTTTCTTTATTATTTTTTTGCTTTTTTAATCTTACTTTTAAACTATTCCTTTCATATTTTTTTTTTAATCATTTTTATTGTTATCTCGGGGAATGTAAATATCCCCTATGATAGCAATAGGTAGTGACAGGTACTCTTTTTTGAAAAAATTGTGGTCTATTAGACCCTAGATCTCTCCTCTGCCCTCAAAGCATCTGACCACACCAAGATCGGTGTGATAAAATGCTTCCCCAATTTCCCAATGGCGCTATTTACATCCGGCGAAATCTAAGTCATGAAATACTCGTAGCTTCCGGTTTCTTAGGCCATAGAGATGTTTGGAGCCACTCTGGTCTCTGATCAGCTCTATGGTCAGCTGGCTGAATCACCGGCTGCATTCTCAGGTTCCCTGTTGAGACAGGAGAGCCAGAGAAAAACACGGAAGACGGTGGGGGGGGGGCATTCCCTCCCACGGCTTGTAAAAGCAGTCTAGAGGCTAATTAGCCACTAGGATTGCTTTTACATGAAAGCCGACCGCTGGCTGAAAAGAATGATACCAAGATGATACCTAAACCTGCAGGCATCATTCTGGTATAACCACTCAAAGTCGTGAATGGCGTACCTGAAGACAAAAAAATGGTTAACAATGGTTAACAATAAAGCACAGTAAAGTGTAAATAATTACACACCTGAAAAACAAACATGATAAAACATAATAACAATAACAATAACAATAAAACATTGCAGAAAAGAATACAGTAAAAAAGAGCAGAACAATAGAGAGAGAGAATAGAGAGAGAGAGAACAATAAAACAACAACTATTTTTTTTTATTTCATATTTTTTTTTTTTTTTACACTTTTTTTGTAACTAACTTTTATAACGGTAACCGGTTCCAGGTTCAGGTCTCTCAAAATGCGATGGCATCTTGGGAGACCCTGTGAAATGGCGCCTAGTCTGTGCAATGCTGTACCCTACGCTAATACTCAACTAGTGAATGGTAGCGTTCAAAACATTCACCAATGCAAAGACCAGGATTGTCAGGACAGGAGGGACAATAATAGCGGGTGTCACGCCTATATCCGCGCTTGCTGCAGACACGACATCTTTTTTGGGGGGTTCGTTGGGTAGGGGTACTCGGGAGGACATAAAAATGCCTCTCATGCAGCCGACTGCATTTGGTTGGGGATGTGAATGGGGGAAGTACGGGCGCTGCAGAAGCGGTGGGTTCCCAATTAGGATTGGCGAATGCAGCAGGAAGGGCACTATGGGCACGACGGGCCTGTGTTTGTCTTCTTGGTGGCAGCGGGACACTACTTGTGCTTGCCACCTCACCAGCTTCAACTGCACTTATGGGACTCGCCACGTCACCAAGTGTTACTGCAGTGCTGGTTTGACTACGACCGGGGTGTACTAGTCCGCTGGTGCTTGCCAGTTCACCAAAACGCTACCAAAAAAACTGTTAGCGATCGCAGGGATCAGGCCTGACTCTGCGAACGCTGCAGTTATGCGTTTAGTGTTTTGTAAGTGACAGTGATCGATCGATACTGCACTTGGGTGGGCTGGGCCGGGCCGGGCGGAGGGGCAAAACGCAGGTGCTAGCAGGTATCTGGGCTGATCCCGCTAACACTGCGTTTTTGGGAACCCTAAACTGCTGGTGACGCTAGTATAGATCTGATCGGATCAGATATTGATGCGATCAGATACTATACCACTAAAGGAGGTGTACGGTGCGTGCGTGGGTGTTAGCGGTACTGGCGCTAACCTGACGCTGCCTGGGGCTGGTGCTTGCCAGTTCACCAAAACGCTACAAAAAAAACTGTTAGCGATCGCAGGGATCAGGCCTGACTCTGCGAACGCTGCAATTATGCGTTTAGTGTTTTGTAAGTGTCAGTGATCGATCGATACTACACTTGGGTGGGCTGGGCTGGGCCGGGCGGAGGGGCAAAACGCAGGTGCTAGCAGGTATCTGGGCTGATTCCGCTAACACTGCGTTTTTGGGAACCCTAAACTGCTGGGGACGCTAGTATAGATCTGATCGGATCAGATATTGATCCGATCAACATACTATACCACTAAGGGAGGCGTATGCTGCGTGCGTGGGTGTTAGCGGTACTGGCGCTAACCTGACGCCTGGGGCTGGTGCTTGCCAGTTCACCAAAATGCTACCAAAAAAACTGTTAGCGATCGCAGGGATCAGGCCTGACTCTGCGAACGCTGCAGTTATGCGTTTAGTGTTTTGTAAGTGACAGTGATCGATCGATACTGCACTTGGGTGGGCTGGGCGGAGGCACAAAACGCAGGTGCTAGCAGGTATCTGGGCTGATCCCGCTAACACTGCGTTTTTGGGAACCCTAAACTGCTGGGGACGCTAGTATAGATCTGATCGGATCAGATATTGATCCGATCAGATACTATACCACTAAGGGAGGCGTATGCTGCGTGCGTGGGTGTTAGCGGTACTGGCGCTAATCTGACGCTGCCTGGGGCGACGCATATCACCGCCGGGCTAAACCTTTATTCGGTAATAAACGGCGGGTGCCCTGACACTATACAAAATAAACGAACTAACCAGCGTCAACCGTAACGGTTATACGGTGATCAGTGGTGAAAGGGTTAACTAGGGGGCAATCAAGTGGTTAAAACATTTATTAGGTAGTATATGGGGGTCCCTGACGCTATAAAACGCTGACGGCGAACCTAAATATTTACCTCACTAACTAGCGTCACCAGCGACACTAATACAGCGATCAGAAAAATGATCGCTTAGTGACACTGGTGACAGGGGGTGATCAAGGGGTTAAAACTTTATTAGGGGGGGTTAGGGGGGTACCCTAGACCTAAAGGGGGGTAACAGTAACTGTGCTAACACAGTAACTGTCACAAACTGACACTATGCAGTAATCAGAAAAAAAAAAAAAAACTGCTGGTGTCAGTTTGTGACAGGGGGGGGGGGGTGATTGGGGGGGGATCGGGGGGCGATCGGGGGGGGATCGGGGTGTTTTGTGTGCCTGGCATGTTCTACTGTGTGTGTAGTGTTGGTGCACTCACATACCTGTCTTCTCTCCTCGGGCCGGAACGGAAATTACCGAGCCGAGGAGAGATGACATCATTTCCTTTGCTGCTGTTTAGCATACAGCAGCAAAGGAATGATTCGATTGGCTGGCGGCGATCGCGAGGGGGGGGCCACGAACGGATGGTCTCCTCCTCATCACCGATCGCCGCTGGACAAAAGACGACCACCTCGGGCACCGGGGGGGGTCCGATCGGACCCCCCACCCGCGGAAGGCAAATCACGTACCCTGTACGTGATTTTGCCTGTCCGTGCCACTTTGCCGACGTACATCGGCGTGAGGCGGTCGTCAAGTGGTTAAGGTTGTTCCTCCTGGATCTGTCCTCGAGGTCAGCCATTTTGTCTTTTATCCATGCTATATCTTCCCCCTGTGCTGTGTGGGCCTCCACCATTACATTGTATGATGAGGTATATTCCTCCATCTTGTGCTCTGTCTGGTTTACTCTGTGGCCTAGTGCTTGCACTTCCCTCTGGCATTCATTTATCCCACTGACCATATCTGCCTGCAGGGAGGATCGCAGAGACAGCAACATGTCTTTCTTCATCGTGTCCGACACTGGTCTATCTGCTGTGGGGAAATCTGTGATGGGATCCCCACCCTGATTGATCTGGCTTGTGGTGGTGCATTGGGGCCCGCTTACCTCCATAACCGGATCAGCCGGCGGCCTGAATGGAGAGTCTCCTAATGGCTTTGATTTGGCCAGACTTCTTGTTGAGGGGCTGGATGGGCCCGAAGAGGACTCACTAGGTGGGTTAGTTGTGTGGATGGAGGCGAATGGGAGCCCATTGTTGCCGCTGCACGCTCCGGGTCTGTGCTCCGGCCTTTGATCTCGGGCGCCGCCGCCATTTTGCTGAGGCCCGCGTGAGACATAGTAGCTTGTCATTTTCTGCGGCTGCTGCGGGTTCTTGTGGTGTCTAGACACCCTCGTTCCGATTAGTGGGGTTTTGCCTATGCGGTGGTGGTGTGTGAGGTCGTGGATGGCTCCAGTGGGCTCTGATGGCTGTGAATTACCTCCGATGGGTGAGTGGAGCTCCTAGGTTAAGCATCCATCTTGGAGTCCGGTCGCCATGTCCCCTGCTACCTTTTTTTGTTCTGAAGTAATAGCTGTTTACTTGTGCCCATGAGTAAAATGAATGTGCATGAGGGTGATTTCATAATTATCAATCATGTGCTGCATTTGTAGGGCTCCATTGAGGAAAATTGCGGGGTCTTCTTTAGATATGATATTCCTTGGGAAGTATCTCACCAAAAATGAAATTTTTGTTGCAGGGGACGCCAAAAACCTGACTTGTGTCTTAGTGCAGTACAAACAAATGGCCACTGCCCACTCCTAAAACTGGCCTTTGCAGCAGGGAGCACATGGAAGGGCAACGCATGTCAAACACAACCAAAGAAAATTCCCAGCTCAACTTACTGTCCAGTCTGCAACCAACCCAATTATCCTGTCTAACAGTATGTGTTAAAAACAGGGGTTAAGTTTGAACATATTTGCAAATACCTGTCTGTATCTTAGTGCATACTTCCAGGAAAATCAGTGAGCCAATCACACAAGCAGGAAATTGCATATCTGGGGAAATTCTATACACCATCTGTGTACAGAACACCTTAAGGTTGACATATTGCATTGCATTTTATAGAAAATTACAGAGCTGCAGGTTGAAAAGGGAAGGAAGTTTTTTAATAACATTAAATTACAATATAACTTGTGTCGCAATTGTATACAGGGGGTCCCCGACTTACGAACATCCGACTTACGAACAACCCCTACTTACGAACGGGGCCCGAATGACGTCACTGCTGGCCGAATCTTCCTCTCCTGAGCCTTTCCTCCGTTCCTGGCTTGGCTGCGGGTCCCCTTCGTCCTCCTGCCTGCCCATCCACAGGCCTGGTATGGTCCGGTGGCTTGCCAGGCTGCTGAAACTGCCCGTCGTGGCCGAGGCCTTGTGCGGCCTACGAAGCCTCCACGATCCCCGGTCTTTCCTACGCCGCTGCCCCGCGATGGTGCACCGCGGCCGGCCGCCCGGCCGGCCGGCCTGCCTGGCCTCTGATGGCTGCTTTCACCATCCATCTCCCTGCTGTGCCATACAGTGTACCTCTCTGCTGTCTCCTGTTGCTGCTGCCATGAAAATAGTGAGAGGGGAGAGCTGTACTCAGCTACTATCCTGGACTCCTGTTTTGGAAGTGACAGGGTCAATAAAGAGAACCTGTCACCTCCAATTGCTATCACACAGGGAATTGTTTCCTCCTGTGTGATAGCAATAAAGTTAAGTGAAAAAAAAATTTATAAAAAAAAATAAAAATAAGAAATACAGCAATAATTAAATTAATAAAATAAAAAAAATAATTAAAAAATGTAAAGAATAGGAAAAATAATATTAAAAATAAGAAAATTATACAAAAATAAAAAAAAAGTAAATGACAAGCTACAAATAAATACAAAAAAAAAAAAGTGATTAAAAAGTAAAAAAATAAAATAAACAAAACATATTTGAACTAACCATGCCACCCCTGCCATCCAGTTGCCTTTCTCTGTTGATTTGGCTTTACATCCTGTCTCTGAGACTAGATTTGCACTTAAAAAAGGTACTGTTCCGACTTACAAACAAATTCGACTTAAGAACAAACCTACAGTCCCTATCCTGTTCGTAACCCGGGGACCCCCTGTACGCTATAATATTTTTTTATTTGCTACTAAATACAGGTAAATACATGCAACATTTTTAAAAGGTGAGTCTATCCTTTAACCACTACGCGCCCGCGCTATAGCCGAAAGGCGGCTACAGCGCGGCACTCAATTGCCGGGAGGACGTTCCTGGACATCCTCCTGTTTACTTCCTCTCTGCGCGTCGCTGCGGGCGCGCATCAGGGAAATTCTGTGTTGGCCGTGTCCCTTGGACACAGCCAATCACAGATCGTGCTAAATGGCCAATCACAGCAGCCATTTTACACTCGATCGGAGCTTCCAATGGGGGGGGAACTCAAGTGTAAACATATGAGATCAACCCTCATTGCCGGCTCTCCCTCCTCACACAGAGACCGCGTTGTGTTGCAGATCTGTGAGTGCCAACCGTTTAGGAGTGATTAGAGTGAAAACACAGTAACATCAGAGCCCAAATAGTGCCCACACAGTGCCACATCAGTGCCATTAGTGCTACAGTGCTCATCACTGTAATGCCCTGTACACACAATCAGACATTGATTGGACATTCCGACAACAAAATCCATTGGATTTTTTCCGATGGATGTTGGCTCAAACTTGTCTTGCATATACACGGTCGCACAAAGTTGTCAGAATTTCCAAGCGTCAAGAATGCAGTGACGTACACCACGTACGATGGCACTATAAAAGGTCAGTTCAATACCAAGCGCGCCCCCTTTAGGCTCCTTTTGCTAACCTCGTGTTAGTAAAAGTTTGGTGAGAGACGGTTCGCGCTTTTCAGCCTCGTGGTTTTCAGATCATTTTTCTGCTGTTCAGTTTGTGCTTGTGGGTTTGTATCTGGTCTTCAGTGCGTGTAGTGAGTTCGCATTGATTTATCAGTGTGTTCTTGTCCGCTCGTTGCTGATTTTCAGGTCGCTCTTCACAGGCCTTGCAGTTCTTCAGTGCGTTCTGTTACTTTGGTTCTGACCAGCCGACCGTTTTGAAGCCATGTTGCATGTACGTACTCATCGTAGAGTTTGTGCTGTGCGGGGGCTTGGTGTTAGGGTTCTTACTTTGACGCAAGCCCAGTCTATGAACAGGGTGGGGAAGAGTTCATTGACCAAGAATTGGTTGCTCCAGCGTGACCAATTCTGTCACATGCCTTTGCTCCATGAGATCCGTGAGAATAATCCTGATGATTTCAGGAACTTTCTCAGGATGACGGACCCCGTTTTTCACCATTTGTTGGTTTTGCTGACCCCTTATATCAGCAGGCAGGATACCTGCATGTGGCAAGCCATCACTCCGGAGCAGAGGCTAGTCGCCACGTTGCGGTACTTGGCGACGGGGAGAAGCCTGCAGGACCTCAAGTTCTCAACAGGCATCTCCCCCAGGCTCTGGGGATCATTATCCCAGAGACCTGTTCTGCCATCATCCAGGTCCTGCAGAAGGACTATATTAAGGTAAGATTTTTATCCTTTAACATCACATTTTATTGTACTTAATGTTTGCTAATGTATTGTATTTCTGTCATCATTCCCTAATTACCATGATAGTAATATGCTGTGAATGTCCCCTTTGTCCTTATGCATGCTGGAATTTTTAAAAGTTTGTTTTTTGTCCTTCATGCATATTTGCCTTCACTTACCTCCCCAGCATGCTATGCTGGGCCCATACACACCTAGTCTAGTTACTTAACAATGTATTTTGTCAGCTCCATAGTAGTGCTTTACCCTAAACACCCCCTAAAATGTTTAAAAATGTTATTGTGTCCTTAAATTCATTCAGCGTGCCAGAGGCATTTTTTGGGGGTCCCAAAATCATTTGGAACCCTCCCTCCCCCCAACCGCTAACTCAGCTGATACCAATCCTCTATCTGCTGACTTTGCCAAACCCATACACACTACACCTACCTCTTTTGTGGTCATATTTATGGATGAATTCCCCAAAGCATGTAGTGCAAGGGCCTGCCTGAATACTTTCAAATGGTACTGTTTAAAAGTTTTGGTATCCTATTATTATCTTGATAGGTAATAGCAGAATGTAAAAATGTGCTTCCATTTGTGCAGTATGTATTTATATATTTGTATTATGACACTTCTTACCTGCCCAGTAGGCTGCCAATAGTGTAAGTAAGCAGGGGCTGGCCAAAGTAACACACATTATTATGTATACACTCATCTCTCAATGAAGTGGAGAGTTTTATCTGTCCAAAACATACCCCCCCTAAAATTTTTTCAATGGGCCATCAGAGGGAGTGAGGGATCTGATAGGTGGACCTTATACTTTTGTCTTTAAATACTCCCTAAAATAAATGTTATAGTGATTTTGGCCAATAATATTTGTGTCTAATCTGCTTTCAATGTTTCTGTGCAAAATTACTACATTTGTTTTCTTGTTTGACTCCACAGTTTCCTTTCACGCCACAGGAATGGCAGACTGTGGCCCCCACTTCGCCCAGCGATGGGACTTTCCCAACTGCGGAGGGGCAATTGATGGGAAACACATCCACATTGTCCCACCTCCCAACTCGGGGTCATACTATTACAACTACAAGGGGTTCAATAGTATTTTGATGTTGGCGGTGGTGTCGGCTACTTACGAGTTCCAGTATGTAGACGTGGGGAAGAATGGCCGCATGTCGGATGGTGGAGTCATCGCCCAGACCGAGTTCTACAGGCGTCTCCAGAATGGCAGCTTGGGCTTGCCACCTCCAGAAGACAATGCAGGAGGACCCCCATTCATCTTCGCTGTGGATGAAGCGTTTGCGCTGGGGGACCATGTTATGCGGCCATTGCCTATGAGGACCCTCATCCTGGACCAGAGCCTTTTTAATTACCGGCGGTCAGAAGAGTGGTGGAAAACACGTTTGGAATAATGGCCAGCCGGTTCCGCCTATTTCTTACACCGATACACATGGCAGAATATAAACTAAATCACATCATCCTGTCTTGCTGTGTTCTCCACAACTTTTTAAAGGAGAAATTCTGTGAACTATGCTGCCTCAGTTGGGCCTGAGGCTGAAATTCTGAATGAGCCAACTGACTGCGCTGGAAACTGGCCGTCCTGGCTTGCACCCCCAGAGTACCCGCCAGGTCAGTTTAAGATACCTGGAATACTTTGCGGGTAGGGGGCCATCGATATGCCAGACAATGTCTGAGACATTTTTTAAATAAAAATATATTTGAAACTGAACAAATATTTGCTTTGATTTACTGCTTGGCTTTCTTTTAGCTCTCTCCTCGGTTATCTATTAATGGTATTTTTGTTTGCCTTTTTCTTCAACAGTGCAAACAAGGTGACAATCTCTTCTTCGGCTAACTATTATTATTATGTTGTGGGTCTGCTACACACACACACCTTGTTTTTGTTGTTAATGTATGTAATGCACTACTGACAAAAATATTTATCATTTTCAGCACCATGACCGAAATTTGGGGAGTCCTGAAAATGGCGTGATTGTGTAAAATTATAAAGCACTGTTGGGTGTTATGTACTAAAGGAAAATCCACTTTGCACTACAAGTGCACTTGAGACTGCACTGAAACTGCACTTGTGGTGCAAAGTGGCTTTACCTTTAGTAAATAACCCCCATTGTCACGGAAAAAAACAACTTTACTCCAAAAACTGCTTTTGAGCGTTGAAAGAAGAAGCCACACATTGTTGATTATCAAACTTTTTACTTAAAGCACAATCACATGTGCATTTATAAAAGAGTTTTTGAACAAACCAACATGTTTGTTGTATAATAATTTTTTAGGTCACATTAGGTAGAAATTGCCTTTTATAGGTAAAACGTGCATGTTTAAAACCATCAAACAGTACAAAACTCTGGAACTTACAAAGTTCAACTTGTATAAAGTGAAGGCAATATTAGACATGAGTATGTACAAACTGTGTTTGATATTGCCTTCATCACATGAGGTGATGTCACCCCTGTAAAAAGCCAAATTTTGAAGATGCACACAAATTGGGATTCAAAATGGAGATTTCCCTCTTGATCCCATGGCTAATTTCAACTTGTGCTAGCTCCCATCATGGGGGATTAATGGACGTGTTTTGGGGGTGCAACCCCTTCCTCTCAGCTACTTTATTATCGAGGAAGGGGTTGCACCCACAAAACGCTTACATTGATCTTCCGTGATGGCAGATAGCACATGTTGACACACTGTGTGCATCTTCAAAATTTGGCTTTTAAAAAATGTAAAAAATTAGTCATAAAAACAAAAATAAACAAGAAAAAAGTTAGGGATTTCTGGGTGTTTTAGATTCTCCCTAAAACATCAATGATGTTCTTCATTTTGTTTTGAACATCATTGATGTTTTGTTTTAGGTTTTCTAAATCCCCATTTCACCCCATTATCTCCCCAATGAGGATCTGGGCGCTTTCACTGGTGAAATGACCTTCTTCCACAACATCCCCATCACCAAAAAAAACAAAAAAACAAAACAAAAACACACCATGTATTATAAAAAAGATGCAGGCATCCATCTATTACCTGAAGCTGTGGTCGCAAACATTCACCTGTTGTGGTGCCAATTTCGCCAATTTCAACAACGTCTCCTTCCTCCTCCTCTGGTTGGGTTTGGGGGATTTCCCCTTCTTCCTGAGGTGGGGGGTCCCTGGTCTCCTCTGATGAGTGATGTCCTCCGAGTCTTTTCTGCCCTATGTGAAAAAAATAGGTATATTTAGCACACAGATCTTTGAGGGCAGAAATAAGAATATGACACATTGCTTGGAAGTGGGGTACAATTGTCTGTTTTGGCAGAGTTCCAAGCTAAAGAATTTTTATTATTACCTTTGTAAAGCTGGAATACTTACCTGTTTTGTGCAAGCTTCACAGATGGAGACACCCCTATAGTATCCACTGAAGCACCTGTGTGGGACCCCCTAATAAAAAGTTTGTTCTGGTGTCCCACACTAGTGCTCCTGCGTACAGATGTGTAAATAGCTGCTGAGTGTCCTCTCCTTACACAGAATCTAGTTTGAATTTCATTCTAGTTACAAACTCACAAACCCATCTAGACAACAAACTTTTTTTAATAGAAGTAGGCCAGAAAAAATGTATTGAACTGCATCTGGCCAAAACATCGTATTTTAGCGGCCGAACAATGTTTCCTACGAACGATTAATGTGCCCATGAACGTGAAAGTTGCCATTTTAAACTGTACAACAGTAAAGAAAAGCACATGGAGCAGCACGAACATAATAAAAAGAAAGAATAGGAACACAAGATAACTACCTTACTTTTTTGCAGCACTCTCTTGATCCTTCTATACTGATCATGCTCCCTTAATTTGAGGTCCGACCACCGTTTCCTCAGTTGATTCTTGATCATGGTACCCCAAAATTCCTGTGCAGACACAACTTTAGCCATGATCTTGGCCTTTCTCACATTTGGGTTGGGGTAAGGTCCAAACTTCCCATCATAGTCGGCCCTTTTCAATAAGTCCACCATCTCCATCATGTCTACAAAGGCCATATTTGAAACCTTAAATCTTCTCCTCCGGAATCGTGACGTTTCTGGCTCCGGGCTTTCCTCCTCCTCGTTGCTACTATTATCATGCACCTGCTGTGTTTCCGCCATGTGCTCTCCCCCCACTGCGCTGAAAGAGAAGAGGCGGGGAATAGACTAGAAAGAACATCGGGGGGCGGAGTTTCACGCATGTGCAGTGCATATAAAGCGTTACACGCGTGCGTCGTACGTACGATCTGTGAGCGGAGGAAGGAGTATCAGAAGCGCCGATCGTGATAACGAAGGTACAATTTTAACTTGGGCCTATACTGCTTATAGATTGAGGCCTATATTGGAACAAGATTCGGAGAGTTTAGCCTAACATTAGGGTTTGTCTTGTGTTGTGTCTTGCAGAGAAAATGGATGGATTCAATGGTCACAACTTCCTCCCCCTGTTCCTAGACAAATACAGGGAGCTGCTCTGTCTGTGGCAGGTCAAACACCCGCATTATAATCATAAACTAAAGAGGCAGGCAGCGCTGGAGAAACTGCTGGATTTGGTGAAGCCGGTGGTCCCCACGGCAACCATCCCCTATTTAAAAACCAAAATTGGTGGCCTGAGGAGCACATATCTTAGGAAGCGCAAGAAGGTCCAGGATTCCCAGAGATCAGGAGCTGCAGCAGATGACGTTTATGTCCCCAGGCTGTGGTACTATGAGAGACTTTGTTTTCTGTCAGACCAGACTGAAGTCAGGGAATCCCTCTCAACCCTACCTTCCACTCTTCCTTCCACCCCAGCTGAGGCTTCCGATGTCCAACCTGGGACTTCCAGCCAGGAAGAAGTGGAGGAGCCCAGCTTGAGTCAGGTATAGCATTGTTCTTTGTATTTCTGGTCCAAAAATAAATTATGTTTACTAGATGGTATTATTGATCACCAATTGCTGATTTAATAAAGGCCTTTACATAGCAATAGACAACAGTGGCCAAAAATGATTGGGACAAGATTGAAAAATGCTGGGGTCAGAATGATAGTCTTTTATATTTATTAACATTCTATGTGCAACAGTCATGAGCTGAAAATTGTGTGTGATTGATGAACCAAAAAGTCAAACTATGTCCCTTTTTCATACACAGGAAGACCTCAGCCAGGAGGAGACTGTGGAATGTGGCACACAGGAGGAGGCTGTGGAATGTGGCAGCCAGGAGGAGGCGGGGTTAGTGGCAGCCAGGAAGTGACCGGGGTTAGTGGCAGCCAGGAGGTAGCCAGGGTTAGTGGCAGCCAGGAGGTGGCCGGGCCCAGTAGGAGCCTCACAGAATCGCAGGTTCCTCCCCTCCGCCTTCCAACCAAAAGACCCAGGAAGGGAAGGAGCGTGGAGGAGTTATCGCTCAGGCTGATTCAGGATTGGGTGTTTTTACTTACCCCATACACTGCTTTTATTCGTGATCACGTTTCATGGTTTTTGTTACCTGTACTGTGGTTTTTTAGCAATAAAAATATACGGAGTCACACTATGTGGAAGCAACCCTCTTTTCTCCACATGTTCTGGTGCATCGAGGAACCACTTACCTGTGGACACCATCTTTGACCTAGTTCCAGTGGACCGTGAGGGACATCTACGCCCGACAGAGGCTCTACCCTTGCCTCCATCACTCCACATTTCTGCCCTTGGTGGCACAAAGCTTTACCGATTCTATGCTTATGGCAGTAGAATCCAACTCATCCGGTAAGCGTATTCCATCTTTTCACTTACTTTGAAGATATCTGAGCACACCGTTGAGAAGCTGAATGAATTGCCACACGGATCACTTACATTGATTGTGGACTTTTGTGTTTCAGCAACACGTCACTATTGGGACATTATGTTCATGTGCACAGAGATCACTCATCATGTGTTTTTTAGCGCTACATTTATTTAATTTATGGTATTCATTCTTGTCACATGGTTTGTAGCAGCTTATCCATTATTACCTATCTTCATTCTTTAGGGTAGCGCATTAACCATCCCCTTCCTGATTCAGGAGGCTTCTGCGGCCCTCAGAGCCACCCCCACTTGTGAAGAGGCCTTTGCCTCCATGGCTCCATGGACTTCTGGACCAGATTGTACTCCCTTATATAAGGACTCCTCAGGCCACCAATTTGGCCTTAAAATAGTTGATGTCTGCCCTGGGGTACAAAGGCTTCGCCAATTTCAGCTGTTTCTCCAGCGTTGCCTTCTTCTTTATTTGGTTATGACCCCTTAATAAAGGGTTTTTTTTAACTAATACTTGCCTATGTGTGTTTTCCTTCAAAAAGGACAGTTTTTTTATAATTGTTTTTTTATTGGGTTATAAAGTAACATAGATGAAATTGTTACATAATGAACAATACATTAAAAATGTTACAAATGAACAATGTGCAAACAATACAGAGCACAGATGTAATCTGTATATCAAATCAAGAATCTATAAGAGAATCAGCTCATAGGTAATCAATAGAACATAAAACCAGAAAGTAATCAAAAGGATACAAAAATGAGAAATACTGTGGAGAGTAAAAAAATAAAAATAAATAAATAAATAATTTTTTCTCCCCCCCCCCTAAAAAGGCTCCAAGTAGTTTATGTAGGGGAAGGGAAGGGGGGAGGGAATAGAGACATAAGTGATGCGATGCTACAAGGAATCAAAGTGTGGAAAATGGTACATGTGTCCCATATTCCAATCTATCCCAAGGTTCCCAAACTTTATTAAACTGAGAGATAGAATCATGTACTGAAGCAGTCAAAAACTCCATCCCCCGAATCTCCGCCACCAAATGGAGGAATCTGGACCACGGGGGAGGCGCAGTAGACAGCCAACACAATGGGATAAGCCTTTTGGCTGCTAATAAAATATAAGAGATTAATCGATTGACCCTTTTGGATAAGTTTGAAAAAGAGAGACCCAACAAGCAATTCAAGGGGTCTAGCGGAAGGGACACATCCACCACCCTTTGTATTAGCACCATCACATCATGCCAAAAGGGTTGGATCAGGGAGCACTGCCAAAAAATATGGAACAAAGAACCTATGTCGGTTCCACAACGCCAGCAGTGCGGCGAAACTGAGGAATCGTATTTGTGAATGATGTCAGGGGTCTTGTACCAAAACATAAGAATCTTAATGGATGTTTCCCTTTGGGTTACACATTTAAAGGACTTAAAGATAGAGGACCAAATCCTATCCCACATTTGGACCGTGACAGGTCGAGACAATAAATGTGACCATCTCCTCATATAGTGGTGTGTGGTCTCAACAAGAGGGGTCGACGCATGGAGGATAGGATGAATAAAAGATAATAAATGTAACTGATGGAGGGCCCTGAGCACATAAATATTCAAAGGTGGTCGGCTTGTCAAGAGTCAAGGTTGGAGACTTGAAGGGAAAGAAATGTCTGACCTGTAGATGGAAATGGAAATGATGGGAAGGTATATCGAATTTCTCGCGTAAGGTATCAAAATTATGTAGTCATCGCGTGATTGGATGGACCAAATTCCGGAGCTGAAAAAGAGGGGGGTTAAGCCATGGAAAAATCCTACCCAGGGACATACTGTCTGGTATAATAGGGTTAAACAGCACATTCATAAGGGGAGGGCACGGCGAGGCAAGAGTAAAGTTTTTTAGACATTTGCGCCATATGGATAAAGTAAAAGTCATTGGAGCAGTGCATTGGTGTTTAAATAAAGGGTCCAGGGAGGGGAGGGTACCCCAAAATAAAGAGCATGGGTGAACTGGGTATAATACTTCCTTTTTAATGGCAGACCACTGGTTTGGAGCATGTAATGAGGACCATGAAACAATAGCCCTCAAGTGTGTAGCGTAATAATACTTAATAATGTCTGATGCTCCCAATCCCTCCCTGGATTTTAGGGAAAAAACACTGAGCTCGCTATGCGGTGGGCTCTGCCGCCCCATAAATTTTAGAAAACTCTTCTGAAGTGCTTTTAGTTGAGAGTAGGGTATGGCAACTGGCAATGTTTCAAAGTTGTAGAGTAGTGTGGGTAAAATAGACATCTTTAAGACATTGATTCTACCTAATAAGGACAGAGGGTATTTTGTCCAAGTCGACAGGGATTTATTAATATCTAGAATCAATGGGGGGAAATAAGCAGAATAGAGGGAGGAAAAGGAAGGAGTAAGAAGAACATGGGAAGTGCTTCGGTTTTTGAGGTGTTGACCTTATAACCAGAAATAGCACTAAAGGAAGATAATAATTTATGTAGCGAAAGGAGAGATATCAGTGGGTTAGTAATGGTAAGCAGAATGTCATCTGCAAAGAGCGATAATTTATATTCCCCCTGTCGCATCACCACACCACGAATATCTGGATTAATGCAGATAGACTCGGCCAAGGGTTCTAAGCATAATATAAAAAGTAAAGGTGATAGGGGACACCCCTGCCAAAGCCTGTTTGTCATGGGGAAGCCAGGCGACAAGAAGGATGACATCTGCACTTGAGCTGTGACAGTTGAATAAGGGACCCCTAAGGCTTTTAGAAAAGGACCATTAAAAGCGTAAGCTTTTTAAGGTGGCAAACATGTAGGGCCAACTCAACCTATCAAAGGCCTTTTGTACATCCAAACTAAGAATCAATGCAGAGCGAGAAGACCTATCCAAAAGATCTATCAGATCTGTTGTATGCCGGGTGTTGTCCCCCGTATGTCTGCCAGGGACAAAGCCCACTTGGTCTCTATGTATCAATTTTGGAATGAACCTGGCTAATCTGGATGCAAGGATTTTGGTAAATATTTTGTAATCAGAATTCAAAAGAGCTATGGGCCTGTAGTTATCTGGAATAGATGGATCCTTACCAGGTTTTGGAATAACTGAAATGTAGGAATGAGTAAAATACTGGTGTGGAGATGTACCTTTAAGCAAGGAGTTATACAAGGTCAGCATGTGTGGGGATAAGATGTCCAAAAAATATTTATAATAAAAATATGGTAGGCCATCAGGACCGGGTGATTTATGTAATGATAGACCTTTAATTACAGTCAGAATTTCCTCTGCTGATACAGTCGAATTCAAATAAATCTGCTGAAGATAATTTTGGAAGCTTTATAGTAGAAAAAAAGTCTCAAATTTTTCCTGGGTGAAATGAAAGTGATTTTCCAGGGTCAAACAGTTATATAATTTACTGTAGAATTTGCCAAAAATCACTGAGGAGGTCGCACAACAGCCTCTGCTCTGCTATTACCAAAGCGGATGTTAAGGATTTTATAAGTCCCTCTCTATTTCTGTTCAACCGGGAGCCTTCTGCTATACAAGCTCCACGGAACATGGCCTTGTGCGCCTCCCACAGCGTAGACAATGCAGATACTGATCCTATGTTAAGCTGAAAGAATTCTACAAAATTTTTTTGCTAGGATAGAATGAGAAACCTCGGACTGTAAGAGATGGTCGTTGAGACGCCAGTGACATGATCTAGTGTAGGCCTGAGAAAGCATAAGATCTAGCATAATGGCGTGTGATTCGACCATGTAATGGGGGATATGTCAGACTTGACCACATATGGGATAAGTGGGGCTGAGATGAACAAATGGTCGAGGCGTGAGAACATTTTATGAGCTGGAGAATAAAACGTATACTGTTTAGTAGAGGGATGTTTTATCCTCCATGAGTCGAAAAGCTGATGGGATCTAATACATTTCCGAAATGCTGAGGCTTGGGACATAATCCTTTTAGAGGGGATATTATTAAGAAGAGTTTGTCAATCTCTAATGGGCGACATAACCAGATTGAAATCCTCTCCAATGATCATGAAAGGTTGCGAACAATATTGAGGAGCATCAAAAAGTTTGTTGAGGAAGTCAATCTGGTCTGTATTCGGAGCATAGAGATTTACAAGAGTGAAAGGAACAGATATATATTCACAATCCAAAATGAGGAATCTCCCATCTGGATCAGCATGAGAGTTTTTAACCTTAACTGGGCATGATTTTTTAATCAGAATTGCCACACCCGCCTTGCCCGTGGAATCAGAGGCAAGGTAAGAAGTGGGGAAAATCTTTGAGGCAAATTTAAATGATCCTCCAGCCCGGAAATGGGTCTCCTGGACCATCACCACGTCTGCACCTGAGGCCCTGAAATCCTTTATGTCCATCCAGCGTTTATGAATGGAGCCCAGACCCTTGACATTATAAGACATAACCCTTAAAGCCATGTATAAAATCTATTCAAGTAAGCTCTCTTGGGAGTGGTAAGGGAGAGGAACAGCAAAAAATAGACATCCTAAAGAGAAATGCTTAACCTTTTATAAACAATACTGGTCACAATATCTCCTCGGTATCTGAATATTAACCAGTATGCCCTGTAAGGGAACCACAGTGCGTTAGGGACATAAAAACAATGTTTCGTCAACCCATAAAGCTGAATCATAACCACGGACATTAAAATGGTACTAACAAACTTGGAAAAGAAAAAAAAACAGAAACAAAAATAAATTGAAATTTTTGAAGACCTGAGAGGCAGTTGCGTCTCAGGAGGTCCTGGACAAAGACCAGGGCCCAGTAGGAACGTGCACAAACTCCCACCAGGAGACTCTGGGTGAACAATAAATGGAAAAGGTCGTCTGCTCAACGTATGAGTTTGTTAGCATTTATAGCAAGTCAGACAGTAGGAGTCCTGTGGATAATGGCAAAAAATAATCAGCAGGTAAACAGGAGCAACTGCCAAATTGAAATATGTAAAACATTAACAATAATACCGCATGGGGTGGGAAGGAACTCTACCCCAAACAGGAGATAGGGTAGACATAACACTTTCATGAACCAGAGCAGTAAACTTCGTTTCCCTTCCTCTTAATCTTAAAAAAAAAAGAAAAAGAAGAAAAACAGAAGTAAACTGGAAACACAAATAACAGAAAAAAGTGGATCCAAGGAGAAATATACTAAAAAGTTCAAGGAGGTTGTTTAGAGATACATGGACGTTGGGGTGTAGAAAGATGCTTCTTAGATTTACCCCTCACGGGGGTCCAGATGCGGCTGGGAGTGGTAGGAGGTGAGCGAGCCTGGGTCAAAGGTGGAAATGAATCTTCTTCCGGTAGAGGAGGTAGGCCAAGATTCTTTAGGAAAGCCTCTCCCTCCTGTAGCTCACGCAAGGTATATTGGATTCCATTTTTAGAAACAGCAAGGCGGAAGGGAAATCCCCAATAGTATGGTATCTTGTGGTGTTGTAGATGTAAGGTTATTGGACGTAGATTTCTACGTTTGGTAGGAGTGATGGGGGAGAGATCACTAAAAATCTGTATTTTTGCCCCTTGTACATAATTTGAGATTGATTGCGTGTAGCCAAAGATAGTGCCTCTTTGCTTTCAAAAAAGTGAAACTTCACTATGACATCCCTAGGCCTGGCTCCAGCCGGAGGTTTAGGGCCCAGAGACTGGTGTGCCCTATCTAGGCGCCAGTCTATATCCACCACTGTGGGGACCAGAGTGTTGAAAAGGCTCAGGAGGTAGGTGTGCAGATCTTGGTCCCCCACTGTTTCCGGGATACCCCGGAAGTGTAAATTTTATCTTCTCTCCCTGTTTTCCAAGTCCTCCTGCTGTATTTGTAGTTGGGAAATTGAAAGACGTAGGTTATGGTTTTCCTCCTCAATAGCCTGAACATAATTAATCATCTCATCAAATTTATTTTCAAGGGTGTCCTTACGCTCTCCAATTTGGTTTATTTCTCCGCTCAGCTCTGCGGCCAATTTACTCACCTCCGCCGAGACATTGCTTGTTATTCGTTGGAGTAGGAGCTGCAACTTAGCATCCCACTTAGCGTCTAGGATCTCATGTGGAGATGGAGGTTCAGAGTCTGGACCCTGGGAGTTGACCAGCGGAGGAGTTAAAGCATTCTCCGTTCCCAGGTCTGGATCCATGGAAGCAAATGAGTCTGCGGGATGATTCAAGGTCGTAGATTGCGATCTAATGACAAAACGTTCCATATTTGGTCCCTGAGACGACCCGTACAATGGCTTATAATATTTCTGCTGCTGGCCAACTTTGCCCATGGGATGCTCAAGAAGTGAAATGGGTGTTTAGGCTGACCCCCGGAGCTATATGTGGCTAAAATAGCATTTCAGAGGTCTCAGTGAGCAGACAGACCTTGGGCTCATTTAAATGATAATCTTCATATTAGCCACTATTTCTTCAGTGAGTGTTTCAATAAAGACCCCTGTAGTAGCAGAGTATGAGGGGTTAATAGTTGGATAGTTGTGCCAGACCCTGTTGTGGAGGGGGATACACACCAGGCCCAGAGGGATGAGGTGTACCGGGAGCAGCGAGATGGTCGCTGACTTCCGAGGGTAGGCCGAAGCCACAGACTTTCCCAGGAATGGCGGCTGACCCAGCAAATACCACTCCGCAGAGACCCCAAGTTCCTCCAACTAGATCAGGGAACGGAACCCCACCACTGCACAGTCACCTCCAGAGGGATCACTTAAGTGGCCAGCAGGCCCACTACTCACTGCGTCAGGAAAATTTAAGATGTGAAGGGCCGGAGCAGCAGGCCATAAGATGGCGTCAGGCCACGGGAACCCGGAGCTCAGATCAAGGTATCCCCGGGATCTAATCCTCCTCCAGGCGGCCGCCCGACGCTCTCTGATGTAGCAGCAACGAATGTATCCGCTGTAGATCTTGACTCCCGGACCCACAGGAGCGGAAAGTGGAGGACTCCGAGTGAGCCACCGATTCCAAGATGGTGATAGGTCTCTGCAGTGTGGGCCCAGCCACAGGCCTAAAAAACTGGTGGATCCGGTCAGGCTCTGCAAATAGTCGGCTAGAATCACAGTTGGGGAAGCCTGGAGGATAATCCTGGTTAGATTTGGCGAGGATGGCTGTGGATTCTCATCTAGTTGTGTGGAGCTCAGCACCCAAACGTCCTCCCTGCTGGATGTCTGGACACGCCCTCCCCAAAAAGGACAGTTTGTTTGTGAGTAGGCAGGTACATTTCCAAAATACAATGTGAATTTAACAAGGGACACCAACACCAACCAATCTCCTTGAGATTAAAAAAGACAAAATAATAATGGTGTTGTGGTAACTTGACACACAAAACATGCCAAAAAAATGATGGAGATCATCAAAAAAAATAAAATAAACAAGAGATCTTGATTAAAAAAACAAACAACAAATAATACAAAATATAAAAACATAAAACCAAAATAATTTTTCGGTAGATCTGACAAATAATAATATTATATTCATGAAATCACCAGAAATAATCAAAAAATACGTTTGTGAGAACTCTGTGAATATGAGCAGCAAAACAACTTCATTCTTCTAGCATTATAAAGAAGAAAAGAGTGCGCTGCATTAACCACTTCAGCCCCGGACCATTATGCTGCCTAAGGACCAGAGGACCTTTTCCAATTTGGCACTGTGTCGCTTTAACTGCTAATTGCGCGGTCATGCAATGCTGTACCTAAACGAAATTTGCGTCCTTTTCTTCCCACAAATAGAGCTTTCTTTTGATGGTATTTGATCACCTCTGCCGTTTTTATTTTTTTAGCTATAAACGGAAAAAGACCGAAAATTTTGAAAAAAAATTATATTTTCTACTGTTTGTTATAGAAAAAATCCAATAAACTCAATTTTAGTCATACATTTAGGCCAAAATGTATTTGGCCACATGTCTTTGGTAAAAAAAAAGTCAATAAGCGTATATTTATTGGTTTGCGCAAAAGTTATAGCGTCTACAAACTAGGGTACATTTTCTGGAATTTACACAGCTTTTAGTTTATGACTGCCTATGTCATTTCTTGAGGTGCTAAAATGGCAGGGCAGTACAAACCCCCCCCAAATGACCCCATTTTGGAAAGTAGACACCCCAAGGAAATTGCTGAGAGGCATGTTGAACCCATTGAATATTTATTTTTTTTGTCCCAAGTGATTGAATTTACAAAAAGTTGTCACTAAATTATATATTGCTCACACAGGCCATGGGCCTATGTGGAATTGCACCCCAAAATACATTCAGCTGCTTCTCCTGAGTATGGGGATACCACATGTGTGGGACGTTTTGGGAGCCTAGCCGCGTACGGGGCCCCAAAAAACAATCACCGCCTTCAGGATTTCTAAGGGCGTAAATTTTTAATTTCACTCCTCACTACCTATCACAGTTTCGAAGGCCATAAAATGCCCAGATGGCACAAAACCCCCCCAAATGACCCCATTTTGGAAAGAAGACACCCAAAGCTATTTGCTGAGAGGCATGTTGAGTCCATGGAATATTTTATATTTTGACACAAGTTGCGGGAATGTGACAAATTTTTTTTTTTTTTTGCACAAAGTTGTCACTAAATGATATATTGCTCACACAGGCCATGGGCATATGTGGAATTGCACCCCAAAATACATTTAGCTGCTTCTCCTGAGTATGTAGATACCACATGTGTGGGACATTTTGGGAGCCTAGCCGCGTGCGGGGCCCCGAAAACCAATCACCGCCTTCAGGATTTCTAAGGGTGTAAATTTTTGATTTCACTCTTCACTGCCTATCACAGTTTCGGAGGCCATGGAATGCCCAGGTGGCACAAAAAACCCCCAAATGACCCAATTTTTGAAAGTAGACACCCCAAGCTATTTGCTGAGAGGCATGGTGAGTATTTTGCAGCTCTCATTTGTTTTTGAAAATGAAGAAAGACAAGAAAAAACTTTTTTTTTTTCTTTTTTCAATTTTCAAAACTTTGTGACAAAAAGTGAGGTCTGCAAAATACTCACTATACCTCTCAGCAAATAGCTTGGGGTGTCTACTTTCCAAAATGGGGTCATTTGGGGGGGGTTTGTGCCACCTGGGCATTCCATGGCCTCCAAAACTGTGATAGACAGTGAAGAGTGAAATCAAAAATTTACGCCTTTAGAAAGCCTGAAGGCGGTGCTTGGTTTTCGGGGTCCCGTACGTGGCTAGGCTCCCAAAAAGTCTCACACATGTGGTATCCCCGTACTCAGGAGAAGCAACAGAATGTATTTTGGGGTGTAATTTCACATATTCCCATGGCATGTTTGAGCAATATATCATTTAGTGACAACTTTGTGCAAAAAAAAAAAAAAAAATTGTCTCTTTCCTGCAATTGTGTCACAATATAAAATATTCCATGGACTCGACATGACTCTTAGCAAATAGCTTGGGGTGTCTATTTTCCAAAATGGGGTCATTTGGGGGGTTTTGAACTGTCCTGGCATTTTATGCACAACATTTAGAAGCTTATGTCACACATCACCCACTCTTCTAACCACTTAAAGACAAAGCCCTTTCTGACACTTTTTGTTTACATGAAAAAATATTTTTTTTTTTTTTGCAAGAAAATTACTTTAAACCCCCAAACATTATATATTTTTTTAAAGCAAATGCCTTACAGATTAAAATGGTGTGTGTTTCATTTTTTTTTTTCACACAGTATTTGCGCAGCAATTTTTCAAACGCATTTTTTGGGGAAAAAACACACTTTTTAAAATTTGAATGCACTAAAACACACTATATTGCCCAAATGTTTGATGAAATAAAAAAGATGATCTTAGGCCGAGTACATGGATACCAAACATGACATGCTTTAAAATTGCGCACAAACGTGCAGTGGCGACAAACTAAATACCGTTTTAAAAGCCTTTAAAAGCCTTTACAGGTTACCACTTTAGATTTACAGAGGAGGTCTACTGCTAAAATTACTTCCCTCGATCTGATGTTCACCGTGACACCTCACATGCATGGTGCAATTGCCGTTTACATTTGACGCCAGACCGACGCTTGCGTTCGCCTTTGCGCGAGAGCAGGGGGGGACAGGGGTGCTTTTTTTTTCTTTATTATTTTTTTGCTTTTTTATCTTATTTTTAAACTGTTCCTTTCATTTTTTTTGTAATCTTTTTATTGTTATCTCAGGGAATGTAAATATCCCCTATGATAGCAATAGGTAGTGACAGGTACTCTTTTTTGAAAAAATTGGGGTCTATTAGACCCTAGATCTCTCCTCTGCCCTCAAAGCATCTGACCACAGCAAGATCGGTGTGATAAAATGCTTTCCCAATTTCCCAATGGCGGTGTTTACATCCGGCGAAATCTAAGTCATGAAATGCTCGTAGCTTCCGGTTTCTTAGGCCATAGAGATGTTTGGAGCCACTCTGGTCTCTGATCAGCTCTATGGTCAGCTGGCTGAATCACCGACTGCATTCTCAGGTTCCCTGTTGGGACAGGAGAGCCAGAGAAAAACACGGAAGACGGTGGGGGGGGCATTCCCTCCCACTGCTTGTAAAAGCAGTCTAGAGGCTAATTAGTCACTAGAATTGCTTTTACATGAAAGCCGACCGCTGGCTGAAAAGAATGATACCAAGATGATACCTAAACCTGCAGGCATCATTCTGGTATAGCCACTCAAAGTCGTGAATGGCGTACCTGAAGACAAAAAAATGGTTAACAATAAAACACAGTAAACGGTAAAGTATAAAAAATTGCATACCTGAAAAGCAAACATGATAAAACATAATAACAATAAAACATTGCAGAATAGAATACAGTAAAAAAGAGCAGAACAATAGAGAGAGAATATAGAGAACAATAAAACGACAACTATTTTTTTTATTTTATATATTTTTTTTTACACTTTTTTTTGTAACTAACTTTTATAACTGTAACCGGTTCCAGGTTTGGGTCTCTCAAAATGCGATGGCATCTTGGGAGACCCTGTGAAAGTGTGCCTAGTCTGTGCAATGCTGTACCCTACGCTAATACTCAACTAGTGTATGGTAGCGTTCAAAACATTCACCAATGCAAAGACCAGGATTGTCAGGACAGGAGGGACAATAATATCGGGTGTCACGCCTATATCCGTGCTTGCTGCAGACACAACATCTTTTTTGGGGGGTTCGCTGGGTAGGGGTACTCGGGAGGACATAAAGAAAATGCCTCTCATGCAGCCGACTGCATTTGGTTGGGGATGTGAATGGGCGAAGTACGGGCGCTGCAGAAGTGGTGGGTTCCCAATTAGGATTGGCGAATGCAGCAGGAAGGGCACTATGGGCATGACGGGCCTGTGTTTGTCTTCTTCTTGGTGACAGCGGGACACTACTTGAGCTTGCCACCTCGCCAGCTTCGCCAGCTTGAACTGCACTTATGGGACTCGCCACATCACCAAGTGTTACTGCAGTGCTGGTTTGACTACGACCGGGGTGTACTAGGCCGCTGGTGCTTGCCAGTTCACCAAAACGCTACCAAAAAAACTGTTAGCGATCGCAGGGATCAGGCCTAAACTGCTGGTGACGCTAGTATAGATCTGATCGGATCAGATATTGATCCGATCAGATACTATACCACTAAGAGAGGTGTACGGTGCGTGCGTGGGTGTTAGCGGTACTGGCGCTAACCTGATGCTGCCTGGGGCTGGTGCTTGCCAGTTCACCAAAATGCTACAAAAAAACTGTTGGGGGCGTGGCTTGACCTCGTAGAGAATGGCTGCTTAACTTCAGAGCTCCGCTGACAGGGATAGAAATCTGAATTTTAAAGACGGTCAACGGCCTCCCAAACACCCGAAAAGCGATGGGTACATCCTCTAGAACTTCGTCGACCTCCCGGTCCCGTTCTCCCCGTGAAATACCGGCAAGATCCAGTCAGAACATCCCGGAGATGTTCCGGGCACAGATGGGAACTTCAGCGCCGGCTCCCACCTCACGGAGCCAGCATCAGCATCCTCCTCACTCTAATGCTGCTGCCTCTCCATCTCACGCTGAACTCAATGACAGGGGAATTCTCCTCACTCCTCATCAGCATCCGAGCCTGAGCGATCTCAGATCCGTAGCTGAGGACATTAAGGACACCCTGACAGCAGCAATCTCAGATTTAAAAATTGAAATCCAAGCTATTACAGGCAGAGTTCAGGCGGTGGAACAAACGACTGCCCTTCATTCATCCAAGATCCGTCACCAGCATCTGGCGATTGACACACATACACGGCAATTAAGAGATGTCAATCGCCACTTGGAAGATTTAGACAATCGCGGCAGACGCCATAACCTCAGGCTGAGAGGTTTGCCTGAAACCGTGGATGCGGATCATCTTCAAAGTGACGTTATCCATATCTTTAATAACATACTCGGCAGACCCAGAGAGGTTCCTATTGCGATGGAAAGAATCCACCGTGCCCTGCGACCGAAGGGAAAAGACTCTGACCCACCTAGGGATGTGGTATGCTGCATTATTGACTACCGTTTGAAGGAAGACATTCTGAGGGCTGCACGTTCCCTGACCCCTTTACTACATAACGGCACAGAACTTCGTCTATTCCAGGATATATCAAATATAACCTTGCAGCGCAGAAGGGAACTGCAACCCCTTCTGTCAGTACTCCGGGCCAAGGGTATAATTTACCGCTGGAAGTTCCCTTTTGGTTTGGCGGCAACAGTACAAGGACGCTCAGCTCTCCTCAGAGTCCCTGAGGATCTACATTCCTTCTGTGATACGCTCGGAATCCCTCTCATGGAGGTCCCAGATTGGTACGCGGAATTTCGTACCCCTACAGCATCTAAAGCACCTTCCAGGAGTGAAGCAATGGAGACCCAACATACAAGCTACAGAAGACACCGTTCGCCATCGGAACCGAGAATTCATCAACCCGACCCGCAGTCTCCTTCCATCTACAGACCGACGAAACCTCCACGCTCCAGAAGAGCTAGAAGAGATCGGTGAACACAGATGGCATCTGCAGCATAGACTGAAAGATTTCCTCTGACTGTTCATGTGCCGTTTTTAGAGTATTGAAAGTTCATGCCCCGGCTGGTAATATGTTCCTAAAGTATTTCAATATGTTAAGTTTAGTTTATGTAGATCATAGTTCATACACACAGGCATATCTATATCCCCCTTAACGCTGACTACCAAAGCAGCGCTTTGCCTGCATGGCTTATTCTGTCACACCTTACTCTCCAATACAGCCCTACACTAGCAGTTCCACCCTTCATTAGAGCTCTATTATAATTAAATTCTTATGTGACTGTAATTTCCAATCTAGTGAGGTATAGGGTCATCAGAGATCTCCAATCTACTTTATCTCTCCCTCCTCTAGCTGATCGGTACACTGACAGTTTGACAGGGTTTCATCCAGCTCCGATTACACGGATTGATAATTATAACTGCAAATATGCCCTTCTCTTACACACTACAGGCTGCTAGTAATACTCATTGACACCCCTATTTTGATCCTGTATTAACTCTCTGTTCCTCTTAGATAGCAACTACATTAGTAGGTAACTACTAGAACTACCACACAATCTTATTGCCATGACAACCAGCTGTTCATCGCTCTATTGGTTGCTGTCTTTTGGCGCAAATTCATGAGAGGAGCCAAGGTCTGAGGTAAAAAGTTCTCCCCCAACATGACTCATGCAGTCGCTCATTGGCTCTCACAAGGTTAGAGACCTGACTTGTTACCGTGGTGACACACTGCAGACTTTTCTCCCCTGCCTCCACACACGCACCTCCCATAGGAGGATGCCTGTATCATCCCAGCCCGAGATAGTTGTGACACATGACTCATCTCCTTAGTAGTCCTAACATCACCTTATCTGTCATGAATTACGCAAAGATTAGGGCACTCACTACCCTGTATGATTATATAGAACTTATCCTTACGAGTGCCTTTCCCTGACTAGACAGCTGTCTACATGCCAAACGCGGAACTGACAGGCTTCTCAGATAAAGGCACTCTAAGGGACTTTCACAGACACTGATCTTTCTCATATATTCATCCCCTCCTATCCAATGAGATATGCTCCTAAATAGCATAACGATCTACATGGATACTTCGTTTTATTAATTATTTTGACAAGCTTCTTCATAGCCTTCAGGGGTAGTTCATTATTAATTAGTTCAGGCACGGTTTATCTATCTTAAGAGATAATACTTTCTACCTATGTTGAATACTCTGATCTGCAAACTGTTCAAGTTTTCTGGCTGACTGTTTAACTGAATTATTACATAGACTTTTGCGATATGAATATCTGCGCCTCACCAGATGTTTATTTTATGTGCTACTCATGGGGATTTTTATTTCTTTTATTTCTTTTATTTTTCTGTTTTTTTTTTGTTTTTTTTTCTCATTCTTTCCTCTCACTTAACGATCACCAGGGGAACGATCTCACAAAATGTGTCATTAACTTAATATTTCATCTGACCATACACCTAATTCTTTATCTGCTTTTCGCAAATCTGACCCATGCTGTTTCTCCAAATCCACTGAGAAAGTTAATAGGCGGCATTCACAGCAATCTAAATGCAACTATTTCACACATGGACCGTCTTCAGTCCATGCCTTCTTCCTACATCTATCCCATATGTCAGCGGCTCTTGTCCCTTACTGACAGGTTTTACTTTTCTCTACGTTACCGTTTGGTCACCTTCCCAAACAGTGGTTTCAATTGATTACCTGATTTCTTCACTTAACCCTCCTTTAAACCACCACTGACCCATTCCGGTACCTTATATCACGAGTGCATACTCGTACATAGCCTAGCGAGCAGGCATCGCTAGTCCCCGGATTACTTTTCACTACCTATAAACCCTAACAACACTACACAGTGGTCTTCACAGTTTCCTCTCCCCCGCATACCCAGTCCCCCTCACATCACTCTCTACTCCTGAACAATCTACTCTCATCCTGAATAGAATCTCATCACTCTCCTAGAATGCGCCTTCCACACATAAGAACATAAGGCACAAGTCCAACTACTGTTCTTTTTCTGCCACACATACACCTGCACCGCGGACTATCTTCAGTAAACACCACTCCAGTCTAACTCACAACACCTCCCAAATTACAGAATGACACCGGTCTCACACAATTCTACATCAATATCTCACCACAACGCCACTACTAAACTAGTCTCGCTCAACGCACGGGGACTAAATGTCCCTGAGAAACGTACACAAGTTCTCCTTTCTATGCATAAACTCAAGGCAGACATTATATACATCCAAGAAACGCATTTCAAAACGGACTCTATCCCCAAATTCTCCGACTTACGTTATCCAACAGCTTTTCATGCTACCAACAAACAATCAAAAACAAAAGGAGTCTCTATCCTTATCTCAAAACAGTGTCCACTCATAATCAAAGACACTCTAGCGGATGAAGATGGAAGATTTCTTTTTGTCAAAGGTTCACTTTTCGGTAAACCTTTAACCTTAGCAAATATATACGCCCCCAACATTAAACAAGTCCCGTTCTTCCAACACACACTGCAATTGCTCGCATCGTTTCAAGAGGGTATACTATTAACTGGAGGAGACTTTAATGTTCCCTTAAACCCAATACAGGATACATCTTCGGGTGCATCCAAATTACCCTTCTCAGCGTTACGAGCAATTAAACAATGTTTTCAAGAATTGACATTACATGACGCATGGCGTACTTTAAACCCCTCAACTAAAGATTACACTTTTTTCTCCAACCCACATGGCAGCTACTCCAGACTTGACTATTTCTTTATTTCACAAAACGATCTCCCCATGCTCAAGCACACCTCCATCGAACCAATGTACATATCAGATCACCACCCGATAACCATGTCCTTGGAATTTCCATCCAAACATACTCGCTCACAAATATGGCGTCTTGATCCCTCACTGCTGACAGACATTTCAATTGTGTCTACTATACACGACAATCTAAAACTTTATTTCCAGGATAACGACTCCTTGGACATATCCCCAATGATAAAATGGGAAGCCCACAAATGCACCATACGGGGAAAATTAATAGCTATCGCTTCCAAGAGAAGACGAGAAAGACAAGCGCATATTTCTATCCTTTCCAAACGCATACAGAATTTAGAAAAAATACATAAGAAAACTCGAGCGCTCTCCACGCTTGAGGAACTTACTCAGGTGAGGACAGAGTTGAAAGAAGTGTTACATAAACAAATAAAACGCAAATACATATTATCACAAAAAATATTCTACGAACATGGCAACAAATCCGGTAAAATTCTAGCCAGAGCCCTCCGTGCAAAACGATCATCTACAACACTTCATTCCATTAATGACCCTTCGGGTTCTAAAGTAACGTCTAATACACTGATAGCAGACCAATTTGTGAATTATTTCTCGCAGCTCTATAATATCAATCCTCATCAACCCACGATAAACAATGATCGTAGAACACACTTGATTAAAGAGTTCCTAGCCCAACATGGTCCCAAACCCATTTCTGATGCAGAAGCTTCGCATCTAGAACGTCCCATCTCTAAGGACGAACTAGAGACTGTGCTCAAACAACTCAAAACAGGCAAAAGTCCAGGTCCAGATGGCCTAACAGCAGGATACTATAAGGAATTCATAGCTACGCTTTATCCTCACTTCTTAAATGCTTTCAACTCCCTTTCATCCGAGAACCCCCCTCCCAGAGATCTTCTCACAGCTCACATAGTGGTTATTCCAAAACCTGATAAAGATCCAAATTTAGTTCACAACTACAGACCAATATCTCTACTAAATGTTGACCTGAAAATATATGCAAAAATTTTGGCTAATAGACTTTTACCCCTTCTCCCTGGCCTCATCTCCTTGGACCAAGTTGGTTTTGTCCCAGGTAGAGAGGCAAGGGACAACACCCTAAAGGCAATTAGTATTCACAATTGGCTGACTTCAAAGAAACAACCGGGATTCCTTCTCTCCCTTGATGCGGAGAAGGCATTCGACAGGGTAGCCTGGGACTACCTAAAAGAGGTCCTAACACACATTGGCATACGAGATCGCATGCTACAATTTATTCTTGCTCTATACTCCACCCCAACTGCCAAAGTCCGGATAAATGGACACCTGTCGAATGCCTTCTCCATATCTAACGGTACAAGACAAGGATGCCCACTCTCTCCGCTTATTTTTGTCTTGGCACTGGAACCATGTCTAACGCATCTAAAAAACAATCCAAATGTTAAAGGAATAACCATCGCAAAATCTACCTATAAATTAGCGGCATTTGCGGATGACATCCTACTATTCCTGAAAGAGCCACACATTACGCTACCCAATCTCCTCAAAGATCTTACTCTCTTTGAAAATCTCACATATCTTAAAATTAACTTCCCTAAATCAGAGGCCCTAAATATCACTCTACCACCAGATATAGTGAAACAATGTCAAACTAATTTCCCTTTCATATGGAAACCGAGCGCCATTAAATACCTTGGGGTCTACATTCCAACCTCGCTATCGGACTTATACAGCAAAAACTATACTCCCATTATCCAAAATATTCAAAAAGACCTCAACACTTGGTCAACGGGTTTGTTCTCATGGTTTGGCAGAGTCTCCATTATAAAAATGACTATAATGCCAAAATTACTATACCTGCTCCAAACAATCCCAGTGTCTCTACCACAAACTTTTTTTAATGCGTACCGCAAATCCTGTATGAAATTCATCTGGAACGATAAGCGACCTAGAATGAGTTTCAACAGAATGACCGTACCCAAAATGAAAGGTGGATTAGGCCTACCGGATCTTCGAAAATACTATTGGGCCTGTCAACTCTCTCGAATAGTGGACTGGAATGTTCACCCTAAAACTAAAGCGTGGATCGCAATTGAACAAGCCTTCTCACAAATCCCGCTCCATAATCTACCCTGGATTCACCCTCGCCACATCTCTCCACATTGCAAACAACATCCCCTTATCGGTACAACACTGAATTCCTTTAAAAAGACATGTAAACATTTGCACATTTCCTCCTCTCCAGGCCCTCTCACGCCAATCAAACATAACCCAGACTTTCCACCAGGCAATGATGATTCGTTCCTTCATCACATAGGATCCCAGACAAGGATGACAGCGGGAGATTTCTTCGCTAAGGGGAATATTAAACCGCTGTCCTCATTGAACTCCCAAGAAACGAATCACCAGATCCCTTTCTGGTCTTATATGCAACTCAGACATTTTCTTCTTGATCCCCAAACTAGGGCTGCATACTCAAGAAACCAATCACACTTTGAATCCCTTTGCTCTGCCACTGAACCCCAAAGACACCTGATATCCACCATATACTTGAACCTCTTTCTCGAGCATACTCCTAAAACAAATATAGCTAGTGCAAAATGGGAAAAAGATCTTTCCATCCACCTCTCTGATAAGGAATGGGAAAAGATATACTCTAACATACACAAAGGCTCCATTAATGTAACAACTCAAGAAAACGGATACAAGCTTTTCTCCAGATGGTACAAAACGCCTCTCAAGTTACACACCATTAATCCAGAGATCCCATCTAATTGTTGGAGATGTAATGACAAAAACGGATCACTCCTTCACATATGGTGGGACTGCCCTGCGATTTCTGCCTTCTGGACTAAAGTTTTTCACCTCTCCTCCCAAATCACTACACTTCAGCTAGAATTCTCTCCAGCACAAGCCCTCTTACACCACTCCTCCCTACCGATGAAAACTTATCACAAATCCCTAGCACTACATCTAATCAATGCTGCCAAACTCTGTATCCCAGTTCTCTGGAGATCTCCCAACCCACCCACAATCGCAGACTGGTTCAAAAGAGTAAACAAAATAGCTGAAATGGAGGAACTTGTACATCAAGCACAGGATTCCTATACTAAATACAGGAACACTTGGGCCTGTTGGCTACATTTCCGCACAACATCTGAATATACCCAATTAATCAATTAGGAACCCTCCTCCAGCACACCATAAGACACATCATACATCCCATCCCAACTGTCTATAGTCCTCCCTATAGTCGTGCATGAAACAAAATTCAGGAGGTAACTATATCATTACGCATACAGAATTCACTTCAAAAGCTCTATTATGCTTTTCTTCCTGGGACTTGGTCCTTCTGTAAAGATATTTCCCGTTAGACCCATGGCTGAGCCAGGGACAGGAAATAACTTTCCCCTACCTTCCCTTTGTATTTCTCACTATATTTTGACCACCATTTAATCGAAACTTTGCTATGTTAGATATCCATGGTTGTATGCTATGATTATATCTCTATCTACAGACATTACCCGACTTATGGACACCACGCACCAGGATCAATTTCACACTCTCACACAGACATAGTAATTAACGATTATTCCAAACACAATCCAACAAAAATCTCAGACTCATATACTAAGGCTATCATAGGCAATCTATTATAATACGGTTTTTACTCCTCTCTCCCTTTTTAATGTTTTTCGCCCTCAAAAATCAACATGTTTAAAAAATGTTTTACCTGCTTTACTATATGTTCTTTATATTTTCTGCCCACACTACTCTGTAATCCCATTTATCCACACACCAGATGTAATGTGTTTTTCAACAAATCCACAGTCGTAGATTTGAATACTTGTTAAAATACAACGTTGTACTCTCTGGACTGTTCCCTCTGTATAACACTATTGTCATTTTATCTCAAACCTTGCTTTTATGTACTACTTTTCTGTATGGATTTAACTTAATAAAGCTTTATTTGGAAAAAAAAAAAAAAAAAACTGTTAGCGATCGCAGGGATCAGGCCTGACTCTGCGAACGCTGCAGTTATGCGTTTAGTGTTTTGTAAGTGACAGTGATCGATCGATACTGCACTTGGGTGGGCTGGGCTGGGCCGGGCGGAGGGGCAAAATGCAGGTGCTAGCAGGTATCTGGGCTGATCCCGCTAACACTGCGTTTTTGGGAACCCTAAACTGCTGGGGACGCTAGTATAGATCTGATCGGATCAGATATTGATCCATACAGATACTATACCACTAAGGGAGGCGTATGCAGCGTGTGTGGGTGTTAGCGGTACTGGCGCTAATCTGACGCTGCCTGGGGCAGCGCATATCACCGCCGGGCAATCAGGGGGCTAAACCTTTATTCGGTAATAAACGGCAGGTGCCCTGACACTATAAAAAAAAAAACCGAACTAACCAGCGTCACCCGTAACAGTTATACGGTGATCAGTGGTGAAAGGGTTAACTAGGGGGCAATCAAGGGGTTAAAACATTTATTAGGTAGTATATGGGGGTCCCTGTCGCTATAAAAGGCTGAAATAACACCAGTAATAAATTTGCGCTTACTCTAAATATTCAAGAAAACAGGAGCTGCTAACACTGCAACTAGAATAATTGCCAAACACATAAATATTAAACAGAAAAAGTGTAGCGCTGAATCAACAAGGCACCTTCAAACTACTAAGTCAAAAAGGTTTCTGGCTGAAAAGTGATATATACATATGAATGTTTCACATTAAAAGGAAAGATGATAAAAGTAAACAGTCAGTGAGTGAGAACTGAATGGGTCACAACCCAAAAGTGAGGTAAAGGGCACCTTCACCAACATATAGCATAAAGGGACATAAAGAATGATGTTCTACAGTCACTCAAAACCGTCTCATATCACCATATGAGTGTAGCATATAAAACAGCTTCTTGTATAACACCACTGTGTCTTCAAAAACATGCAGTGCACTCAGATGTTGTAGATGGGGGCTTACCGGAGGGTTTGAACCCAAAACAGCATATGCTGTGAGGGTCAAACCAGCTTTAATTGCACCCTGGCAATAATGAGAAGACCTTGGCAGCCTGAGGATAATGTAAAAGGTTTTTCTGAAGGCGTATCCTCTCCACACATAATAATGGATCTCCCAGCGTGAGGTTCATAAAGGGTACAAAAGGGACTGATATAATGTGAACTCGATCTGAATCGTGAGGAGCAGGATGTGCGGGTTTATGTTACCCCCTAATTTGAGAAGTGGGCAGCAGCCTGTTGATCTTTCCAGAAGATTTGTTATTTACTTGCCAAGATGTCCAAAAGTTGCAGTTATAAAAGGCTGACGGCGAACCTAAATATTTACCTCCCTAACTATCGTCACCAGTGACACTAATACAGCGATCAGAAAAATGATCGCTTAGCGACACTGGTGACAGGGGGTGATCAAGGGGTTAAAACTTTATTAGGGGGGGTTAGGGGGGTACCCTAGACCTAAAGGGGGCTAACCCTAACTGCCCTAACACACTGTCACAAACTGACACCATGCAGTAATCAGAAAAAAAAAACTGCTTGGTGTCAGTGTGACAGGGGGGGGGGATTAGGGGGTGATGGGGGTAAAGGGGGGTGTTTTGTGTGCCTGGCATGTTCTACTGTGTGTGTGTAGTGTTACACTCACATGGCAGTCTTCTCTCCTCGGCGCCGGAACGGAAAATACCGAGCTGAGGAGAGATGACATCATTTCCTTTGCTGCTGTTTAGCATACAGCAGCAGAGGAATGATTTGATTGGCTGGCGGCGATCGCAAGGGGGGGCCACAAACGGATGGTCTCCCCCTAATCTCCGATCGGCGCTGGTCAAAAACGGACCCCCTCGGGCACCGGGGGGGTTCGATTGGACCCCCCTGCCCACGGGAGGCAGATCACGTATATGTACGTGATTCTGCCTGCCCGTGCCACCTTGCCGACATACATCGGTGTGAGGCGGTCCTTAAGTGGTTAAACAATTTAAGACATTGCAGCGTGACGAAAGTGCTATATCCGTTACGAACGCTAATTTTACCAGACCGAGCAGTTCCATCTCGGAATTTATTCTGAGCATGCATGGCACTTTGTGCGTCGGAATTGTCTACACACGGTTGGAATTTATGCAAACAGATTTTGTTGTCGGAAAATTTTATAGCCAGCTCTCAAACTTTGTGTGTCGGAAATTCCAATGCAAAAAGTAGGATGGAGCCCAAACACAGTCAGAATTTCCGACAACAAGCTCCGATCGCACATTTTCCATCGGAAAGTCCAACCGTGTGTACAGGGCATAAGTGTCACAGTGCCATCTGTCATCAGTGCCATCTATCAGTGCCATCAGTCATCAGTGCCATCTGTCAGTGCCATCAGTCATCAGTGCCACCTGTCAGTGTGACCTGCCAAATAAGTGCCACCTGTAAGTGTCACCTGCCACATCAGTGCCATGTGTCATCAGTGCCACGTGTCATCAGTGCCACATCAGTGCCATGATTCATCAGTGCCACATCAGTGCCACGTGTCATCAGTGCAACACCAGTGCCACATTAGTGCCACGTTTCATCAGAGCCATATATCACCAGTGCCATATCAGTGCCACATATTAGTGCCATCTTGCAGTGTCACATGTCATCAGTGCCACGTATCAGTGCCATCTGTCACCAGTGCCACATCAGTGTCATGTGTCATCAGTGGCATGTATTAGTGCCATCTGTCATCAGTGCCACATCAGTGTCACGTGTCATCAGTGTCACGTATCAATGCCATCTGTCATCAGTGTCACATGTCATTGACCTGGTGCTCCAGGGCCTTCAAAAGTGTAATAGGTAGTCAACAAGTTAAATGTGTAATTTATGCTCCTAGAACACCTGATGGTGCTCCCTGCATGTTGGGCAGGCTGTGAAAAAGTCACACACGTGATATCACCATACACAGGAGGAGTAGCAGAATGTATTTTGGGGCGTCATTTGTGGTATACACATGTCATGTGAGAGAAATAACCTATTACAATGACAATTTTGTTGGAAAAAAAATCTTCATTTTGCAAAGAATTGTGGGAAAAAATTACAACATCAAAAACCTCACCATGCATCTTACTAAATACCTTGGAATGTCTACTTTCAAAAAAGGGGTTATTTGTACTTTCCTGGCTTGTTCGGGTCACAAGAAATGAGATAGGCCACCAGTACATCAGGTGTAATCAATTTTTTATTATTTGCACCACAGCTTGTGGACTCTATAACTTTCACAAAGACCAAATAATATCCACTAATTTTGGTTATTTTTACCAAAAAATATGTAGCAGTATAAATTGTGGCCAAAATTTATGAAGAAAAATTAATAATTTGCAAAATTTTATCACAGAAACTAAGAAAAATTCATTTTTTTTTTTAAATGTTTGGTCTTTTTTCATTTATAGCGCAAAAAATAAAAAACCCAGAGGTGATCAAATACCACCAAAAGAAAGCTCTATTTGTATGAAAAAAGGACAAAAAAATCATTTGGGTACAGTATTACATGACTGAGTAATTGTCATTCAAAGTGTGAGAGCACTGAAAGCTGAAAATTGGTCTGTTCAGGAGGGGGGTTTAAGTGCTCAGTAGGCAAGTGGTTAAAAGAGTACAGGTGCTATAATATTTTTTTGTATTTGCTATTTCATTCCCCACAAAAAGTGGAGTTACCCTTTAAGCACTTGCTTACTGGGCACTTAAACCCCCCTCCTGCCCAGACCAATTTTTAGCTTTCAGTGCTGTCACACTTTGAATGACAATTGCGCGGTCATGCAACACGGTACTCAAATGAAATGTTTATCATTATTTTCACACAAATAGAGCTTATTTTTGGTGGTATATAATCACCACTTGAGTTTTCTATTTTTTGCTAAACAAACAAAAAAAGACAGAAATTTTTGAAAAAAAAACAAACGTGTTTCATAGTTTGTTATAAAATTTTGCAAACAGGTAATTTTTCTCCTTCATTGATATTCGCTGATGAAGCAGCACTGATGGTCCCTGATGGGCTGCACTGATAGGCACTGATAAGACGGCACTGATGGGCCCTGATAGGTGGCACTGATGGGTGGCACTGATGGGTGGCACTGATAGGCAGCAATGCTGATGAGGCACTGATTGGTGACATTTATAGGTGGCACTGTGGGCACTGATAGGTGGCACTGATGGGTGGCACTGTGGGCACTGATAGGTGGCACTGATGGGTGGTACTGTGGGCACTGGAAGGTGGGGGTCAGGATCGACCCCTTAATCGGATCTGTGATCAGCCGAGTAGACTCGCTGATCACAGAGCGCACCGCATGCGCCCTGCAGGGGGCTCGCAGGCCGCTCGAGCATGGGAGGAACGTCTATTGACGCCCTCCCAGAAAAGTAGGTCCGTGCTGTTGCTGTCATTCGACTATACCGCGGACTTGAAGAGGTTAAAAGAGGATAGGATGTTGGGCCTACTCAGGTGTCTGCACTGCTCTGAGTTACCATGTGACACGACACATGGTAATGCTGAGTTTAAGGTGCATCGAACTACTACTTTGGGGTGGCATTGCACCTTACGATGGTACATTCATTGCTGTAATGCATAGTAAACAGCACAATACTACAAAGTGTTGGTGTAAAGCTGGACTTAGTAAGGTCATCACCAAAAATGAACTTTTATTGCAGAGAATGCTTGAAATGTGACTTGTAGTTGAGTGCAGAATTCTGGAAAAGACAGTAAGTCAATATACATTCTGAAAATGTTGGGGCTGTCTATACACTGATGATGTATGGAATTCATTTTATTTATGTTTTTTTTTCTTTACAGTTTTAGAAAATTACAGCAGCTGAAAACTGAAATAGAAATGTTTTTATATACAGTATCTCACAAAAGTGAGTACACCCCTCACATTTTTGTAAGTATTTTATTATATCTTTTCATGTGACAACACTGAAGAAATGACACTTTGCTACAATGTACAGTAGTGAGTGTACAGCTTGTATAACAGTGTACATTTGCTGTCCCATAAATAACTCAACACACAGCCATTAATGTCTAAACTGCTGGTAACAAAAGTGAGTACACCCCTAAGTAAAAAAATGTCCAAATTGGGCCCAATTAGCCATTTTCCCTCCCCTGTGACATGTGACTCGGTAGTGTTACAAGGAAGCAGGTGTGTTAAATTTGGTGTTATCGCCCTCAATCTCTCATACTGGTCACTGGAAGTTCAACATGGCACCTCATGGCAAAGAACTCTCTAAGGACCTAATCCCTATTGAGCATCTGTGGGGCATCCTCAAACGGAAGGTGGAGAAGCGCAAGTTCTCTAACATCCACAAGCTCCATGATGTCGTCAGGAGTGGAAGAGGACTCCAGTGGCAACCTGTGAAGCTCTGGTGAACTCCATGCCCAAGAGGTTAAAGGCAGTACTGGAAAATAATGGTGGCCACACAAAATATTGACACTTTGGGCCCAATTTGGACATTTTCACTTAGGGGTGTACTCACTTTTTTTGCCAGCGGTTTAGACATTAATGGCTGTGTGTTGAGTTATTTTGAGGGGACAGCAAATTTACACTGTTATACAAGCTGTTAACTCACTACTTTACATTGTAGCAAAGTGTAATTTCTTCAGTGTTGTCACATGGAAAGGTATAATAAAATATTTACAAAAATGTGAGGGTGTACTTACTTTTGTGAGATACTGTATGTTACATTGCATTTTTATTTCATTTAAACGGTTGGTTCAAACCAAAACTGACACTGGCAAAATATATTTGCTTGAGTTCTTACGTCTACACACCTGTTGTGGCCAGTATGAGGGTTTTTCAAACAGTATGAAGTATTTGTATCAATGTTATATTATAGAGAATGCAAAAGAAACTGCTGGAACATGCAAAGGTGGGCAAAACCATGCAAAAATCCCAAGTGGAAGGGATAGTCATAAATTAGACAGGGAGAGCTTATTGTCAGAGTGCACCAGACTCCACCTAAAGATAAAATAACCTTTGAGTGGCCTGGCCCTTTAAAATTGTCACATGCACTCAAAATTAACAACAGTTTACCAAAAACTGTGCATTGTTGGGCTCTGCCTAACTGGATAATTTGAATGTATTGTTTAGACAGGACCTCAGGGACATAAATGTCAGTAAATGCTGAGCAAAATCGGACTTTGGGAGCATCTTTAGAAACAGCAGCATTTGAAGTGATATTCAGAGATGCCAGATTCTCTGCCTAAATCCATTCTGAATGCTTTTACTTTCTATAAAAAAGAAAGCATTCATAGTGAAAGGAAAATATACTGCCAAGCTATAGCAGGTGTTATTGATTCACAGTAAGTGTGTGCCATCTAAATCATTGTTTTTGCAAGGTACCCTACAAATAGCAAACTGAAATGAAATTCTCAATTACAAATATGCACAACACACCACCCACTTTGCTATTTTAGAAGTTAGGTCTAGTATTTTTGACTCTGTTTTTTCTCAATGAGAAATGCATTGCTCCTAAATAAACATGATTATACCCTGCATAGATACACAGTTTAATTCAAATCCTAAAAATAAAATGAGAGACGTCAATTAGATCTAGGCTGCACAACAATTTAAATTCTAATTGGCTTGTGGTCATTCCACAACAGGGAATTTAACCCAGCAAGCCTGAAACAGGATGAAGGTCTATAAAAACAAGCACCTAGTACAGCAATGTTACAGAATGCAATTCGCCAGATGATTGTCAAAGATTTTGTGTTTGTTTCAACTAATGTATGACAGTGTATAAAAACTTAGGAGTTAACACTTTCCGCACCTCTTTAAACAAAATAATGATTTTTCTGTAAATCAAATATTTCTAGATAGCACAGAAACATTGTATGATCTAAAATGGAGTTTGTAAGTTTTAGTCCTTTCATAGTTTTGTAAAATAAATCAGTGTTGCAGATACATTAATCTTGAATGAAACAGCAATTTTTGAATATCAGCAATATATACTTCCTGTCTAATATGTACGATACCTTCAGAAAGAAAAAGTCATTTTTTTTTGTTTTAAGAGAGTATCATTCTAAATGCACATATGGTGGACCTGCCCAGTGATCCAAACTTTCTGGAGAGCCATATTTGCCCTTGCCTCTAGTATGTTCGAGGAGCCTATATCTCCGGAACCCTCAACATCCCTCCCCAATCTGAAAACAGACGCACTGACGCATAAACAATTTGAACTCACGATCTAGCTCCTTACAGCCGCAAAGCCAACTATAGCAAAGGCTTGGAAGTCCCCATTCTTGGCTGTGGCAGAAGCAAAATATAGAGTAAATCACACATTGTTCCATGCAAAAATGTGAGCTTTTGACAAAAATCAGATCTCCATCTTTGACAAAATATGGCAACCCTTTTTTAAACACCACTTACCACCAGACTTTAAAGAGATGGTCCTTAGACCATGGTAGCTAGCCGCTATATTTACCGCATTTGAAAACACATTGGTGGTCAGGTCACCCTGGAGAACTCTCCCCACTTCTCCCATCCCCTTCCTTTTCTTCCTTTCCACTCTCTCTCAAGAACCCTAGCCTATGACCTTGCCATTGTTTAGCCCCTCCCCCAAATTCACAGATCCCCTGTCACCAAGGGGCAATTTCTATACAACCGAGCCCATGCAGTATACCCCCAAGGTAGTTCAAGGCACTTACCCCATCTTCCAGCCTTCACTCAATCCCTCACCACCGCGCACCTTGTTCCTCATACAAGGGTTCCTGCTCCTGCTTAATTTGTTCTGTGATCTATTCTAAATGACTGGTTCTTATCCTAAAATTTGTAAACCAACTATTGCCTGTACCGAACTGACCTTCATATGTGCGCTTATTGTAATTTTGTTATATCTATCTTGTAACTGTTCCTAACGAATGTTTCATACCCTGTTCATTTAATAACTCAATTAAGATTAAACCAAGAGAATCCTAAATCCTAAAATGAGCACCTGGACATTCACTACACTCTGTAGCATGTTAATCGTTTGTAATTGTCTGGGTTAATGATTTAAATAATTATTCAAACATAATATAATATTCTTTGCATGTGGTCATGTTGAATCATTTTCTTTACTAGCCAGGCAATTTCTTTATTGTGTCTTGATTCCCTGACTCTTAAGCCTGGTACACACCACTAGTTTTTTTTTTCAATTTAGTGCAATTTAGTGCAAAAACTTTTTCTTGGCATGGAGAAAGTGAGGAGGGATTATAACCTTCATCAGGTTTTTATTTATGTGTGTGGCCCCTACTGGGGGAGTCCACTCAATCTTTTTTTCCCAATGACCATGGTCACTGAAATAGTGGGAGATTCAACATTTTACAGCTATCAGCAGACAGGAAATAAGGGACCTTTTTCAATGGGGACTCCTGTTCTGTTGACAGCTGTCTACAAGAACATCCCCCTCACTAGGGATGAGCTTCGTGTTCGAGTCGAATCCATGTTCGACTCGAACATCGTCTGTTAGATCGTTCGCCGAATTGCGAACGATATGGGCCACTCGCGCCAAATTCGAGTGGCGCGTCACGGCCCATAATTCACTGCGGCATCGTAGTGCATTGCTGGCTGATGATTGGCCAAGCATGCACTATGACCCGCATGCTTGGCCAATCACAGCGCCGTCTGTACAGAGAGCTGTAATTATGGCTCAGGGGGTTTAGTACATGCCCCACACTATATAAGGCCGCCTGAACGTCGGCCCTGTGTAGTGTGTTCCGGCATTGAGAGACAGAGAGACAGTGTCATTTGATTTAAGTTAGATAGATTAGGCAGGACAGTCAGTCAGTTAGCTGCACTTACAGTGTATTGTGTATATATATGCATCCCAGGTGTTGTGTGTGTGTGTGTGTGTGTGTATGTATGTGTATATATATATATATATATATATATATATATATATATATATATATATATATATATATATATATATATACACACACTGTATTCAGTTTAGCTAGACCCGTTCCTGTTATTATCTTCCTACTGACAGGCAGGCAGGTGTTGTTACAATATTTGATGAAAATTGCTGGTGTTCTTCTGATCCTATTAGTCCTATTAGCTACAGTATTTACAGTTAGTGTAGTGCGTCCTCTGCACAGTGTGCTCCTAAAGCTACCAGTAGAAGATCGGTGGTGTTTTTCTGATCCTCTCACTACCGCAGGCAGCTACATTATTTTTTTAGTGTAGTGCGACCTCTGCACAGTGTTCAGCTAAAGCTACAAGTTAGTGTAGTGCGACCTCTGCACAGTGTTCAGCTAAAGCTCCAAGTTAGTGTAGTGCGACCTCTGCACAGTGTTCAGCTAAAGCTACAAGTTAGTGTAGTGCGACCTCTGCACAGTGTTCAGCTAAAGCTCCAAGTTAGTGTAGTGCGACCTCTGCACAGTGTTCAGCTAAAGCTACAAGTTAGTGTAGTGCGACCTCTGCACAGTGTTCAGCTAAAGCTTCGAGTTAGTGTAGTGCGACCTCTGCACAGTGTTCAGCTAAAGCTGCAAGTTAATGTAGTGCGACCTCTGCACAGTGTTCAGCTAAAGCTACAAGTTAGTGTAGTGCGACCTCTGCACAGTGTTCAGCTAAAGCTACCTGTAGAAGGTTGGTGTTGTTTTCCTGATCCTATCAGTACCACAGGCAGCTACATTATTTACACATTAGTGTAGTGCGACCTCTGCACAGTGTTCAGCTAAAGCTACCTGTGGAAGGTTGGTGGCGTTTTCCTGATCCTATCAGTACCGCAGGCAGCTACATTATTTACATGTTAGTGTATTGTGACCTCTGTACAGTGTTCAAGTAAAGCTACCTGTAGCAGGTTGGTGGTGTTTTCCTGATCCTATCACTACCGCAGGCAGCTACATTATTTACACTTTAGTGTAGTGCGACCTCTGCACAGTGTTCAACTAAAACTACCCGTAGAAGGTTGGTGTTGTTTTCCTGATCCTATCAGTACCACAGGCAGCTACATTATTTACACGTTAGTGTAGTGCGACCTCTGCAGAGTGTTCAGCTAAAGCTTCGAGTTAGTGTAGTGTGACCTCTGCACAGTGTTCAGCTAAAGCTACAAGTTAGTGTAGTGCGACCTCTGCACAGTGTTCAGCTAAAGCTACAAGTTAGTGTAGTGCGACCTCTGCACAGTGTTCAGCTAAAGCTACCTGTAGAAGGTTAGTGTTGTTTTCCTGATCCTATCACTACCGCAGGCAGCTACATTATTTACACGTTAGTGTAGTGCGACCTCTGCACAGTGTTCAGCTAAAGCTACCTGTAGAAGGTTGGTGGTGTTTTCCTGATCCTATCACTACCGCAGGAAGCTACATTATTTACACGTTAGTGTAGTGCGACCTCTGCACAGTGTTCAGCTAAAGCTCCAAGTTAGTGTAGTGCGACCTCTGCACAGTGTTCAGCTAAAGCTACAAGATAGTGTAGTGCGACCTCTGCACAGTGTTTAGCTAAAGCTACCTGTAGAAGGTTGGTGTTGTTTTCCTGATCCTATCACTACCGCAGGCAGCTACATTATTTACACGTTATTGTAGTGCGACCTCTGCACAGTGTTCAGCTAAAGCTACAAGTTAGTGTAGTGCGACCTCTGTACAGTGTTCAGCTAAAGCTACCTGTAGAAGGTTGGGGTTGTTTTCCTGATCCTATCACTACCGCAGGCAGCTATATTATTTACACGTTAGTGTAGTGCGACCTCTGCACAGTGTTCAGCTAAAGCTACCTGTAGAAGGTTGGTGGTGTTTTCCTGATCCTATCACTACCGCAGGCAGCTACATTATTTACACGTTATTGTAGTGCGACCTCTGCACAGTGTTCAGCTAAAGCTACAAGTTAGTGTTGTGCGACCTCTGTACAGTGTTCAGCTAAAGCTACCTGTAGAAGGTTGGGGTTGTTTTCCTGATCCTATCACTACCGCAGGCAACTACATTATTTACACGTTAGTGTAGTGCGACCTCTGCACAGTGTTCAGCTAAAGCTACCTGTAAAAGGTTGGTGGTGTTTTCCTGATCCTATCACTACCGCAGGCAGCTACATTATTTACACGTTAGTGTATTGCGACCTCTGTACAGTGTTCAACTAAAGCTACCTGTAGCAGGTTGGTGGTGTTTTTCTGATCCTTTCACTACCGCAGGCAGCTACATTATTTACACTTTAGTGTAGTGCAACCTCTGCATAGTGTTCAACTAAAGCTACCTGTAGAAGGTTGGTGTTGTTTTCCTGATCCTACCAGTACCACAGGCAGCTACATTATTTACACGTTAGTGTAGTGCGACCTCTGCAGAGTGTTCAGCTAAAGCTACAAGTTAGTGTAGTGTGACCTCTGCACAGTGTTCAACTAAAGCTACCTGTAGAAGATTGGTGGTGTTCTCATACTAATAATACTACAGGCAGGCAGTGGATTTTGCTAGCTGCAGTATCAGTATATATATATCCCAGCTTAGTGCAGCTACATCTCACTGCAGGCCATTAGTATGTCTGGAAGGCCAACAAGGGGAGGCAGACAGTCACAAGCCAATAAAAGAGGGCAAGCAGGCTCTGTGTCTAGAGGCAACAGAGCTGGTCGTGGACACGGTGCATCCTCATCAGCACGTGGCCGTGGGACACGCTTGGCCTTTTTTCGGCAGCTGGCCGTGTTGAGCCGCAACATACGGAAGACTTGGTCGAGTGGATGACCAAGCCGTCATCATCCTCTCTCACCCATGCTCAGGGTCGTGTCGCACAGGAAGTGACGCATGTGCTCCACCAACCGAGGAACCAGGAAGCGTGTGACTGGTTACACACAGGGAGCGCTCCTGACAGTTTTTCACGACTGGAGGACGCAATCAGGCACAGTGCACTTTGTTATCTTTGCTCAATGTTTATTAAATTTTGGTATGCATGGTTTTAAGGGGATGTTTGGATGGTTCAAATAAAGATGTTTAGCAGTATCACGCTATGTGAACATTTTTGTTTCTTCTACATATCCTATTGGAACTACTGGGAATAATACTGACATCTGGTGGTCGCTTTGGATATTGATGCAGATTTACTACTATTAATCAAGGTTTTTATTGATCTGATTTCTGGTGAGTGAGTAAATTAAGATTGAGACCCTGTTTAATTGGGGTGCACAGCGCTGCTGCAATACTGAAGAGACACTTTATATATTTATATATTTATAATTGTGTATTTATATATTTATCTAATTTAATTGATTCATTATTGCCTATATACATGCTCAGGGTACTTTGTCTGGCAAAGCAGCTGCCAACACGGCCTATTCCCTCGGCTCAATGGCATCAGTGACTCCTTCCCTAGCCCCACCATGTCCTCCTGAGGAGTCCCTCGAACTGTTTGACCACAGTGTTGGGTACATGCTCCAGGAGGATGCCCAGCATTTAGAAGGCTCTGATGATGATACTGAGCTAGATGAAGGCAGTAACGTGAGCATGGACAGAGGGGGTGCCCAAGAAGGACAGCAATCTGGCAGTCATGTTTCCTCTGCTGCAGCATACTGCCAGGTTTGCTCCAGTGATGAGGAGGGAGGTGATGATGAGGTCACTGACTCAACGTGGGTGCCTAATAGGAGAGAGGAGGAGGAGGAGGCACATCACCGATGAGGCAGGATGCTCTCCAGGGGCAGCACACTGACTGCATCACACCTCAGAGCTCCGCATGTGCAGGGCGCTGCTGTCTCTGCACGTTATTCCAAAAGTTCTTTGGTGTGGGCCTTTTTTGAGACGAGTGCATCAGATGGCACCGCTGCTATTTGCAACATATGTCTCAAGCGTATCTCGCATGGCCAAAACATCTCCCGCTTGGGCACCACATGCTTGACCAGACATATGTTGACCTGCCATGCAGTTCGTTGGCAAGCGTACCTAAAAGACCCACACCAAAAAACAAAGAGGACCTCTCCTTACTCCTCATCAGCTGGGATCTCCAACCCCACTATACCTTCAGTCCTCTCCAAGACCTGCACTGAGAGGAATGAAGGTGTAAAATTAGGTGTGTCACAGCCAAGCACTTACGGGCAATCTGCTATTGGTACACCATCGTCAGATTATACCAGGCAAATTTCCCTGCCCCAGCTGCTGCACCGCAAAAAGAAGTTTGCTCCCAGCCATCCACATGCCCAGCGGTTGAATGCTAGCTTGGCAAAATTGCTAGCACTTCAACTGCTACCTTTTCAGTTGGTAGACTCTGCCCCCTTCTGTGAGTTTGTGGAATGTGCGGTTCCTTAGTGGCAGGTTCCCAAACGCCACTTTTTCTCACGGAAGGCGATTCCGGCTCTCTACCTCCATGTGAAAGGCAATGTCTTGGCCTCGCTGGACAGGGCAGTCAGCGGTAAGGTGCATATTACCGCTGACTCATGGTCCAGCAGGCATGGACAGGGACGTTACCTAAGTTTCACGGCGCATTGGGTGACTCTTCTGGCAGCTGGGAAGGATGCAGGACAAGGGGCAGTAGTGTTGGAGGTTGTTCCGCCACCACGCCTCCAAAATGCCACTACTAGTGATTCTGACACACCTCTCCCCTCCACCCCCTCCTCTTCTTCTTCCTCCATGGCCTCTGCCTCTGCTTTGTCCTCGAAACCAGCGATCCTCTGTAGGCGTTCAAGGGGCTACGCAAGTACGCAGGCCAAAAGATGCCATGCGGTGCTTGAAATGGTGTGCTTGGGGGACAGGAGCCACACTGGGGCAGAGGTTCTGTCAGCTCTGCAGGGGCAGGTTTAGAGGTGGTTGACACCGCGCCAACTTAAGGCAGGAATGGTGGTTTGCGACAATGGCACCAACCACCTCTCCATGTGCCCTGTTTGGCTCATGTCCTTAACTTGGTGGTGCAGCGGTTCTTGGGCAGGTACCCAGGCTTACAGGATGTCCTGAGGCAGGCCAGGAAAGTCTGTGTGCATTTCCACCGGTCATATAATGCCAGTGCTCGGCTGGCAGACCTCCAAAAGGAATTTAACCTGCCCAAGAACCACCTAATCTGTGACATGCCCACCAGGTGGAACTCAATGTTGGCCATGCTGCAGCGGCTGCACATGCATCAGAGGGCCATCAATGAGTACCTGTGCGACTATCGCACCAGGACAGGGTCAGAGGAGCTTGTTTTTTTTCCCCATGCCAGTGGGCCATGATCAGGGATGCATGCACTGTCCTGTCACCATTTGAGGAGGCCACGAGGATGGTGAGCAATGACAGTGTATGCATCAGTGACACAGTCTCCCTTGTCCACCTGTTGGAGCACATGCTGCATTGAATAATGGACAGGGCACTTGAGGCAAAACAGAGGCAGGAAGAGGACTTCCTTAGCTCTCAAGGCCCCCTTTATCCAGACAGTGTTCCTGCGTGCCCGCCGATCAAACAGGAAGAGGAGGAGGAGGAGGATTGTGTCAGTATGGAGGTGGAGCCTGGCACTCAGCATCAGCAGCAGTCTTTAAGGGATCATTTACGGTCCCAAGAAACACATGGACTTGTACGTGGCTGGGAGGAGGTGGCTGCGGATCATGTCGTCCTTAGTGACCCAGAGGACTCCGGACCGAATGCCTCAGCAAACCTACACTACATGGCCTCCCTAATCCTGCAAAGCCTGCGGAAGGATCCTCGTATTTGTGGTATCAAGGAGAAGGAACAATACTGGCTGGCAACCCTCCTTGATCCACGTTACAAGGGTAAGGTTGCGGACCTTATCTTGCATCATCATCATCACAGAGGGAGCAGAGGATTAAACATCTTCGGGAGGCCTTGCAGAAAGGTCTGTGCAACGCGTTCCTAGAGACTGGGTTGTTACAAACTCCTGTTTCTGGACAATGTGTTGCTGAGGCTTCGGTCAGTCAAAGAAGGAGCGGTGGAGAAGGTGGCCATCTGACTAATGCGTTCAGACAATTTTTTAGTCCGCAGCCCCAAGGTTTGATCGGTTCCAGCAACCATCACCAGCGTCTGTTTTACATGGTGCAGGAATACCTAGGGGCAAGATCTGACTTGGACACCTTTCCCACCGAAAATCCTCTGGGTTACTGGGTCTTGAGGATGGATCACTGGCCAGAGCTTGCACAGTATGCAATTGAGCTACTGGCCTGTCCTGCATCCAGCGTTCTTTCGGAACGCACATTCAGTGCTGCTGGAGGCTTTGTAACTGATCACAGGGTGCGTATGTCCACCGACTCGGTCGATCGACTGACCTTCATAAAAATGAATCAGTCTTGGATCACCACCAGCTACCAAGCACCTGATGCTGATGTAACCGAATAATTTTTTTTGAAATGTCAGATCCCTTCAAAGACTGCCTATGCTGATGCTGAGTGACTATCCTGGTATGCTGAGTAATTATCCTCCTCCTCCTCAATGATCATGTTGATAGCTTGTAAGAACATTTTTGGTTCTGGGCACCGCCACCAGTGCCTAAGGCCCAATTTTTTAGCCACTGTTTAACAGGGGCGTGTAATTACAATTTTTGATGCAATTCTTTGCAGCAGGGCCAGTTCCTGTGCTCCAACTAGAGTATCTGTAAGGGGTTGCAGTGTTGTGGCACCAGCACTAGTGCCTAAGGCCCAATTTTTCAGCCCCTGTTTAACAGGGGCGTGTAATTACAATTTTTGATGCAATTCTTTGCAGCAGGGCTAGTTCCTGCGCTCCAACTAGAGTATCTGTGAGGGGTTGCAGTGTTGTGGCACCAGCACCAGTGCCTAATGCCGCGTACACACGAGCAGACTTTATGGCAGACTTTGCCCGGCGGACTGGATTTCGTCAGACAATTCGATCGTGTGTGGGCTCCAGCGGACTTTGTTTTCTCAAAAGTTGGACAGACTTAGATTTGAAAGATGTTTTAAATTAATCCGTCGAAATCGAGTCCGGTCGAAAAGTCCGCTCGTCTGTATGCTAGTTTGAGGGACAAAAAGCCACGCTAGGGCAGCTATTGGCTACTGGCTATGAACTTCCTTGTTTTAGTCCAGTCGTACGTCATCACGTACGAATTCCACAGACTTTGGTGGATTGTGTGTAGGCAAGTCCGTTCATTCAGAAAGTCCGTCGTAAAGTACGTCGAAAAGTCCGCCGGGCAAAGTCTGCCGTAAAGTCCGACCGTGTGTACGCGGCATAAGGCCCAATTTTTCAGCCCCTGTTCAACAGGGACGTGTAATTAGAATTTTTGATGCAATTCTTTGCAGCAGGGCTAGTTCCTGCGCTCCAACTAGAGTATCTGTGAGGGGTTGCAGTGTTGTGGCACCAGCACCAGTGCCTAAGGCCCAATTTTTCAGCCCCCGTTTAACAGGGGCGTGTAATTACAATTTTTGATGCAATTCTTTGCAGCAGGGCTAGTTCCTGCACTCCAACTAGAGTATCTGTGAGGGGTTGCAGTGTTGTGGCACCAGCACCAGTGCCTAAGGCCCAATTTTTTAGCCCCTGTTCAACAGGGACATGTAATTACAATTCTTCATCTAATATTTCACAGCAGGGCCCGTTTCTGCGCCCACCAAGAGTAACTGTGAGGACTTACAGTGTTGTGGCACCACCACCAAAGGCCCAATTTTTCTGCCCCTTTTCAACAGGGGCATGTAATTACAATTCTTCATCTAATATTTCACAGCAGGGCCCTGTGAGGGCTTACAGTGTTGTGGCTACAACAGCACCTAAGGCCCAAATTTCTGCTGAGTATATAGGGCAGGCCCCTGCTTTCAAACATCCAACTTACAAACGACTCCTACTTGCAAACGGAAGGAGACAACAGGAAGTGAGATGAAATCTACCCCTAGGAAGGGAAATTCTCTCCTGTAAGAGTTAATATGGGAAAAACTTTTCTCCTTTACACCGATGCTTTATCACCAATCCTTATTTCACTAAAAACCCCAAATTTTCAAAAAAACATTTGTCATTGGGACAAAAAGTGAGGTGAAATCTTCTGAAGAGGAGTACAGACAGCAAAACAAATGTCACAGGGGTGATAACCCTTCCCTATGTTTTCCATAAAGCTTAAAATTGATTTTTTGGCTCGAGCTAAACACGTTAAAATTGTACCAGTTCAAAATTACAAACAGATTCTACTTAACAACAAATCTACAGTCCCTGTCTTGTTTGCACCGACTGTATACTGCTGTTCAGAGTATATAGGACCTGGGGGCCCCACACCTTTCTTTTTTTAATTTGGGTGCGGGGTTCCCCTTAATATCCATACAAGACCCAAAGGGCCTGGTAATGGATTGGGGGGTACTCATGATTTTCATCCATATTACCAGGACACGACATTACATTAAAGCCGCAAGCAGTTTTAAATTACTTTTATTCTTTTAAAAATTTAATTTTGTGCAGGGACTGTTCTAAGCATGGGAAACACGCGCCACTTTACAGGCATACTATAGACACCCCCCAGGTACGATATTTAAAGGAACATTTCACTTTTTTAAATTTTTACTTTAAGCATCATTAAAATCACTGCTCCCGAAAAAACGGCTGTTTTTAAAACTTTTTTTTGCATTGATACATGTCCCCTGGGGCAGGACCCGGGTCCCCAAACCCTTTTTAGGACAATACCATGCAAATTAGCCTTTAAAATGAGCACTTTTGATTTTGAACGTTCGAGTCCCACAGACATCAATGGGGTTCTAACGTTCGTGCAATTTTTTGGTCCATTCGCAGGTTCTGGTGCGAACTGAACCGGGGGGGGTGTTCGGCTCATCCCTACCCCTCTTTTTAGATTATCATCTCCTCTTGCTTTTTGTCTCAGGTACAGGGTGTGAAGGTAAATCTCCCCAAAAGTATGTAGACAGCAGAAACCATAACCTACTTTATTAATAACGTAAAAACATTTTAAACATTTAAATATATCTTTACAAAATTAGGATCAAGCAGCAATGTCACAAATGTTAAAAAAATTAAATTTTATATGTTATGAAATTCTTGAGGGAATGTGGATTTGCAATACTTAATTCCTATCCTAAACCAAATATGAATGCTAGTGATTATTAGAATGAAGACAGCCTGTTTTCTATCATTTAGGCTAGGTTTCCACTTTTGAGGCCCCAAAGTCGCGCGATTTACAGTGCGGCTTTGCAATGCGATTTTTGATGCGATGTCATGCGACTGGTGAGAACCATGGGAGAACAAGTTGCACCGAAGTCGGAACAAAGTAGTACAAAAAACTTTTTTGGAGTCGCTGGGACTTGAGTCGCACCAATTAGAACGGGGACCATTGAAATACATGGATTTTGACTTGTCATGCGACTTAACATGTGTCAAGTCGCACAACAACTCGCAGTAGTGGAAACAGAGCCCTAACAGTATAACTGGTGGGGCTGTGGTTTGCCTCTTCTCTGTCATTGCATAGAGTTCACCTTTTCTCCAGGTTACAGCAAAAAATGTATTTGTCGTAGGCCAAACACAGTGTATACTAAAGTGCCTTTATACTTGATATGAGTAGGGCCGGGTTCACGCATACTGCGGCCAAGGCTCACAGCAGGGGTCCGGTGCGTTCCTGTTCACTGATTCAGTTGCAAGTCCGGTCCAAATTTTTGCCTGAATTCACACCTGACTCGGAACCAAAGATGCACAGGACCCTTTCCAAATGCAGACCACGGCCGCCCCGGATAGGTGTAAACCAGCTCCATTGCGAGCCAGGCACACTCTCCTGTCATGCAAATTGGATGCGGGTAAACCTGCATCCAATTTGCATAAGTTTGAACCCAGCCTTAGTCTAGTACAAGTCATTCTTACCAAACATTCAATATATTTCACAGGTCCCACATTTTTAGGGGTCAATCATTTTGAAGAGCACAAAAAACTGCTAAATAGACCTGCATTATGCATTGTATTTTAACCAACTCATATTTTAATGTAAAACTTCATAGAGAACATAACATATGACTTGACTCACATCATGAACACATTATGCTATTCTTGTAGTTTACAGAAATTAAGATAAACTATTTAGATAATTAAATCTTTTGGGTTGCCATAAATAAACACTAATAATAGGAAATTATTATTTACAGCAACATTATGCAGAAAGTTATTTTTCTAAACCATCATTTTGGGCTAAGGAGGAGGGGCAAATGTAATATTGGCCCCAAAAAGAAGCATACAGTCTGCAAAATGGGGTAGCCTGTGGACAAAATTCATGAACAAAGACTTTAAACCTAGTATTAACAATATATCAGCTCCTCACATCTGGTATGCACATCAATTGCAAAATGTAATTATACCATTGTTTATAAAATGGCTAAGGTCAATGGCATAGATATTAAAAAAAAAAGTATTCTGTAAAAATGAAAAGAGTTAAGTGTAATACACTATTTGGTACAAAAATGGGGACTGGATTTCAACATCCTTTTTTGACTTTCCAATAAAACTGACCAATTTTAAGGGGCAAATGTGCATTTTAAGGTTGAAGAATGAAAATGTTGAGAATTGCATGGCGAAATGTATATTTCTTACTAATGAAACAATTGAATTCCTAACATATTCTCTTCTGTTTAATAACTGTAGACAATATTTCCCTGGAATGTTTTTTTTTTATTGAAGCCCCCCTTATTTAGACAGGGAAGCAATGAACTGTAAAAGTATCCAAGAGGAAAAGTAGTGAGGTATAGAAGCACCTATCCTGCTCACTTTTGACATCATCCTTTTTGCCCACCTGATTTTGAGTTTCCCTATCCTGTTTCATACTTCATCAAATTCTTTATCAATACTACCACCAGACACTGAGTGGGAAGCATTATCAGGAGCAAAACGTGTGTAGTATAAGGTTATTGGGTGGTTGTTCTTTTTTTAGTATCCATGCCCAACCACCAATATATAACCCAGTAAATATAACAGAGATGTCCAAGTGGAGTGCACACAGTCAACCCTGTATATAAGCCACACACTCAGTGTTGTTCATATTTGTAATGCGTGTTTGGGAATTATGCATTGTGCTTACATGACATAATTTTATTTTGATGAGGCACTTATATGCAGCACTGATAGGTGGCACTGTAAATGCAGCACTGATGGGCACTGATAGGTGGCACTGGGCACTAATAGGTGGCACTGATGGGCACTGATAGGTGGCACTGATGGGCACTGATAGGCAACATTGATGGGCACTGATAGATCGCACTGTTAGGCAGCACTGATCAGGGGGCACTGTCAGGCATCACTGATGGGCACAGAGTGCCATCCCTATTGGGAACTGATTGGCATACCTGGTGGTCCTGGGTGGGTATCCCTGGTGGTCCGGAGTGGGCCTCCTCGGTGGGTCTGCACTGATAATCAATATGACATCCAGTCAGGATAATGAAACCACATTCCACACGTCATATTGCTATATGGCGGGTGGGAAGTGGTCAAAACATAAAAAAGTTCAAATATAAAATTTAAAGCCAGTAACGCTGTTTGACCCACTTATTAACCTAAGCGATCACACCCTTCCAGTGAGTGTGTGGAACACTGGGGGGGAGCACAAGTGTGAGCACATTTTATTGAATAGAACAAGTCACTTTGTGGTTGATTCACTAAATGCGATAAGGGTATCATGTTACTCATTTGCATAAATTATTGCATGCGGTATGTAAGTCCAATTCATAAAAGAAAAAAAAAGAGCGATTTTGTGGTAAATAACAAAAATAAGAAAATGACGGTAAACATCGCAAAATATTATAGTATATATAGTGCGATAAGCTGTTAAGTCCAATTCACAAAAGAAACAGGAACTAAAAAAAGGTGCAGTATTTAACACCACCCTTTTGGTGGCGGTAACCAGTGCTGTATTTCCTGTTGGAGTGATTGGGAGTTGAGAGAGAGAGTGCCTAGCAGTAGGGATGGGCCGAACGGACCCCTGTTCGGTTCAGACCAGAACTTCCGTAACACCGCAAACGTTCGGACCCGAATAACGAACCCTATTAAAGTCAATGGGACTCGAACGTCAAATATCAAAAGTGCCCATTTTGAAGGCTTAAATGCAAGTAATTAGGCATACAATGGTAATAGGGGTCCGGGTCCTGCCCTGGGGGACATGGCTCAATAAAAAAAAAGGTTTGTGAAAAATGTCATTTTTAAATGAGCAGTGATTTTTTGATTTTTAAAGTGAAAGTCTAAAAATGAAAAATTCCTTCCAATATAGTGCCAGGGGGGTCCCCTTAGTCTAACTGTAAAGTGGCAGATCTGTACCATGTCTAGAATCTGCTGCAGCAATAATTGAATTTATAAAGCCAAAAAAATGACATTTTTCCTGCAAGCTGCCTTTATTTTGCTCAGCAACAGCTGGGGAGCCAGTGTGTATGATGAGGCCACAATGTAGTGCACTGGGAACAAGATTAGAGATTTTTTGGATACATTTTGGTGTCACTTTGACTTTGGATAGAAGTAACGGGTGCGCTAAAATTGGTCTTTGGGTGTCGGTGGCACCTTCCCACCATAACCCTATAGAGGTACTCTTGATGAAAGCAAGAATTTGCCTTGCTGTAAAAATTGCAATGATATGCACCTGTCAAACAGGTGTAGAAAAATTGGTCTTTGGGCGTCGGTGGTGCCTTTCCACCGTAACCCTATAGAGAATTTGCCTTGCTGTAAAAAAAATGCAATGATATGCACCTGTCATGATATGCAGATTGAACACCCTTAAAGCTAGGCAGGCTGCTGGCCCCCTTACAGTGCCAAGGGAACGTCTGCCTCTCCCAGACATTATTGGGAGGGAGGGAGCGGTGCTTATAAGCAAATGTAAAGGAAAAGTTGAAATATGTACGTAGATGCACTTTAATCAATGTAAAGAGGTGTTTGGTGCCCTTTAATTTGAGTACTCACACTACACAGGCACACTCCACGGATACAATATACTGCAATATAATGCACCAAACGTACAGTGATGCACAGAACTATATGGCGTTAAACTGGCAGTAACGCACACAGAAGTAAATGGCATTGAACTGGCAGTAACACACAAAACTATATGGCGTTACACTTGTAGTAACACACACAGAACTATATGGCGTTAAACTGGCAATAACGCACGCAAAACTATATGGTGTTAAACAGGCAGTAATGCACGCAAAAGGATATGGCGTTAAACTGGCAGTAATGCACGCAAAACAATATGGCGTTAAACTGGCAGTAACGCACGCAAAACAATATGGCGTTAAACTGGCAGTAATGCACGCAAAGCTATATGGCGTTAAACAGGCAGTAATGCACGCAAAACAATATGGCGTTAAACTGGCAGTAACACGCAAAACAATATGGCGTTAAACTGGCAGTAATGCACGCAAAGCTATATGGCGTTAAACAGGCAGTAACACACGCAAAACTATATGGCGTTAAACTGGCAGTAACTGCATCAAATAGCTATATACTAATGTCAAGATTACTGACATGGTCTCACTACACTACACTGAAACTGTCTGAGCTGTCCCTACTCTAGCTGCACACTATGAAAAGCTGAATGATGGTCCTCCTCACTACACTCACACTATCCCTAGACTGACACTAAACTAATATTCTACACTGACAATTGAAGCAAAATAGCACAGTATAGCACACTAACTAATAGCACTAAACAGACAGTGGCGTCTCCAGCTTTCATATGTAGGGGGGCACATGGGGGGACAGGGACAAAAATAGGGGGGCAATATAAAATGCAAATATATATATATATATATATATATATATATATATATTTCTATCTATCCTGGGGCCCTTTACCCCTTTACTACGATCCCACAACGGCCCTTTCACATGTTCTGCAGTGAGCTCCCTTCCTACTGGGGCCCCCCAGGGTGACAGAGAACAAGAGATATATGTCACCAGCATACCAAGAAAATATAAGGGTCCAAAGCAGTGGGAGAACTATCAGGGTTGCAAAGGTTGTCTTGCCACCGGGCCCTGGTGTTCTGTCACTGTGTGGTTCCCCAGCCTCCTCTTGCTGTCCTGCCCCTGCTATTGACAGTGCTGGTCTGGCATTTCTTGGAATTTACAGGCTCGTTCTCCTCTCCTAAGGACGGGAGAAATCAGTCTGTTTTTTCAGTAACTGAGAGTCCTGGTGGAGTCCTTCCTGCAACTCGCTCTTCACCCTGCCAATGAGGATGCAGGGGAAGGAGCAGATCGGGCGGCCGTGGTTGTGTGAGCGCTCGCATTATGCAGTGTCAGCGAGCAGAGGGAGGCGGGAGGAATCACCCGCAGGAGCTGACTGGGGACGTTCTCTCTCTCAATAGAGACTGTTTTACCCCAAGCAGTGGCCCGAGTAAGATGCGGCACATCCGATATGAATACAAACAAAAAGAAATTGCCTTTTTGTAAAAAAAAAAATAAAAAAAAAATATTTTTTTTTTTTTGGGGGGGCACATGGTGGGGCCCAGCATAATGTTGGGGGGGTCAGGGCTCCCTCTGGCCCCCCCTAGGGTCGCCATTGTGAACAGAGCCCTGTTCTATCTCTCTCCACACCAAAATCACACTGAAAATGGCTGCCATTGAAAGAATACTTTTATACTGTGGGGTGGGAATGAGCCATGATTGGATAAAGTCATGATGACAGTGTCCAATCATGACTCTGACAGTGCTCTGTGCCCTGATTGGCTGAAGCTTTCACTGCTTCAGCCAATCAGGGCTTGCAATGCACTGTTCAACGTCACAATGCATTGTGGTCGGTTCAGGGGAGCGAACAAACGGTCGAATGACGCGTTTGTTCGGCTGCTCGCCGAACGTCCGAACAACGAAAGTTCAGCCCGAACTAATGCTCGGGCCAAACCGTTCACCCATCCCTACTTAGCAGCATAACAGCTACTGTATGGAGCTTTTTGAATGCAATCTTTTGAAATTTAACTTGCTCAGAAGGCGTCAGAGGAGGAGAGTTGTGGTGATGTCTCCGCAACATTTTGCGGAGAGGACCCTGCTGGACAACTTTACAGATCGTGAGGCTCAGACAGAAGTTCCGGCTGACCAAGGAGCTGATCCTGAGGCTGCACATTAAGCTGCGGATTAACAACAATTATTAAACAACACATTTAAACAAAGAGCAAAGTAAACTTAATTAAAAAGGAATCGAAGACAATAAAAAGGTCAAATTATTTTTTTTAATTCGTTTTCAGCCATTTTAACAATTGCAGCAGCATTACATGTAAGAAATATACAACCAAACAGACACAGTGGTCTTTACATAGCAGTTATGTGTATGATCCCTGAAATTAACAATTTACATATAACATGTTCAAAAAGGGGCACTCTGTTACCCCTCGACACCCACAAAATTGGGCAATATTCTCCCTTGGGAAACCCACACATTTGGAAATTATAATACCCCCCATCCCATCCCTCACACACCCACACAAATGGGCACATCTTCTTACTAAGGACACCCACACAAATGGGCACTTATTATTGCTCCTTAGGAAACACCAACAGAAATAATGCACTATACCAACCAAGGAGATCTGCATACATGTTCCTCACAAATAGAACCACTAAAATGGGACACAAATCTAGCCGCAGAAAAGGGCACAATACTTCCCAGAGGATTCCACTCACAGCAAGGGGCCTAATTCCACCCCGAGAAAGGGGCCGAATTCCACCCACAGAAAAGGGTGCAATACTACCCTTAGAGAGGGGCCTAATTCCAGCCACAGAGAGCCTAATTTAATACACAGAAGACCCAGAAAGAGGGGCAACCCACAGAACACCCACAGAGAGCCTAATTCAACCCTTAAACACCAACACAACCTTTTGGAAATGACCTTAAACAACCCTTACCCACCGACACGTGTGATAAATTACCATACGAGATGATGCGGCAATTACAGAGTAATCAAAAAAAATACCGCATTCGTTATTTAACACTAAATTACTAGTGAATTGAACTTTTACAACTGATGCACTGCATGCAGTAATTTACTGCATTTTATTTGCAGTTATTTAACGCTGAGTGAATCAACCCCGTAGGCACCTATTTTGGACTTTGAACTATTCTAATATTAATTGTAAATTTGGATTATCACACTATTAGGGATTAATAATCAAACTGGAATTTTTTTATAACATATACTTTTATACATCTTTCACTAGAAAGAGGGAGGGGTATTGTAGCGCTTGGAGGTGTATAGGTTTTTGTTAATAATTTATTTATTACAAGCACTTTGGGAGAATACTGTTGTATTGTATCACATAAAAAGTGGGAGGTAGATTATAGTGCTCTGGTTTTTAAATTTTATATTTTTTATGTTATATAAAATATTTTGGGGGTAAAATTTATACCGGTAGTTAATAAAAATAGCTGGCTCCTAAACTGGAACCAGAATTTAGGCTGCCACTTTTAGATTTGGCAGTTTGGAAAATGGATTAGTGAGTAGTATAAAAGTATGAGATGCAGAAGACCATAGGCAGTTTTACCAAAGAGAAAAAAGTGCCAGCTTTGTTTACCATTAGAGCAAGATGCATGCTGACTTTCAGGCTCCTCTGTTGGAAGTCTGGCAAAAGGACCAAGTAGCATGTTGTTGTGAGTGTCAGATGAAAAATGCCTCACATGTATTTTTTATTACAGTGAATAAAAGTTAAAAAAAAGTCAAAGAAAATACAGCCCATGCAAGGCATATTGTAAAAAATCAAGGCTCTGACAGAATCTCAGGGCCTGTCCTATTCTGATGCCATAGCCTAATGGGCCCTAAACAAACATTTATGATGCTTCTCTCTATGTAATTGTACCTTGAGCTATTATCTAAAAGAAAAAGGCTTACGTTATCCACCATACCTCCCATATTATGTTCATAGCAAATGATGTGTAGCCTGAATCAATGGAATTTTCTCAAAATAATGCTTTAATCCTATTATTGGTAAAGTAGATTATATTTTATAAGCATGAGACGCATTCAATATTATATATTATAGGAAACAATGACGTGATGTTTATTTTTCTACTGCTGTTACTTTGTAGTCGATGAGTCATCTAAATATCAAAGCAAGTTCTCTTGTCTTTTTGTTAGGAAACTATTAAACAAACACCCGGAAAGTGGATTGATATGATTTCATTGGAATTATGTTGAGGCATCTTGCCCCTGGATTTCAACCTTACCTGTTTTTTTTCTTTAGATGATGGGGGCGGGGAGGTTAGCAGAGCATGGCATATTTGAGATTGTTGACGTATACTTGATATTGTTGAATATTCACTAGGGTGTGATTTTATTTTATTTATTTCCATAACGTAATTGCACCACCTCTTCTATCCACTGTGTTATTCTGCAGCTGCAACTTGAGAAAACCACAGTACATCTAGAAACATTTGAAGCACCCTAGATTTTTATAATGCAGTGTTTGAATCAAATATCAGACCCATACACCGTCATTTGAGGGACACGCCAGTCTTATATCTTGTCTTTTATAAAATTGATACATATTGTTTTTTGAAAGTGATGGGAAATCAAAAATGTTACAGTTTTTAGCAGAACAAGAAGTGAGGGTACATTTTCAAATAGAGAAACCTGTTTCATTGATCCTCAAAATTGTTGTTGCACCTTTGGTACAGGAAGTGAATGGAAATCACCCCAATGGGACACAGACAGCAGAAAATAAACTGGCAGCAATTGAACCCTTTCCTGCTCTATTCGAAAACATTGACTGTACATACACATTAAGTATTTAAGTAAGCCATAGTGATTGGTATGGGGGCTAAAAAAATCTTCATTAGGTCACTGAAAGCACTATACTCTGTATATAAACCCGGCAACTCCAGAGACCCAGAAGGAGGTGCAGAGGTACTGGAAGCAAAGAACCTGGTGCCCGTCTTGGGCGAACTGTTGATGGAGCAGATTTTAACTTGCTGATCTCTAATCTTTCCTTTATATTTTTCAGGATGATTACAAATACTTGTGTTGAACAGTATATTTTACAGTTTAGTATATTTTTCAAATTCTCTCTTTTGGAATAAACAACATTGCCTTCTCTTGGTGGAAGATTAAGATTATCTGTTGCAAAATTTATTAGAAAGAGACAATGCTACCAATTTCTAATTAGTGGTTTTATTAAAACATTTTCAATACAGTTATTACTTTGTTGTGAACAGAAAATGCTGTACATGAGAAATGGATTGAGGATATTTTCAACAATTTCCCGACAGCAAGGAGAGCAAACCATATCATCTATGATAATACCAGAGATATTTTGCTTAATGGTCCTGATACATCAAATGCAATTAAACCTTACATTATTCCTATTTGTAATTGTCATTCATGCTAATTACCAGCTGTTTCATTAAAAATTGGTAAGATTTTTCATGTGATGCCTAACATTAGTTACAAATAGTAATTGATGCATTCTTATTATTATTCATTTTAAGCAATGGGTTTAACCAGTACAACATAACCATACTGCTTCATTTTGCCTATTTGAAATAATTATGGAAAGATAGTGGAAAAAAACCTATATAATTTCTCAAACTGCCTAACACAGATCAAGGTGCTATCCAGACTGAAAACAGAGAAGAAAAATGGGGAGCCTGCTGTTATACAAAGTGAGTCCCCAATGAACTTTACACAGCAAGATTATATGCTGTGCAGGGTCTTTGGTAATCTCCAGTAGTTTTTTTAGATGAGTAATTTAACCCCTGATGTGGACTACACTGGCAACTTTTTTGGGAGAGGAAATCTCACTATTTTTACTTTTGTCAAAAAAGTAAATTATATTTTTATTTATCATTTTCAATGTTCCAAAAAATGAATTGAAAAGCTAAAGCAATAGTTACCATCTATATAGTGCAAAAGTTGTGTGAAACAAACATTAAGATCATAAACTGGGGGCCTGGCTGTGGCTTGAGCTCTCACCACCAAGCCTTTCAAAGATCCTGAGCCAGAGACTGAACAAGCAATTACTACAGCAGCAGCAGAAGTAAAGATGTGGCTGCAAAGCTGGAGAAATATGTTTATACTCCAGCTTAAAGTGGAGTCAAAAAATTAAGTCCTGCTAGATCATTTCAGACTGACCTCTTTTGCTGGTAATAGTTATGTAAAACATTATAAATAGGTGCCTATACTGTTTAAAATCCAGTATTACACTGTCTTATCCTGCTATGCACATGCTTAGTTGCTCTTCATTATTAGGCACTTTTAGGCACTGACAAATTTGTCTGATCTGCTGACAGGGAATTAAACCCTTTTATCTTTACAGCCAAGGAAGCTGCTTCTGTTAGATCTGCAACTGCCATGGTGCTGCACATGTGATCAGTTATGACAATAGTCATATAATGGTTTGACACTTTGGTTAAGGAAACAAGCAAATGTGACAGTTGGCAATCTTGGCATTCCAGGAATATAACTTTTTGTTTAGTTCCGCTTTTTGATTTACTTCTGCTCAGGAGCTCTGGGCTTCAGCAAAATGGCAGCCTCCAGCAAGAAGAGATCGCAGCAATGCTGGAGGCAATTTATAGCACACATTCATATTGGTAGCATAATTATTAACGTGGAATGTAAGTTCCTAGTCAAAGAACGTTATTTTTTATCAAATTGTTATGGGTAAAGTTCCACTTTAAAAAAGCACTAGAAAACATTTACCAGTATTACCAGCCACAACACCACCTGCTGCACCCCAGTAGATGATGCAGAACTTCCAGACCAGGCCTAAAACTCTGTGGACTCCCCTGATGTCTATAGTTATATAGTAAGTTCTAATGCCTGTGTGGGTAAATCAAAATATGTGTGTGTGTGTGTGTGAGTGTGTGTGTGTGTGTGGGGGGGGTCTGGGTGCCTACAATGGCCAGCTTTTATTGATGTATCCCAAAAGGAACAACACTGTTTACTGTAATTGCTTATAAAGTGTTATCTGGAGTTCAGCTTTAGTTTGTTAGTGTATCTGAATCTTCTAGTGCATCTAACACTCTCCGCTCTCAGAATAACAATTTTGCAGTCCAAAGGTGCCCCTGTGCTCCCTCATTTAGAGTGTAGGAACTCTAACAGAAGATATGTGTTACTAACCAGATCACCAGGTGAAAACAGAGGGGAAAAAAAATCCTAAAAAAGAAAACAAATGCAGCCAGCACATCTAAGGATTGGTAAGCTGCAGTATGTTACATTTTTGGTTTGGGGTTTAATACCGCTTTAATACTTTTGGAAAGGAGAGATTTACACCATTGTTTGCAGTTGAAAGAGTGCACAGGGTTCCCATCTGACCTCCTGGTAACCTACCATGACTCTATAAAGACAGATATATTATCTCCAAGAAAGCAGGAGAGGCTACATAGGTGCCTCATAGAACACTTTTTGGACTGCATGATCCAGTGAAAGGACAGCCTTGTTCTACATGCTTATGAAATTTGGCTCCTCAATAGTTTGCACGAGATTCATTTAACTTAAAAAAAAATAAACACTACATAATCTTATATTTTGTAACCTGAATTTCAGTGTGTATACTCTCTAGAGGCATTGAAATGTTTATTCAGCTTCTGGGAGGACAAACCTAATCTTCTCTTCATTTTTATTACCGATTTTAATGCACTTAAGATCCCCTCATTTACTAAGCTCTGGAGCTTTTTGTTTTTTTTTTGTTTTTTTTTTCGGGCCGGCAGTAATGGCTGGCATTGTGATTGAAGAAGGATCTACATTGGGGGACATTGTTTTTTATTTTATATAAAAGGACTTGTCAAAAACTTGTGTTGTGTCTTTACTCACTTTTTATACGTTTTTGGTGAAGAAGTAGGGATACTATGTACCCCATACTCATTCACATGGGGGGGGGGCAGGATCTGGGCCAACCTTGTTAAAGGGGGCTTCCAGATTTTGATAAACCCACTGTCTGCAGACCCCCACAACCAGCAACCAGGGTTGTGGGGAAGATGCCCTTGACCCATCAACATCGTGACAAGGTGCTTTGGGGCACCCTGCTCCAACCCCCCTCCCATGTTAAAGCCATGTCCCCTCTCTTTCCTGACATGTTGGGCTGCATGCTCGGATAAGGGTCTGATATGAATTGATGGGAGGGACCCCATGCCGTTTTTTTAAAGATTTTTTTTATTGCCAGCAATTCTTTTTTTTTACATTCAGCTGTAAGCTGGGAAACCTGCTGACATCTGATGACTCATTGATTGTCAAGGATGTGGCGGCCGGCTTTCCAGCCCACTCCTTAACAACCAGCTAGTCACAGTTTGTTAAAAAAACACAAAACACATGAAAACTGCATGTAAAAATACATAAAAAATTTGGAATTAAAAATGCAAAACACACCGCAAAACGAGACGGAAAAATGCATCAACCGCAGCTGCATAGATGTGAACCTAGGGTAAAGCATAAAATAAAACAGATCAGTTCAAGTGCCTTGGAGTTTCAAAACACACCCACACCCACACCCACACCTTTCCTACAGCCCATTCTCACCCCGGGTTCCCACACTGTCATCTGTTCTTCTGTGCCTGTTGGCGGGCCAGACAAAAACTCTGATGCCCCTGTATGACATCCCCTGAGACAAAACATACGTTGGGCAGATGGTGGAGCATAGCAGTGACCTAATGGCGCCCACTATAAAGATGGATCATCCTTGTGTTATGTTACACTATCTGCTATGCTTGTGAGTACTGATTTCTTCCTGTTTAATAAATGATTGGAGGCATCACTACACTATGGAGTCTTCTCTTATGTTTCCTTCTGTGATATGGCTGAGTTTTGGAGGATTGCCATTGGTGTCTAATAGAGAGGAGTATGTTGATCCTATCATCCATTTGGGATCCATTCTAAGCACTGTAAAACCTTTGAGTGTGGGGTCTGTTGGTTCTGGTAGGCTGTTTGATGTGTAGGAGGAACATTGGATTGACATTTTTTTTACACAGTTCACAGTTTTTTTTAAGTATGCTGTTTTCAACAAGTTGATGGACTTTATTTATCACTAAGTTTTTTACTGATATAAAGCACTGTGTTTCATACTGACTAAGGATAAATATGTGTATTGGGATTACAAAAAGGTTGGAATATGGTCACTTAATGTCAGGTCACCTGAGTCCAGGTGACAGATGCACCCCGTTGGGGTCTGGAGTGCACCGCAAGGTAGTGGACCCTATGGCTGACTGCTGCAGATGGAGCTCTAGGATATACAGGAGAGCAGGTACTCTGTAGTACCTACATGGATGACACTATGAGCTAGAGCATGAGCTTTCCCAAGGCAGGGAATCTAAGAGTCAGCGGGTGTTCATCAGAGGCCCCTAGTGGTGGGGATGGATTTAACTGCAGTCTGGCTCCAAGTTGCGACCCCTAGGGCCTCCCAGCTCACGCTAATGTTAGACTACAGGGAGGTAGAGTGGAAGCAGCAGACAACAAAGGATAGTCAAGAGATAGCCAAAGGTCGGGGCAACAAGCAGGTAAGGATAGTCAGGAGATAGCCAAAGGTTGGGGTAACAAGCAGGTAAGGATAGTCAAGAACAAGCCAAGATCAGTACAGCAAGTCACACACGAAAGCCATCAGCATGAGGAGAGAAAAGAGCCGATTACAGGCTCTATTTACATCACATGATCAGCTGTCATTGGTTGACACCTGACCACGTGGTAAGGGTCGGGATCGACCCCTTACTCCGATCTATGGTCAGCCGAGTCTCAGACTCGCTGATCACAGAGCGCGCCGTGTGCGTCCTGCAGTGGGGCGTGCAGGCTGCTCAAGCACGGGAGGATTTCTATTGATGCCCTCCCGGCAAAGTAGGTCCGTGCTGTAGCAGTCATTTGGCTATAGCGCGGATGGGAAGGGGTTAATTTCCAGGCCGTTTTTTGCTATACGGCACCGCGTCGCTTTACCTGACAATTGCGCGGTCATGTGACATTGTACCCAAACAAAATTGACTTCCTTTCTTTCCCACAAATAGAGCTTTCTTTTGGTGGTATTTGATCATCTCTGCGGTTTTTATTTTTTGTACTATAAACAAAAAAAGAGCGACAATTTTGAAAAAAAACAATATTTTTTACTTTTTGCTATAATAAATATCCCCCCCTAAAAAAACAAAAACAAAAAAAAAAAAAAAAATTTATTTTCATCAGTTTAGGCCAATACGTATTCTTCTACATATTTTTGGTAAAAAAAAAGCGTATATTGATTGGTTCGCGGAAAGTTTATAGCGTCTACAAAATAGGGAATAGATTTATGGCATTTTTATTTATTTTATTTTTTTACTAGTAATGGCGGCGATCTGTGATTTTTAGCAGGACTGCGACATTGTGGCGGACAGATCAGACACTTTTGACACTTTTTTTGGGACCACTGACATTTACACAGTGATCAGTGCTATAAAAATGCACTGAATACTAATTAAATGTCACTGGCAGGGAGGGGGTTAACACTAGGGGGCAATCAAGGTGTTAACTGTGTTCTCTAGGTGTGTTTCTAACTGTGAGGGGATGGGACTGACTAAAGGAGGAGCCAGATCGCTGTTTCTACTTAGTAGGAACACATGATCTGTCTCTCCTCCCCTGTTAGAACAGGGATTTGTGTGTTTACACACACAAATCCCCGTTCTGGCTCTCATGCTCGGGTCGCACCTGCTATGGCTCTTAAAGGAGCCGTCGTATGGGTACGGCGATTTGTGCAGCGGTGCCACTCTGCTGTCGCATATCGGCGTGAGTGGGTCGGCTAGTGGTTAAGCTGTCATGATGTACATCAAAGATTTGGCAACACATGCGCAAATTGGGGGTTGATTTATTAAAGTCAAAAAGGCTGTTCATTTAGCAGCATAAATGTTGATAAATAAGACAAATCTGTGTTAAATACTCAATTCTGAGGGAAGTAAATGAAAAAAATAATTTTTGTTAGCACATACTTAAGTATTGAACACAGGAATAGGTGTCGATTGAAACTCCAGTGCATCAGTCCTGGGGACTGTCCTGCAGGATCCATGAAAACATTATAGAGTGGCAGTAGGGTGTTGAGTTCTAAATAAAACCTATACAGTCAGGAAGATTGATCTCCGCCTAACATTAAGGCTGGGTTCACACTATTGCTACATGCGGCTCACAGCAGGGGGTCCGGTGCGTCCCCGTTCACTGTTCCAGGTCCGATTTCAGCCCGAATTTTTGGGCTGAATTCGGACCTGAATCAGAACAAAAGACACACAGACCCCTGTGCAAATTCGCACCGGAGCCGCAGCGGAGATATGTGAACCGGCTTCATAGAGAGCCAGTCACAATCTTCTACCATGCGAATTGGATGCGGGGAAACCCTCATCCAATTCGCATAGGTGTGAACCCAGCCTTAAACTATTGTTCCAGCCCAAGCAGAAGAAAGGCAGCAACATGGGAGCTTGTGCTCAGGAAAATAAGCACAAAGCACTGAATCCTGAGGACAATTAATATTACTATCACTGACCACCAGCGAAAGGGGCTTCATATTATTGCCACTAATCCCTAAAATGGGAGGTTAATATTACTGTTCCTGACTACTAAGGGGATTTTTTTTTTGCTGGGGGTGGTTATTGCAATTGCTGACACCAATTCTGGGGTTGTTACTGCATTCACTGGTACCAATGTTGGTCGTTGTTACTGCAGCACTGACACCAATGCCGGGGGTTATTGCTGTGTCCACTGACACCAATGCTGGGGGTTATTACTGTGTCCACTGACACCAATGGCTGCGGCTATTATAGCATCCACTGACACCAGTGCTGGTGGGTATTACTGCGTCAACTGGTACCAAAGCTGGGAGTTATTAATGTGCTCACTGACACACATGCTGAGAGTTACTGTTGTGACTAGGGATGGGCTGTCTGTTCGGGTCGAACATGAGTTCGACTCAAACATTGGATGTTCGCCCATTCGCCGAATAGCGAACAATTTGGGGTGTTCGCGGCAAATTCGAAAGCTTTAAAAAGTCTATGGGAGAAATCAAAAGTGCTCATTTTAAAGGTTAATATCCAAGGCCGTTTTTTCGGGAGCAGTGATTTTAATAATGCTTAAAGTGAAACAATAAAAGTGAAATAGTCCTTTAAATTTCATATCGGTGTCTATAGTATGCCTGTAAAGTGGCGCATGTTTCCTGTGTTTACAACAGTCCGAGAGTAAAATGACATTTATAAAGGAAAAGAATGTCATTTAAAAGTACTAGCGGTAGTGCTGGCAGCTATAATGAATTGTCGGGTCTCTGCAATACTCATAAAAGTCATTGAAAAAAACGACCTGGGGTTCCCCCACAGTGCATTACCAGGCCCTTTGGGTCTGGTATGAATATTAAGGGTAACCCCGAACCAAATTTTTTTTTTAAAATGGCGTGGGGTCCCCCTCAAAATTCATACCAGACCCTTCAGGTCTGGTATGAATTTTAAGGGGAACCCCGCGCCAAAATTTAAAAAAATAGCGTGGGGGTCCCCCTAAAAATCCATTCCAGACCCTTATCCGAGCACGCAACCTGGCAGGCCACAGGAAAAGAGGGGGGATGAGAATGTGCCCCCCCTCTTGAACCGTATCAGGCCACATGCCCTCAACATGGGGAGGATGTCCCCATGTTGATGAGGAGAAGGGCCTCATCCCCACAACCCTTGCCCGGTGGTTGTGGGGGTCTGAAGGCAGGGGGCTTATCAGAATCTGGAAGCCCCCTTTAACAAGGGGATGTGATGTCAGAGGGGGGCGGGGTCACCCAGTTACGTAATGGGTGACTCCGCCCCCTCTGACACCACAGGGAAAACCATAGGGAAGTCCCCGTTAAGTCCCCGTGCGTCAGAGGGGACTGGGTCACCAGGTGGCCCCGCCCTCAGTTATATAAGACAATACCCAACCCAATTCATTATAGCTGCTGGCGCTACCGCTAGTACTTTTAAATGACTTTTTTTCCTTTAGAAATGTCATTTTGCTCTCGGACTGTTGTAAACACGGGAAACATGCTCCACTTTACAGGCATACTAAAGTACTAGCAGTAGCGCCGGCAGCTATAATGAATTGTAGGGTCTCTGCAATACTCATAAAAGTCATTGAAAAAAATGGCCTGGGGTTTACCCGACAGTTCATTATCAGGCCCTTTGGGTCTGGTATGAATATTAAGGGGAACCCCGAATCAAAATTTAAAAAAAAAATGCGCGGGGGTCCCCCCAAATTCCATACCAGGCCCTTCAGGTCTGGTATGGATATTAAGGGGAACCCTGCGCCAAAATTTTTTTAAAAAATGGCGTGGGGTCCCCCTCAAAATCCATACCAGACCCTTATCTGAACACGCAACCTGGCAGGCTGCAGGAAAAGAGGGGGGACGAGAGAGCACCCCCCACCTGAACCATACCAGGCCACATGCCCTCAACATGGGGAGGATGTCCTTCAGGTCTGTTATGGATTTTTAGGGGGACCCCATGCCATTTTTTAAAAAATTTTGGAGCGGCGTTCTCCTTAATATCCATACCAGACCTGAAGTCTCGCCGAGCGCTGCTGGTTGCTATGGCAGGACAGCATGTCCGTTTTCATCAGTTCTCCCCGGTTCCGATCCGCCAGGGACGGATGCGAACATAGGGCAATCTGTCTGATTTTAGCGGGTTGGACCGGGTCGGATGTCACAGCTGACATCCGTTGCTCCATAGACTAACATGGAGCGCCCGTTCAGGTCCGCCGACAAAACTGACAGGCAGACCTGAACGGTCCGTTCATGTGAAAGGGACCTTAGGTGTATCCACAGGCCCTATTTTGTCTAAATTGCAAAACAATGTAACAAAGCTGACACACTACTAGTCATAAACCCTGAAGTACCACTCACTCTATTGGTCATGCCCACTTTATAACCACGGCCACAAGTGATTGGCATGTACTATTCATGGTGAGTTTTTATTCTTGATTTCTTCAATTCAAATTATTTTCACAGTGGCAGCTTGCACAAGTTCACCTTATTTATTAACCTCAAAAAGTGAACACTTTACTAAGAAGAGCCTCTACTCCTTTAGTACACCAACTTCATTGTGTTAGAAATAAGTGAATTCCACACTGACAACCATGACTTTATTGCACCCACAATCATGATTCACTGGGGTTGATTTACTAAAGGCAAATAGACTGTGCACTTTGCAAGTGTAGTTGCCCCAGAGCTTAAAAGAGGTAAAGCTTCACTTTACAAAGAACACCCAATCACGGGCAAGGAAAAAAAAAAAAAAAACAGCGTTTTTGCTTGCACATGAATGGATGATGGGTGATGGAAGTTAGCAGCACTTCTCCTAATTTGCTAAGCTCTGAAGCAACTGCTCTTTCAGAGAGCAACTGCACTTTGCAAAGTGCACAGTCTATTTTGCCTTTAAGAAATCAACCCCACAGTCTCTTCACCTAAAAAAAGGTTTAAAATTTGTGGTGAGCGACACAGGGGGACATTATCAATAATTTGTTTCATTTTTGTTTTGCAGCTCTTGGTACAGTATGTCTGGATAAAGTACTCTGGCTTTGCACTTCAGCATGCTGGGCATAATATTGTTGGTAGTTTCTACCAAATTGCAGTATTAGGTGACAAGCTGTTTGTAGAGATATATAACTGAGCCAAAATTTAGTTCTGAAATAACAACCCAGTAGGGAGCTGTGGTTTTAACCAAAAGGTACAATATTCATGGTATTATCTGCGTGGTCTCTAAATGTTTATGTCAGTCCAAATTACATGTGGTTTCATTTTTAACTGAAGCACAGAAAAACTGTCATTACATCTCTAAAGCAGACCTTCAGTCATTTTTTCAACTTTCCACCTAATAAATCTTCTGCCCTTGTTGTTTTAAATTTGGATAGTGAAACATTTTTTTTTCTGACAGTAAATACCTTATACAGCCCACTTCTTGTTTCTTGCCTGGTCATTAGCCTAGGCTTATAACATCATGTACAACTCTCTCTCTCACTCTCGTGAGAGTTTGCCAGGAAGGGAGGGGGGATGAGTCATAGGAGGGCCAATGAGAGCTGCAGAGCTTGAGGTGCGGCTCTGTGTGTCAGCTTTAGCTTTGGACAGTTAAAATGGATGCAGCCAGACTTAGTGGAGGGAGATTTCTGCAGCATAAATTTGGCAAGTACATAATTCACAGTATATACTGTATAAAATATAGCCAAAAAAGGGGGGGGGGACTTTAAATGAGGCACAATATGTGCCTCCATCCCGGGTTCAAGTACATAAAAAGGGAGTGTGGGACTTTAAATGAGGCAATTGACTTGTGGAGGTAGACTATATAGTAATCGTTTTTATTTGTAACAATAGTATAAAAGTATTTTCATATATATATACATGCACAGTGGCATAAACATAATGGATACATATACATTAGCTTGGCAACACAAAAACATAAAAAATAGCAAATGTTAATAAATGTACTACAAGAGGTTTCATATTGGCAGGCATTGGTAAATCATATGCAAAAGAGCTGTTATAAGATAGGTACACATTGATAATTACATAGTACTCAATGAATTTTGGATGTATAAAAAAAGTATATATGGGCCAGTAAGTAGGTAATAAGCCAGACTTGTCTAAGCACCCCATGGAAACGCGACGCGTTTCATGGCTACATGCCATTCATCAGGAGTTGGGTACAGAAGCAAACTGTAAATATAAATAAATATATAATGTTAGCAAATATATTCTACCCCTTTAGAGGGAGAAAAGACCTCATGGGGAAAGATCTATACTCACAGGTCGGCTGGAGCACTGTGCTTGGCTGGCAACGAGGAGCATGGGACCCCAAATGTTTGTCTGTTCCGGAGCTGAGGCCAGGACCCCCACCCCAGCCAAGAAAACCTCCACATAGCATGCCCGATTGCTGGAACACATTCCACATGTGTGGGGATGATTGTAAGTGTGGTGTTCTGAAAAAAAAAATGTGTGAAAATAAGAAAAATATGTGTAAAAACAGTGAAAAAAGTGAAAAAGTAAAAAAATGAAAAGTGAAAAAACATGTGTGTGAGAAGAGAAAAAAAAAAATATAAAAAATATATTTGGCATGTGTATAGCTTCATGAGTGTTGTGCATGTATGAAAATACACACATACACCAGTGGGTAGGTGTGTTGCATGAGTCAAAAGAAAAAGAGGAAAGGCTGAAAAAAGGAAAGAGAAAATGTGCATAACTTACGTGTGTCTGTATCCAGTGCATGGGCTGTGTGTGTTACCTCCCTGGTGTCAAACACACAGTGAAATGGTAAGCAATCAGGCTCACCTGCTTAAGTAATCCAGGTATGTGGCGGGTCCCTGACCAACGTCATGCACACCATCGAATGAGTGTAAGAGTTGGCAGTGAAATCCAACACCGGCACAGGCGCCAAAGTACAGCCACACCAACCCCATCTTCGATGTGAGATGGACCAAGAACATCCCTGTATTGTGGCATCAAAAAGACGCCACAGACAGGTCATAGCATGATGCCGATGCGCAGGAGGCCCCCCCCCACCAATATCTCAAAGGAGATTCAGGAGGGAAGTACTGCTGTGCATCGCAGCTCCGGAATCAAGACAAGAAAAGGGCTCCCCACATCCCCGATCCAAGCCAGCCTCAGTGTGAATGGAGTCATATAGAACAACAGAGGCCCAGTAGAAAAGATATTTTGGTATAAATTTTTATATTTTATTTTATTTATTTTTTTATTTTTATTTTTTTTTTCTCTCTTCTCACACACATGTTTTTTCACTTTTCATTTTTTCACTTTTTCACTTTTTTTCACTTTTTCACTTTTTTTTTATTCATTTATAATGATCTTCTAGTTGATAAAGGGAATACTTACCTTTGTTACAGTAGCAGTCTGGTAAAAGTTTCTTAGGTTTTTGAGTTGTTACTATTAGGGGCGCAGGGGAACTGCCCACCTAATCCATGCTTCCAATGGATTTTTTCTTTTTTTTTAGAAGTTCATGATTAGAGCCAGAGGCTCTAATTGGCTTCAAAAAGGGTGTTCTCAGAGCGCAGAGCACTTCGCCCTGAGCCCACCCAGTTGTGTGACATTAGCAAATAAATATTTTCTAATGTATGCCTGTTTCTCCTTTTGGCCAATCAGGAAGCAGTTCCTTAGTCCTGATTGGCTGGGAGTACTAAGTCCAGATTGGCTGTGAGTCCTAACTCCCGATTGGCCGGGAGGAGAAGTGACCAACAGGATTCGGTAGGAGACGCAGGGGGGGGGGGGAGCCGCCAACTGGATGTGGTAAGTGCAGGGGCAGGGGGGTGGCCTGAAGGGCGATCAATCGAGCGATGGGGGGAGCGGCGATCCAGCAAACGCCGGGGGGTGGATTATGTGGTTGGCTGGCTGGGGGGGGGGGCGGCCTCCCCCAAGAAAATTGAGTGCCAGCCGCCACTGGTTGTTACACATATCGTGTTTTTTTTTTTTTTTTTTAATTTCACTAGTGTTCTAGCAACCAATGACATCATGGTTGCTAGGGACCTTCAGTTGCTAGGCGGCAGGAAGCTGCTTGAGTCCTGCCACCTAAAGACACTTGCAGCCCACACAATGGGAATTTCTCATTTAATGGTGGTAGTAATATCAACAGTAAATTAATGACTTCTGGCTGCAGCTGGTGTTTAGCTTCAGTGGGTGTGTGGGGACACACAATTTAGTATGCTAATTTGCCAAACTGCGACAGTCCAAATTCTGAGTGAACCCCGGATCCCTGCAAATGCAAGCTCCATCCTTAGCTGTTACCAAAAATAAGGAAGGGGGATTCTGAAGGACAAGTGCACAAAGATGCGTGTGTTCTTTAACTATTTTACCTGTCAAAGTATTTGTAATATTTTTTTCAACCAGTCTTGATTCAAACACATCTGTCAAATTGTATTGCTAAGCAGTTACCATCATTACTTTTTGGTCCAGCTTTACATCTTCCTATTTTGCCTGCCCGGGCATTAGGGAGACTGCAAACCAAACTAGGAAATAATTGTGCAAAACTAGCTAAGCGGAATTACAAATCCTTTTGTGGGTAAAATGGTTGCATCATATGTATATTCGTTATGTATGTACAGTACTGTCTTGTTATTACTTCCACTTTTATGTACATTTTAATGAGCACTATTTTGTTGAACAGATTGCTCCAGATTTTTTTTTTTTCCTAAGAGAAAACATACAACAGCTTCTGCATTTCAACAGATGCCTTCATCAAATCCTTTGCTAGCAGCTATAATAATACATAAGGCTTATACCGCATATAGATAAAAACAACCACAATAATAACATTAAAACAAATGTTTGTAAAGCCTAGCATTGAGCATGCTATACACGATTTGACTGAAATGATAATCTCTCCCACAGAACAACCTGGATTCACCTCTCTTGCCCAAGGCTATGATGTACAGTAATAATCGCTCCTGTTTTGAAGAGGTTTTGGCTGCCAAGTTATACATGTGCAGGTCAGCAGATGTTTTCATTTTACAAGGAATAGGGGATCATACATTCATCAAATGCTTCACATTTTTATGTTTCATTACCAAATGTTTTTGCATATTTCTGGTAAACTTACTAATTATTTGTCCTGAATTTCTGCACATAAAAAAATAGATGGTGATAGCTGAATTACAAAAATCTGTTTGTCACTGAAACAGTGAAGAACAAAGGTTTGACAGAATGAGTCGAGTGTGATTCATAAGGTTTCAATAGCCACCAGTATAGTGCAGACCACAATACATAAAAACTGGATCCTGTAACTAGCAAAGCCAATGCAAGGTCCACCTACATCTACTTTTTTAAATTCACAAATAAGACCACCCACACTGATACAACCACATAGCTTTCTCTAACTTTAGTTTACCTATTTCATTTATTTTACTTTGTGCAGAGACAATGTTACCCAGTTACATGTATTGCTATTCGTTGTATTACGATAAAAGTGTATCACTCACCATCTGTTATCTTCCTTGCGATACCCATAGTAATGGCACTAAAATAGTTAATTAGTTTCAGTCCACTTTAACCCCTTCCTGCTGAGTGTTCACATTTATGCAGTGACAAGGAAGCGAGTGTTTACCCGTGGGGCCGCATATATGTGTTTATACTGGGAGCACACTGCACAGAGCAGTCCCAGCACAGAGACCAGGCTCTCACCGAGATTTTCGGGTCCCATCAGGGCTGGATCTAGCCTGTCTGATGTGAGGGTGCACTAAAAAATGTCAGAGGGGCAGAGGATGGGAGGTCAGCTGAGCAGAGGATTGGGTCAGCAGTCTGTAGGGAAGTGCACACAGGCCATTAGTTTGTAGGGCAGTGGGCAGGAGTCAGCAAGTCAGAAGATGGGGTCAGCAGAGAGGAGGACAGGAGTCGGCAAAAAAGGAGGACAGGGGTCATTGCTGACAGGGCAGAGGTCAAGGGCCACTGCTGGCAGGGCAGAGGACAAGGGCCACTGCTGGCAGGGCAGAGGACAAGGGCCACTGCTGGCAGGGCAGAGGACAAGCATAGCTCCCAACTGTCCCTGATTTCGAGGGACTGTCCCTGAATTGGAGCAATGTCCCTCTGTCCCTCATTCCTTCTCATTTGTCCCTCATTTTGGTCTTTTTAGTTGTATATACAATGCACTTTTTGTCTTTCAAAAAGTGTTTTCCAGTGCTAAACCTTTCATCTAAATTATAAATTGCTGCATTTGTAAATTTTAATAGCCAGTATAAAGGAATAGTAGTGGTAAAAAAAGCCCTTGTGGATTTAATTAACCTTTTGTTTTTGGTTAATTCTCCTTTAAGGGGGTGTGGCAGGGTGTGTGTCCTATGCCTACATATGTTTGCTAGTAGGTGTCCCTTATTCCCATCTCAAAATGTTGGGAGGTATGGACAATGGCCACTGTTGACAGGGCAGAGGAAAGGGGTCACTGCTGGCAGGGCAGAGGACACTGCTGGTAGGGCACTCAAAATAGCTCCTTCTCCTATCCCTGCACTGCACACAGCCTGTGCACAGGTAGCAGATCTCCTCCTCCCCACACAGCAAATAGCTGAGATTGCATTCCCTTACACACAGCCACAGCACAGTGTATAGCTGGCTACTGCAGCTGCACTGCCATTGTGATCTGGGAATTTCACAGAATAAAACTGTTACATAGCAGCCAGCTACACACACAGGGTCATACATTTTTTTTTTTTTTTGCCTGGGTGGGTTGGGTTGTTCAGCTCTCTCAATTTGCAAGAGTGATACAAGATGGTGCCCTTTGCACCTGCTCAGAAAGGTTGGTTATTGGGGTGTGTTCTAAACATAGTGGGTCTGTGCAAAATCATAAGTTGGGCTCTCCTGCCCGTGAAAAAAAAGTGCAGCGACAATTATTGGGTGTGACTTTCATTATGCTGAATAGTGGCTGTGACTTAAAGGGACACAGAGTGCAGGGGTTCACTAGTAAGGGAACTTTTACACTGGGGCGGGGTGTCGGCGGTAAAGCACCGCGTTTTTAAGCAACGCTTTACCGTAGATTTTGCGATGCTTTTCGGGTGCTTTTAACCCCCGCTAACGGCCGAAAAAGGGTTAAAAGTGCCACTGCCAAGGCTCTTTTTGGGCACTTCAGCAGCACTGGCCATTGATTTCAATGGGAGGGGCATTTTAGGAGCAGTGTCCAGCAACACCCTAAAGAAGCTGCTTGCAGGACTTTTTTTTTTCCTGCAAGCGCACCACTCCAGTGTGAAAGCACTCGGGCTTTCAAACTGGAGAGGCAGGGGATGCGTTTTTCAGGAGCTTTACAGGCACTATTTTTAGCCCTTTAGCGCCTGAAAAGCCTCAGTGTGAAAGTAGCCTAAGTGACACAAAGGTTCAGTAGTAAGTCAGAGTTCAGAGGTCATTAGATAGTGAAACAGAGTTTAGGAGTTAGTAGTGAGGCAGAGTTCAGAGGTCATTAGTATATAGTGCAGAGTTCAGAGGTCATTAGTGAGTGGCACAGGACAGATTTTGCCTAATAGTGGGAGGGGCTCCCAGCATAAATCACTCTTAATCCCCCCCCCAAATCTCTGATTCTAGTGGAAATACGCTTATACTCCCCTTCCCATACTCCCCTCCAAGCACAGATCCTGTCCCCTCCTACCCAAATCATCCCCTTCTAGTTATAACCCCCACCCCCACCAGCATAAATCCTCCACCCCTGTCCCAGTATAAATCCTCTTACACTCCACCCCCCCTTCCCCCCCACATGGATGGATCCTATTCTCCCCACCCAACACTCTCTTTCTGTACAAGTGCCACCATAAACCTCCTATTCTCCACCCCCCATCCCCAATCTTCCATTCACAGATACTATCATTTGCTCTGTAACTCTTCTCTACTCCTGTGATCCTCCTGTATACATGCATACTCTCCACCCCGAACATTCTCCTTTACCTTCGTCTTTGTTATTTTCCTATCTGCTTTATTCTCCCTCATGTCTGACCACTGCCATTTTCCTCCCTGGTGCTCATAATGAAGCTTCCCCGGTTCTGTTTAATCATTCTGACAGGTGGGAAGAGATCCAAACTGCCACACTGCAAGAAAGCCCAAGTAAAAATAAAAATAAATATACCACGCTAAGTGCCACAAATGTTAAATTTGTAAATTTCAAAGTCGCATCCATTTTCAAATGTAAACATTTGTGGCACTTAGCGCGGTATATTTATTTTTATTATTAGTATCATTTTGCACTTGCAAGGTCTTATTCACTGCAGCTGTTAATTTATATAGTATCACTTATTCATACCAATAGTTAGATTCTTTTGGCGCTTTGGATTTTTTATTTTTACTTCAAGAAAGCCCAAGTGCCAGATAAATGAAAGCAGCTTCAGCTCGGGGGCTAGAGTTACCCTTTAAAGCTGAAATCCAGGATAAGCAAATATTGTGTAAATACAAATGCAATTTGCATTCTTACTTGTGTTTTTGGTGTCCTTTTGTGTATTTTATTTTTTTCAGATCAGCGTAGTAATTCAGTCTGAAATGTTTTCTTTGTGACAAAGCTTGCCGTAATGAAAACCAGTTATTGCTGATCCATCCCCTTCTGCAGGTTGACTGGTCTTGTATACACCCCCTCATGTCGTTTTCAATAGACCGTCCATAGGGGTGGGGCTTCCTAGGTCCCTCCCACGGCTCTGCTCTCTATGCAGGCTATGTTGCAACTAACAATAACTAGGTAATAATAACTGGGTTTTCAGAAGAATTTGGTGCATAAAAAGTGGCTTTATATCATCTGTGGACATTGAGGATTTTATTTAAATAAAAGTTTTTGTGCTTAAAGTTCAACAGTGGCCTTTATATGCAACAAACTGCGCTACCCATAATGAAATGCATAAACAATAATTAATATCATAACAAATAACCTACACAAATAAAAAAGGAGTGCATTAAATCAATGCATTAATACATATATAAACAAAATTAAAATAAATCATAACAGAAAATGCTGTGAAAATCAATAAAGGTGCATCAAATCAATATATCAGTATTCCATCCAATAAACAATACAGTGAAAACAATGGTGTAAAATCAGTCCAACTGTATATAGTAAAATAATTATAAATCCATGTAAACCAAGCAGTGTTTAAACAAACATTATCCAATCCCCTGGTTCCTAGGATCTCCACATCACTCCCACCAAGCATATGCATATATACAGCCTCACAGAAGTGGGTCTCTGTCTGGCCACATATATGTACTACTGGGTAGGGATGAGCTTCGAGTTCGAGTCGAACTCATGTTCTACTCGAGCATTGGCTGTTCGCAAGTTCGCCGAACAGCGAACAATTTGGGGTGTTCGCGGCAAATTCGAATGCCGCGGAACACCCTTTAAAAGTCTATGGGAGAAATCAAAAGTGCAAATTTTAAAGGCTTATATGCAAGTTATTGTCATAAAAAGTGTTTGGGGACCTGGGTCCTGCCCCAGGGGACATGGATCAATGCAAAAAAAAGTTTTAAAAACGGACGTTTTTTCAGGAGCAGTGATTTTAATAATGCTTAAAGTCAAACAATAAAAGTGTAATATCCCTTTAAATTTCGTACCTGGGGGGTGTCTATAGTATGCCTGTAAAGGGGCGCATGTTTCCTGTGTTTAGAACAGTCTGACAGCAAAATGACATTTTGAAGAAAAAAACACATTTAAAACTACCCGCGGCTATTGCATTGCCGACAATACACATAGAAGTTCATTGATAAAAACGGCATGGGAATTCCCCACAGGGCAACCCCGAACCAAAATTTGGTTCGGACCAAAATTTTGGGTGGCTACCCCAAAGCACCCTCCCAATGTTGAGGGCATGTGGCCTGGTACGGTTCAGGGGGGGGGGCCGCACTCTCGTCCCCCCTCTTTTCCTGCGGCCTGCCAGGTTGCGTGCTCGGATAAGGGTCTGGTATGGATTTTTGGGGGGACCCCACGCCGTTTATTTTTATTTTTTTGGCGCGGGGTTCCCCTTAAAATCCATACCAGACCTGAAGGGTCTGGTATGGAATTTAGGGGGAACCCCACGTCATTTTTTTTTTACATTTTGGCTGGGGTTCCCCTTAATATCCATACCAGACCTGAAGGGCCTTGTATGGAATTTAGGGGGACTCCCACATCATTTTTTTTTTTAAATTTTGGTTCGGGGTTGCCCTGTGGGGAATTCCCATGCCGTTTTTATCAATGAACTTCTATGTGTATTGTCGGCAATGCAATAGCCGCGGGTAGTTTTAAATGTGTTTTTTCCTTCAAAATGTCATTTTGCTGTCAGACTGTTCTAAACACGGAAAACATGCGCCCCTTTACAGGCATACTATAGACACCCCCCAGCTACGAAATTTAAAGGGATATTACACTTTTATTGTTTGACTTTAAGCATTATTAAAATCACTGCTCCTGAAAAAACGTCCGTTTTTAAAACTTTTTTTTGCATTGATACATGTCCCCTGGGGCAGGACACAGGTCCCCAAACACTTTTTATGACAATAACTTGCATATAAGCCTTTAAAATTTGCACTTTTGATTATTCATGTTCGTGTCCCATAGACTTTAACGGTGTTCGGGTGTTCGAACGAACTTTTTTCCTGTTCGCATGTTCTGGTGCGAACCGAACAGGGGGGTGTTCGGCTCATCCCTACTACTGGGTATGTGCTAAGACGTGCTGCACAATGCACTACCAGGACAGAAACTAAGCTGTCACAGACAGCTCTGATTCTTGTAATAATTAGGACCAATTATTGATCACATAATTGCTGTGATAGCCTGTGATTGGCTATCAAAGTGATCAGTCACTGTACAGCCCACCCCTATGTGTTTTTCTTCCTTTTGAATGGAGAAAAAGATACATTGTATACATACATAATACATTATTTAATACATTGCATCTTTTTCTCCTTGCTAGAGGAGAAAAGTAATAACACAAAAAACTTTGTTTAAAAAAAAAAAAAGTAAAGATCAAATAGTTGGATTGGGGTTTGATCTAGGTCAGGGCTAGGGTCAAGGTTGGGTCAAAGGTCAGGGTCAATGTATTTTAGGAAGGATTAGAAAAAAAAGCATTTTGCATTTTTTTTTATTTAGTATCAGTGTCAGTGTGTTTTAGGTAGGATAAAAAAGCAACATGTGCACTATTGTTTCTAGGCCCTACTATGGGTACATACAACAAATAATTTACAAATATGTGCTATGTGGTATCACGGTAATCACCATGAGAATTTATTTTGGGTTGTTCTTTGGTGGCAGGTTATGGTAATAGCAAGAAATATACAGCTAAAGTTTAACCACTTGCCGACCAGCCGCCGCAGTTATACTGTGGCAGAATGGCAAGGGCAGGCAAATCGCATCATGTTACGTCGTTCCTTAAGGTGGCAAATAGGGGGGCAGCTCGCCCCCAGAGCCGATGCGAATGCCCGGCGGTCTCGATGACCGCCGGGCTCCCGCAAATGCTTGTAACACTGCGAGAACCGGGATCTCTGTGTGTAAACACAGAGATCCCAGTTCTCTGAGGGCAGAAGAGACAGATCGTCTGTTCATATAAAGTATGAACAGCGATCTGTCATTTCCCCTAGTCAGTCCCCTCCCCCCTTAAGTTAGAACACACACTAGGGAACACAATTAACCCCTTGATCGCGCCCCCCCAGTGTTAACCCCTTCACTGCCAATGACATTTTTACAGTAATCAATGCATTTTTATAGCAATGTATTAATGCCAATGGTTCCAAAAATGTGTCAAAATTGTCCGATGTGTCCGCCATAATGTCGCAGTCCCGATAAAAGTCGCAGATCACCGCTTACTAGTAAATCACTAGCAGATCACCATTACTAGTAATAAATAAATAAATAAATAATAAAAATGCTATAAATCTGTCCCCTATTTTGTAGATGCTATAATTTTTGCGCAAACCAATCAATATACGCTTATTGCGATTTTTATTACCATAAATATGTAGAAGAATACATATCGGCCTAAACTGAGAAAAAAATTGCTTTTTTAAAAAAAATGGGGATATTTGTTATAGCAAAAAGTACAAAATATTGTGTTTTTTTCAAAATTGTCGCTCTTTTTTTGTTCATAGCGCAAAAAATAAAAACTGCAAAGATGATCAAATACCACCAAAAGAAAGCTCTATTTGAGGGAAAAAAAGAACGTCAATTTTGTTTGGGTACAACGTTGCAAGACCGCGCAATTGTCAGTTAAAGCAACGCAGTGCCGAATCGCAAAAATTGCTCTGGTCAGGAAGGGGGTAAAATCTCCGGGGCTGAAGCGGTTAAAAAATGATATTTATTTACCGATATGTGCCAGTTTTCCAAGGTATAATTCACCTGGACACGCTTATTAGATGCAGTGTTTTGTACAGCTTTATTAATACATGTCTAATTTGCAAAACTGTGTTTAGACATTAAGATTTGTTTCACCTTTGTCATGAAGGAGTTAATTCATATATTTATACAGCAGCTTGGGTTGAGGGGGTTTAGGGCCAGTGCATAAATGTTTGTATTTGCTTTTTAACTGTAGGCCTGACTGTGCTGTGTGGCTAGCTTTTTAAATCTCAGAACTTTATGGACAGAAATACAGATCATTTGGCAGGCAAGGTGTCTCCTTTTAAAATATAAAGAGTCCTGTGAGCCTCCACTAATTCAAAATGCCTTAATTATCAAAAATCATCTGCAAGCGTTAAACATGCCTCATATATCATGCAAATGTGGATAAATAAATATATACACATACATTATACCAGTGTAAAAAGAAACATATAAAAATCTAATACTAACCAAAACTAACCTCCAATAGTGAAAAAACCTTCTTTCTTAAGAGTGGAAAGTGACAATAGTGCATTAAATTAACACATATATTAAAGATAAATATAAATATTACACATATGTTAAAAATAAAAGATGTGTATATAAAAGCATAAACAATGATGATAATAGATATAAAGTGCTACTGTGCAAAGAGGTGCAATTCCCACGTTTATGATCCTGTATAGATTATCAGTGACCCACTAATGCATAATAAAGTGCTCCTGTGCATAGCATCCAGTATTATATAGTATATCAATATTGCATTGCTGGGTGTTCAAATAAGTGCTCCTGTACAAGTGTATGGTATCCAAAAAGAGTCTATCCAGATGTAATAAAGTTCATGCGATTATAAAGTTCATGCGATTATAAAACTGCTAAGTGCAAAAAGGTTCATGCGATTATAAAATCCAGAACATATCGTGATGTTCCTCACTCTGGTGCTCCCCTTAGGTATTTAATGCTCACCTCAGAGCGTGCGACCTTGCAACTAAGCGCAGTCAAAACACGCATATGAACCACCTCTGGGCTCTTGTAGTACACCGGAATCCTGGACTCGTCAGTATGGTACCTCGATGAGTGTATAAAATAAAGAGTTGATAGTGTAATAGGGTTTTAACGGTTTAATAAACAGAAAGGACAAAAAGGCCCCCAACTGGGGTACTCACATAGATTAGGTGCCCCAGGTAAAACAGGTGCCCTATATCAGGTAAAACAATGGTAACTACCGGACTGGTATCGAAATGGTATGTTGTTCCTCTCTGTCAGATCACCTGTGCAAACGTGCCGTCCTGTCCCCTTCCCCTAAAGTGTCTCCTTTTAGTTACGTGATTCAGCCAACAGGGGTGAAAACCAGCCTAGACCTCCTAGAGCAGAGGCCAGGTTGCAGCTCTATGACTGATGTCACTTTTCCACATATATTCATTTTCTTTTCCATTTTAAACTAAAGACCTGACAAAGGCTCTCAATGTAAAGACTAGATTTGCTAAGCCAACATTTGGATAGCGTAAAACAGCAGACCAGTGGCCCACCTACAGGGGGGGGGGGCCGCCCCGGATGCCACACATTAGGGGGGTGTCAGGCTGGCTATCAGAGCCGGGACAAGGCAGTGTAGGATGCAAGAGGTGCTCTCTGCTCAGTCTGTGGCTGTGCTGGCTCTCTGTGTTCGTGCAAGTCGGCTGCTCTGTCATTGAGCTCACATCGAGCTCTATACTGCCACCTCTGGCTGCTTCATGTATGTGCGCCCCTGGTGTTACTGCCTGTAATATTTTTACAGGGACATGTGGAATCAGGACCTGGGACAATAAAGACCACCTTACAAGTGGGGGCTGTGAGTATAAGTCAAGGGAGGAAGCTGTTTGTATACAGTGGGGGTAGAGCCGTGTATGTGTTTGCAGGTATGTGTGTGTGGGGGGGGGGGGGGCAGCTGGCAGCTGAGTGCGTACAAGTATGAGGGGGCTGAGTCATACAGGTATGAGGGGGGCTGAGTGCGTACAGGTATGAGGGGGGCTGAGTTGTACAAGTATGAGGGGGGCTGAGTGCGTACAGGTATGATGGGGGCTGAGTGCGTACAGGTATGATGGGGGCTATGTGCATACAGGTATGAGGGGGCTAAGTGAGTACAGGTATGAAGGGTGCTGAGTGTGTACAGGTATGAAGGGGGGTGAGTGCATACAGGTATGAGGGGGCTGAGTGCGTACAGGTATGAGGAGGCTGAGTGCGTACAGGTATGAAGAGGCTAAGTGTGTACAGGTAAAAGGGGGGTTGAGTGTGTACAGGTAACAGGGGGGCTGAGTGCGTACAGGTATGAGGGGGGCTGGGTGTGTAGAGGTATGAGGGGGGCTGAGTGTGTACAGGTATGAGGGGGGCTGAGTGTGTACAGGCATGAGGGGGGCTAAGTGTGTACAGGTATGAGGGGGGCTGAGTGCATACAGGTATGAGGGGGCTAAGTGAGTACAGGTATGAAGGGTGCTGAGTGTGTACAGGTATGAAGGGGGGTGAGTGCATACAGGTATGAGGGGGCTGAGTGTGTACAGGTATGAGGAGGCTGAGTGCATACAGGTATGAGGGGGCTGAGTTTGTACAGGTATGAGGGGGCTGAGTGAGTACAGGTATGAGGGGGGCTGAGTGCGTACAGGTATGAGGGGGGCTGAGTGCATACAGGTATGAGGGGGCTACGTGCATACAGGTGTGAAGGGGGCTGAGTGTGTACAGGTATGAAGGGGGGTGAGTGCATACAGGTATGAGGGGGCTGAGTGTGTACAGGTATGAGGGTGCTGAGTGCATACAGGTATGAGGGGGCTGAGTGCATACAGGTATGAGGGGGCTGAGTGCGTACAGGTATGAGGAGGGGTGGGTGCATACAGGTGTGAGGGGGCTGAGTATGTACAGGTAACAAGGGGTCTGAGTGCGTACAGGTATGAGGGGGGCTGAGTGTGTAGAGGTATGAGGGGGGCTGAGTGTGTACAGCATGAGGGAGGCTGAGTGCATACAGGTATGAAGGGAGCTGAGTGCGTACAGGCTTGATGAGTGAGGGGGTGTCAGATATAGGATCCGCCCCGGGTGCCAAATGCTCTAGGTACGCCCCTGCAAAAGACCACACTCTTACTCTTCAGAATGTTTAGTAATTACAGACAAAACAGTAGGCATTGAATTGTGTGGAATATCACCTAATTAAATAATAAATAAAAAATCAAGATGCACTTACAAACCTCAATGAGCAGAGGGCCTAGGACACGTCTAAGGGAATTTCCTCAAAGGTTTGGTAATAATGTGGCAGCTCTATCCCTCTCAAGTCAGCATCAGGGTGAGCTAAAGGAAGACCCAACTAAGAGGGTTCCTCAAAGGGTTGCCTTTGTAGTGACCGACAGACCTCAGACACAGAACCCACTAGAAGGGATGGAACTCCTGAAACAACAGTTATGTTTTAACAAATTGTTTTGCAAAATTCTGACTTCTAAATGTAGCTGTATTGTCTAGTAGTCTTTATGCAATTCATTTTTTGCCAGTGACATTATTGTCTATCTATACCCAAAATGTTTGTTTTAAGTTTTAAATAAAGTGGGCAAGGGTTAGAATACGTGTTAGATTTTACTACTATATGGGGCTCCATTAGATTTCTTCTCATACTGTTCTGGGGGCAACATTTTACCAGACAGGAAGTAATGTAACATTTGCAACAGGGAAACAGACAACTAAGCAAACATTTCCACGTTGGCTGCGGCGTTCCAGAAAATAATCTTTGCTTTTTATATGCTCGTTTTTTACAGCTGTCCTGTAAGTACTATAAAATTCTATTTATGCACAATAAACAACAGCCTTACAGTACTTCACTATTGGTTCTCTCATTTATTGTGGTTTTGGTGAACACCTCGAACTGTTAGAACTACGTTGGGGGGGAGATCCATATTGGACCTGTGTGACCCACCGTTCCCTACCAGATTAAGCCTATCTGACCGCCAGACTGAAAAGCTAGGGGTCTATTATCTCAGGTGAGTAATGACACAGGAGGGGTGTGTGTCACATAACAGAGTTTTTTGGAGAACATCAGCACTTATAAGAAGATTGGAACACAAGAACACTTTATTATATTGGGACGTTATTTCCAATATATCTTTATATTAGAGGTTTTTTGGACATTATATTTGATTTCATCATTTGTTTTTTTTTTGTTTTGTTTTTTGCACAGTTACAAGTGCTGTACTTATTTATATCATATGATTTCAAGTGATTAGCATACGTTTAATCAGCGCGAGTTTATATAAAATTGTTGAAACAAACATTTCCATCTGTGTTGCTGTTAGAGAGACTCCCCCTGTCCTGGTAATAATGTTTTTACCAGACAGTAGGTATAAGAATATTTCCAACTGAGCTTCTGATGGCAGCAAAATGTTTAATGCCGCGTACACACGATCTGAATTTCGGCCTGCAAAAGACCGATGAGAGTTTTTCATTGGAAAATGCAACCGTGTGTATGCACCATCAGTATTTTGCTGGCGGAATTCCAGCCAGCAAAAGATTGAGAGCATGCTCTCAGTTTTTCGGTCGGGAAAAGTTCCTATCCGAAAATGCGATCATCTGTGCCAATTCCGATGCGCAAAATCCCTTCGCATGCTCGGGAACAATTCAATGCATGCTCGGAAGCATTAAACTTAATTTTCTCGGCTCGTTGTAGTGTTGTACGTCACCGCGTTCTTGACGGTTGTAATTTCAGCAAACTTTTGCGTGACTGTGTGTATGCAAGGCAAACTTGAGCGGAATCCCATTGGAAAAGCCGTCATATCTTTTTCCAACGAGAAAACGGATCGTGTGTACGCGGCATAAGAAGTCCTAACCCTTCTCCACTCTGTCCAGTTCACACTGTATTATCTCTCCTCTTATATTTGGATCTTAGGTTTTGCAGACATTTCTGTGAAGATAAAACAAAGTTGTATTTCGGTCAGTTAAATAATTTTATTTATTTTATTTTTTTAAGGATCAAATAACTGGCTGGAGAGTATTTTCAGTTTTGACAGAACATTGAGTTCTAGTAAAAAATATTTTTATTATTATTATCATCATCATTGATATTATTATTACTATCATATTTTAGAGAAATAGCTCCACCTTTTCTAACTTTGATATATCAATTAAAGGAAACATCTCCGTTGACCTATTGAAGTCACAGACAGCCACACAACAAGCAATTTTATAAATACAGGTTTCCTTGTTTTTCTGCAATTCCCCTATTGCAGAAAGTAATAATAATATTCAGTGTATGAATAAAGATTTTTTTGCATGCAGTAATAACTTTTATTTATATAAAACGATTTATTTGTATACTTATTTTTAAAACTTTTTGCAGCAATTGCTCAAATATACGTGGCAATATTATAATTTCCCCAACTCTTGTCACTGTCACTTTTACTGGTCTGCTTGTATATATGGAGATAAATAAAAAATCAAAGAGCTTGACAAAAATTGGAATTTTTATAGTCCCAGTCCTCACATTCAATAACCCCTTCCTACCTAGATGTTTGATAGGAGCTTGTTGTTGCAAAGTCCGACCATGTGTAGGCTCCATCGGACATTTTCCATCGGAATTTCTGTCACACAAAATTTGAGATTTGGATCTCAAATTTTCTGACAACAAAATCCGTTGTCGTAAATTCCGATCGTGTGTACACAATTCCGACGCACAAAGTTCCATGCATGCTCGGAATCAAGAAGAAGAGCCGCACTGGCTATTGAACTTCATTTTTCTCGGCTTGTCGTACATGTTGTACGTCACCGCGTTCTTGACGTTCAGAATTTCCGACAAGATTTGTGTGACCGTGTGTGTATGCAAGACAAGTTTGAGCTAATATCCGTCGGGAAAAAAAACATGGATTTTGTTGTCGGAAAATCCTATCGTGTGTACAGGGCATTATTAGCCCTTATGCCCCATACACACGATTGGATTTTCCGACAGCAAATGTTGGATGGGAGCTTGTTGGCAGAAAATCCGACCGTGTTATGCTCTATCCAAGATTTGTTGTCGGACTTTCTGCCAAGAAATGTTGGCTTGCAGGTTCTCAAATTTTCCGCCAACAAATTTTTTTGTCGGACTTTCTGATTGTGTATACACAAGTCTGTCAGACAAAAGTCCACACATGCTCGGAATCAAGTACGACCCGGAAGCGCTCGGTCTTGTAAAACTAGCTTTCGTAATGGAGATATCACTTACGTCTTGTACGTCACTACGTTTGTAATTGTTGGCCAACATTTGTGTGACCGTGTGTATGCAAGACAAGTTGGAGCCAACAACCTTCAAACAAAAATCCACGGTTTTGTTGTCGGAAAGTCCGATCATGTGTATGGGGCATTGTAGTTAAGCCTGTATCCTCCCACACATTACACCAGCATAGGCAAAAAGATTTGGGTCCATTTCTCTTACATATCCCTTTTAATAGAACCAATATTTGTCCTACTGAGATTCATACCCAACTATCATAAGTAATATCTATGAAAACTTTGATACCCATAAAAATTCAAACTAAATTATATAAGCTACAAGATTTAAACATTAGGTGTATGGAAAAATGTTATTCAGTGATTCACCAAGATTATATACTGATGTCTCTTAAAATGGTAGTAATGTCCACTTTTGAACTTGTACCTACAGGTAAGCCTTATTATAGGCTTACCTGTAGGTATAGTGAATATCTCCTAAACTTGCTCTGTTTAGGAGATATTCACACAGGATGCAGCTGGTGATGTTGCATGCACTCTAAAGGGACGGCATACCCGCGCCGTAACTTCAGAGCTCCGTGTCGGGGCCATGACTCCCATGCGGTGCATACTAGCACATTATGCCATTGCCTTGCAGGATTTTTTTTTTAAATGCCCAAGAATATTACCGCTTTAAGTTTATCTGTTACCAAGACAATGGCTCATAAGATACTGTACTATTTCTCTGTGTTCGTGCAAGTCGGCTGCTCTGTCATTGAGCTCACATCGAGCTCTATACTGCCACCTCTGGCTGCTTCATGTATGTGCGCCCCTGGTGTTACTGCCTGTAATATTTTTACAGGGACATGTGGAATCAGGACCTGGGACAGTAAAGACCACCTTACAAGTGGGGGCTGTGAGTATAAGTCAAGGGAGGAAGCTGTTTGTATACAGTGGGGGTAGAGCCGTGTATGTGTTTGCAGGTATGTGTGTGTGTGGGGGGGGGGGCAGCTGGCAGCTGAGTGCGTACAAGTATGAGGGGGCTGAGTCATACAGGTATGAGGGGGGCTGAGTGCGTACAGGTATGAGGGGGGCTGAGTTGTACAAGTATGAGGGGGGCTGAGTGCGTACAGGTATGATGGGGGCTGAGTGCGTACAGGTATGATGGGGGCTATGTGCATACAGGTATGAGGGGGCTAAGTGAGTACAGGTATGAAGGGTGCTGAGTGTGTACAGGTATGAAGGGGGGTGAGTGCATACAGGTATGAGGGGGCTGAGTGCGTACAGGTATGAGGAGGCTGAGTGCGTACAGGTATGAAGAGGCTAAGTGCGTACAGGTAAAAGGGGGGTTGAGTGTGTACAGGTAACAGGGGGGCTGAGTGCGTACAGGTATGAGGGGGGCTGGGTGTGTAGAGGTATGAGGGGGGCTGAGTGTGTACAGGTATGAGGGGGGCTGAGTGTGTACAGGCATGAGGGGGGCTAAGTGTGTACAGGTATGAGGGGGGCTGAGTGCATACAGGTATGAGGGGGCTAAGTGAGTACAGGTATGAAGGGTGCTGAGTGTGTACAGGTATGAAGGGGGGTGAGTGCATACAGGTATGAGGGGGCTGAGTGTGTACAGGTATGAGGAGGCTGAGTGCATACAGGTATGAGGGGGCTGAGTTTGTACAGGTATGAGGCGGCTGAGTGAGTACAGGTATGAGGGGGGCTGAGTGCGTACAGGTATGAGGGGGGCTGAGTGCATACAGGTATGAGGGGGCTACGTGCATACAGGTGTGAAGGGGGCTGAGTGTGTACAGGTATGAAGGGGGGTGAGTGCATACAGGTATGAGGGGGCTGAGTGTGTACAGGTATGAGGGGGCTGAGTGCATACAGGTATGAGGGGGCTTGCAGGATTTTTTTTTTAAATGCCCAAGAATATTACCGCTTTAAGTTTATCTGTTACCAAGACAATGGCTCATAAGATACTGTACTATTTCACTTTGAACATCTTCCAATCCTGTAACTTTTCTATACCCATTATTACTGCAATGCTGTTTATTTCTGTTCTTGCTCACTCAAAACTTCCCACCGCTAAAGTTTGGGGACAAAAATAGAATTTCTATGGTGTTACACAATTAGCAGAGTACATTTTTGAAACATGTTATTTTATGGTAGTGGCCCTTTAGGCTATACCAACAAGGATAAGTTATTATAGACAATGAAAACATTGAAAAAACATTTCAAATGACAACCATGCACTTCTGCAGAGATACAACCCTGACAAGTTTTCCTGACACTAAGTTAAAAAAGGTAACAGGGGAGGGACCTCCAGGTGATTGACAGCCTCAGCTCTGTTCCTGTGTGCTGTGTGACAGGGGGTGTGTATCTTCCCTCCAATCAGCTCTCAGACCCCTCCCCACTGAGCTCTGCAGAGTGTAACTTCAGCTCTCCACTCCCATTTTTATGAATCCTGCAGATAAACAAGTACAACTAATGAAGTAGGATTTGTTTCTTTGGTTCATCTCTATGTATCACCTGAGGATAGTCCCTTCACTGGGTATATGAAAGGGTTTACCACCACTTTAAATAAACTAAAAACCTGAGCAAATTTATGTAAACATGTAATATTTTGTGCTCAATATAGTGATCTATGCAAGTCCACTGCTTCCAATTTGCATCTACTTCAATTAACTTATTTTACTCTGAAAAGTCTACAAATCAAATAAAAAGGGTGTCCTCTTAATAGTGCTCCCCCACTCACTAGAGCATTATGACTCCTAGCATTTTAGCTACCAGATTAAAAAAACAGCCTTCAAGCTTTCCTCATCTCCAAGGGCAAAGAAAATGGATCCTTCTTGGTCACTCCTGCAACTCTGCTGCAGTTTCTGTCAGTCTCCCTCCTACTCTTAGCTTCCATCAACGTGGCTTTCTATGGAGGCACTCGCTGGAGGGACCAGAGAAGAGGAGGTTTAAGACCACTTTGTGCAATTCCATTGCACAGAGCAAGTAAGAATACACCTGTTTGGCATTTTTAAAAAGACCATTTACAATCACTTTACAGTGGTTGTAAACCCTTTACAACCACTTTTTGCTACCGACGTCATCGCGGCTCTGGCCAATCACAGCGCCGGTGCCCGCAATACCTGGACGTAACTCTGGGAGCGATGTTGGCCACAGGAGCGGGGTACGAGGATGGCTGCGGGGGCTTTGATCTCAGGTAAGTAGTTCATAATGAGCTAGTATGCTATGCATACTAGCTCATTATGCTTTTGTCTTGCAGGTTTTTTTTCCCTAGGGTTTACAACCACTTCAATACAAGATACACTATATTACCAAAAGTATTGGAATGCCTGCCTTTACACACACTTTATTGACATCCCAGTCTTAGCCCGTAGTGTTCAATATTAGGTTGGCCCATCCTTTGCAGCTATAATAGCTTTAACTCTTCTGGGAAGGTTGTCCATAATGTTTAGGAGTGTGTCTATGGGAATGTTTGACCATTCTTCCAGAAGCGCATTTGTGAAGTCAGGCACTGATGTTGGACAAGAAGGCCTGGCTCGCAGTCTCCGCTCTAAATCATCCCAAAGCTGTTTTATCGGGTTGAAATCAGTACTCTGTGCAGGCCAGTAAAGTTCCTCCACCCAAAACTCGCTGATCCATGTCCTTATAGACCTTGCTTTGTGCACTGGTCCAAATTATTTGGTGGAGGGGGGGGGGGTTATAGTGGGGGATTGTTTTTCAGGGGTTTGGCTTGGCCCCCTAGTTTCAGTGAAGGGAACTCTTAAGGCATCAGCATGTCAAGACATTTTGGACAATTTCATGCTCCCAACTTTGTGGGAACAGTTTGGGAATGGCCCCTTCCTGTTCCAACATGACTGCACACCAGAGCACAAAGCAAGGTCCATAAAGACATGGATGAGTGAGTTTGGGGTGGAGGAACTTGGCTTGCTTGCACAGAGTCCTGACCTCAACCCAATAACACATATTTGGGATGAATTAGAGCGGAGACTGCGAGCCAGGCCTTCTTGTCCAAGAAGGCCGGAAATAAGAACATGATGCTCTATATAAAGCTAAAAAAGTTTTAGTTAGTGATAAATTTTAAGAAAATAGGACAATTATTAGGGAAGTGATTATGGTTCTGAGTAGATATATACATTATAAAAAGTCATTTTAGGACATATTGTATTGTGCTTTTGTCGATATTAAGAAAATAGCCTATGCTTTTATGGCGTTCAGTTATCATTCCATTCCACGTGAGTCATAATTTTACCAATGCAAATAGCTTGCTGCTGGATTGTTATTTTCTCTGCTAAGTGGTTTACTTTAGATAAATATATTTGATTGCTTTAAATGTACTTTTTCCTCTCACTTTAAAAAAAAAATTCTCCCACTTTTTAATTCTTTTTTTTTATCTTTAAAATTATTTTTTTCTTTAAACTTCCACATGGTACTTGATCAGGAGTTTTCATTATTAGCTGATTTAAAGTACATCATGTCATGCTGATGTTTTACAATCCATGCTTACTGCATCAATGCCACAGAACAAGCAGAGAGATAAGGAATTTCAGCTTTTTTAAAATTTCTTTTGCTGAATGTTTTGTGACTGAAGTCGAGCTATGGCAGCCTATATGTCTCTCATGACATGCATATTTTAGATTTGACTGCAGGACTAAAGCTGGGTATAGGTGGTTAGCTTTTTTTGTTCAGCCAGCAGGTTGAATGAATAAAAACAAACTAACAGACTCCTTCATTCACACAAGTGAGGTGGATGGAGGAATGCCCCTGCACAGACAGGGCAATCTACAAAGACAGGCTGGTGGTTGTGAAAGTAGGACAGCCCGCTAGGAGCCACTCTGTCGCTGTCAGAATAGCTGACGGCAACTTAAAGCGATTGCCAAATCCTAATTTCTATCTGTGAAGAACTGATGTGGAATGTTCAGCTTGCAGGTAGAGATTTTCACATGGACAGCATGGAGGAGAATTGTTGCCTATGTTTCTTGCTTTTAACGGACTAGGCCGGCCTACACCCTGATCTTTTCAGGGTGGATGTCCCATTTACAACTGAAGAAATTTGGGTGAGGCCTAGTACATTGACACAACCCTTTTTGAAAAGAGCCTAATGACAAAAGGGGAGGGGTTCCTCTCGCCAGAGACTCTCGGGGAAAAAAAAGAGCTTGTGCTATGGTTTGTTTATTTCTGTCAGCAAGTTCATAACCCCCTGCTGACAGACTGTACAGGTAGATAGTAAGTTAGGATTAGAGATGTGCTTCTTCTGTTTTGCAGGTATCATGGTGAACGGCTGTTCACCCTGCCACATGGACTCAACATTTTCCAACCAGCTGGTAGGGCTTCCCTCTAGGGGGAGGTGCTCCAGATGAAATTTCTGTGTTATAATGTGTAGAGTTAGCTGCAGGAACCTGTAGCTAGGATATATATACTGTGAATCTGTAATGTATTCAAGTGTTATTTGAAAAAACAAAGTATATTTTTGATACCAACTTATTTTGTACATTGTCCCATCCAAGTTTGTTCCCTTTTCCCCTCCCTCATTTTCTTATGGGATGCTCTGCATTTTTCTCCTGGGCCCAGGAGTCAATTGATTTTCCCAGCCATGGAGGCAGGCTGGCTGTTTGGGGGGGGGGGGAGCATCCTCTAGCTAAGTGTGCTAGTTGTAATATAGGCAAATTGTTTGGCTTGACTGGCAGCCGAGTTTGCGCTGAATCTGGGTCAGGGTGAGTGACTCAGGGAGGCTAAATGACTCATCAGGCAGCACCTCTGGTACCTCCTCCTATTTGCTGGAACCTTGAAAAAGCTTTAAGAAGAATGGGAGGGAGGTTAGGAGGAGATGCCTGGAGTATTAAGGAGGGCCCCAGCCAATCCCCAGCTGTATATATTGTTTATATGTTTTTATTATACCATGCAAATGTGCCATGTGATTGATTTTACTTTTAATGTATCATGGTCCTCAATATGTCAATATCATGTTTTATTACCTATGTATGTGCCTGTTTTACCAGGGTATATTATTTACTGCGTTACAATAAATACATCTTCTACATCTTGGGCTGGCAGAGCCTAAGGAGGTGGTGCTAGGACCAGTGACCACAGGAGGAAGTGCAGTGAAAGTGTTAGTGGTTAGGGATGAGCTTCGTGTTCGAATTGAACGCATGTTCGACTCGAACATTGCCTGTTCGGTCGTTCGCCGAATTCCGAACGATATGGGCCATTCGCGCCAAATTCGAGTGGCACGTCACGGCCCATAATTCACTGCGGCATCGCAGTGCATTGCTGGCTGATAATTGGCCAAGCATGCACTATGACCCGCATGCTTGGCCAATCACAGTGCCATCTGTACAGAGAGCCATAAATGGCCAAAGCCAGGGTGGCTTTGGCCAATTATGGCTCAGGGGGTTTATTACACGCCCCACACTATATAAGGCTGCCTGCATGGCGGCCCTGTGTAGTGTGTTCCGGCATTGAGAGAAAGATAGATAGACAGAGAGTCAGTTAGCTGCACTTACAGTGTATTGTGTATATATATATATATACATCCTAGGTGTTGTGTATCTATATATATATATATATATATATATATATATATATAGATACACTGTATTCAGTTTAGCTAGATCCGTTCCTATTAATCTCTTCCTACTACTGACAGGCAGGCAGGTGTTTTTACAGTATTTAGAGCTACCTGAAGAAAATTGCTGGTGTTCTTCTGATCCTATTAGTCCTATTAGCTACAGTATTTACAGTTAGTGTAGTGCATCCTCTGCACAGTGTGCACCTAAAGCTACCTGAAGAAAATTAGTGTTCTTCTGATCCTATTAGTACAGTACCGCAGGCAGCTGCAGTATTTACAAGATAGTGTAGTGTGTCCTCTGCACGGTGTGCACCTAAAGCTACCTGAAGAAAATTAGTGGTGTTCTTCTGATCCTATTAGTACAGTACCACAGGCAGCTGTAGTATTTACAAGTTAGTGTAGTGCGTCCTCTGCACAGTGTGCACCTAAAGCTACCTGAAGAAAATTAGTGGTGTTCTTGTGATCCTATTAGTACAGTACCACAGGCAGCTGCAGTATTTACAAGTTAGTGTAGTACGTTCTCTGCACAGTGTGCACCTAAAGCTACCTGAAGAAAATTAGTGGTGTTCTTCTGATCCTATTAGTACAGTACCGCAGGCAGCTGCAGTATTTACAAGTTAGTTTATTGCATCCACTGCACAGTGTGCACCTCAAGCTACAAGTTAGTTTAGTGCGTCCTCTGCACAGTGTGCACCTAAAGCTACCTGGAGACAATTGCTGTTGTTCTGCTCCTATTAATACCACAGGCAGGTAGCTACAGTATTTACAGTTAGTGTACTGTGTCCTCTGCACTTTGTGCACCTACAGCTACCTGAAGAAAATTAGTGGTGTTCTTCTGATCCTATTAATACCACAGGCAGGCATCTACAGCATTTACAGTTAGTGTAGTGCGTCCTCTGCACATTGTGCACCTAAAGCTACCTGGAGACAATTGCTGTTGTTCTGCTCCTATTAATACCACAGGGAGCTACAGTATTTACAGTTAGTGCACTGTGTCCTCTGCACAGTGTGCCCCTAAAGCTACCTGAAGAAAATTAGTGGTGTTCTTCTGATCCTATTAATACCACAGGCAGGCATCTACAGCATTTACAGTTAGTGTAGTACGTCCTCTGCACAGTGTGCACCTAAAGCTACCTGAAGAAATTAGTGGTGTTCTTCTGATCCTATTAGTACAGTACCACAGGCAGCTGCAGTATTTACAAGTTAGTTTAGTGCGTCCTCTGCGCAGTGTGCACCTAAAGCTACCTAAACAAAATTAGTGGTGTTCTTCTGATCCTATTAGTACAGTACCGCAGGCAGCTGCAGTATTTCCAAGTTAGTTTAGTGCATCCTCTGCACAGTGTGCACCTAAAGCTACCTAAACAAAATTAGTGATGTTCTTCTGATCCTATTAGTACAGTACCACAGGCAGCTACAGTATTTACAGTTAGTGTAGTGGGTCCTCTGCACAGTGTGCACCTAAAGCTACCTGGAGATAATTGCTGTTGTTCTGCTCCTTTTAATACCACAGGCAGGCAGCTAGAGTATTTACAGTTAGTGCATTGTGTCCTCTGCACAGTGTGCACCTAAAGCTACCTGAAGAAAATTAGTGGTGTTCTTCTGATCCTATTAATACCACAGGCAGGCAGATACAGTATTTACGGTTAGTGTACTGCGTCCTCTACACAGTATGCACCTAAAACTATCTGAATAAAATTGGTGGTGTTCTTCTGATCCTATTAATACCACAGGCAGGCAGGCAGCTACAGTATTTACAGTTAGTGTACTGCGTCCTCTGCACAGTGTGCACCTAAAGATACCTGAAGACAATTGCTGTTGTTCTGCTCCTATTAATACCACAGGCAGTTACAGTATTTACAGTTAGTGTATTGCCTCCTCTGCACAGTGTGCACCTAAAGCTACCTGAAGACAATTGCTGGTGTTCTCATACTAATAATACTACAGGCAGGTAGTTGATTCTGCTAGCTGCAGTATCAGTATATATATATACATCCCAGCTTTGTGCAGCTACATCTCACTGCAGGCCATTAGTATGTCTGGAAGGCCAACAAGGAGAGGCAGACAGTCACAAGCCATTAAAAGAGGGCAAGCAGGCTCTGTGTCTAGCGGCAACAGTACTGGTCGTGGAGACGGTGCATCCTTATCAGCAGGTGGCCGTGGGACACGCTTGTCTTTTTTTTCGGCAGCTGGCCGTGTTGAAAAGAAGTAATCACCGCTCCAGAAAAAAGTCCAAACAGACTAAAATGAATCCTTCTTGGTTCGGAGGTTAAAGGTGCTGGCTATTGCTGGTAGCATTAAACGGGAATGAATTCTGGACAGCTCAGCTATGAGTAAGCACTAACGTTAGTGCAAAATGTCAGCTCTGTTCCTGTCTGCTGTTATCCTGTAATTTATGTGCATCTTCTTAATAAACAAGGCTAATTTATGAGTGCGGCTCTCCAGAATTAATTCCCGTTTACAGCTGGCCGTGTTGAGCCACGATATGAGGTTGACTTGGTAGAGTGGATGACCAAGCTGTCCTCATCCTCCTCATTCTCTCTCACCCAGACTCAGGGTACTTTGCCTGGCAAAGCAGCTGCCAACGCAGGTACATGCTCCAGGAGGATGCCCAGCGTTTTGAAGGCTCCGATGATGGTACCCAGCTACAGGAAGGCAGTTATGTATGCCCAGAGAGAGGGGGTGCCCAAGAAGGACAGCAATCTGGCAGTCATGTTCCCCCAGCTGCAGCATACTGCCAGCTTGGCTCCAGTGAGAAGGAGGGAGGGGATGATGAGGTCACAGACTCCACGTGGGTGCCTGATAGGAGAGATGAGGAGTAGGAGGAGGAGGAGGCACGTCACCAACGAGGCAGGATGCCCTCCAGGGGCCAGCTTAAGGGCAGCACACCGACACCGCAGAGCTCCGCATGTGCAGTGTGCTGCTGTCTCTGCGCATTATTCCAAAAGTTCTTTGGTGTGGGCCTTTTTTGAGACGAGTGCATCAGATCCCACCGCTGCTATTTGCAACATATGTCTCAAGCGTATCTCTTGTGGCCAAAACATCTCCCGCTAGGGCACCACATGCTTGACCAGACATATGTTGACCTGGCATGCAGTTTGTTGGCAAGCGTACCTAAAAGACCCACACCAAAGAACAAAGAGGACCTCTCCTTGCTCCTCATCAGCTGGGATCTCCAACCCCACTATACCTTCAGTCCTCTCTGAGACCTGCACTGAGAGGAATGAAGGTGTAGAATTAGGTGTGTCACAGCCAAGTACTTGGGGGCAATCTGCTATCGGTACACCAACGTCAGATTGTACCAGGAAAATTTCCCTGCTCCAGCTGCTGCACCGCCAAAAGAAGTTCGCTCCCAGCCACCCACATGCCCAGCGGTTGAATGCTAGCTTGGCAAAATTGCTAGCACTTCAACTGCTGCCTTTTCAGTTGGTAGACTCTGCCCCCTTCTGTGAGTTTGTGGAATGTGCAGTTCCTCAGTGGCAGGTTCCCAAACGGCACTTTTTCTCACGGAAGGCGATTCCGGCTCTCTACCGGCATGTGGAAGGCAATGTCTTGGCCTGGCTGGACAGGGCGGTAAGGTGCATATAACCGTTGACTCATGGTCCATTAGCATGGACAGGGACGTTACCTATCTTTCACTGCGCACTGGGTGACTCTTCTGGCAGCTGGGAAGGATGCAGGACAAGGTGCAGTAGTGTTGGAAGTTGTTCTGTCACCACGCCTACAAAATACTACTAGTGGTGATTCTGCCACACCTCCCTCCTCCACCCCCTCCTCTTCTTCTTCCTCCATTGCCTCTTCTTGTGCTGATTTGACTTTGGAACCAGCGGTGCTCCGTAGGTGTTCAAGGGGCTACGCAAGCACGCAGGCCAAAAGATGCCATGCGGTGCTTGAGCTGGTGTGCTTGGGGGACAGGAGCCACACTGGGGCAGAGATTCTGTCAGCTCTGCAGGGGCAGGTTCAGAGGTGGTTGACGCCATGCCAGCTTAAGGCAGGTATGGTGGTTTGCGGCAATGGCACCAACCTCTTCTCTGCCCTCCGACAGGGACAACTGACCCATATGCCCTGTTTGGCTCACGTCCTTAACTTGGTGGTGCAGCAGTTCTTGGGCAGGTACCCGTGCTTACAGGATGTCCTGAGGCAGGCCAGGAAGTCTGTGTGCATTTCCACAGGTCATATAATGCCAGTGCTTGGCTGGCTGACCTTCATAAGGAATTTAACCTGCCCAAGAACCGCCTAATCTGTGATATGCCCACCAGGTGGAACTCAACATTGGGCATGCTGCAGTGGCTGCACACACAGCAGAGGGCCATCAATGAGCACCTGTGCGACTATGGCACCCGGACAGGGTCAGGGGAGCTTTTTTTTTCCCCCACGCCAGTGGGCCATGATCAGGGATGCATGCACTGTCCTGTCACAATATGAGGAGGCCACGAGGATGGTGAGCAGTGACAGTGCATGCATCAGTGGCACTGTCCCCCTTGTCCACCTGTTGGAGCACACGCTGCGTGGAATAATGGACAGGGCACTTGAGGCAGAACAGAGGCAGGAAGAGGAGGACTTCCTTAGCTCTCAAGGCCCCCTTTATCCAGACAGTGTTCCTGCGTGCCCGCCGACCACACAGGAAGAGGACGAGGAGGAGGAAGAGGAGGATTGTGTCAGCATGGAGGTGGAGCCTGGCACTCAGCATCAGCAGCAGTCTTTAAGGGATCATTTACAGTCCCAAGAAACCCATGGACTTGTACGTGGCTGGGAGGAGGTGGCTGCGGATCATGTCATCCTTAGTGACCCAGAGGAATCCGGACCGAATGCCTCAGCAAACCTACGCTGCATGGCCTCCCTGATCCTGCAAAGCCTGTGGAAGGATCCTCGTATTCGTGGTATCAAGGAGAGGGATCAATACTGGCTGGCAACCCTCCTTGATCCACGTTACAAGGGTAAGGTTGAGGACCTTATCTTGCAGAGGGAGCAGAGGATGAAACATCTTTGGGAGGCCTTGCAGAAAGGTCTGTGCAATGCTTTCCCAGAGACTGGGAGCTTACAAACTCCTGTTCCTGGACAACGTGTTGCTGAGGCTTCGGTCAGTCAAAGAAGGAGCGGTGGAGAAGGTGGTCGTCTGACCGATGCGTTCAGACAATTTTTTAGTCCGCAGCCCAAAGGTATGATCAGTTCCAGCAACCATTGCCAGTGTCTGTTTTACATGGTGCAGGAATACGTAGGGGCAAGATCTGACTTGGACACCTTTCCCACCAAAAATCCTCTGGGTTACTGGGTCTTGAGGATGGATCACTGGCCAGAGCTTGCACAGTATGCAATTGAGCTATTGGCCTGTCCTGCATCCAGCGTTCTTTCGCAATGCACATTCAGTTCTGCTGGAGGTTTTGTAACCGATCATAGGGTGCGCCTGTCCACCTACTCAGGCGATCGACTGACCTTCATAAAAATGAATCAGTCTTGGATCACCACCAGCTACCAAGAACCTGATGCTGATGTAACCGAATAATTTTTTTTTGAAATGTCAGATCCCTTCAAGACTGCCTATGCTGATGCTGAGTGACTGTCCTGTTATGCTGAGTGACTATCCTCTTCCTCCTCAATGATCATGCTGATAGCTTGTAAGAATATTTTTGGTTCTGGGCACCGCCACCGGTTTAACAGGGGCGTGTAATTACAATTTTTGATGCAATATTTTGCAAGGAGGGTTTGTTGCTGCACTCAACTAGAGTATTTGTGAGGGGTTGCAGTGTTGTGACACCAGCACCAGTGCCTAAGGCCCAATTTTTCAGCCCCTGTTTAACAGGGGCGTGTAATTACAATTTTTTATGCAATACTTTGCAGCAGGGCTTGCTCCTGCGCTCCAACTAGTGTATCTGTGAGGGGTTGCAGTGTTGTGGCACCAGCACCAGTGCCTAAGGCCCAATTTTTCAGCCCCTGTTTAACAGGGGCGTGTAATTACAATTTTTGATGCAATATTTTACAGGAGGGCTCATTCCTGCGCTCCAACTAGAGTATCTGTGAGGGGTTGCAATGTTGTGGCACCAGTGCCTAAGGCCCAATTTTTCAGCCCCTGTTTAACAGGGGCGTGTAATTATAATTTTTGATGCAATATTTTACAGGAGGGCTCATTCCTGCGCTCCAACTAGAGTATCTGTGAGGGGTTGTGCCTAAGGCCCAATTTTTCAGCCCCTGTTTAACAGGGGCGTGTAATTACAATTTTTGATGCAATATTTTACAGGAGGGCTCATTCCTGCGCTCCAACTAGAGTATCTGTGAGGGGTTGCAATGTTGTGGCACCAGTGCCTAAGGCCCAATTTTTCAGCCCCTGTTCAACAGGGACATGTAATTACAATTCTTGATCTAATATTTCACAGCAGGGCCCATTTCTGCGCCCACCAAGAGTAACTGTGAGGACTTACAGTGTTGTGGCACCAGCACCACCACCACCAAAGGCCCAATTTTTCTGCCCCTGTTCAACAGGTGCATGTAATTACAATTCTCGATCTAATATTTCACAGCAGGGCCCATTCCAGCTCCCAACAAGAGTAACTGTGAGGACTTACAGTGTTGTGGCAATACCACCACCACCAGGAAAGGCCCAATTTTTCTGTCCCTGTTCAACAGGTGCATGTATTAACAATTCTTGATCTAATATTTCACAGCAGGGCCCTTTTCTGCGCCCACCAAGAGTAACTGTGAGGACTTACAGTGTTGTGGCACCAGAACCACCACCACCACCACCAAAGGCCCAATTCTTCTGACCCTGTTCAACAGGGGCATGTAATTACAATTCTTCATCTAATATTTCACAGCAGGGCCCGTCCCTGCACCCACCAAGAGTAACTGTGAGGGGTTACAGTGTTGTGGCAACACCAACACCTAAGGCGGCAATTTCTGCAGAGTATATAGGGCAGGCCCCTACTTTCAAACATCCAACTTACAAACGACTCCTACTTGCAAACGGAAGGAGACAACAGAAAGTGAGATGAAATCTACCCCTAGGAAGGGAAATTCTCTCCTGTAAGAGTTAATATGGGGAAAACGTGTCTCCTCTCCACTGATGCTTTATCACCAATCTTTGTTTCACTAAAAAACCCAAATTGTCAAAAAACATTTGTCATTGGGACAGAAAGTGAGGTAAAATCTTCTGAAGAGGTGCACAGACAGCAAAACGTGTCACAGGGGTGATAACCCTTCCCTGTTTTCCAAAAAGCTTAAAAATAGATTTTTTGGCTGGAGCTACACTTTAAAAATGTACCAGTTCAAAATTACAAACAGATTCTACTTAACAACAAACCTATAGTCCCTGTCTTGTTTGCACTGCCTGTATACTGCTGTTCAAAGGGCCTGGGGCCCCACGCCTTTCCTTTTTTTAATTTGGGTGTGGGGTTTCCATTAATATCCATACAAGACCCAAAGGGCCTGGTAATGGACTTGGGGGGAAGGGTACCCATGCTGTTTGTCTCACTGATTTTCATCCATATTACTGGGACTGGACATTACATTAAAGCCGTAAGCAGTTTTAAATGACTTTTATTACTTTAAAAATGTAATTTTGTGCAGGAACTGTTCTAAGCACAGGAAACACTAAAGCGCCACTTTACAGGCATACTATAGACACCCCCCAGGTACGATATTTAAAGGAATATTTCACTTTTTTTTTCACTTTAAGCATCATTAAAATCACTGCTCCCGAAAAAATGGCCGTTTTTAAAACTTTTTTTGCATTGATACATGTCCCCTGGGGCAGGACCCGGGTCCCCAAACCCTTTTTAGGGCAATACCATGCAAATTATCCTTTAAAATAAGCACTTTTGATGTTGAACGTTCGAGTCCCATAGACTTCAATGGGGTTCTAACGTTCGTGCAAATTTTCCATCCGTTTGTAGGTTCTGGTGCGAACCGAACTGGGGGGTGTTCGGCTCATCCCTGCTAGTGGTGTTACCCCAACAAGGGCCATTGCTACAGGCTTTTTCTTAGGGTGACACCACTGAGGATCTGTAAGCAAGTTTGTGCAGGAGGCAGAAGTGGAGTGTATATAGACTGTATATAATTGTGTCCCTGAAGAGATCTTTGCTGATGAGTTAAGTGGGCATCCCATAATCCTCAAATCCCCATTCAAGTTTATTAACCCCTAAATACAACACAAATACAAAGTTGCTGGACTGTTTCCTGTCTCAAGTGTGCCTGTGGAATTTCGGTGTGCCTGGCTGTGCAGGGTGGGTTATTCCTATTCACCAGCAGCTCCTACAGGGGATGCGCCACAAGTAATTTGTCCCATCTTCCTAGGCACTGTCTAGGCTAGCTGCAGGATCAGTTTGGGCAGGGCCTCAGTATTAGTAGTGTGGTATTTCTGGCTGAGCAGTGGGCCAGAGGTTTGGAAGTTGAAAGATTGGCTGTTCAGCTATACAAATCTTTTTGGCAGGTCCAACAGTAAATGTATAGTTATATTTCCTGTGGATTTCAACTTTTGAACTCTGGTCCTCTGGATGGAGCAAAAAAACTGTTTCTTTTGTTCTAAATGCAATCTTCACTGTATATATATAGTATTACGTTTTTAAAGTGACCCTGTAAGCCCCAAAAAAAGAATGACATACCTGTGGGCCTGTTTATCTAAAACCACAAGCTTGCTAGCCTCTGCATATTTTGCACACTTCCAGGTATTTGGAATACTTGTTCCTCCACTGCATGGTGTGGTTTTTCCCACTCTATTCTCTTATGTCCCTGGGGAGAGCAAGAATTGCGTGTGGTGGGGAAAAAGGTATATAAATATCTGCAGTGGCTGGCAGCAAAGAGACTGCATTTCAACAAATGGAATGGTAATGATAGAACCTTTTTCTCAATAGATTTTTATTGAAAAGTTTTAAACATTACAAGGTTAAATAAAACACATTTAAGAGATATGCATATAAGAAACATTTCTGTCGATATATGTAGAATATGTTGCGTGACAAATATATATATACCAATAATGAATTAGCAAAATATATTTCCGTAGGTGTTGTAATCCTTTGGTGGTCAGCCGACCACGTGATATGTATTGAAGGTAGCAGGGTTGTACACCCACCCGAGCACCCTAAACGGTGCTATACTGTGCCTGTGTAGGTACCCCCCCTCTTAAGGCATACACCTTGGAATTGCAATCCAATACAACTCAATTGCTTCAAACAGTAAAGAACATTAAAGAACATTGAACCGTTAATATATAGCTATGTAGGAGCTATCTTTCAGTGTTGAGGACTGAGGGCCTCGGCAATTCCTAGGGAACCAGTCTATCTAATCCATGAAAAGGTGTGTGGAAAAACACTGCGCTAACAAGTGAAAAAAGAGGGAGCAGCTACATACAGTATGACAAAAACAGTAAATACATGATAGAAAAAATGTAGCGCATGGTATGTATGTATATAATCAAAATATAAAGAGTATTGTTCAATTATACTTCAGTCCAAAAAAGGTGTTGGTGAATCGTTGACCGAATATCATATAAGAAGCACAAAGTCAATAAATGAATAAGTGGATGGGTAAGGAATGTAATGTCCCACTGCATGGAAATATGGATATGATCCCAAAGGAAGATGATATTCCAACAATTGGCAGAAGGTTGTATAAATCCGTGAAGAAAAAACACATCAACCAGATAAAGACATCATGGGAAGGATGGTATGTATAAACTCTTACCAGATCCTATGGACTCCCTTGTCAGCGACAGGGAGTCAGGAGAGCAGTGTGACACCCAGGGCGTAAGGAAGGATGTCCCAACAATCGAACCGTCCAAGCTGGACTCTGTAGATCTGTAGATCTCCGGGAGTCACCAGGCAAGTCCTCGCAGTAGATAACCAGAATACGGATCAGGAAGGCTGAAATATCCCTCATGGAACTGGAGTGAACACTTAATCTCATTCAGATGGTATGTGGAAAGAAAAGATATGCCTCCACATGGTGCAGATAAAAAGGGGATGTTTTTTATTGCTAAAAAAACTTTACAATAAAAACGTGATCACAACAAGATAAAAAAGGAGGAATGGGCAACATGGAGGAAGATAAATTGGCCCGGCGTGTTTCGACCTAGGGGTCTTCTACTGGATCATAAACCATCCACTCCAGGTTGCCAATATTTATAAATAAAATAAAAAGGAAGGACCAATTACAATGAACAGAAATCAAACCATTTCATTGGGTCAATGTGGTCAGCTGATCCCACTTTGGATGGCACAGCATGGAAGAAATTGCCTAATCCCATTGGACCTGTATAGTCAGCTGATCCCACACTGAATGACAAAGATACGAGAAAGCCAATCACATAGACCATAAGACTAACAGATGGACCTGACAGCCAATGATAAGATTGGCTGGAAGGTTGAACATCCTGTTCAGGAATCTCCACTGCTGACAATAGGAAGTGGCCTCTAGCTGAAAGAGTGCTAAACGCCAATCAGAACACAGGTGCTGTGTGACAGGTGGATCCTGTCGGTGTGGTTTTGGATAAGGCCGATTACCTCAAGGAAATTAATACAATTCTCAATGGTTCTGATACATATGGCCCTATCCCCACTGATCCCACTGCGGCTTTTAAAAAGGCCCTAGTGGAATTGATTGATGAGGGATTTGCATTAGGGATCCTAAATAAAAAAGAAAAATGTTTCCTAGTCCCCCAGGTTCCACGAATTCCTGCCATTTATTATGTCTCCAAAGTCCATAAGGTCCCCGTCAATCCCCCTGGCAGACCTATTGTCAGCGGGATTGACTCGGTCACGGCTCAGATCGGAAAATATGTGGACTTCTACTTGCAGCCGTTGGTCCGCTCCACTCCCTCATATTTAAAAGACACCAGGGATACCATCAAGTTATTAGAGTCAGTCCAATTTCTAGAAGAGATGCTTTTAGTTACAGCCGATGTGGTGGCACTTTATACGTGCATACCACACGCTTTGGTTTTTGATGCCGTTGAGAACCATTTATCCAGAGACAACAAACTCCCCTCCTTGCAACGGAACTTCATTATGCAGTTGCTGAAATTTGCCACCAGGCATAATTATTTCTGGTTCCAGAACCAGTTCTTCCTGCAGAAGAGGGGTGTGGCTATGGGGGCTAAGTTTGCCCCCAGCCTCGCCAACCTTTTCATGGCCCAGTGGGAAGAGGATGTCGTCTATGCAGCCCAGAGACCTGAGTTGGTTCTCTGGGCCAGGTAAATAGACGACATCCTCTTCCTATGGGATGGTGATCGTGCATCGCTGGACAACTTTATGGTCACACTCAATACCAACGATAGAGGGATCTCTTTAAGCTATGAGGCCAGATCCTCCATGGTCCATTTTTTGGACCTGGAAATTTTTGTGGTAGAACAACATTTGGAGTTTCGTACATACTTCAGATCTACCGACCGGAATGGATTTATTCAGGTCGATAGTTGCCACTGAGACCAATGGCTCAAATCCGTGCCCCACAGCCAATTTTTAAGACTGCAGGGCAACTGTACTATTCACATATCACAGGTTCTTAAACATAGATTAATGGAAAAGGGTTATGACCCTGACCTTCTTGATGGGGAAATCAATAGGGCCTTGTCTATAGAAAGAAGCTCCACTGTAATTGAGCGCCGCAAAACTACTTCAGACTGCAAATTCAAATGGTCTTTCTTTACCACTTACTCCACCCAATCCAAACAGATCAGGGCAATTTTAAAGAGACATTGTAGAGTGCTCTTAAATGACAGACTTCTTGGTTCTGTTTTACCAGAACAGGCGGCTGTCGTTTTTAGGGGTGCACGGTCCATTCAGGGACAAATTGCCCCAAATGTAATAGACCCTCCTAAGAAAGTCTCTTTCTTTCAGGAATACAAGGGCTATTACCCTTGCCGTAAATGCAAGGTGTGCTTCCATAATATTGGAGGGAGGTGCAAAAGCACCACTTTTAAATCCACCGTCATTTCCCATATATACCACATGAAGCATTTCACCACTTGCTCTTCACAATACATTGTCTATTTAGTGACTTGTCCCTGCCACAAGCAGTACGTTGGTCGCACGATCAGGACTTTTTCCATCCGGGTCAACGAGCATGTGACCAGGATCAAGAAGGGTAAAAGTAAACATACAGTACCTCACCACTACTTGGAGTGTCACAATAGAGACCCCACTGGGACCCTATTTCAAGTGATTGATAGGTTCGTCCCACATTGGAGGGGCGAGTCACGTCTTCAGGGCGTTTCGCGCCTCAAGACATACTGGATATATGAGTTGAGGTCCTACTTCCCGTTCGGGTTGAACGTGGAATGGGACCTCAACTCTTTTATCAACCAATCTTAAATATTCATTCCCCACCTCATTTTCTTTCCCCTCTTTTCCAATTAGCTCCAATTAACAGTTGGGAGATATATACACATTTACATATATTTCTGATCATTTTTCCTTAACTTATAGTTTTCAGATTTATTCATTTTTGGCCCAGGTGTCCATTCATTAGTGAACTTACATTTTTTTCTTTTTTGTTTCCTATTATATACAATAAGTGCCGATTTAGGTGTTCATGTTTTTGATTCATCCCAAATTCAATGACTGTGGTGCTTTCTCTGTCATTTAGTGCCCCCAGGATATCTCTTCACCTCCGTGATACATTTATTTGATCACGTGGGAGAAGTGTTTACTCCAGGTCCACATGCGCAGTGTGACCATGGAGAACGTATTTCCTGCAGTGCGGGATCTTATTTCTCCGTGGCCCTGCAGGGTTTCCGTTGCTGGTCAGGTGACGGGAGATGGACGTCTGGCGTGCTTTTAGGCGTGACGTCATTTCCCTCTGTTTGACACGTGGACCGGTGGCCGTCGGGGTGGGACTTATGGCCGGCTTTTTGATTGGCCGCCAGATCCGCCTGTCACACAGCACCTGTGTTCTGATTGGCGTTTGGCACTCTTTCAGCTAGAGGCCACTTCCTATTGTCAGCAGTGGAGATTCCTGATCAGGATGTTCCACCTTCCAGCCGATCATATCAATGGCTGTAGGTCCATCTGTTAGTCTTATGGTTTATGTGATTGGCTTTCTCGTATCTTTGTCATTCAGTGTGGGATCAGCTGACTATACAGGTCCAATGGGATTAGGCAATTTCTTCCATGCTGTGCCATCCAAAGTGGGATCAGCTGACCACATTGACCCAATGAAATGGTTTGATTTCTGTTCATTGTAATTGGTCCTTACTTGTTATTTTATTTATAAATATTGGCAACCTAGAGTGGATGGTTTATGCCCCAGTAGAAGACCCCTAGGTCGAAACGCGTCGGACCAATTTATCTTCCTCCATGTTGCCCATTCCTCCTTTTTTATCTTGTTGTGATCACGTTTTTATTGTAAAGTTTTTTTAGCAATAAAAAACATCGCCTTTTTATCTGCACCATGTGGCGGCATATCTTTTCTTTCCACATACCATCTGAATGAGATTAGGTGTTCACTCCAGTTCCATGAGGGATATTTCAGCCTTCCTGATCCGTATTCGTTTATCTACTGCGAGGACTTGCCTGGTGACTCCCAGAGATCTGCACAGAGTCCAGCTTGGAGGTTTCGATTGTTGGGACATCCTTCCTTATGCCCTGGGTGTCACACTGCTCTCCTGACTCCCTGTCGCTGACAAGGGAGTCCATAGGATCTGGTAAGAGTTTATACATACCATCCTTCCCATGATGTCTTTATCTGGTTGATGTGTTTTTTCTTCACGGATTTGTACAACCTTCTGCCAACTGTTGGAATATCATCTTCCTTTGGGATCATATCCATATTTCCATGCAGTTGGACATTACATTCCTTACCCATCCACTTATTCATTTATTGACTTTGTGTTTATTATATGATATTTGATCAACGATTCACCAACACCTTTTTTGGATTGAAGTATAATTGAGCAATGCTCTTTATATTTTGATTATATACATACATACCATGCGCTACATTTTTTCTATCATGTATCTAATCCATGGGTGCCACATTTTAAGGTAATGTGCTTTGTTTTTGTGTTGTAATGCCAGTGTTGATTCATGTGTGAAGTGAACCTGGGTTGTTTCTACCACTTCACTGATCGTGGGTGGTTCTGGGTTTCTCCATTTCCTAGTGATATTGAGTCTTGCTGATAATAAAACATGAATGATGATATTTCTCATCAGGTTAGGGTATTGCTCTATGTCTAGGGATAACAGTGCTAGGGAAGGTCTTATAGGTATTATCATTTGTGTAATGTCAGAGAGTAAGCAAAATATTGATTTCCAGTAGTTTGCTAGTTTGGGGCATTTCCAGAATATGTGTATCATGTCTCCCTTCTGTCCACATTGCCTCCAACATGAGTTGTCAAGACTTGCATCATATTTGGCTATTCTATCAGGAGTGAGATACCAACGGTGTGTGAGTTTAATTGCTAGTTCCCAATGGGTTGAGCAGCATGTAGCTTTATATGTGGTTTTACAGGCCTTTTCCCACTTATCCACTGTATAGGGTTGTCCCAGGTCTGATTCCCATCTAAGTAGTGGGGTGAATTTGGTAAAAATATTTTTGTGCTGGAGTAGATTATAAAATAACGATATTCCTTTATGGTGTGGTGCAGGGGTTCTAAAATAGATACGGGCCACTTGGGGGATTTTGCAGGTCCAAGTTTTGAGCGAGGTAAGGCAGTGTTGGGTGCGTATATACAGGAATATGTCTGAATTTGGGAGATGATACTCCTTTCTGTAATGTGGGGAATGACTTAATCTTGTCTATGTTGATCAGGTCTGTTATATGTGTGATACCCCTTTCTTTCCATTTTAAATAAGGTGTAGATTGCATTAGGTTCTGTAGTGCTTCTAAAGGTATTTGTGCCGCAGAGTCTAGAGGGTGATTTAAGCTATTATTCACAAATCTGTTCAATGTTTTTAGTGTCGCTACAACTGTTGGGGAAACTCAGGAAGGGATTTTTGCTCCCAGTATGATAGAGAATAACCATGAAGACAGGCTACCTCCTGGAATTGTAGAGGTTTCTATCTTTCCTCACAATGTGGACGGGGGAAGGCAGAAACCATTCTTTTGTTTGGGTGAGGATTGAAGACATGTAATAGTCTTGAAAGTCTACATATCGAGTTCCTCCTGCTAAGCGTTGTTTGATCAGTTTATCTTGGCCACATCTAGATCTTTTACCCTTCCAAAGGTATTTAGATAAAATTGTTTGTAAGGATTTGAAATATCCCATGGGTATTAGTATCGGGAGAGTTCTAAACAGATAAAGTATTTGGGGAAGGTGAAACATTTTGAATGCCGCTAATCGCCCCATCCACGAGAACTCGTCTTGCAGTCTAGTACAGAATGGTAAGTAGTTTCGTGGAAATAGTGCTTTAATAGAGTTGGTTAGTTGTATTCCCAGATAAGTTATACTTTTATCCACCCATGCTTAAGGGAATTGTTTTTTAAGGCGGTCACTAGTGGAGTCGTTCACACCCAAGTTTAGGATATAGGATTTAGTCTCGTTAGTCTCGAAATGTCACTAAACCAGGCAAGTGTCTTCTGGATCTCGGGCAGGGAGCAATCAGGGTTGGTAATCATAAGAATAACGTCACCTGCAAAGAGACTGATTTTATGTTCCTGGTCAGCAAGAGAAATTCCTGAAATTTGTTTGTTAGATCTGATGTTTTCAGCTAGGGGTTCCACAATAAGATTAAATATTAGGGGTGCCGTTAGAAATTTTGAATGGTGATGAAAGGTTCTCTGTTGAGAACACCCGGGCTGAGGGAGTAGAGTACAAGGCCATTATTGCGTTGTGGATTTGTCCTTGTAATCCAAATTTGTGCATTACTGATGAGATGTATCCCCAATGTACCCTATCAAACACCTTTTCAGCATCTAGAGATAGGAAGAGCGAAGGCATTTTTGTGGATTCTGCATGATGAATAATATTTATCATTCGTCTAGTGGCGTCTGAGGCTTGGCGACCTTTTGTGAATCCTGATTGGTCTTTGTGGATGAGGGATGGTAATATGTCTTCGAGTCTGTTGGCAATAAGTTTTGCATAGATTTTAGATCAAGGTTGAGTAAGGAAATAGGACGGAAATTTTTCAATGAAGTAGGTTCTTTACCAGGCTTGGGCAGTGTCACAACTAAGCATTGCAGCAAGGAATGAAGTGGAAGTGGCATCTGAGTTGTAGGTTTGGCAGAGTATAGGAGCTAGGATATTTTGATAATGTTTGTAGTATTCCCCAGTGAAGCCATCTGGTCCTTTGGATTTGGAATTGGGGATTTTTTTAATTACTTGTAATATTTTGGATATTGTGAAGGGTTCATTTAATGACGAAAGTTGTTGTGGGGTTAAAGAGGGGAGATTTGTGTTGTCCAGGAAGGCTTGGATTTCTTCATGAGACGGTTGGTGAGTGAATAAGTCATCTTTAAGGTTGTAGAGATCTTTACAGTATGTACTAAATGCATTGGCTATGGAATGAGGTTTAAGTAATTTTTCATTGGAGTGGGGATAGTATATAAATGGAATTTTGGTTTTGGTTCTATATCCTTTGACACGTAAGGACATGGCCTTACCTGCTTTGTTTCCTGTGGTGTATGTAGTTGCTTTGAGTTGTTTATAGGTTTTTACGTATGCCTCCAGGAGTAGGGACCTTAATTCATGGCGGAGCACAAAGACTTTAGATTGGAGGAGAGGGGTTAGTTTTGTTTAAGGATTCAGAAGCTGATATCTCATCTGTAAGTTCGTCTAATCTCTGAGTTCTTTTTTTCTTTGCTCTAGCCCCCATTTAAGGGAATACACCTCTAATCACAGCTTTATGAGCATTCCACACCACCAGCGGGTCAGATACTGATGCTTTGTTAATTGAGAAGAATTCTTCTAGTTGTTTGATGGGAGTGGAATAGCATTGAGTGTTGAGGAGATAATTATTGACCTTCCAAATATAGGAATTGGGTTGTGGTGATTTAGCGGATATGGTGATGCTAATAGGAGCATGATCTGACCAGGTAGTGGTGTGAATAGTGGAGTTCGATATTCTTTGCAGAAGCCATTTATCAGCCAAAAATAAGTCAATTCGCGAGTAGGTGTTGTGAGGTGGCGAAAGATAAATAAAATCACGTTCGCTCGCGTGACAACACCTCCATACTTCATACAAGTGATTAGAAGCAATACACTTATCTAAAGGAGAAGCATGTCGTTTGGACCATGCGGTGGAGTTCATTGTGTTGTTTGGGACCAAATTGAAATCTCCACAGATGAACATATGACCTTGTTGGATTTTTTTTGCTGCTCTTAGTGTCTTTTTGCTAATTTTAAAGGCTTATATGCAAGTTATTGTCATAAAAAGTGTTTGGGCACCTGGGTCCTGCCCCAGGGGACATGTATCAATGCAAAAAAAAGTTTTAAAAACGGACGTTTTTTCAGGAGCAGTGATTTTAATAATGCTTAAAGTGAAACAATAAAAGTGTAAATTCCTAATTTCGTACCTGGGGAGTGTCTATAGTATGCCTGTAAAGTGGTGCATGTTTCCCGTGTTTAGAACAGTCTGAGAGCAAAATGACATTTCTAAAGGAAAAACAGTCATTTAAAACTACTCGCAGCTATAATGAATCGTCGTCCCGGCAATACACATAAAAGTCATTGAAAAAAACGCCATGGGATTCCCCCACAGGGGAACCCCGAACCAAATTTTTTTTAAAAAATGCGTGGGGGTCCCCCCAAATTCCATACCAGGCCCTTCAGGTCTGGTATGGATATTAAGGGGAACCCCGCGCCAATATAAAAAAAATGGTGTGGGGGTCCCCCTCAATATTATAAATTTTAAGGGGAACCCCGCGCCAATTTAAAAAAAAAATGCCCCCCCAAAAATTTATACCAGACCCTTATCAGAGCACGCAACCTGGCAGGCCGCAGGAAAAGAGGGGGGATGAGAGAGGGCCCCCCTCCTGAACCATACCAGGCCACATGCCCTCAACATTGGGAGGGTGCCTTGGGGTAGCCTCCCAAAGCACCTTGTCCCCATGTTGATGGGGAGAAGGGCCTCATCCCCACAACCCTTGTCCGGTGGTTGTGGGGGTCTGCGGGTGGGGGGCTTATCAGAATCTGGAAGCCCCTTTAACAAGCGGACCCCCGGATCCTGACAGGGAAAGAAGAAGACATTAATAAAGGAATTGTCAAAAACCGTCTATTGTCTTTTTTAACATTTTTGACACTTTTTTTGTGAAATGGTAGGGGCATTTGTACCCCATTACCAATTCACACGGGGGGGACAGGATCTGGGGGTCCCCTTGTTAAAGGGGGGCTTCCAGATTCCGATAAGCCCCCCGTCCGTAGACCCCCACAACCACCGGGCAAGGGTTGCTATCCCAAAGCACCCTACCAATGTTGAGGGCATGTGGCCTGGTATGATTCAGGAGGGGGGGCGCTCTCTCGCCCCCCCTCTTTTCTTGCGACCTACCAGGTTGTGTGCTCGGATAAGGGTCTGGAATGGATTTTTGGGGGGACCCCCACACCATTTTTTTTATTTTGGCATGGGGTTCCCCTTAAAATCCATACCAGACCTGAAGGGCCTGGTATGGAATTTGGGGGGACCCCCACACATTTTTTGAATAATTTTGGTTCAGGGTTCCCCTGTGGGGGAATCCCATGGCATTTTTTTCAATGACTTTTATGTGTATTGCCAGGACCGACAATTCATTATAGCCGCTAGTAGTTTTAAATGACTTTTTTTCCTTTAGAAATGTTATTTTGCTCGCAGACTGTTATAAACACGGGAAACATGCGCCCCTGTACAGGCATACTATAGACACCCCCCAGGTACTAAATTTAAAGGAATATTACACTTTTATTGTTTTACTTTAAGCATTATTAAAATCACTGCTCCCAAAAAAAACGTCCGGTTTTAAAACTTTTTTTGCATTGATACATGTCCCCTGGGGAAGGACCCAGGTCTGCAAACACTTTTTATGACAATAACTTGCATATTGACCTTTAAAATTAGCACTTTTGATTTCTCCCATAGACTTTTAAAAGGTGTTCCACGGCTTTTGAATTTGCTGCGAACACCCCAAATTGTTCGCTATTCGGCAAACGGACCCGAACATAAAGCCCATCCCTAATGGAGACCAAGGTGTAGGGTACATTGTTAATTGTACAAAGTAGAAAAATGTACCGACCCTCTGGACCTGTGATGCAGTTTTGTAATTGGAAGGATACAGTATTTCTGTTAGCTGTCAATACTCCTCATTGTTTCTTGGGATAGCAGGTTTGGAAGATGTGTGGGAATTTTCTGTGTTGACATTTTGGAGATGCGTTTTGGGCAATGTGAGTCTCTTGGACACGCAGAACATCACATTTTTGGGAAAGTGCTGATTTCCACAAGGAGGCTCGTTTTGCCAGGTGGTTCAGACCTTTCGTGTTGAGGGACAGGATGTTAACATCCATGGTGTGTTGTGTTGATGTGAAGTAGGGATGTAGTTGACTTACGGTTGCTGGAGATCGGTGGACTAGTTCTCAGGAATCTGGCTGGTGATGAATAGAGAGGTCCATAATCTGGTGCTCTTAGCGGTGCTGCAAAATCTTTACTATCAAGGTTCTATTAAAGGCACAAAACAGGTTAGGTAGAGGATTGCAACTACTTAGTCACTAACTTATTTTGTGTTGAGTTGCAGAAGAGATAAACACGGCAGAAATTTAAAACTGCAAAAAAAAGAACAACTTTAAGTGAGACAAACAGTTATGTCAGCAGTGTATAGCTCTGGTGAGCACCTGATCAAACTTGGGGGTAGGGATGAGCCGAACACCCCCCGGTTCGGTTCGCACCAGAACCTGCGAACTGACCAAAAATTTGCACGAACATTAGAACCCCATTGACTTTTATGGGGCTCGAACGTTCGAAATCAAAAGTGCTCATTTTAAAGGCTAATTTGCATGGTATTTTCCTAAAAAGGGTTTGGGGACCCGGGTCCTGCCCCAGGGGACATGTATCAATGCAAAAAAAACCTTTAAAAACGGCCATTTTTTCGGGAGCAGTGAGTCTATAGTATGCCTGTAAAGTGGCGCGTGTTTCCCGTGCTTAGAACAGTCCCTGCATAAAATGTCATTTTTAAAGGAAAAAAGTCATTTAAAACTGCTTGTGGCTTTAATGTAATGTCAGGTCCTGGCAATATGGATGAAAATCAGTGGGACAAACAGCATGGGTACCCCCCCAGTCCATTACCAGGCCCTTTGGGTCTTGTATGGATATTAAGGGGAACCCCGCACCCAAATTAAAAAAGGAAACAGCAGTATACAGGCTCTGTACTCTGTACTGTAGTATACAGGCGGTGCAAACAAGACAGGCACTGTAGGTTTGTTGTTAAGTAGAATCTGTTTGTAATTTTGAACTGGTACATTTTTAACGTGTTTAGCTCCAGCCAAAAAAATATATTATAAGCTTTTTGGAAAACATAGGGAAGGGTTATCACCCCTGTGACATTTGTTTTGCTGTCTGTGCTCCTCTTCAGAAGATTTCACCTCATTTTTAGTTTCCCAATGACAAATGTTTTTTGAAAATTTGCAGTTTTTTGTGAAACAAGGATTGGTGATAAAGCATCAGTGGAAAGGAGAAATGTTTTTCCTATATTAACTCTTACAGGAGAGAATTTCCCTTCCTAGGGGTAGATTTCATCTCACTTCCTGTTGTCTCCTTCCGTTTGCAAGTAGGAGTCATTTGTAAGTTGGATGTTTGAAAGTAGGGGCCTGCCCTATACACTCAGCAGAAATTTGGGCCTTTGGTGTTGTTGTGGCCACAACACCGTAAGCCCTCACAGGGCCCTGCTGTGAAATATTAGATCAAGAATTGTAATTACATGCCCCTGTTGAATAGGGGCAGAAAAATTGGGCCTTTGGTGGTGGTGGTGCCACAACACTAAGTCCTCACTCGCTCTTGGTGGGCGCAGAAACGGGCCCTGCTGTGAAATATTAGATCAAGAATTGTAATTACATGCCCCTGTTGAACAGGGGCTTAAAAATTGGGCCTTTAGGCACTGGTGCTGGTGCCACAACACTGCATCTCCTCACAGATACTCTAGTTGGAATGCAGGAACCTTTCTGCAAGGCCTCCCGAAGATGTTTCATCCTCTGCTCCCTCTGCGATGGCAAGATAAGGTCCGCAACCTTACCCTTGTAACGTGGATCAAGGAGGGTTGCCAGCCAGTATTGGTCCTTCTTCTTGATACCACGAATACGAGGATCCTTACGCAGGCTTTGCAGGATCAGGGAGGTCATGCAGCGTAGGTTTGCTGAGGCATTCGGTCCGGAGTCCTCTGGGTCACTAAGGACGACATGGTCCGCAGCCACCTCCTCCCAGCCACGTACAAGTCCATGTGTTTCTTGGGACTGATCCCATAAAGACTGCTGCTGATGCTGAGTGCCTGGCTCCACCTCCATACTGACACAATCCTCCTCCTCCTCCTCGTCCTCTTTCTGTGTGATCGGCGGGCACGCAGGAACACTGTCTGGATAAAGGGGGCCTTGAGAGCTAAGGAAGTCCTCCTCTTCTTGCCTCTATTCTGCCTCAAGTGCCCTGTCCATTATTCCACGCAGCATGTGCTCCAACAGGTGGACAAGGGGGACAGTGTCACTGATGCATGCACTGTCACTGCTCACCATCCTCGTGGCCTCCTCAAATGGTGACAGGACATCCCTGATCATGGCCCACTGGTGTGGGGAAAAAAACAGGCTCCCCTGACCCTGTCCTGGTGCCATAGTCACACAGGTACTCATTGATGGCCCTCTGCTGCGTGTGAAGCCGCTGCAGCATGGCCAATGTTGAGTTCCACCTGGTGGGCATGTCACAGATTAGGCAGTTCTTGGGCAGGTTAAACTCCTTTTGGAGGTCTGCCAGCCGAGCACTGGTATTATATGACCAGTGGAAATGCACACAGACTTTCCTGGCCTGCCTCAGGACATCCTGTAAGCCCGGGTACCTGCCCAAGAACCGCTGCACCACCAAGTTAAGGACGTGAGCCAAACAGGGCACATGGGTCATTTGTCCCTGTCGGAGGGCAGAGAGGAGGTTGATGCCATTGTCGCAAACCACCATTCCTGCCTTAATTTGGCGTGGCGTCAACCACCTCTGAACCTGCCCCTGCAGAGCTGACAGAACCTCTGCCCCAGTGTGGCTCCTGTCCCCCAAGCACACCAGCTCAAGCACCGCATGGCATCTTTTAGCCTACATACTTGCGTAGCCCCTTGAATGGCCATGGAGGAAGAATAAGAGGAGAGGGTGGATGAGAGAGGTGTGTCACAATCATTATTAGTGGCATTTTGGAGGCGTGGTGGCAGAACAACCTCCAACATTACTGCACCTTGTCCTGCATCCTTCCCAGCTGCCAGCAGAGTCACCCAATGCGCGGTGAAACTTAGGTAACGTCCCTGTCCATGCCTGCTGGACCATGAGTCAGCGATAATATGCACCTCACCGCTGACTGCCCTGTCCATATGCCAGTTGAGAGCCGGAATCGCCTTCCATGAGAAAAAGTGGCGTTTGGGTACCTGCCACTGAGGAACCGCACATTCCACAAACTCACGGAAGGGGGCAGAGTCTACCAACTGAAAAGGCAGCAGTTGAAGTGCTAGCAATTTTGCCAAGCTAGCATTCAACTGCTGGGCATGTGGATGGCTGGGAGCGAACTTCTTTCGGTGGTGCATCAGCTGGGGCAGGGAAATTTGCCTGGCACATTCGGTGTACCGAAAGCAGTTTGCCCACAATTACTTGGCTGTGACACACCTAATTCTACACCTTCATTCCTCCCAGTGCAGGTCTCAGAGAGGACTGAATGTATAGTCGGGTTGGAGATCTCAGCTGATGAAGAGCAAGGAGAGGTCCTCTTTGTTATTTGGTGTGGGTCTTTTAGATACACTTGCCAAAGAACTGCATTGCAGGTCAACAAATGTTTTGGCCATGCAAGATATGATTGAGACATATGTTGCAAATAGCAGCGGTGCGATCTGATGCACTCGTCTCAAAAAAGACCCACAACAAAGAACTTTTGGAATAACGGGCAGAGACAGCAGCGCCCTGCACATGCGGAGCTTTGGGGTGTGATGCAGTCAGTGTGCTGCCCTTAGGCTGGCCCCTGGAGGGCATCCTGCCTCATTGGTGATGTGCCTCCTCCTCCTCGCTCCTATCAGGCACCCACGTTGAGTCAGTGACCTCATCATCCCCTCCCTCCTCATCACTGGAGCAAACCTGGCAGTATGCTGCAGCAGGGGGAGCATGACTGCCAGATTGCTGTCCTTCTTGGGCACCCCCTCTGTCCGTGCTCATGTTACTGCCTTCATCTAGCTCAGTATCATCATCAGAGCCTTTTAAACGCTGGGCATCCTCCTGGAGCATGTACCCAACACTGTGGTCAAACAGTTCAAGGGACTCCTCAGGAGGACATGGTGGGGCTAGGGAAGGAGTCACTGATGCCATTGAGCCGAGGGAATAGGCCGCGTTGGCAGCTGCTTTGCCAGACAAAGTACCCTGAGCATGGGTGAGAGAGGATGAGGAGGATGAGGACTGCTTGGTCATCCACTCGACCAAGTCTTTCGCATGTTGCGGCTCAACACGGCCAGCTGCCAAAAAAAAGGCCAAGCATGTCCCACAGCCATGTGCTGATGAGGATGCACTGTCTCCATGACCAGCACTGTTGCCTCTAGACACAGAGCCTGCTTGCCCTCTTTTATTGGCTTGTGACTGTCTGCCTCTCCTTGTTGGCCTTCCAGACATACTAATGGCCTGTAGCTGCACTAAGCTGGAATATATATATATATATATATATATATATATATATATATATATATATATATACTGATACTGCAGCTAGCAAAATCAACTGCCTGCCTGTAGTATGAGAACACCACCAACCTTCTACAGGTAGCTTTAGCTGAACACTGTGCAGAGCTCGCAAAAAACTAACTTGTAGCTTATTTAGCTGCCTGCGGTAGTGATAGGATCAGGAAAACACCGTTTAGTAGGAAGTGGATGGAAGGCGCGTGATCAGACGCTTACATCAAGAAATGTATGGTTTATTTATGTAAAAGAATACAGACATATAATCATATAGATATAAAATCATACAAATACTACATAATATTATAAAAAAAAGGAAAAACAGGTAACAAAATAAGTACTAGGAAGTTAAAATTGGGGTGTGCCCATATTGAGGCAGGTATTTAAGAAAGGCTGACGCGTTTCGAGGAAAACCTCTTCATCAGAGCCAGGAGAACTGGAGCACAGTCTGTATGGGCCGGTAGGCCGACATGTGTACATGGGGAGAGGTGGTGTGGCTAGTAGGAGGATGTGTCCTGTGATGGACAATTGATTATTCCAAGTTCCATACCCAGGTGTTCAGACCTTATCTATCCTGTGGTCATCCTGACAAACAAGACCATAAAAGTTCACAAAACCTGAGCAGAAGGATAAGAAGTCATCGAACTTTGGATGACTTCCTATCCTTCTGCTCAGGTTTTGTGAACTTTTATGGTCTTGTTTGTCAGGATGACCACAGGATAGATAATCACAGGATCAATTGTCCATCACAGGACACATCCTCCTACTAGCCACACTACCTCTCCCCATGTACACATGTCAGCCTACCGGCCCATACAGACTGTGCTCCAGTTCTCCTGGCTCTGATGAAGAGGTTTTCCTCGAAACGCATCAGCCTTTCTTAAATACCTGCCTCAATATGGGCACACCCCAATTTTAACTTCCTAGTACTTATTTTGTTACCTGTTTTTCCTTTTTTTTTATAATATTATGTAGTATTTGTATGATTTTATATCTATATGATTATATGTCTGTATTCTTTTACATAAATAAACCCAACATTTCTTGATGTAAGCGTCTGATCACGCGCCTTCCATCCACTTCCTACTAAACAGTCCTTTCCAGACCACCCCTGGTCAGCTAAGGCAGCGGGACACGCTCCATCATCTCCCCCAGTCCTATCTCTGACTACAATACTACCTTTGTTTTACAGCAAACGATCTCACAAGCGCGGGAGTATTTTTCACCATATCTTGTTCAGGAAAACACCACCAACCTTCTACAGGTAGCTTTAGGTGAACACTGTGCAGAGCTTGCAAAAAACTAACTTGTAGCTTATTTAGCTGCCTGCGGTAGTGATAGGATCAGGAAAACACCACCAACCTTCTACAGGTAGCTTTAGCTGAACACTGTGCAGAGCTCACACTACACTAACTTGTAGTTTAAGCTGAACACTGTGAGGAGGATGCACTACACTAACTTGTAGCTTTAGCTGAACACTGTGCAGAGGTCGCACTACACTAACTTGTAGTTTTAGCTGAACACTGTGAGGAGGACGCACTACACAAACTTGTAGCTTTAGCTGAACACTGTGCATAGGTCGCACTACACTAACTTGTAGTTTTAGCTGAACACTGTTCAGAGGATGCACTACACTAACTTGTAGCTTTAGCTGAACACTGTGCAGAGGTCGCACTACACTAACTTGTAGTTTTAGCTGAACCCTGTTCAGAGGATGCACTACACTAACTTGTAGCTTTAGCTGAACACTGTGCAGAGGTCGCACTACACTAACTTGTAGTTTTAGCTGAGCACTGTGAGGAGGATGAACTACACTAACTTGTAGCTTTAGCTGAACACTGTGAGGAGGACGCACTACACTAACTTGTAGTTTTAGCTGAACACTGTGCAGAGGTCACACTAAACTAACTTGTAGCTTTAACTGAACACTGTGAGGAGGACGCACTACACTAACTGTAAATAGTCTAGCTGCCTGACTGTGGTACTAATAGGATCAAAAGAACACCAGCAATTTTCTTCAGGTAGCTGTAAATACTGTAACAAGACAAGCCTGCCTGTCAGTAGGAAGATAACAGGAATGGATCCAGCTAAACAGAATACAGTGTATATATATATATATATATATATATATATATATATATATATATATATATATATATAAACATCAGGTGGGTTACCCTCTTCTCTTGATATCCTTATTAAATCAAGACACCGTCAGGGTGGACTCCCAACATTCCACCATAATAAATAGAAAAAAATACGTAGAACGATGCTTGATGCAAAAAGTGTCCTTTTACTGAAAGTTATTCCATACCTTATTGCTTACATTTTGAAATATGTTATGGAATAACTTTCAGTAAAAGGACACTTTTTGCATCAAGCATCGTTCTACGTATTTTTTTCTATATATATATATATATATATATATATATATATATATATACACAACACCTGGGATGCATATATATACACAATACACTGTAAGTGCAGCTAACTCACTGACTGTCCTGCCTAATCTATCTAACTTAAATCAAATGACACTGTCTCTCTGTCTATCTCTTTCAATGCCGAAACACACACTACACAGGGCCGCCGTGTAGGCGGCCTTATATAGTGTAGGGTGTGTACTAAATCCTCTGAGCCAAATTGGCCAAAGCCTCCTTGGCTTGGCCAATTACGGCTCTCTGTTCAGACAGCGCTGTGATTGGCCAAGCATGCGGGTCATAGTGCATGCTTGGCCAATCATCAGCCAGCAATGCACTGCGATGCCGCAGTGAATTATGGGCCGTGACGCACCACACGAATTTGGCACGAACAACCCATATCGTTCGCAATTTGGCGAACGGGCGAACAGACGATGTTCGAGTCGAACATGGGTTCGACTCGAAAACGAAGCTCATCCCTACTTGGGGGAAAGTTCAGCAAGTGGTTGAATGAGCATTTAGCCAGACCGGACTTAGAACTGATGCTCAATGAGGTAGGCTTCAGGGCAAATGTATTCACTTTTGTTTATCCTTAATGTGCCCCTGGTTATGCCCGAACTGAAAGGGATTAGGTTTCCCAAGAGGATCAGGTTGGTTGCGTGGAGGTTCCAGTATGATTCCCCATGCATGGAGAAGTTTCAGACATCCATCCAGGGGGGATATGGTGTGGTGGATGCCGTTATGGGTGGCCAAAATGGTGGCTGGGTGGTGCCATTTGTATATGATTTTATGACTATTCATGGCTTTTGTGATCGTTTTTAGCTGCCTCTTCATTTGCAGGGTATACTATGACAGATCGGCATATAGTTGGATGTCTGAGTGTGGTGCTGGAAGAGGGGACAATTTCCTCGCTTTCAAGAGTATTTGTTCTTTTGCCTGGTAAAAGTGGATCCTCAGGAGTACATCTCTGGGGATGTCTGCTTTAATGTGGCTGGGTTTGGGTATTCTATGAATACGGTCTATGGTGGGTTCAATTGGGGAGAGCTCTAGTAACATGTTAGAAAACATGGCGCTAGCGTAGTTGGGCAGTTCTTTTGGTTGGATGAACTCTGGGATTCCGCGTATTTTAAGGTTATTACGTCTGAAGTGGTCCTCGTGGTCCGCCAGTTTAGCTTTGATCCATAGAGAGTCGTCTTTTGTTCTGCATATGCATCAACTAGGTCATTATGGAGGCCTGTATTCACTGCGTCTGAGGCTTGATGATTTGGATCCATCCGCATCCTGGATTTGGCTGGCTTTGGGAGACCGGGGTTGCTGGAGATGATTCATGGGGAGATGAGGATGCTGATCCATGTTGAATTTCCTGTGGATGGCCCTCGGGGAGGTCAGTGTAAATCGCGGAGTGTTGCGCTGTTGCTCTGGCGGCGCCATCTTGGCTTCTTACCTGCGCCCGGTGGGGCTGGAAGGAGAAGGTCGTGAGCCATTTCGGGCCTCTGTCCTGGCTCCTTTTGTGGGACATCTCGGTGGCGGATCCCGTGGGAGTGTGGTGTGTGGCCGAGGGGCCGTATGGAGATTCGCTTGTGTCATCGCTGAAAGTCTAGTAGGCGATGAAGAGCTCACAGCTTAGGCTGCCATTCACATGTGCACGTAAGCCATGCCCCCAATAGAGATAGAGCCTTTTTTAAGCTTAACAAACAGTAATTTTAATTAAGCTACCTATAAATTCAGTACGAGACAGATTTGTGAAAAATTCTGTATGAAGGGCTTTTTTATGACTAATGAAAACTTGTCTCAAAATGATTTGCTTCCTCAGACCACTATCTAAAGCCCATTGAGACCCTGTCACCAGACCATTCATTATAACAGCAATGCATTTACCATATTTTATATATGTAACGATGAGTACACATGGATCGAAATTCTGCATGCTCAGCAGGAAACAGACACATTTTGATCTGTGTGTAGCTTTGTTCAACAGAAGCTGATCTTTAGAACGGCTTCTGTCGAACAGTTCTGCTGGAAAACCCGCCAATGGTAGGGATGAGCCCAACACCCTCTGGATCAGTTCTCACCAGAACTTGCGAACAGGCAAAAAATTCATACAAACATGTGAACATCATTAAAGGCTATGGGACAAAAACATGAAACATCAAAAGTGCTCATTTTAAAGGCTTATATGCAAGTTATTGCCATAAAAGGTGTTTGGGGACCTGCCCCAGGGGGCATGTATCTTTTAAAAAAAAGTTTTAAAAATGGCCCTTTTTCAGGGGCAGTGAATTTAATAATGCTTAAAGTGAAATAATAAAAATTAAATATTCCTTTAAATATCATGCCTGAAGGGTGTCCTTTGTATGCCTGTAAAGTAGCGCATTTTCCCGTGTTTCTAACAGTACCACGGCAAAATTACATTTGTAAAGGAAAAAAAGTAAAAAATCTAAAACTGCTTGCAGCTGTAATGTTTCTTCGAGTACCCGCAATATATATAAAAATTTTTTTTAAAAAATGGCACCCAAATTTTAAAAAAAAATGCGTGGGGGTCCCCCAAAATCCATACCAGGCCCTTCAGGTCTAGTATGGACATTAAGGGGAACCCTGTGCCCAAGTTTTAAAAAAATGGCATGGGGTCCCCCCAAAATCCATACCAGGCCCTTCAGGTCTGGTATGGATTTTAAGGGAAACCCTGAGCCAAAATAAAAAAAGGCGTAAAAAAAAAACTTGTCCCGCGATGTCCATTTATCTTAAATCACAGTGTCTGGTGAACCGATAAAAAAAAAAAAAAAACTCCGCCTCCATCGGAGGCTCCCGCTGACTGAAGCCTCTTTGCGATGACAGCTGTTATATAGCTGAGGGCAGGGCCACCCGGTGATGTAAACAGGTGTCCCCGCCCACCTCTGACGTTATGTGACGTCACATAATGTCAGAGGGGACGGGGTCACCTGTTTACATAACTGGGTGGCCCCGCCTCAGTATGTACCCACCTTTGCCTTCTTTATGTCTTCTGTGTGGACAACCGGAAGCCCTAAGACTGCTGTCTGGCTCCCCCTTCATGAATGTGATGTCAGAAGTCCCAGCAAACTCAGAGCTGTCACTCAAATGACACCTATTGTATTCCCAGATCCCTTGGCTTCTACATAAAGCCAAGTAGAGAGAAGAGGGAAGGGGTGGAGAAGCTGTCAGCACAGAAAGTAATAAGACACTCTCAGAAGAGGAGAGGGCTATGACGTGTGTGCAAGGAAGTAGGAGGCTGTAAGGTTGATTTACTAAAACTGGAGAGTGGAAAATCTGATGCAGCTGTGCGTAGAATCCAATCAGTTTTTTTTTTGCCAAAGCTTAATTGAACAAGCTGAAGTTAGAAACTGATTAGTTACCATGCACAACTGCACCACATTTTGCATTCTCTAGGTTTAGTAAATCAATGCTGCAGTGAGCAAATTGACTAGCCAAGTTTAAAGGCAAATTGGAAGTGAATCAAAAATTATTTTTGGAAAGGAAAATTCTAAAAACAAACATTTAAAGCACTTGATTTGTCTGGGTTTTAAAAAAAGAATTAACCACTTCAGTACAGGACATTTATACACCCTTCCTGCCCAGACCAATTTTCAACTTTCAGCGCTCTTACACTTTGAATGGCAATTACTGAGTCATGCAACACTGTACCCAAACAAAATTTTTATGATTTTGTCATACAAATAGAGCTTTCTTTTGGTGGTATTTAATTACCACTGGGTTTTTTATTTTTTGCGACATAGGTGAAAAAAGAGCGAAAATTTTGAAAACAAAACACTTTTTTTTATTTTCTATGATAACATTTTGCAAATAGGTCATTTTATTCATAAAATTTGGACAAAATTTATACTGCTATGTCTCTTTGGTAAAAATAACCCAAATTAGTGGATATTATTTAGTCTCTGTGAAAGTTATAGAGTCTACAAGCTATGGTGCAAATCATTGAAAACTGATCACACCTGATGCACTGACGGCCTATCTCATTTCTTGAGGCTCTGAAATGTCAGGAAAGTACAAATACCCCCCAAATGACCCCTTTTTGAAAAGTAGTCAGTCAAAGGTATTTAGTAAGAAGCATGGTGAGTTTTTTGAAGTTGTAATTTTTTCCCACAATTCTTGGGAAAATTAAGAATTCTTTTTTTTTTCACAAAATTGTCATAATAACAAGTTATTTCTCACAAACAGCATATGCAATTCCAATTACACCCCAAAATACATTCTGCTACTCCTCCCAACTATGGTGATACCACATGTGTGTGACTTTTACACAGCCTGGCCACACAGAGAGGTCCAACATGAAGGGAGCACCATCAGGGGTTCTAGTAGCATAAAGCTACAGCTCTAATTTCCTAACGACGTATTACATTTGTAAAGGCCCTGGTGCACCAGGACAGTGGAATTACCCACATAATGACCCCATTTTGGAAAGAAAACACCCCGACGTCTATTTTATGAGGCATAATGAGTCTTTTGAACATTTCATTTTTTACCACAAGTCTTTGGAAAACGTGAAAAGAAAATTAAAACTTTTTTTTTTACACAAAGTGGTCAGTTTATAAGATATTTCTAACTCAAAGCATGTATATAGCAAAAATGACACCCCAAGAAACATTCTGCTACTCCTCCTGAGTATGGCGATACCACATGTGTGAGACTTTTACACAGCTTGGCCACATACAGAGGCCCAACATGCAGGGAGCACCATCAGGCGTTCTAGGAGCATACATTACACCTCTAATTTCCTAACGACCTAGCACACTTTTGAAGGCCCTGGAGCACCAGAACAATGGAATTACCCACAAAATGACCCCATTTTGGAAAACAAACACCCCAACGTATATTCTATGAGGCATTATAAGTCTTTTGAACGGTTAATTTTTTTACACAAGTCTTCAGAAAACGTGGAAAGAAAATGATAATCTTTTATTTTTAACACAAAGTTGTCAATTTATAAGATTTCTAACACATAGTATGTATATAGCAAAAATTACACCCCAAAACACATTTTGCTACTCATCCTGAGTATGGTGATACCACATGTGTGAGACTTCTACACAGCCTGGCCACATACAAAGGCCCACCATCGAAGTAGTACCTTCAGGCGTTCTAGGAGCATAAATCACACATCTCATTTAATTCCTATCTATCACACTTTTGAAGGTCCTTGAGCACCAGAACAGTGGAATTACCCACAAAATGACCCCATTTTGGAAAGCAAAGACCCCAACATATATTCTTTGAGGCATGGGCTGCAGATAGGTACTCAAGTACTCTGATGGGCTGGAGACAGGTACTCAGTTACTCTGATGGGCTGGAGATAGGTACTAGGGTACTCTGATGGGCTGGTGACAGATACTTGGGTACTCTGAAGGCCTGGTGACAGGTACTTGGGTACTCTGATGGGCTGGTGACTGGTACTTGGGTACTCTGATGGGTGGTGACAGGTACTTAGATAGGCTGTGACAGGTACTTTGATGGGCTGTGACAGGTACTTTGATGGACTGTGACAGGTACTCTGATGTACTGTGACAGGTACTTTGATGAACTGTGACAGGTACTTTGATGGGTAGTGACAGGTCCTCTTTATTAGGGGGGCAATCAGTGTGTTTTGGTGTACACTGTAAGCGGTAACAAGCTGTTACCGCATTCTCCTTCTTACACACAATTGGTGTGTGAGGAGGAGAATCCGGTAACATCTCGTTACGGCGGTTTGTTGACATTCTGTGACTGGCTGTGATTGGACACAGCCGGTCACGTGGTAAAGAGCCAATTTCATAGTCTCTTTACTGGGATCAGGGTTGGGCTGTGTCAGGGTGACAAGCCTCGTCCCTGATCACCACTCTGCGTGCGCCCTAGGGGCGTGCACGAGCGCTGTGAACGTGGGCAGTACATGTGACCGGCTGTGATTGGACACAGCCGGTCTTGTGGTAAAGAGCCATTTGTTATTGGCTTTTTACACAGATCTGGGATGGACTGTGTCCGAGGGACACTCCTCATCCCCGATTGCCGTGCTCCGGGCCCCCGGGGGGCCAGCAGGAGCGGCGAGAAGCCGAGGACGTCAAATGACGCCTGCCCAGGATGGGAGATCCCATCTGCAGACGTCATATGACTATAGCCAGGTATTGAAGTGGTTAAAGCATTCCCTCCCAAAATGAATTCCCAATGATGTTGGATGATCTGGATGATATGAGTTCACTGCATAAGCATCATATATTGAATGTAAGTGAATGCAATGTTACTCGCTACCCTGTTTCCCCGAAAATAAGACCTAGCGTGATTGTCAGTGATGGCTGCAATATAAGCCCTACCCCCCAAAAAAGCCCTACCCTGAAAATAAGACCTACAAGGACTTTAAGCAGGGCTTATTTGGGGGGTAGGGCTTATATTGCAGCCATCATCGACAATCAAGCTAGGTATTATTTTTGGGGAAACAGGGTAATAGTCATTCCAGTTCATCAAACTGACTTAATATTATCTTAATGATATGCTTCACTAACAATTTATATAAACTGTTTTTTCCATTGCATGCTACACAATATAGCAGGGATATGCAATTAGTGGACCTTCAGCATCCCTGCAATATAGCTTCTAAAGGTGAATAAAGCTCCTTTATTTTTAAGCATTACTATTCTGTTTTATTACATAAAAGTCCCACTAATGTGATCTAATTTTAAACAGCTGACTTTGTTAATTATATTTCGAAATACATTTATGGAGGTGAAGCCATCCCCACCGGGAGAAGACAGTGATTATCAATAGTGGCTATAGCAGCCGCTAGCGATAATCGTAAGAGAATTTGGTAGGTTGTTGTACCCAGGTTGATCGATCGAACAACTTGGTAAATTTAGCTTGCCCATTAACAGTTTGCATCTCGACCTGTTTCCTGCTGAACCAGCTGAGATTCGAGCAGTGTATGGCCGGCCTTACAATTTGTTTATTACAAAAACCAAAAAATAAAATATATGTATACAAACCCTAACTAGCCTTAACACTGTCCTCTTCCCCCTCCTAATACACATGCTAACTACCCTGTGTAAGAAAGAGTTATATACCTCTACTTACCTATTTTTATCCCAGTCTAGTCAAGTGATTTCGCTCCTGTGTGTCAGCCAACATGGCTGCAGGGGAGAGGAGGGAGCACTGAGAACGGATGGGCCATTAAAGCCTATGGGTAGTATCACACTCCCATTACCAGCTGTTGTCGGAGCCCTCTACCCTGCAGCCGGTGCTGGCTGACACAAGAGAGATCATGTGACTTGGCCCGGAGCAGCATGTAAATAGGTAAGTATAGGTCTTTCTTACACAGGTTAGTCAGAATAGGTGTTAGGAGGAGGGAGGGGACAGTTTTAGGAACACAATTCTACTTTAAAGTCCTGTCTGTCCTGAAAAATAAACAATGTTTAATAAATAAGAGTAAACTCCAAAAATGAAAGGATATAATGTGGGGAACCTAAACAGGGCCAAAATTAAATAAATGCTCTGGGACTCATAGAATATAGGTAGAAAAAGGTCTGGGGTTAAGCGATTAAAGAGCAATTTCTGTCAATGACTGATAGTGATGATAGAATAAGTATAACCATTTCTTTCAGGAAAATCTTTTTGATAAGGATGTTAGAATAGGTGATTACCATTGCTTTTAGTGAATTGAAGCTCCCCATAGGTAGCAGGTTCTTGCCTATGAAGTCAGTCAGTGAATGGTTTAGTTTGACAATTACTGGGGTGTTAACCTTCAAAGAGCAGAACATTTTAATAACAGGCAGTTTATTTTTGATTCCATGTCCACTAAGAAAGTGATTTTTGCAATTTAAAGTAATAAAATATGAGAAAATGTCTTGAGGAGGTTTACAGACAATTCTTTTGGTCATAGACTATAAAGAGCTCTGTCCACAAGCACCTAGAGATACAGTCAGGGAAGAAGTGTTTAACCACTTCCATACAGGGCATTTTCACCCCTTTCCTGCCCAGGCCAATTTTCAGCTTTCAGCGCTGTCGCACTTTGAATAACAATTGCGCGGTCATACTACACTGTACCCAAATGAAATTTTTATCATTTTTTCCCCACTAATAGAGCTTTCTTTTGGTGGTATTTGATCACCCCTGCATTTTTTATTTCTTGTGCTATAAACAAAACAAGAGTGACAAGTTTGAAAAAAACACAATATTTTTTACTTTTTGCTATAATAAGTATCAAAATTTTTTTTTTATTTTTAAACAAATTTTTTTCTCAGTTTAGGCCGATACGTATTCTTCTACATATATTTGGTAAAAAATATTGCAATAAGCGTATATTTATTGGTTTGCACAAAAGTTATAGCGTCTACAAAATAAGGGGATAGATTTATAGCATTTTTATTATTATTTTTTTTTTTACTAGTAATGGCGGCGATCTGCGATTTTTATCATGACTGCGATATTGCAGCGGACACATCGGACAATTTTGACACATTTTTGGGACCATTCACATTTATACAGCGATCCGTGCTATAAAAATGCATTGATTACTGTATAAATGTGACTGGCAATGAAGGGGTTAAACAGGAGGGGGCGCTGTAGGGGTTAATGTGTTGCTAGGGAGTGATTCTAACTGTGGGGGGAGGGGATTCACAAGGGGAGGAGACCGATCGGTGTTCCTCTGTACAAGGAACATACCATCGGTCTCCTCCCATCTGACAGGACGTGGATCTGTGTGTTTACACACACAGATCCACGGTCCTGCTCGGTTACTGGGCAACCGCGGGTGCCCAGCGGACATCGCGGCCGTCGGGCACGCGCCCCGGGACCTGAGCGATGCGGCGGGGGCGCGCGCGCCCCCCTGGGCTGCCTGGAAGGCTGCGCCGTCATATTACGGCGGTCCAGGATAACAGCTGCACCGTCCCGCCGTCATATGATGGCAGGCGGGCAACAAGTGGTTAAAGAAATTGAGTAGAGAAGATTCAATAACATTCCGCCCCTTCCTCTATTCTCTGACTTTAGCCTGCATGGTGATACTTTAGGAAACTTGGTGATTTTCTAAATCATCTGTTCTAAGGGCAGTACCTGTAATTTTTGCTTAGAATTTGTTTAGCTAATGTGGTAGTGAACATCAGAATGACTTTATTCAGCATAGAAAACTAGATGGTATCCTGATACATGTTTGTGATTTAAGCCACAGAAACAATATTTTTTATAAAAAATAAAAAACAGTTTAAGCATGGTGCAGACTCTCTATCTGGAGAAAACCAGGATAGTGCAGCACATGCACTCAAGCAAGGAAACATAGGGAGGAGGGATTCCCAGAAATAGCAACTAAATTGTAATAGTGACCCACTTTAAAATCAAAGTAGATTGCTTCCAACTGGCCTCAGTTCTGGGCATGACCCTCAAACCAAGAATGGAAAAGAAAAATAAGTAAGACAATCCTAAACTGGAGGCAGATTAAACTGGAGGCAGAGGGTTGACATGGAAAGCTGTTATAGTTGAACCTGCATGTGAAGTGTGAAGAAGGTGGGCAAAAATAGTATTTTTGTATTACCAGTAAACTTCTTTTCTTGCAGAACAGTACAAAACATATGATCTTACTCTTTAACCATGATGTCAATGCAGCTACCTTCAGGTGATTGTAAATTGGCAATAAGGCAAACAGAGTACTGGTAACTGTAAGCGCAAATACACAAGTCCATATATAACAGGAGATATAAAGGGCTGAGCAACTTAGTCCATAGGGGACAGGCTGGAAGTTCAAAGGTTAAGTGGTAACCGGTAATGTAATGATTAAAGTAGGCTGGTAGGCTAGGCAGCTGCTGTCCTCAGAGAGCTGGCTCTGTGATGGATGAGAGAGGGGTAGAGAAGGAAGCGCCACCTGAGTGTAGTATTAACAAATGATGTTTAATGACACCAGGTAAAAACACACTTACAGGATAAAAACATATAAAAGGCTCATCTGTATAGGTATGTGGTCCTCGGTGTTCCCTCTGATCCTGTGGTGTATAAGGCAGGTGCAGGGACACCTCCTATATAACTTCTCCCACTACCCAGCTAGCCTTTGTTTTGTAACAAGCAATGGGGAGATTATACAGAAAAAAGAGGAGGGACCAGTGTCCCGTACTGTAGTCATACAGTATAGGGCATAGGATCTTTAGTCTTTAACCCTGCACATCCAAAAGCAACCCAACTGAGGGGTGGGTGACACAGCGAAAAAAGACCAATAGGCCCAAATAACAAACATGTCAGGAAGGGCTCGGTAGAAATTAGAGAGCAGCTTTTAGCACCTTAGACCTGAAACTTGCATCAGAGGAGGCCTGACCATGCAACCAGTAAAACTTAAAGTGGAGTTCCACCCAAAAGTGGAAGTTCCACTTTAAGCACTCCTCACCCCCTAACATGACACATTTGGCATGCCATTTTTTTTGGGAAAGAGTGGGTACCTAGTTTTGACAGATACCCAGCGCCCACTTCCGCTTGGGCCACCTAGGTGACTCGAGCAGAAGTTCTCCTCTCCCCCTCCCCTCCCTGCAAATGTCACAGGTCCCAGAAGATTAACCAGCCACTGAGGAGGTGCAGTGCAACTCATGCATGTGCAGTGCACACCCAGCTGTGAAGCTGCAAGCTGTCACAGCCGGGTGCCCCCACTTGTAAAGCCGGCACCGGGGAGAGGCGATGGAGAGGAGCGAGGCTTCGGGATCATGGGACAGGTGAGTGTGTGTTTATTAAAAGTCAGCATCTACACTTTTTGGAACACTGCTTTAACAAACATGTGGACTAAATACCAGATGGTATCCTTCCAAATCTGAGGAACAGATGATTGATACTGAAAAGCCCTTAAAGCACTAACAAATCTGGTAGAGTGTGCCTTAACAGAGAAGAGAGAAATCCTAGCCTTTGGACTATAGGCTCAAATGATGACTGGTCTAATCCACCTAGCATAGCAATGGTGGAGTGAGAAGCAGGGTGACCCCCATGGGAACCTTCTGGAAGGATAAAAAAGGAGTCCAATTGCTAAAGAAGAGGCTGTAGCAATGAGATACAGATCATGTTGAGACAGTGGAAAGTAATTTCTTTGGAATGTTTCAGAGCAGGACAAAAGGATGGAAGAATAATGTCCTGTTTGAAGCTGAAGGAGGAAACCACCTTAGGGAGAAAAAAGGATCTAGACCTCTGCATAAACCCATCTTTTTGTAACACCAGAAAAAGATCTTTACAGGATAAGACTGATAACGCAGAAAACCTCTGCATAGATGTGAAATTCACAAGAAAGGCCACCATGTGAGTGAGGCCAGAAAAGGGGCTAGCCTTAATAGTCAAAGAATGGATTTGAAGGTCTGAAAAAATTTGTTAAGGTCCCACCAAGTCAAACTGGAACAGGGGGATACAGGGGGAGACATGCGCAACACCCTGCACAAAGGGCTTAATTAAGGAGTTAAAGGCTAATGGTCTCTGAAACAAACCAGTCAAGACTGACATTTGTCTCTTTATGGTACTTATTGCCAGATGCTCTTCTAGACTGACAGAGGGACAGGATGCATCTGATGGAGTACTTACAAGGATAACATTTACTTGTCTCACACAATGCCAAAATAGCTTTCTAGGTGTGATTACATTTCCTAGCCTACAAGAGGGTATGGATGACTGACTCCAATAGGACCCTGTCTCTTAGGGCTCTGGCTTTAACAGCCATGTCATCAAAGCCAATGACTCAGGAGCAGTATAGTGGAACAACCCTTAGAACAGAGGGTCTGGATGATGCAGAGTCTGCCAGAAGTCTGAGTATATCTAAGTACGACAGCCTCCTGAGACAGTGAATGTCAGTCAATGCTATGAAAATCACCAGAATGCCCTCCATCTCAATTTTGCAGAATAGAAGCTGGCAAAGCAGAAAGGCATAGATCAGCTGCAGCTGATCCCATGGAGTCACTGTGATGGCCAGGGGATTCTTGAACCTGATGACAAGCCTGTAAAAATGTATTGTTGAATCCGGATGCCAGAAGGGCTCCTCCTGATGAACAGGCCATTTCCCCAGATTCAGACGCTAATGACTGAGAAAGTCTTTCGGCCAATTTTCCACTCTTATGGATGGCAGACAGAGCTGGAGTATGCAGTTCTGATCAAGATGAGTATAAAGTCTGTTTCCTTTTAAGCAACTTGATTCTGGTACCTCCTTGAAGGTTAATGTAGGCCATGGAAGAGTTTGACTGGATTCCTGTTGGGTGGCCTTGCATTTTAAGGAACAACTAAATCCCCCATTTACAGAATGTTGATGGGAAGATGGGCATCTTCCAACTGCCAAGTCTTTTAGACTAAGAGGGCATTCAAGACTCTGCCCCAGCAAATAGACTGGAATTCATAATGAAAAACTTCCATGTCTTTGAGTTTTCTGAAGTTGTCGACATTCTCAGCTTGTACCACTTCCTAGGGGAGGGAGTTTCACAATTTTACTGTTAACAGCCTCAATCTAAAGTTAAATCCCCTTTATTCTAACCTCAAATCATGGTCAAGGGTGCTCCTCAGGGACCTTAGAATAAAGAGTTTATTAGAGTTATTCAAGTAATCTTAGATATGTTTATACAATGTAATCATACCCCCCCCAAACACCTCTTCTCCAGAGTAACTTACAGTAATCTATGTAATTGATCTTAATTGCAGGGTCCTATATCCCCTTATTAATTGTGTTGCACTTCACTGAACTATTTTTATTTCACCAACATCTTTCCTAAGGACTGGTGACCAAAACTGAACTCCATATTTAAGATGAGGCTGAACAAGTGTTTTGTAAAGGGGTAGAATTATTGATTTATAGCTGGAATGTATGCCATTTTAAGGCATGATAGTATCTTGTTAGCTTTGTTAGCTGTGGCTCGGCATTACATGCTATTGCTAAAGCGAAATTAAACCCAAAACCAAAAATGTATTGCAGCTTACCAATCATCGGATGTGGTGGCTACATCATTTTTCTTTTCTTTTGGCTTTTTCCCTCTGTTTTCACCTGGTTATCTAGCCAGTAACACACCTCCTGTATTAGTGAGACACAACTCTGGATGAAGAAGAACAGAAGGCACAGCAGATAGCAGGGAGGGTAGTCTTAAATGTATTAGTTGATTTAAATACACTGAAATTGAAGTCAACTCTAAGCTTATAATCAGTTACTGAAGTCATCTTAAGTATATTTATTCAATGCAATCATATCCCCCCCCCCCTCAAGATCCTCTTCTCCAGAGAAAAATGCTGTAATCTATGTATTAGATTTTCATAGCAGGGTCCTCCATTCTCTTATTAATTTTGTTGCCCTTCACTGAACTATTTTTTCCTTGCACATTGTCTAGATTGTCTTTGCAAAGTGAAATTTTACCACATTCACTAAGTTTCGCAAACATTCTTATGCAAACTGTAACTTCACTTGCAATGTGAACAGCTTATTTCCCTTTAGTAAGTCAACCCCAGTATTTTCACTTCTGTCCCCAAGGAACCTTGTCTCCCTGTCATTTAGTTTAAGCTTCTGTTTTTCTTGCATCCCCATTTTTCTCATCATATTTCTGTTTGTTTTTATAGGTCCCGCTAGAGTCAAAAGTGGCTCATTGAGGATGGAGAATACAACAAATTTTGTTGCATAGACTGACTCAAAAAGGATAATCTGTCTGGAATCCTATCTGTATATTATACTTTGACAGTCAATACAGAAGAAAATATTATCACATAAAAGTTGTTTCAAAGAATCTCGAACCACAAAAGACTGCCTTTGGGCATTGTGAAGCTTCTAGCAGGTTAGAAATTTTACCTGGCATCCTATTGATTATGTTAACTGCACTTTTTATATTGCCTTGTATTTGGTAATGGGGAGATTGTTGACACGCACTGGGTACAAGTTATGCCTGTCAACTGAAAACTCTGTATATGGCCTACATGGAATTTGCCTAGCCATTTGACCATATCACAAGAGACTTTGCTTCCATGCAAAAAAAGTTTAATTTGAAAACTTTTAAAAAAAATAGAATACATTTACATTTTTTTCAGTTCTTCAAACAAACTTTAAATATAGATGGCATGCTTAGACAATACCATATAAACATCCTGTGTACCATATCTGAAGTTCCATTCTATCATTAGTTTTCCTTTGTACCAAATCAACAAATGATATTGCTGTGAATATTCAGACAAAAACACCAAGGTGTGTTTTGAGTTAGTTATCACACATTTAGCCATTGAAGCCATTCTTTTACTTAAATGATTGCTAGAAAAGAAAATCCCATCTGGTCAGCCCTTTCAGATCATACTCTAGCTTCTGGCTGCCTTGGGGGCTACTAAACAGACTTTCTTCTCTCGTTCTCAGAGAGATCACTTTCCTCCTTGCATTAACTTTTAAACTGCAGACTATAGCTTGAGCAACATTAATCTTTGTTTACATAAATATAATGAATATTCCCGCGCTACCTAACCTGAGAAAAAATGGGTTAGTTGCAGCAAACCCCGGATTGGTCAAACACTAGCCAAATAAAATTTATATTATAAAATCAATAAATGGTGTTGCACTCTAAGTGATAATAAACAAATATATAAGTGCTAAGTGACTACGATAAAGTGCTAAATATTTTGAATAATAAACTGCATAAAATATTGATAATAAAAATATACTTCAACAAAGCACAATGTAAACAATATACAGTCTAAAGTGCAAAGTCCTCAGAATATGGGTGATAATTTCCAATGTGCAATGAAAGTGCAAAGAATGCAAGGGGATAGCATCCGAAACAGTGCTGTCCCAAACAGAACAAAGTGCTGGTGCCAAAAGCGTAAATATTCAGATAATTGCTGGTGAATAAAGTGCAGGAAGCAGAGTGCTGTTTTCCAACTAACACGCGGTTTTAGTGTGATGGTGTAAATAAACAGTGTTTTTCTTCAGTGTGATCACACCTCAGGGTGAAATGGCTCCTTACCTTACCTTAAGGTTACAGCATAAACTAGCCAATGGTGGTCCGGTGTACTGTAATAGGTCACCCTAAGGATATCCTATAGATGGCAATGTGGTGTCCTGGTAGGTGGTTCTTATTGGGATATGTCTTCTTTATATAGATCGTATGGCAGTGGAAATCCTCCCAAAAGGACACATCAAATAATATAGAAAGAAAAAACAGGGAGTCCCAATAGTGAAGTATGTAACACTAGATGTTTATTTAAATAACAGCCAAGATGTGGTACTCACATAGAAGCAGGTAAAAACAATAAAACAAAAAATGAGCAGCGAGCTTGCGGCCTCACGTCACTTCCAGTGCCCGTGTATTCCAACGCGTATCGTCACGATCACGTGACTTCATCAGGGAATGACATGTGTTAAAAAAATTTTTGAGTTAAAATGTTACATTAAAATATTTTAGGAATACTGAGTGATGTACCTTCAGACCTCTGTGACACATGTACTGGTTCTTGCATTTAACAAGATAGCAGCCATGAAACTACAGGCATGAGAAGCTGTTGTTGGACCCTAACCCTAAAGGGAATATTTTTGTGTTCAGATATTTGAATCTAAATGTACTGTCTAAGAGCAGGGAGCAAATTGTATCTAAATTGAACCTGGGTTGGCACTGCCAACTTCTATTCCACTGTCCAATTAGGGCCTTTATGGCCAGCAAGGGAAGCTCTAAAGTTGGAACTGTGTCAAAGTTTTCATCACCCTCCCATCAAATGAGTGGGGAAGTTGTCCCTTGGCCCCAAAAAAAAAAGATTTAGAACTTAAGATGAGACTTGCAAGCACTGTATGCAATTAAGCAGTACATAGAAATTTTAGAAAGCTGACATTATTGTTTTACCTATGCAGAAATGATCAATTATAATGATGCTGCAAATTTTATTGATTAAAGACAAAACTGAAGAAATGTGAAAAAAATGCTCTCATTGTGCTTTGGTGTGGAGTATGACTCCTAATGTCCCAGCCTTTACAAAAATCCTCTATCTATAGTTTATACTGTATCAAACATATGTATCCAAGTCTTATGCCCCGTACACACGAGCGGAAATTCCACCAGCAAAAGTCCGATGAGAGCTTTTGGTCTGAAAATGCGACCTGTGTATGCTCCATCGGACTTTTGCTGGCAGAATTTCAGCGAACAAAAAGTTTGAGAGCATGTTCTCAATTTTTCGTAAAAAGTTCCGATCTGAAATTTCGATTGTCTGTACCAATTCCGATGCCCAAAATTCCTACGCATGCTCGGAAACAATTTGACGCATGCTCGGAAGCATTGAACTTCATTTTTCTCGGCTCGTCATAGTGTTGTACGTACCTGTGTTCTTGACGGTCGAAAGTTCAGCGAACTTTTGTGTGGCCGCGTGTATGCAAGCCAAGCTTGAGCGGAATTCCGTCGGAAAAACCATCCAAGATTTTTCTGACGTAAATTCCGCTCGTGTGTACGCGGCATTACATAAAGGTAGTTAGAATTGGCAGATGGTTAGTTAAACCCAAGAAGTATTAATAACTAGTCAGGGATACAGACAGGAGTTGTACTTACCATGCTTACTACATTCACCTCCAATTATCTGAATTTTGTAAAGGCCACTCTTAATATTAAAAGGACTCTTGACTGTAACTTAATTGTGGTTATTCATATCTGCGCTACAATTGGAGAAGATTTATTTACATTTATCAGACTATTGTTCTAATTACTGCGATTACAAATCTAGCTCATTACAAGGACCTATGGAGTATTTGGCATAAAAAGACCATCTATATATCTTAAATGAAAGCCTTAAAAAAACAATTTGAACTCAAATAAATAGTTTTTTTGAGGCAGAAATTGATTTATAGTTTATTGTTTGTACTTTCACTTCATACAATTTTTAAACTTCACATATTTTCACTGGTACACCGAGCAAATCCAGTGCTATGCCTTTTACAACCCTTGCATGATTTGCTTTACACCTAAATCAAGCTAAACTGTAACAAACTGTAACAAATAACCTATATGGAAATATGTATATGGAAGGCAACAATAAATGATTAAATAAATGTGTTTTGTGTCAAATGCCACAATATTATGGGCATCAGTACAGAAATGTGTAAACGTATGTGTGTTCAGGTGTGTATAAACGTAATGAAAACCAATTATTGAAAGACCTGTTAAACTAAACACTTGTATAATGGACAGCAGGATATGTGGCATTTGTGGTATATACCTGATTAAAAATACAGATGTGATGCTAGATGTTCATGTAATTTTGGTCTGTTATTTGAAAACCTCTCTTTGAAGCAATACAGTATTTATATATATATATATTACTGTGCAAAAGTAGGCAACTGTGAAGAAATGCTGTAAGAATGCTTTAAACTTAAAGGCAGAGCTGTACTTACCCTTCCTGTCGGGATTGCTGGACGCATTCCACCACAAACCCATCACCCGAGCAGTACGGGGTGGCTGTTGGCCACGGCACACTGTGACACGGACAGCAGTAGCCCGGTCACTATCAATCCACAGCCAGGATATTGGTACTTTCTTCACTTGCATTCTTGAAAGTGTTTGTAGTAATTTTTTAACTAACCAGGTGTGCCAAAGGGGCTGAGGCTATTCTTGGAGTTGAGGCATAGAACAGAGAACCCAAAATTTCCAAGTGGCTCCTTTGGGGGTGGCGCTACACCTATAACAGGCGGAAAAGCTGAGCTGAATACACCTGTAGTGAGGGGTCACAAGTTACTGATGCTTATATTGGCCTTGAAAGGTCATGATATCTGGTAAGAGGATATCTTTACTTTAATTACATCCTGGGGAGCATAAGGTTTAACACCTACAGTTGATCTTTAAGGACATCACTATTTTCTTTCACAACGAGGACTTTTTGGTGTTTTGGATCTTCTTTTTCACTTCAATTATCACTAAGTTTTGTGGATCACATGAATGGACTTTTATTGTTTATAAATATCTGTTTTATTTGCATATTGATTTTTATTATCACAATAATGACAGCACAACATTTTGGTTATTTTTTCCGCTAATGGAGTTGGAGATTTGGTCAGGATCAATAATGTCCTCAATGCTGATAAATACAAGCAGATACTAATCCATCATGCATACTATCAGGGAGGCATGTGATTGGCCCCAAATTTTGTTCTGCAACAGGATGACATTAAGAACTATCTTCAGTGTAAAGAAGAACAAGGAGTCCTGAAAGCGATGGTCTGGCCCTCACATAGCCCTGATCTCAACATCATTGAGTCTGTCTGGGATTACACGAAGAGACAGAAGGATTTGAGGCAGGCTACATCAGAAGATTTGTGGTTAATTCTCCAAGATGTTTGAAACAACCTACCTGCTGAGTTTCTTCAGTAGCTGTGTACAAGTGTACCTAGAAGAGTTGATGATGTTGGCCATATCAAATATTGATTTGATTTGGATTTCTATTCTGTTAATTTACTTTCCATTTTGTTCATTGATAAAAAATTAAGTATTAACACTTCTATTTCTGAAAGAATTCTGAATTTACAGTATTTTCTTTACACATGCTAAAACGTTTGCACAGTGGACAGTTAGGTCCATATATATTTGGACACAGGCCCAATTTTCAAACTTTTGGCTCTGTATGCCACCAGAATAAAATTTATTTGAATTTGAAGTGCAGACTGTCAGCTTTAATTCAAGGGGTTGAACATAAAATATCAAGTACAAATTCTAGGAACTGCAACCATTTTTATACACGCGCCCCCCCCCCCCCCCATTTTAGGGGCTCAAATGTAATTGAAAAAATAATATAATCATAAATACAATGTTCATTTTTAATATTTTGTTGAGAATCCTTTACTGGCAATGACTGCCTGAAGTCTGGAACCCATGGATGTTACCAAAGACTGTGTTTCCTACTTTCTGATGCTTTGCCAGGCTCTAGCTGTCTTCAGTGGTTCTTTGTGGGTCTTTTTTCTGCCTTTAGTTTTACCTTCAGCAAGTGAAATGCATGCTCAATTGGTTTGAGATCAGGTGATTTACTCGGCCATTGCAGAATATTTCACTTCTTTTCCTTCAAAAGCTCCTGGGTTGCTTTTGCAGTGTGTTTTAGATCATTGTCAATCTGTACTGTGAAGTGCTGTCCAATCAACTTTGCTGCATTTGGCTGAATCTGGGCTGGCAGTATATCTAAGCTCTGCAGAATTAATCTGGCTGCTTCTGTCTTCTGTCAGATCATCAATAAACACCAATGACCCAGTGCCACTGGAAGCCATGCATGCCCATGCCAACACACTGCCTCCACCATGTTTTACAGATGACGTTGTGTGCTTTGGATCATGAGCTATTCCAAGCCTTTTCCACTCTTATTTCTTCCCATCATTCTGGTACAGATTAATCTTAGTTTCATCTGTCCAAAGAACATTTTTCCAGAACTGGTATGGCTTTTTTAGATGTTTTTTGACAAAGTCTAATCTGGCTTTTCTATTCTTCAGGCTTTTGAATGGTTTGCACCTTGTGGTGAACACTCTGTTTTAGCTCTTGTGATGTTTTCTCTTGATTGTAGACTTTGACAATGATACGCCTACCTCCTGGAAAGAGTCCATCGCTTGTCTGGATGTTGTGAATGGGTTTTTCTTTACCATAGAGAGGATCCTACGATCATCCACCACTATTGCCTTCTGTGGACATCCAGGCCTTTTTATGTTGCTTATTTCCTCAGAATGTACCAAACTGTTGATTTGGCTACTCCTAATGTTACTGCTATCTCTCTGATGGAATTGTTTTATTTTTGAAGCCTTTTACTTTCATGGACAGCTCTTTTGAACACATGATGTAGGTTCACAGCAATAGATTCTAAATGCAAATACCACACTTATAATCAACTCCAGACCTTTTATCTGCTTAATTGATATCCATTATATAACTATAGCTTGAATATGTTTTGGTAGATACCTTAAAAATCTAAAATTGTGCCTGTGTCCAACTATATGGACCTATGTACTGTGTGTGTATATATATATATATATATATATATATATATATATATATATATATATATATATATATATTAAAATTAGATTATAGTTGCAGGTGACATTTCTAATGCTTTGATACTGAAGGTAATACTTTTCTACATACAACTTCCTGTTAGCCAGGTACTCCACTGCAGGAATAAACCAATTAACTAAAAAAACAAGAGAAATTGAAGTTATAGCTCTCTGATGGTCCAGTTACTACCACACAGGTTCTCTATTAAAATATCTAAAATAGAGCAAAATGATCCATTGTAAAGATGAGAGAACGTTTCTGCCCCAAGTTAAAATTTTCACAAGTTTTCCTTCATGAAGAGGACACTCTGCCTGGGACAGCTGAGAATTGAAGACCCACTGATTACTAGAAACTTTTAGATAGTAAATAAAGATGGTAAAAATGTGTATTTTTTAAATTTGGAAACGTTTTCAAAAGCCTAAAACCCTCCACTTTTTTAACTCTGTGAACATAATAGGGTTTAAAAAGTCTCCTAACTCAGTTCACAGGAGCATCGGTAGCAACTAACTTTACATTTGATGTGGATGGGGGAATTGCCTTAATTTTTTTAAATTGTATAGGCTACTGCAGACGAAATGAATACCCATTAACACTGGTTTTAATAAAACGGTGTCCTATTTTTAAAGCATCCCTTTCAAAGTACCCTATTAAAGCTTAAGGCATACAGGCTGATATCAACATAGTGCAGGGAACTTATGACCTCCAATGATCATCCTAGGGAACTTTAAAAATAAACTTATTGCTTTAAACACAAGGCAACTGGAAGGTCATGATGCTGATGGGTAATACAGTTGGCAAAATGTGCTAAGTTAAACTTACAAGTGAGGATGAAGTTGGAATAGATCAGTAGTGCAAATAACAGCAACTGAGAGTTGAGAGCTCCCTAAGGTCTCATTTGGGCTTTCAGCATAAGCACATTTTAAACATCCTTTACCTACAAACATTCACTAACAAACATATGTTAGCACAACAGTTAAGTTCTATTTATTATCCCAAGTGTAAACTTAGTCTTAAGTGTAGGGCTCCTATGTGTCTGTAAACAAGCTCAACATTTCTTTCTTGCCATCTGTTAATATAAGGTTATATCTTCCTAGAAATACATACTCTTAGGGGTATATTTATAAATGTTTTCACCTAAGATTCCTACAATGTTCACTCAGAAGTTGCACTTTTTCAAATTAAATCCAATTAAAAATGTGTGAAATTTTGCTGAAAACATTTATAAATAGACCCTTAACTGTATCTGATTTTTATAGTCATCTAATTAAATTTAATCACAAAAGATTATCAATTCCAAATGTATAGATTTAAAATTGTGATAACCTCAAATAAATAATTATTTTGAAATATGAAGGTCATGTAAATACTTATTTGCAATGTAACCATTTTAATGCTTACACCTTTTTCTTGTTACAAGTCTTGTACCAACATATGTTAAGATTTTTAACTTGAAATTGTCTTAAAATATCTTTCCCCTTTCTGTTCCACTCCAGAACTCTATTGCTGGCATGGGAGCATCTTTATGCATATCTGGAGTGCAATGCACTGGGCAATGTGGTTGAATTCTACTGTGGTTAAATGCTCACTTGTATTCAGACCCACCTTGCAACTGTTATAACAGGAAAATGGAGGTTGTTAGTACCATGTATATCTAGAAGAATTTATGTTTCTAAGACTCTAATTAGGCTTTAATTTTTTTTATGTTTTGTTTTTTTTAATTAAGGGGCAACTGTAATTGTTTTTGGGTTGGTGTGTTATAGCTTTTTTTATTCTCACAAAATCTTTGACAAAAAAACAGTTACTGTGTGTAGCTGCTATCACAGAGTATTATTTATTTATTTTGTACATTCACATCAGCCCCTGCCCTCAAGGAACTTACAATATAAGGTCCCTAACTCGCATTCATAAATACACATACTGGGGCCAATTTAGGCAGAAGCCAATTAACCTACCAGCACCACCACTTTCCTCCCAACTTTTTCCTTGATCACACATCCACATTCTTTTTGGTGGATGATGGAGCAAAAAAACATATAGGGACACATATCAACATATGAGTTCCTCTTTTACACATATCCCCAGTAACCGATCCATTTTATTGGGCCACACATCCTCCCACTCATACGAGAAAATGACTAGTGATATGCATATATGCTTTCATCAAAAAAGAAACAATTTACTATATCTTTCGCATTCACTGTCACTTGAATCTCGTTTCTAATTAGACATTATTGTTTGATGGTAGCTGTAGGTAGACCATAACACTAACTTTGCACAAATGTTTGCACAAATGTTTTTCACCACATGTGTACATGGTTCATTACCTTCTTTGCAAAGTTCTCATGTGTTTTGAGTTGATTTAAGAGCTGTGGTCTTCAAAGAGGTAGATCAGTTGTTTATTTCACATAGTAATTGGTTTAGTGAGATTGTAACTTATCCATTGATATAAACACATATATTGGATGAACCTGCCATATGGTCACTGCCAATACTATACTATGTATAGAAAGAATATTGACAGGTGCGCAAACACTGTATTTTGTCCCATTTTTATCTACCTCATATAGTTCTGCCCATACACTTGAAGACAATTCATCGAGAGATGTGATTGCTTCAAAGAAAGACGTTCAGCAACGTTAATGTTGTTGCTTGATTGGGATGAATGCATCCCATACGGAGTGATGCAAGGTTTTAAATGAGCGCTTTTGTGAAACTGGAGTGGCGGGGTTATCAGTGAGTGATAAGTTTCATAATCCTTTATATGCTGCAAAGATTAATATTCACACATGTAGGAATTGAAGCAAAAGCACTTATTTACACATAGACTCCTGCAAATCAGGAGAGTATTAGTCGCATCATTGCGACAGGACGCTAGTTTTCTGTCCAGCTTCCAATTCACATACGTTTTTACGTTTTTTGAAAGCTGAAATCATCGTGTATATACACATACACATATATATAAAGAATTGCTTTTTATTATTATTTTTATTTTTACCTTTATGTCATTTAAATTTTTTACATATATTTATGCACCATACACACATATTTAGTCTTTTTTTGTAGACACCGATAGTGGTGTTGGATGCACATCTTTTTACCACATGCATATAGACCTAATTCTCACTTTATACACCATTCACATTATACCGCAGCCACCAGTTCACATAGTTTGCCCATACTTGCACCTATCCGTATGATAATTTATACATTTGAACGTCAAATTCCAGCACCCATCTCATTCTTGTGATTTTGGAAAATAACAAATATGTTTTTTCGAAAACCTTGAAAAGAATTTTTTATCATTCATATATGTTGACATTTGTCAACATGAACACATTTCATTTATATATTCATGTCTTCATTAGTGATTCCACTATAGGACGCACATCCAATCACATTTATGCCAAAAAGATCCCACACAGACTAACGATCAGCTGTTCAGAATCAGATAATCAATATGTAGTCATGTGGTAGACAAATTATGTGTATATAAGTGGTGATCACTTTCGTACAAACCAGCTATGAGTAAGCGCTCTATGGGAGCGTGAAACGCGTTAGCGGTTATGCTGCATTATCCCAACAAAGCCATGTATGGATTTTAATCATGTTATTACTTTTTCAATAAAGAGGATTTTATTTTTTACTTTTCCAATCCGGAGTGCGGCTGTCCAGATTTTTCCATCACACACATATCATGTAAATACTTATTTGCAATGTAACCATTTTAATGCTTACACCTTTTTCTTGTTACAAGTCTTGTACCAACATATGTTAAGATTTTTAACTTGAAATTGTCTTAAAATATCTTTCCCCTTTCTGTTCCACTCCAGAACTCTATTGCTGGCATGGAAGCATCTTTATGCATATCTGGAGTGCAATGCACTGGGCAATGTGGTTGAATTCTACTGTGGTTAAATGCTCACTTGTATTCAGACCCACCTTGCAACTGTTATAACAGGAAAATTGAGGTTGTTAGTACCATGTATATCTAGAAGAATTTATGTTTCTAAGACTCTAATTAGGCTTTAATTTTTTTTTGTTTTGTTTTTTTAATTAAGGGGCAACTGTATTTGTTTTTGGGTTGGTGTGTTATAGCTTTTTTTATTCTCACAAAATCTTTGACAAAAAAACAGTTACTGTGTGTAGCTACTATCACAGAGTATTATTTATTTATTTTGTACATTCACATCAGCCCCTGCCCTCAAGGAACTTACAATATAAGGTCCCTAACTCGCATTCATAAATACACATACTGGGGCCAATTTAGGCAGAAGCCAATTAACCTACCAGCATTAAGGGTTTTCTAAAGTTGGAGTACAGCAAAATCTGTTTGCTTTCAGGTTGTCCCTGTCTAAATAAAACTTTATAAATATCCCTACTGAACAAGGAGGGAGTGACAGTGAAACACTAAGCTGTGTGTGTCATTTGAGCTTCAGCTACTGTACAGAGCTATACAGAGGAAATAAAACTAGGGAGGGATGATGAGTCCCTCTGCTTTACTCATTGTGCTATGGGTCCTTTGCACTTAAGCTATTAAACTCTGTAAATTCTGCCTCTTTCAGCAAAGCCATCATGATTAGCTTATCCTCATGACACATCACAGGAAGCACACCACAGGAAGCACCTACATGGTTAACAGAGGACAGAATTAAAATTAGACTTGGGAAATTTAACATTAATAAATCACCGGGACCAGATGGCTTGCAGCTGAGGGTACTTAGGGAACTTAGTCAAGTAATTGCCAGAACATTGTTCCTTATTTTTACTGACAGTCTACTGACTGGAATGGTACCAGCTGATTGGAGAAAAGCCAATGTAGCACCAATATTTAAAAAGGGCCCAAAATACATCCTTGGGAATTACAGACCAGTTAGCCTAACACCAATAGTATGTCAACTCTTGGAGGGGATGGTAGGGGACTATATACAAGATTTTAGTAATGAGAATGGTATCATTAGCAGTAATCAGCATGGATTCATGATGAATCGTTCTTGCCAAACCAATCTATTCACCTTCTATGAGGAGGTGAGTTGCTATCTAGAATGCCCGTAGATGTGGTGTACTGTATCTGGATTTTTCAAAAGAATTTGACACAGTTCCCCATAAACGTTTACTGTACAAAATAAGGTCCGTTGGCATGGACCATAGGGTGAGTACATGGATTGAAAACTGGCTACAAGGGCGAGTTCAGAAGGTGGTGATAAATGGGGAGTACTCGGAATGGTCAGGGGTGGGTAGTGGGGTCCCCCAGGGTTCTGTGCTGGGACCAATCCTATTTAATTTGTTCATAAACGACCTGGAGGATGGGGTAAACAGTTCAATCTCTGTATTTGCGGATGATACTAAGCTAAGCAGGGCAATAACTTTTCCGCAGGATGTGGAAACCTTCCAAAAAGATCTGAACAAATTAATGGGGTGGGCAACTACATGGCAAATGAGGTTCATTGTAGAAAAATGTAAAATAATGCATTTGGGTGGCAAAAATATGAATGCAATCTATACACTGGGGGGGAGAACCTATGGGGGAATCTAGGATAGAAAAGGACCTAAGGGTCCTAGTAGATGATAGGTTCAGCAATGCCAAGCTGCTGCTAACAGCAAACAGAATATTGGCATGCAATAAAAAGGGAATCAACTCCAGAGATAAAACAATAAATCCTGCTCTACAAGACTCTGGTCTGGCCGCACCTAGAGTATGCTGTCCAGTTCTGGGCACCAGTCCTCAGGACGGATGTACTGGAAATGGAGCGAGTACAAAGAAGGTCAACAAAGCTAATAAAGGGTCTGGAGGATATTAGTTACGAGGAAAGGTTGCGAGCACTGAACTTATTCTCTCTGGAGAAGAGACGCTTGAGAGGGGATATGATTTCAATATACAAATACCATACTTGTGACCCCACAATAGGGATAAAACTTTTTCACAGAAGGGAGTTTAACAAGACTCATGGCCACTCATTAAAATTGGAAAAAAAGAGGTTTAAAGTTAAACTACATAGAGGGTTCTTTACTGTAAGAACAGCAAGGATGTGGAATTCCCTTCCACAGGCGGTGGTCTCAGCAGGGGGCATTAATAGTTTCAAGAAACTATTAGATAAGCACCTGAACGACCGCAACATACAGGGATATACAATGTAATACTGACATATAATCACACACATAGGTTGGACTTGATGGACTTGTGTCTTTTTTTCAACCTCACCTACTATGTAACTATGTAATTAGCCTGGTAAACACATAAACAAAAGCCTAGAGCTCCACCTGTTGATTTGAAATAGATTATTATTAACTATTCATACACAGTATTTACCTGACTGAATATTGTTTATGAATGGGTAATATTTACTATTTCCAATCAGCGGATGGAGTTCTAAGTTCTTTTTAATGAAAACTTTTTTTAAGTCCTGAACATAACAAATAGTATGTACAGTAACTATATGTTATTAAATAAAAAAAAACAAAAAAAAAAAACGAAACAGCATTTTATGTTTCTCATGTTCCACAGTCAAGGCTCAGAGATGACACAACCAATCTCTAAGCCTCAGCACTATCAAATGGGGTGGTGGGCCTACTTAGGCCTGTGTATGTTTTTACATCTATAACGTCAAAATTGTCAACTATTAAGCGGCAAGGGTGAAAAGCATCAGTGGTGAGCAATCCAGTGTGAGGGTCAGCAGCATGTCTGTACCTTGAATAAAGTTTTCACCGACCAGTGATGTCATTATTGTGCATTTTTCTTGCCCATTTGGATACCCAGTATTTTGCCAAGTATAGGCAAGTAGGGAGCACCATCTGGGGGCACGCACTGCCAGCTTCTAAAAATGTAGCTTTTGCCATGTGGTGGTTACAGCACTTTTCATTTTGAGCACTTATTTAATTATATAAACCCCCAACAAAGCTCTTTCTTAGAGTGAAACATGTAGGGTAGTTTGCTTTTCTCAGCGAGTTTGGGTGCACTATCACATTTCAATATGGTATTTTGGTTGGTGGGAAGGGGTTTTATTTCTAAGTTGCTTTCATATCTCTTTTTTATCAGTGGGCAGGAGTCTGTGTTTTATTGCAGTCAGGACGCTTTTTAAGTCCAGAAAGAATGGCAGTAATAGATTTAATTTAGGAGCATAGAGTAGGGTGATTTCTATCAGTTGACTAGAACCCCTATGCTTCCTTTTTGTACTTCCTTTAGTTGTTTACTGCGGTACAGACAGAGCCACTAAGAGGAAATAGGGTTCAATGGTAAATTAAGGTAGATAGGTATCTCTCAGTTTACCCTTTCCTATAAGTAAAAAACACACATCAAACAAATCTACTTTAATAAAGTCCTAAACATTTAATAAAGTCCTAAACATAAAGTCCTAAACACCGTCACTAGGTTTCCCGGTGAGTGGGCAGGCGCGCCCTTTGAGAGTTAAAAATGTAAGTTTAACAAACTTTATGGATCATAATCTGTAAGCTGTAAATACAAAATTTTGGAACAGCTTTGACTTTGTTCATCCTAAATGGCAATGCCTAAGGTCCCTTTCAAACGGGTGGATAGAATTCAGTTTTTAGCTGCAGATAGATGAAGTTATCTGCCGCACCTAAACTCACATAATGCTTTCCTATGGCCCTATTCACACACTGCGTTTAGCGACGGTTTTGTTACATGGGGTTTCGTGCGGTTATAAGAAATAAATTTGACTGCATCCAGTACCGATTTAGCACAGCTATCTGTACATAGCCACAGGTAATCGCAGTGTACTATTTCACCTGTGGATAGATGCGACAACAAGGAAAGAAAAACAGGAAACACATAAGAAATGGCAAGAACGTTCCATCACAGCTAAACGCAGCCGCATGTAAACGTACGTAAACGCTGCTAATCACAATGTACAACTGCAAGTGATCACTGTGCCTGGAGTCTTGGAATTTCAAAATAACAACACATGCTTTTTACATAGGCAGAACAGCTGCTCGTGTGAAAGGGGCCTAAGCCTCACTACAGGTGACTGAGACCGCAGACTGGCAGTAAATAATAGTTTCTGTTGTCATTAAGATTATAAAAAAAAATAAAAACAAAAAGGAGTACCAAAAAGAACAAAGCCATGGAGCACAATTCATATTAACAGAATCAAAAAAATAAGATTGCTAAAAATAAGATAATGTCTATAAATATATATGTGTAAATCTTAAAGTATACAATTTCAGGTGAAATTCTTAATGAAACATTTATAAACAACTCATTTTCAATTCTACAATAAAAATACATACTTTTCTTGGCTCGACAGCCTAGAAAAAATATTTAGAAAAATGGGATAAAAGAGGTGACTATGGTAGACAAATAATAAAAATAGCTGCAAAAATGCCCTGAAGTAAATATTTATTTTACAAAGACCAGGGATCACAATGGAATTCGTTGTATGTCCCTAATATCTGAGAAGATGGCATGAATATGGTAACTGTGGTCTGGAAAAGGTTGTTTTAACTTTGTGACTTTCATAAGCAATGGTTTTATGTATGAGATTATCCAGTTATATGAAAAAGTTATCATGTACACAATGCCATGCACGTTTACATATATTACATTATAACTATACAGTATATTGTCTGATTCCACTTCTCATCAGGTTTTGCTTATCTTATAAGAAACAAATTTTGCAAAAAGGCCTCCCACTGCCTGGTAGGAAAAATGTTTTTGAAAAGGTAGAAAGCTGGACACTAAAGCCCTTGAGGACAAGGTGCAAGGTCAAGGTTTTGAAAGCAGGAGAAGCAATACACATACAATGTTCATATTAGCTTGACAATACTTCTACCATTCTAAGGTTGATAAATGTGTGTACTCATCTGTCTGTTCTTTTTATTATGTAAACATGAACCTCTCCATCTGTGCATACTGGTCACCCTGTAACTATAAAGAAAAGGCTATGATTTTTTTTAAGCAATATGTAAAGTATTACATGTAAATGTAGTCAGGTCCATAAATATTGGGACATCGACACAATTCTAATCTTTTTGGCTCTATACACCACCACAATGGATTTGAAATGAAACGAACAAGATGTGCTTTAACTACAGACTTTCAGCTTTAATTTTAGGGTATTTACATCCAAACCAGGTGAATGGTGTAGGAATTTCAACAGTTTGTATATGTGCCTCCCACTTTTTAAGGGACCAGAAGTAATGGGACAATTGGCTGCTCAGCTGTTCCATGGCCAGGTGTGTTATTCCCTCATTATCCCATAGACAAGGAGCAGATAAAAGGTCCAGAGTTCATTTCAAGTGTGCTATTTGCATTTGGAATCTGTCAACTCTCAATCTGAGGTCCAAAGAGCTGTCACTATCAGCTAAACAAGCCATCATTAGGCTGAAAAAACAAAACAAACCCATCAGAGAGATAGCAAAAACATTAGGTGTGGCCAAATCAACTGTTTGGAACATCCTTAAAAAGAAAGAACGCACCAAAAGACCCGGGAGACCACGGAAAACAACTGTGGTGGATGACCGAATAATTCTTTCCCTGGTGAAGAAAATACCCTTCACAACAGTTGGCCAGATCAAGAACACTCTCCAGGAGGTAGGTGTATGTGTGTCAAAGTCAACAATCAAGAGAAGACTTCACCAGAGTGAATACAGAAGGTTCACCACAAGATGTAAATCATTGGGGAGCCTCAAAAACAGGAAGGCCAGATTAGAGTTTGCCAAACAACATCTAAAAAAGCCTTCACGGTTCTGGAACAACATCCTATAGACAGATGAGACCAAGATCAACTTGTACCAGAGTGATGGGAAGAGAAGAGAATGGAGAACGACAGGAACTGCTCATGACCCAAAGCATACCACCTCATCAGTGAATCATGGTGGTGATAGTGTCATGGAAGGGCATGTATGGCTACCAATGGAACTGGTTCTCTTGTATTTATTGATGATGTGACTGCTGACAAAAGCAGCAGGATGAATTCTGAAGTGTTTCAGGCAATATTATCTGCTCATATTCAGCAAAATGCTTCAGAACTCATTGGGCGGCGCTTCACAGTGCAGATGGACAATGACCCGAAGCATACTGTGAAAGCAACCAAAGAGTTTTTTAAGGGAAAGAAGTGGAATGTTATGCAATGGCCAAGTCAATCACCTGACATGAATCCGATTAAGCATGCATTTCACTTGCTGAAGACAAAACTGAAAGGAAAATGCCCCAAGAACAAGCAGGAACTGAAGACAGTTGCAGTAGAGACCTGGCAGAGCATCACCAGGGATGAAACCCAGCATCTGGAGATGTCTATGCATTCCAGTCTGCAGGCTGTAATTGACTGCAAAGGATTTGCAACCAAGTATTAAAAAGTGAACGTTTGATGGATGATTGTTAGTTAATCTGTCCCATTACGTTTGGTCGCTTAAAAAGTGGGAGGCACATATACAAACTGTTGAAATTCCTACACCATTCACCTGGTTTGGATGTAAATACCCTAAAATTAAAGCTGAAAGTCTGTAGTTAAAGCACATCTTGTTCGTTTCATTTCAAATCCAATGTGGTGGTGTATAGAGCCAAAAAGATTAGAATTGTGTCGATGTCCCAATATTTATGGACCTGACTGTATATATCAATAAACAAACCAGTTACTTCTATATTTTTGCCAAAGTTTTCTCTCATCATAATACTGCATCGTTTGATTAACTAACTAGTGATATATGGTATGACACAAATCTGGCATGTTATGTTGAGAAATGAACTTACATTTATTTATTGCAGGTACTTATTTAGCGCAGTCAATTTATGCAGCACTTAACATATACAGTATCTCACAAAAGTGAGTACACCCCTCACATTTTTGTAAATATTTTATTATATCTTTTCATGTGACAACACTGAAGAAATTATAATTTGCTACAATGTAAAGTAGTGAGTGTGCAGCTTGTTTAACAGTGTAAATTTGCTGTCCCCTCAAAATAACTCAACACACAGGCATTAATGTCTGAACTGCTGGCAACAAAAGTGAGTACACCCCTAAGTGAAAATGTCCAAATTGGGCCAAATTAGCTATTTTCCCTCCCTAGTGTCATGTGACTCATTAGTGTTACAAGGTCTCAGGTGTGAAGGGGAGCAGGTGTGTTAAATTTGGTGTTATCACTCTCACTCTCTCATACTGGTCACTGGAAGTTCAACATGACACCTCATGGTAAAAAACTCTCTGAGGATCTGAAGAAAAGAATTGTTGCTCTACATAAAGATGGCCATAAGAAGGCTATGAGAATATTGCCAAGACCCTGAAACTGAGCTGCAGCATGGTGGCCAAGACCATACAGCAGTTTAACAGGACAGGTTCCACTCAGAACAGGCCACGCCATGGTCGACCAAAGAAGTTGAGTGCACGTGCTCAGCGTCATATATCCAGAGGTTGTCTTTGGGAAATAGATGTATGAGTGCTGCCAGCATTGCTGCAGAAGTTGAAGGGGTGGGGGGTCAGCCTGTCAGACCATATGCCACACACTGCAGAAGCACTGACGTACCTGTATGCCCTTTTGCCCATCCGTGCCATTCTGCCGACGTATATCATCGTGCAGCAGTCGGGAATCCGTTAAATGTGAGCATTTGTTTCCCAAACATGATATCATAGTGGTATATGTATAGGCTACTATCAGCTGTTCAAAACACACTTCTTTTTTTGCAAAAAAAAACAAGCAGCCTAAACAGCACTGTTGCAGATATGCAAATTAAAAAAATAAAAGGTAAGCCTTTATCTCCATATCCAACTTTGCCTAGAGATACAGTGACACTGTTATAGAAAAGGCAGTTGTCTTTGATGTACAGGCTTTAATGGACAGCTTGGCTTCACCTGTTGTATGCTGTTTGAGAGGCAAGATGGAGCCATCCAGTTGGAGAATTTATGGGTATCTTTATAAAGGCCTAAGCAGAGTTCTTGTATATACTCCAGAATGTATATTTTGCATATTTGCATATACTCCAGAATGTTATGAGGAGTAATCAGATGAATTGCAATTAATTGCAAAGTCCCTCTTTGCCATGAAAAAAAACGAAAAAAAAAACATTTCCACTGCATTTCACCCCTGCCACAAAAGGACAGGCTGACATAATTTTAGCGATTCTTTCGTTAACACAGGTGTCAACATTGACGAGGACAAGGCTGGAGATCACTCTGTAATGCTGATTGAGTTAGAATAACAGACTGGAAACTTTAAAAGGAGGGTGGTGCTTGAAATCATTGTTCTTCCTCTGTTAACTATGGTTACCTGCAAGGAAACACATGCAGTCACAGGCAAGGATATTGCTGATACTAAGATTGCACCTAAGTTAACCATTTATCAGAACAACAAGAACTTCAAGGAGAGAGGTTCAATTGTTGTGAAAAAGGCTTCAGGGTGCCTGAGAAAGTCCAGCAAGTGCCAGGACCGTCTCCTACAGTTGATTCAGCTGTAATATAGGGGCACCTTCAGAGCAGAACTTGCTCAGGAATGGCAGCAGGTAGGTGTGAGTGCATCTGTGTGCACAGTGTGGCGAAGACTTTTGGTGGATGGCCTGGTGTCAAGAAGGGCAGAAAAGAAGCCACTTCTCTTCAGGAAAAATATCAGGGATAGACTATTCTGCTAAAGGTACAGGGATTGGACTGCTGAGGAATGAGGTAAAGTCTATTTCTCTGATGAATCCCCTTTCCGATTGTTTGAAGCATCTGGAAAAAAACTTGTCCAGAGAAGAAAAGGTGAGCGCTATATCAGTGTCATGCCAATAGTAAAGCATCCTGGGACCATTCATGTGTGGGGTTGCTTCTCAGCCAAGGGAGTTGGCTCACTCACAATTTTGCCTAAGAACACAGCCATGAATAAGGAATGGCACAAAAACATCCTCCGAGAGCAACTTCTCCCAACTATTCAAGAACAGTTTGGTGATGAGCAATGCTTTTTCCAAGTATAATGGTGCACCTTACCATAGGGCAAAAGTGATAACTTGGTGGCTTGTGGAACAAAACGTCAAAATTTTGGATCCATGGCCAGGACACCCCCTAGACCTTAATCCCATTGAGAACTTGTGGCCAATCCTCAAGAGTCGGATGAAAAAAAAAAAACCCACAAATGCTGACAAATGCCAAGCATTGATAATGCAAGAATGGGTTGCCATCAGCCAGGATGTGGTCCAGACATTGATTAAGAGCATGCCAGGGTGAATTGTAGAGATCTTGAAAAAGAATGGTCAACACTGCAAATACTGACTCTTTGCATAAACTTAATGTAATTGTCAATAAGAGCATTTAGCACTTATGAAATGCTTGTAATTATACTTCAGTATACAATAGTAACATCTGACAAAAAGACCTAAAAACACTGAAGCAGCAGACTTTGTGAAAATTAATATCTGTGTCATTGTCAAAACTTTTGGCCAGGGCTGTATGTTAACTATAAAAATAAGCTTATCTTATTTACTACCCTTTGGTCTGCTAAACATACAGTTTGAACAATTCTGTCATATCTGTTCAAGAAATGCAACACATGCCTGTTGACTATGTAAGAAATCCAGAGTTGTCTTTTGCACTCTTCCTATGTTATCTCAAGCAGTCTAATTAGCCCTTTTGGCTTTCGTCTTGAACTACAGCATAATTCGTATCTATATTGTAGGGATGAGGAACATTTAGGGACAATAAAGAATTGGAATAGAGTCCTATCCAACCAGAGCAACACAGGAATAAATTCAAGGGAATGATGTATAGTTCAGACATTTAGCTAAACAGTTTAGCATGAAACCGCCTCTTGCCATTACCGATTTTAGTATGGATGTATACATGTGAAAACCTCAGTCAATGCTGATCCTTGGGCTATACGCACTGACATGTCCCCCCCCCCAAGAGGGCTTAATCATAGGGGTCTAGGTTTACTTAAACAGTGGTACACACTCTTGTTAGTGAATGGGACCACAAGTGTCTTATCTTAATATGCCCCTACTTGTCTGACAAAATCTCATAACCATCAATGATGGAATGTGTTCTTGCCTTCTGCAACTAGTCAGGTTCTATGTGGCTAGTAAAAAGATGTGACCAAGACTATCAAAAATGTGAAGGCATCAAATTTTATAAGCCCCAATATTCTTTTCTGCATTGTAACATTACTACATTACAAAGGTATAGAACACACCACATTGTCATTTATTATGATGTGCACTTTGAAAGGCATGTTGTGTCTATGTAAATCCTAACAATCAATTTTTCTTATTTGCTCCTTTTTGGTCCAGTGGAAATATTTTGCTACAGTATATCTGTTTGCAAAGTGCAAAGAAACTGCCAGAAATCTTGTAAGCTGATAACAGTCAGCAGAAGCAGAGTACAGAGAAAGTTATTAGCAAACACTGTTCTAATTTCTCTCTGTGGACTACAGAACACTCCTCCTCCTAAAACACTTTCTGTCCTGGGTTGACAAATACACTATGGGGGGTATAGATACACTATGTTGAGTGAGTAGTGTAATCTCAGGAAGGGAACTATTTTACTGACAGGATCACCAAATTGGTTTAGTTAGGTTTTAAATTATATTAATAATATTTTATAAGATTAGACAGGGTAAAAGAAAATTAAGCTATCACACTGAATATACAGAATGTAAATCAAACATAATGAACATGAATGATTGCCAACCCAGGAATGTGAGAAATGAACACAAATGAGGTTATTTGTAAAGTCCTATCTGAAGAGGGTTATCTGTTAAGAGGCTAAACAAGGGGGCGCAGTGTATTTTCAGCAGAAATTTAAGACAATACTTTGTTACGAAAGTTTTTAACATTTATCACTTGAAAGACGTTCCTGAGTGTTAAGTAACAGGAAGCCTAGCATTCCTAATTCCTCTTCAATTACCTCATCCAGCTGGACCCAAAATATCATTCTTCTGAGGACACAAATTAGTCATTTTCCCAATGACATACTGTGTCAGATAAGGTTTTCTTTGCTCACTGGAGAGAGGAAGTGGGATTTGTGACAGCAGTAAAGTATTATGTCTGCATGACACAAGACTGTTGTTTAACATGTCAAAGAACTACACATTAATTTTAACAGAAATTTAAAACAAATGCACACATTTCTGATGTTACTGTAGATAAAATATAATGAACACCCTAATAATGTATAACAGAACATATTTGAATGCATTTAAATTACAAATGTAAAGTAGGAAACAACTGACAAAGTAAAGAAAGCCATACTATTCCATGAAAAATGTATAAATGTAATTTTCTAAAATAAATTAAAAATGTTTTAAAATACATCATAACAAATGCTAACAAGAGTTGGTTTAATCATTTTAACAGAAAAAAGACTAGATCTGGGTATGTGCACCACCTTAAAAAAAGAATAAGGTAATAAGAGAAAGCAAACCTAATACATTTTTTCAAACCCTCCATATATATATAAAAAGGAAAGTGATGGTGCTGATGTAAATTAACCATGGCGGCTCAACACTGATATGGTCTAGAACCAGTTCCCAAAAACATTTGAATAAAGCATGTGGACCAGATGGCTTACACACAGAAGTCATCAAAAAATGTAGTTCAGTTATTTTCTTAAGTTCTTCTCATATTATAGGAAAGACATTTCTTGTATTAGTAAAGGGCCACATACAAGGATAGCTGCAGGAAATTTTTTATCCTGGGCAATAGCCAGCATAGTTTTATCACACGACATTTTTTAAAAAATAAATACTTTAATTCTCTATGAGTAAAAAAGCAGAAACTTAGACAATGGGGTGGCTGTGGTTTCTTCAAATTGTATACTTTGTTAAAGTATTTACTTAGAAATAGCTAAATGTCTACATTAATATCAATTTGCTTAGATGACTCGTATATTGATAGTAAACTGGCTTAAACCTAACCTCTACTCTTGCTCAGTTGTACAGGCTTCCAACCTGTACTCAGATTGCTTATTCTGATTTTACAGCTTCTGACAGTGGAGATTAGAAGCTGCAGCAAGTCAGATAGAGCCCATCTCATTTCCTGGCTGGAGAATGTCAAGCATCGTCCAGACTTACTCTCTCTGGCTTACCCTCATTCACTTGATTTCAGTTCTTTCAATTATGAAGTCTTGGCATCATATGTGGCCATTACTTGGGAAGTCTACTGTTTTCAGAAAGCTTTGCAGAGACCCTTTCACTAGCCATGATATCATTGGGTCCAAAATAAGGTAATTAAAAATAGAAAGGTTTTAATTTTCGTTTCCATTAGCATGCATTTACAAAGGTAAGGAGGCTAAACCAGGGAAAAACAAAATATGAGCATATTATAATTCATCTTTAAAGATCACATTCAGACAGTTGTGTTTCACATACTAAATCAGGGGTATTTTCTGAATACAGTGGGCCTCAGTGCAAGATCATAAGTTGGGCCCCCTTCCTCGAGAAAAGAAATTGGCACATGTTTAAGTATTAGGATTAGAAAATGTAGATGACTATTCTTATTACAATTTATTATTATTTATGTATGTTCCAATTAAACTGACTATTGTCATTCTCATAATGAAATTATGACAATGCTTAAAGTTGTGCTCAAGTATTTTGCTATATGTGTTAGATAAATGAAATGTAAGACTCAGCATTTGTAATGCAGGGAAACAATTGAACTTAAACTGCCCACTAAAATAAGTCCATGTGCTATAAAACCTATAGCACTAGCCAAAAGGCATTCCTGGCACTGAGCTGAGTGACAGGCAGTAGAAGTAGAGAACTATTGATGCAGAGGACACATGGAGGAAGCCACTGAGGAAATAGAAGCTCGATTCACATGGTCCTGGGGTAAGCACTGCCTCAATCTGTTTGTGACCCTCTATATGTAGCAAGAGGGAAGAATAAACTTATAGTTACTCAATTTGTCTTCTCAACATGTGTTTTATGTTGCAATATACAGTGTCCTGTCTTTTGTCTTATTCATTATAAATCCTACACAGTGCCAGTGACTTTATTAACCATAAACATTATGCTGGGATTTAAGGACCCTAAACAAGAAATTCCAAAATTAAATGAAAATCTCAAAATACCCTAAAACAAAGGCCTACTGTTTTTTGTAAAGGAAAGCCTTGCAGAAAAAAAATAGTTTACCCTAAAAAGGTCCTACCAACATCCAATAAAAACTCTAACCCTCAAATTAATAAAACCCCCCAAAAAATGCCACCTGAAACAAAGGTTCACTTTTTTTCTTTTCAAATATTTTATTGGTAATTTACAAGCAGCTGTTTCATAAAATTCAATACATGGTACAGTATGAATATTCAACAGTGCATATAACACTAGGGAAAAATAACATGAACATAAAGAAAACTAGATGGTATTACAGAAGATGGATACTCAGTCAGGTAACACACTGATTTAGCATAACTAAAGATGCGAATAGTGAAAGGGAACCAGGTCCCCAGTTTCAATATATTAGAATGCCAGCTGTTCCCAAAGAACACTGGCGGGGAAGTCACTGGGATCATCTCATGTGACAGAGTACATTACCAATATTTAGTAGTGGAAGGTAAGATGGAGGAGAAAAAGGATGGAAGGAAGAGTAGCAGTGAAGGGAAGGTCTGAAAGAAAGGGGTGTGAGTTAGAAGAGTAGGGGGGAGGGGGGACCGGCCAGACCACACGGGCACGAGTGCAAGTTCGAAATCCTAAAATGATGCTAGGACACACTCAAGGTAGCAAGAGGTTTTCGTCAATATCTGTGGGCAAAAAGTGCTCAACCCAAGGTCGCCAAGTTCTGGAGTGTTGGGGGACTTTATCTAGGATTTTCACTTCAATTTTGCTATGTATCATTGCTTAGGTGATCCTATTCTTCATTTCGATTATGTTAAGAGTGGGTGTTTTCCAAGCCTTAGCAATTGTCTGCTTGGCTGCGGTGAATAAGTGAAGGAGGAGACGGAGTTGTGCTCTGGTATAATGTTGAGGGAAAAGGTTAAGAAGGGCTACAGCTGGGCTAGGATGTAAGGTGACTTGATGGAGGGTGGATGCCATCCGGAATACTGTTGCCCAGAAGCGCTGCACCAATGGACATGTCCACCAGATGTGTAGGTGTGTGCCTCTGTCTCCACACCCTCTGAAACAGTTTGGAGAAAATTCAGGTAGAAATTTAGCGATTCTAGCTGGGACTAGATACCAGCGTATTAACACTTTGTAATTTGCTTCTGAGGCAACAACATTTTGGGATGAGTTTTTTGTATTGGACCAAATGGTCATCCAGTCGTCCACCTCGAGGCTAATATTTAAGTCCCTTAACCATCATTGTGCATAGGTGGGGAGACTCGAGGGTGACAATGTAAGGTGGGTATATAGACGAGAAATAGCACCTGGGGCATGCGGGTCAGAGTCGCACATATGTTCGTATTCAGTTAGAGCATCAGCCCAGAGTTAGATTTTATGATAGTTTGAGCAAAATGCTTAATTTGGAGGTAGCGGAAGCACTCTCTGCTGGGGAGCTGTGCTTGCACCTGGATACTTGGAAACGATTTTATAGAGTCCCCACTAGTTAGATCGCAAATGCGAGTCAGACCCGCCTGGACCCAGGCCTGGAATGAGGCTGGTTCTGTGTAAGCTGGATAAAATTGAGGGTGACCTAAAAAGGACAGAAGTGGGGAGTGTGGGGAGATCAACTTAAAGGGGATCTTCAATCTATCCCATAGCTTAAGTGTGTGTTGTGTTAATGGGTTAGTTATGGGTCCCCGTGCTGTTGTGGGGAGCCATAACAAATTAGATACAGTAATCTGGTGCAGATCAATGGCCTCAAGGCTAACCCAGAGTGGTATTTCAGCTTTAGAGTGGTATAAAATTGACTGGGCCAGTCGGGCTGCGTGATAGTAATGTAAAAAGTTGGGTATACCAAGGCCGCCGCTGAGCTTGTTACGGAGTAGAACCGGTCTCGCAACTCTGGGCCTAATGGGGCCCCAGATGTATTTGAAGATTTTGTTTTGTATGATCCTATGGTAATAGGGGGGGCTGTGATAGGGAGCACTCTATATAAGTACAATAATTTTGGCAACAAGAACATTTTCACAGCCGCAATGCGTCCGAGCCAGGAGACACATAAAGGTAGCCAAGAATTAAGTAGAGAAGATAGTTGGGTAAGCATTGGGAGATAATTGGATTGGAACAGATTGGATGGGTCCTTAGTCAGTTTGATCCCTAAGTAGGGAATAGATGAGGAGGACCAGTGGAAGGGAACATTTTTGCGCAACATTTCGAGATCAGCTTGTGGTAGAGACACGTCAAGAGCTTTTGATTTGGTTTGGTTGACTTCTAGTCCGGATACCTGAGCAAATTTATCTAAGGTGTTCATAAGGTTTGGTAAAGTAGTATGGGGTGATGTAATAAACATTAGTGCATCATCAGCGAAGAGACACAATTTATGCGATACTGAAGCTACCTCTAAACCTCGGATATCAGGGTTAGCTCTGATCAGGGCTGCTAAAGGTTCGATCGCAAGCGCAAACAACAAGGGGGATAAGGGGCAGCCCTATCTAGTTCCACGTGAGATAGGGAAGGGTTCTGAGCGAAATCCTGAATAGTGCACGTATGCCTGTGGGTGGTTATATAGGGCATTGATCCAGCCTAGGAAGTGCGGGCCGAAGCCCCAGCGTTGGAGGATATAAAATAAATATGGCCAAGAGACTGTGTCAAAAGCCTTCCGTATGTCTAGGGAGAGGAGATGCATCGGAATTTTACGAGAGCGGGCCAAGTGTTGTAGGAGAATTACACGCCTGATGTTATCGCTCGCTTGTCGTTTAGGTATAAAACCTACTCGGTCTTTATGTATCAGTCCTCCAATGATAGGATTAAGGCGTAGGGCTAAGATTTTGGCTAGGATCTTAATGTCCATGTTTAGAAGTGAAATTGGCCTGTAGTTGGACCATAATGTATTGTCAGTGTTTGGTTTCGGGATCATTGAAATGAGCGCCGTCAACGTGTCTCTACCAAAAGAGTGTTGTCTGAGTATGGCATTAAAAGTATTGGTAAGAAGGGGAGATAGTTCTGTAGCAATTTTTTTATAATAAAGACTAGGAAGGCCATCTGGACCCGGACGCTTATGGGGTTTGAGAGTTTTGATGGCTGCCAGAACTTCTTCTGTTGTGATCGTACTTTCCATCAACCCACGATCGGCTTTAGACAGAGTAGGAATAGGCAAGTTATGGAACAGCTTCTCTGCTTGGCGCAACGGAAACGCTGCTTTAGGCTCATAGAGATTTGCTAGCTGTTTACGGAACTCCGAGAGAACCTTGATTGGATTCCTAGTGGTTGTATCCTTAGCCAATCTGAGTCTAATGGGAACACGAGCACGATTCGGTCTGCGAAGGCATAAAGCCAGATAGGTGTCTGGTTTATTTGCTTTGGTGTAGATCGTGTGGTTGGATCTGCGAATAGCCTTATCAGCCGTCTCAGCGAGAACTAAATCTAATTCTAGTTTAGTTTTTTCTAATGTTATTTTTTTTTTTTTAACTGTTTATTTAAGATTTTATAGAGAAACAACAAAGGAAATGAGAAAATACATTCTCAGAATACATTCAGTATAACAAGTGGATGCTCAAGATCAAATGTACATGTAATATCCAAAATACATATAAATGAGTATGTAAATAATCATCCAAATATATAATGGTTATATAAGAAAGTCAACTGAAGAGTAACTATGCAGTATTTATGTTCAGTTCTTGTTGTAACTTGAGTAATGCTTGGTATCAGTTGGTAATCACAAATGTAGATCTGTGCTATCAAAATGTGTTACTAGGTGCACAATGCTAACAAATGTGTATTACCCACAGTATATCGGATAGGGAAATAGAGGATGCTTCGGGGGTTTAAAGTCAGGACAGGCAGTCCAGATTTATGCTTTTGGAGTCCATGAGCCATGGTTCCCAAGTATTGTAAAACTTTGCGGTGGAGAGCTTGGCCTTGGAGAAGAAGTATTCCATTTTGAGTTGGTTATTTAAGGTGGTAATTACGTCTTGGAGAGAAGGAGGTTGAGGAGATTTCCATTTTCTGGCTATCGCCAATCTTGCAGCAATAAGGATGTGTGTGGCCACGGTTTGAAATTGAATAGGCCACGTGGGAATTGCTAGGCCAAGTAGAAAATCCACTGAGGATAAGTCAGTTGACATATAGGTGATTGAGTGGAGGAGAGTTTGCATTTGTGTCCAAAAATTTTGTAGAGTTGGGCACTCCCACCAAATGTGGAGTAGAGTACCTGGCAGACCGCAGTTTCTCCAGCACAAGTGAGAGGTATTGGGGTAGATCTTAGAAAGTCTGGTAGGAGTATAATACCATTGTTGAAATAGTTTTTGCAATGACTCCCAGTGTGTAATACAGTGAGAGAGTCTCAAGGGAAGCGATAATGCTTTGTACCATTGGTTCAGTGAGAGGAATGAGGTAATGTGCGTTGACCAGAAAGTTATTTGTTTCTGGATGGAGTCATCAGATGATTGTGAAAGGAGATCATAGATGTGTGAGATACCTTTCAGTTGTTTATTGGGAGAATCGTAGAATTGTATCAGGGGGTGTAAGATGGTGTCTTGTGTAATCCAATGGGTTTTTGTAAGCAAAGATCTAATTCTGAGGTATACATAGAACGTATTTGTAGAAAGGCCATACTTGGTTTGGAGATTTGCAAAGGACAGTAAGCCATCTGAGTTGAAGAGGTTTCCTATAGTGTCGATACCCGCATTTATCCATGGTTGTAATTGTATATCCGGGGTGATGAGTGAAATGGAGTTAAGTGATAAACGCGACAGGATCGCTTGGGGTATGCCTTTTAACATTTGCGGGATAGCTGACCATACTCTCAAGGAGGCTGTAATTGTGTCTAATGGGAAATGTCCAGGCGTTAGATCTAAGAGTAAGGCACTAAGGAACAGTTTTGGGTCTTTGGTTAGTATTACTGATTCTATTTGTTTCCAATTGGATTGAGTAGATGATGTCCACCAGCTTTTAAGTTGATCCAGCAGAACTGCTCAGTAATATAGGCGTATGTTCGGGGCTCCCATTCTTCCCATTCGTGATGGGGTCATCATATTGGCTTTTTTTATCCTGGGGTGTTTCTGTTGCCATATAAAGGTATTAATAAGAGCTTGGATAGTTCTTATGTGTACAGGCAGGAATGGAATAGGTAACGTCCGGAAAATGTATAAAATATGTGGAAGCAGAAACATTTTGGCTAGAGCAATTCTACCCTCCCAAGACACAAAAGGATGGTGTATTTCTTTAGATATACGTTTAAGCTTTTCTATGAGGTCTGCTAAGTTGGAGTGTAGGAGAGTTCTACTAGGTGAGGTTAGGCGGATTCCTAGGTACGATATGGTGGAGTCGCGGGACCATGAGAATGGAGAGTGTTGTGTAATGTATTGTATATCATGTTTATCCAAGCCCAGAGCTAGCATAAAGGACTTACTATGATTTATTTTATATAAAGATATGGCACTGAATTGGTCAAGGATATGTTGTATTTCAAGGAGAGAGTGTTTTGGGTTTGTAAGGGCAATTATGACATCATCCGCATATAGGCCGATTTTATGTTCTGTGGTGCCTATATTTATGCCTGTGACCATGGGTGTGGAGCGGATCTTTTGAGCCAGGGGTTCCATGATCATGGCAAATATTAATGGGGATAGCGGGCACCCCTGTCTTGTGCCATTTGTGATGTTAAAGGGATTAGAGACAACCCCTGAGGTCCAGACTTTTGCACTTGGGGATGAGTATAGGCTAAGAATGGCATTCAGAAACATTTCAGATAGACCAAATTTGCGTAGGACAGCTTCGAGGTAAGTCCACTGCACTCTATCAAATGCCTTCTCTGCATCCAGAGATAGGAGCAGAGAAGGCGTTCTGGTGTGTTCCACCCATTGTATGATGTCTATGAATCGTCGGGTCCCGTCTGAAGTTTGTCTGCCGGGAATAAAGCCGACCTGATCAATATGTATGATTTGGGGCATAATCAAGGAGAGGCGGAGGGCTAAAAGTTTTGCATAGAGCTTTGTTTCTGTATTTAATAAGGATATGGGTCTGTAATTTGCCGGGGATTCTGATGATTTATCCGGTTTAGGAAGTGTTACTATTAGGGCTTCCAGAGATTCCCTAGGGATTTTCCCAGAGGATGCATAGTGATTATATGTGGTACATAAATGAGGGGATAAAATATCATTAAAGTGTTTATAGTATTCATTGGGGAATCCGTCTGGACCCGGGGCTTTGTGGAGGGGGAGGTTTTTGATGGCTTTGCGAACTTCATCTTGGGTGAAGGGGGCTGATAAGGCTGTAAGTTGTTCGCTGGATATTGAAGGTAGTTGTATAGAGGAGAGAAAAGCATTTATATCTTCGGTGCATGGAGGGGTGGTATCGTTTGCATCTTTTAAATTGTACAATTTGGCATAAAAAGATGCAAATGTGTTAGCTATGTCTAAAGGGTTTGTCATGCGTGCGTTTTGCGGATTTAGAAGGAAGGGAATTTTCGATTGGATTTGTTGTTTTTTAACCTGTTTTGCTAGGAATGCTCCGGCTTTGTTGCTTAGTGAGTATGATTGTAGTTTTAATCGTTTGACGTAATAGTCAAACCTGCGATGTAGGATTTCTCCTAATTTGTATCTTTGGAGTTTAAGTTCATTAGTGGTTATTTGATTGGGTAAGGCTTTATTTGTTTGTTCTAGGAATTTAATCTGACGTAATAGTGAGTCTATCTCATTTGATTGTCGTTTACGTTCTTGAGCTCCAAACTTGATAAGAATACCTCGTAGAAAAGCTTTGTGGGCCAGCCATACCATGGATTGATCCTCAACAGATTCACAATTCGTTTTGAAGTAGTTCCCTAGTTCGGATTTGATCTGTTGCTCATAGCGTTGGTTAGTTAGGAGAGATGAATTCAATCTCCAAAGTGTGTGGTTTGTCGGTCGAGAGTGTGGGAACAATTTAATAGATATGGGGGCGTGGTCTGACCAAGTAATGACACCTATGCGAGATTCGGAGGTAGCCAATAGGATTTTTTTGTTTGTGAGGAAAAGATCAATCCGAGAGTAGGAACCACTAGTAGGAGAATAAAATGTATAATCGCGTTCAACGTCATGCATGCATCTCCAAGGATCGTATAGGTCCTCGTTGTTTATAAAGGATGTAAGGGCTGACGGTTGCAGTCTGTCAGGGTTTGTGGAGTCTAATGAGGGGTCGATGATAGCAATAAAGTCACCACAAAGTACCAATGGAGTGTTTTTGTATGGCTGAAGTCTATCCTTTAATTTTTTGTAAAATGTTCTCTGGGAGGTGTTGGGTGCATAGACGTTCACTAAAGTCAGGGGATGATTATTGAAAATGGCTGAGAGAATTATGAATCTGCCATCATCATCCGTTTCCACATTTTGTAGTGTAAAGGATAATTTGGTGCTGATAGCTATCATTACTCTGCGTTTTGGGAAGACGCCTCCTTCCAGAGGAGGTTTCTCTTAAATGGTAAATTAAGCCCTTTGGCATTGAATGATGTAATATTGATGGACATATTAATAGGTTTTAGAGGTTGGACTGCAGTATTTGAACGAGATTATAGCCCCCTATACACTGTATTAGTAAGAAGTCTTTTGGGATATCGCAAGTTGAAAATTATAGCTAAGTCACAAATATATGTTAATGTCAAGAGCACCACAATTGTGGTGTAGTTCACACTACGTAACTTATGTTATGCAAATACGCAACAAAAACAACATATGCAACAAAGAAATGAAATAAAATAAATATATCAGAGGATAAATTGAGTGAGGAAACTGTAGATGGTAATGTTCACCTGAGTGTGCCTTGCACATTATTCAGTTGGGGGTAAGGTGGAAGTCGTACGTGTCGCTCAGGCAGGGTATCTCCATGCTAGGGACAAGCACCTCTTGGATGACGATTATCCTTTGTATGCGTGGTTTGGTTTAGGTTGCGGAGGATATGAAGAAATGGCGTGGTTGCTCGAGGCTGGGGATGAGGCAGAGATGGGTAGAAGGCCCCAGTTAGTTAGCTTTTTGTAACCATCTTTAGGTGACAGGATTGGGATGATTTTTTGTTTGTACGTGACCAATAGTTTGGTGGGGTAGCCCCAACAGTAGATTATTTTCCGTTCTTGGAGGATTGATGTGATAGGTGCGTATGACCTGCGTAGCGCCATTGTGGCGGGAGAGAGATCCATGAAAAGAGACAGTTTGGAATAGGGTGCAGGTAGAGATTTAGTGGCTCTGGCTGTATAAAGAATTTGCTCTTTTATATGAAAGAAAAGAATTCTGGCCAGGACGTCCCTGGGTGTTTCTGCAGGTAGGTGTTCTGGTTTTGAGATTCTATGTGCATGATCGATGAGCAGGTCGCGAGGAGGAATATTTGGAAGAAGAGTGGAGAAGAGCTGTTGTAGGTATTTTTTGAGCTCATTGGGAGGTACTGACTCTGGGATACCTCTGAATTTTATGTTGTTTCGTCTCAACCTGTCTTCGAGGTCGGCGAGTTTCAGGTTAATTCTTTGGATCTCATCGGAGTGGTGGTCATGTGCGTCTAGGAGCTCATTGTGCGCTTTGCTCATTTCAGACATGTGTGACTCTACCGTGTAATTTCTCTCCTCTAAGCAATCAATCCTCTCATGCATTTGGGACAGAGACAGTTGTAGCCCTCTATGTAAATCCTGTTGTAATGTGAGCAGCATGGATTTTAACATGCTTTCAGATACTGGGTTGTCAGTGACTGGCATGGCAGCTAATGTGGACACATGAGAGGGTTCCTGAGTTGTGAGGTCTGAGGCATTACTGTGAAGTCTTTTGGCCAGAGGAGTTTTATTAGGAGAAATAGCTGGAGAGGTGGCAGTCCTCTTACCTCTATCCATTGGGACATCTGCAGGGTTTGCGGGTGCAGGAGGGAGACTGTCCATCTCCTCTAGTTCATTCAGGGCTGAGGGCTCAGAGCGCCGCTGTGACTGCGCGCCATCACCGAGAGCCTGTCTGTGTGTAGTGGCTGAGGGAGACGAGCAGCCGGCGCCATTTTGGCTAGATCGGGGCTCCATGAGGAGGAAGTATTGAGTGAGGCGACGCGGTGGAGGTGGCGGGTGTCTCCTCAGAGACATTCCCGGCAGTGTCCCGCTGTCTTCCCCTCACAGAACGAGGGAGAGGGGAAGATCTAGTAGCTTTGAGTAGCAGAATAGCGCTGCCGCTAAGCGGAGCTCTTGTCTCAGGCAGCCATCCTGATCCGCGGCTAGCCACGCCCCCCTCAGTTTTTTCTAATGTTATTTTGTGTGCTTCGGTTGGGCTGGCTTGGAATTGAAGGAAGCTATCATAGTAATCTGACTCAAGTTGCCGTAGTTTGAGTTTCTTATCTCTATTGAGGTGTGATGCAACTGAGATGCATGTGCCTCGTATCACTGGTTTATGTGCCCCCCAGAGCAGAATGGGGGAGATGTCAGGGGTGGCATTGTGTGTAAGATAGTCCTTAAGGGCTATCTGGATATCCAGACAATATGATTGATTGGTTAGAAGAGAATCTTTCATATACCATGATCTATTGGTAGCTTGCGGAATTAAAGATGACACTGTAGTGATGACAGCACAGTGATCTGTCCATGTGATTGGCTGGATATGTGAGTGAAGGAGGAGTGGGGCAGATGCTATAGAAATAAAAATATGATCGATTCTGGAGAAAGATTTATGCGTATGTGAGTAGAATGTATAGTTTTTCTTAGTGGGGTTGGATTCTCTCCATGTATCTAGAAGGGAGGCCATTTGTATTGTGTTCTGGGGCATAGGGCGATTTATCTATGTGTGGTTGCAGTACAGAATTGGAATCACCGCACAGAAACAAGGTTCCCTTACAGTGTGTTTTCACAACCTGCAATAAATGTGAGAAAAAGGGGTTTGGGTTTGTATTGGGAGCATAATCGGAGACAAAAGTTGTTGGTATGTCCTGCAACAGTCCCACAAGAATAAGGTAGCGACCTTCTGGGTCTTTTATCTCAGACAGAGGGGTAAATGGCATAGTGGATTGAAAGGCCAACAAGACTCCTCTATGCTTCGTGTTTGCTGAGGCAGTAAATACCTGTGGATATTTAGAACTAAAAAAGCTCGGGGTTTGGCGTGTGGAGAATTGAGTTTCCTGGAGGGCTACTACACTAGCCTTTAGAGATGCAAACGTTTGAAAAGCTTTCACTCGCTTGTGAGGTGACTTAAGTCCCTTAACATTTAAGGTAAGTATTTCAAGCGGGGCCATTATAGGGTGCATGGGGAGCCAATATCAGAGGGCACAGGGCCCGTACGAGCCAACCGGTTAAAGGGAAGAGAAAAAGTAAAAGTGTAGAATAGAAGAAGTGGAAGGAAGGGAGAAAGGAGAGGGAGAACATGGGGTGTAGGGCAAAGTACTGAGAAATCCTCCTGGTGGGGAGGCGATAGATCAGTAATGCCCGACCAAAGAGTGCGCCAACTCTGCAACTAGATAACCAGTCAGAGAGTGGGTGCACCATAGAGAGGGTGAGCAATGACTGCTCCCCGCCGCAAACGGGGATAATAAAATCACTTTAAGATAAAAGAAAAATATAAATTTTTCTGTTTTCCCCCTAACATTGTGGATAACATTAGAGTGTCAAAAAAAAAGGTAAAAACACAAGATACAATACGTTCAAACAACTGAAGAGTACATACGTGAATATTCTGTAAGTGCCATTCCGGTAGAGATTGAATGTATAGGGACTACAAGGGGAAAGGGAGGGACAGGGGGGGGGGCGAGAGGAAGGTTAAAGGGAAGGGGGGTAAAGGGAGGGGAGGGGGAAGGAGAAAGGGAGAAGGGAAAGGAGGGAAGACAGGAGGGGTAGAGGGAGGAAGGGAGGGGGATGGAAGGGAAGGAGGGGAGAAAGGGGAGAGGTGAGGAGAGGAGGAAAGTAGGGATGGGTGAGATGGAGGGACATGGGGAAAAATCTAGTAGGTTATACCTAGCAAGAACAATATACTAGGCGAAATATAAAAAGTATATAACTGTTACATTACCAAAACGCTAACGTGGAAATGGTGAGGTAATGGGGTTAACCTGGCCTAATATGTGTGGGTCCGGTTAAGTGCAATTAGGTATGTTCAATGTACAATTGCGTTATTGTGGTAAGTAACACAATAGTATCAAACAAAAACAGTAAAACAATAGAACAAAACAACTGAACCTGAACAGGCCTAAAGTGACCTGGGAGCCCTGAAGAGAAAACACTTTCAGAACGTGGAGTGAACATAATCGACCGTAGTCGTCCAGCAGGTCTCGGTCGCAGAGAGGTCCTCTTGTTATCGTGTCAATTACTGCGAATGCAACCGAGAACCTGTATGCAGAAAAAAAAAGTGCGAGGAAGGGATGTATCCGACTGGCATGTCTGGGGAGACAGGTGTGATTCCAGCAGTCGTTGAAGCGATTCTGGGGTGGTGCAGGTGTGCTGTTGACCTTGGAAGGAGAACTGTAGTGCGAATGGAAACCGCCACGTGTATTTGAGCGGATGCTGTAATAATATCTGCAGGTGAGGTTTCATAGCACGGCGTTTAGCAATAGTGAGGGGTGCTAAATCGGTGAACAATTGATACGTGTGGCTCTGGAACTGAAGGGAGTTGTTATTGCGGGCTGCTGCTAGTAGCTGTTCTTTCGTGTGAAAAAAATGCAGCTTGACAATAATGTCCCGTGGTGGTCCATCAGTCTGCGTCCTGTGGATTCTGTCAAACTCAAGGCGCTCAATAGGTATGGAGGGCGCCAGCTCCTGGAATAACGCTGTAGTGAATGATTGTAAATCATCGATTGTCTCCGGTATACTTCTGAGGCGCAGGTTGGACCTGCGGGAGCAATTTTCTGCGTCCTCAAGGCGGGATTGAAGCATTGAGTTTTTCTCGCGGAGGGCAATTTGTTCCTGAGCTTGTTCTTGAAGAGTTAACTCCATGTCATCGACCCTAGTTTCAAGGTCTGCTGTACGTTGGCCTATCTCGCGAATTTCACGTGTCAGGCTATTAGTAGGGATGAGCCGAACACCCCCCTGTTCGGTTCGCACCAGAACATGCGAACAGGAAAAAAGTTCGCTCGAACACGCGAACACCGTTAAAGTCTATGGGACACGAACATGAATAATCAAAAGTGCTAATTTTAAAAGCTAATATGCAAGTTATTGTCATAAAAAGTGTTTGGGGACCCGGGTCCTGCCCCAGGGGACATGGATCAATGCAAAAAAAAGTTTTAAAAACGGCCGTTTTTTCAGGAGCAGTGATTTTAATAATGCTTAAAGTCAAACAATAAAAGTGTAATATCCCTTTAAATTTCGTAGCTGGGGGGTGTCTATAGTATGCCTGTAAAGGGGCGCATGTTTCCTGTGTTTAGAACAGTCTGACAGCAAAATGACATTTCAAAGGAAAAAACATTTAAAACTACCCGCGGCTATTGCATTGCCGACAATACACATAGAAGTTCATTGATAAAAACGGCATGGGAATTCCCCACAGGGAAACCCCGAACCAAAATTAAAAAAAAAAAATGATGTGGGAGTCCCCCTAAATTCCATACAAGGCTCTTTAGGTCTAGTATGGATATTAAGGGGAACCCCGGCCAAAATTAAAAAAAAAAAAAACGACGTGGGGTTCCCCCTAAATTTCATACCAGACCCTTCAGGTCTGGTATGGATTTTAAGGGGAACCCCGCGCCAAAAAAAAAAAAAACGGCGTGGGGTTCCCCCAAAAATCCATACCAGACCCTTATCCGAGCACGCAACCTGGCAGGCCGCAGGAAAAGAGGGGGGGACGAGAGTGCGCCCCCCCCTCCTGAACCGTACCAGGCCACATGCCCTCAACATTGGGAGGGTGCTTTGGGGTAGCCCCCCAAAACACCTTGTCCCCATGTTGATGAGGACAAGGGCCTCATCCCCACAACCCTGGCCGGTGGTTGTGGGGGTCTGCGGGCAGGGGGCTTATCGGAATCTGGAAGCCCCCTTTAACAAGGGGACCCCCAGATCCCGGCCCCCCCCTGTGTGAAATGGTAAGGGGGTACTTACCCCTACCATTTCACTAAAAAACTGTCAAAAATGTTAAAAATGACAAGAGACAGTTTTTGACAATTCCTTTATTTAAATGCTTCTTCCTTCATCTTCTTCTTCTTCTAGTTCTTCGTCCCCCCCTCTTTTCCTGCGGCCTGCCAGGTTGCGTGCTCGGATAAGAGTCTGGTATGGATTTTTGGGGGGACCCCACGCCATTTTTTTTTTTTTTTTGGCGCGGGGTTTCCCTTAAAATCCATACCAGACCTGAAGGGTCTGGTATGGAATTTAGGGGGAACCCCACGTAATTTTTTTTTAAAATTTTGGCCAGGGTTCCCCTTAATATGCATACCAGACCTGAAGGGCCTGGTATGGAATTTAGGGGGACCCCCACATCTTTTTTTTTTTCAATTTTGGTTCAGGGTTGCCCTGTGGGGAATTCCCATGCCGTTTTTTATCAATGAACTTCTATGTGTATTGTCGGCAATGCAATAGCCGCGGGTAGTTTTAAATGGCTTTTTTTCCTTCGAAATGTCATTTTGCTGTCAGACTGTTCTAAACATGGGAAACATGCGCCCCTTTACAGGCATACTATAGACACCCCCCAGGTACAAAATTTAAAGGGATATTACACTTTTATTGTTTGACTTTAAGCATTATTAAAATCACTGCTCCTGAAAAAACGGCCGTTTTTAAAACTTTTTTTTGCATTGATCCATGTCCCCTGGGGCAGGACCCAGGTCCCCAAACACTTTTTATGACAATAACTTGCATATTAGCCTTTAAAATTAGCACTTTTGATTTCTCCCATAGACTTTTAAAGGGTGTTCCGCGGCATTCGAATTTGCCGCGAACACCCCAAATTGTTCGCTGTTCGGCGAACTTGCGAACAGCCAATGTTCGAGTCGAACATGAGTTCAACTCGAACTCGAAGCTCATCCCTACTTAGGACAACATAACAGTCAACTAATTAACATTTTAAGGACAGTTTGCCATTGACAATCAATGTGTTTTCTCAGCACAGGCTGCCTTTAAAGTGGTTGTAAAGGTTCGCTTCTTTTAAGTAAAAATAATCTGTGCAAGGGTTTTGTACAGAGCAGCCCCGATCCTCCTCTTCCGGAGTCATTTGTCGCCACTCCTGGCTCCTCCCCTTCATAGGGTGCCCCCATGGAGAGTTGCTTTCCATGGGGGCACCCATGCAGGCTCGCTCCCGAGTCCCACTTCTGCGTCCATTGACACAGACAGCAGGACTTGGCCCCACCCCCACGTCAATGGATTTGATTGACAGCAGCAGGAGCAGCTCCTGCTGCTATCAATTTGTCCAATGAGGGCAGAGACATCTGTGCACATCACTGGATCGGCTGGGTTTAGGTAAGAAAAAGGGGGGCTCCCAGGGCAGCTGCAGCAGAGAAGGTTTTTCTCCTTAATGCATTGAATGTATTAAGGTGAAAAACCTTGAGACTTTACAATCACTTTAAATCCTAAAAATTAACTTTGCTAAATTTCAGTCTGTTAAATATACCATTGATAGTTGGTTATATTAGTCCAATAAGTGCCATAAACAAGTGTTGGTCATGTTAGAAGATCAGAGTTGTCCTATGTCTTATGTTTACTTTCTATCTTACCACAAGCATTCTCCTCCTCCCAGTTCTTATCTGGGGACAACAGTGTCTATGTTGCAGAGATGAGTGAGTGGATGGGTTTGAGAAGTTTAGCAAAAGACATCTGGGCAAGGCTGATCACACTCAGTCCACTATCCAAATGCTGTGCGTTTCTCACAGCAGGGCCTAAGCTGGCCATACAGGTATAGATTTGTGTACTGTATATAGAAATCTAGCAGATCCCCCAGTCACACTATACAACCCAAACGGATGAATCCCCCACTGTAGTTATTGTACTTTGACAGCTGTACCTGCTGGCTTTCAAAATATCTGAACAGCAACTGCATTTGACTGGATGTAGCCTCTGTTTGGATGACAATTTTCCATCTGGGTCCTTTGATGTTCTTACAGAGCCAGTCACTAAGTAAAATTCATACAGGGTATGGCCAGCCTTAGAAGCTTAGTGCGTTACTGGCAAGTCAGAATGTACTGTATATTTCTTACTTTCAGGGTGTTTAAGACATAGGGGAAATATGGATGTATTGCATGTTTTTTTGCCCTAAAATACACATTAAACAAATCTAAATCTGGCCATACACTAGCAGAATTTCATTTGAAAGTTAGTGGGGTCAAATGACAGTCAATTTTGACCAAAGTGGCAAAAAAATTTGAAGGAACAGGATGGGAATTTTTTCTCCAGTCAACAAAATTCCAACTGTGAATGTGGTTTTCGTTCAGGAAAAAAAGATTCATATTTTAGTAAAACTTTTTTAATATGACTGGGATTACATTCAAGTTACAGGTCTAGAGACATTTTAAGGGCTTCTAAACAAAGTTAGTTGAATCTATGATAGCAAGAATGTTCAGATTATTCAGAAATTAGCATTCACATGAAAATCAAACTGTGTATGGACAGCTTTGTGCACTAGTCAGCAAGTATTAATTTTTTTAAAACTAGAAATCCTCTTGGCCCTCCAAAGAGCAAAGACGTTTTGACAAGGCCCTGTACACAGCAAATTAGTTATCTTCTACATCTAAAAGTAGAGCTATTTCAAAGAGTAGCAAAGATAAGAAAAATAACACCATTTGTGTCAAAGTGCATTCCTGGCACTCATCAGTTTACAGATTAAAGATGTTTAACTTGTGCTTTACCAGGAGCAATGGAAGGAGAAAGGGATACTGTTATCAGGCAAGTGCACTCTTGAACCTAGCCTCATACATATTCTGCATTTAGCTGTGACAATTTACATCTTAAGATAAGACTACCAAAGGTGTCTCTGCTAAGGTTAAATGCCCAGAGCAGCAGACAGTCCATTTCCAGGTCAGCAAGTGTAAAGCTGTCAGTCTCAGGTATATATGGAACTGCATCAGTCATTCTTAATCTCTGTGTTTAAGGATATATGTCAAGTAGTGACCTATATTCTCGTGATTGTATGTAAAGATTAGATAGTAGGTATTATTTGCAACTTCATTAATTTAAATAAAATGCAGCACTGCTCACCATTCTTTTAGATTTCAAATATTTCATTGTTTGTATGGGACAGTTTAGTACATAACATATTTTACTTCTAATCTGAGGTTAAATGTTAAACAAGTCTTTTCATTCACATAATTAGAAATTAAGGCATGTAAAGCAGACAAAGTAGGAAGATTTAATTAAACTTTTGACAGTATAAATCTTAGAAAACATTTCCACAAGAAATTCACATCTTTCTCTGACTAAGGAAAATATTTAAGGATCAAGATCACGGAAGACAAGCATACACTCCAAAACATGAAAGCCTATAAAAATGCTTATGTGCCAAGAACATAAAAAATAAATAAATACAAGAACTATTTTTGTCATGTGGTTGCTGCAAGAGTTATTTTTGGCCACATCATTGTTACATAGTTACTAGGGATGGGCTTTATGTTCGGGTCGAACATGAGTTTGACTCGAACATTGGCTGTTCGCCAGTTCGCTGAATAGCGCACAATTTGGGGTGTTCGCTGCAAATTCGAAAGCCGCAGAACACCCTTTAAAAGTCTATGGGAGAAATCAAAAGTGCTAATTTTAAAGGCTTATATGCATGGCATTGTCATAAAAAGTGTTTGGGGACCTGGGTCCTGCCCCAGGGGACATGTATCAATGCAAAAAAAAAAGTTTTTAAAACGGTCGTTTTTTCGGGAGCAGTGATTTTCATAGTGCTTAAAGTGAAACTATAAAAGTGAAATATTCCTTTAAATTTCATACCTGGAGGGTGTCTATAGTATGCCTGTAAAATGGTGGGTTTTTTTCCGTGTTTAGAATAGTCTGACAGCAAAATGACATTTCCAAAGGGAAAAAAAAGTCATGAAGTAATAGCTGTGTCGGCTATAGTGAATTGTCTATGGGAGAAATCAAAAGTGCTAATTTTAAGGGTTAATATGCAAGTTATTGTCATAAAAAGTGTTTGGGGACCTGGGTCCTGCCCCAGGGGACATGTATCAATGCAAAAAAAAGTTTTAAAAATGGAGCAGTGATTTTAATAATGCTTAAAGTGAAACAATAAAAGTGTAATATTCCTTTAAATTTCGTACCTGGGGGGTGTCTATAGTATGCCTATAAAGGGGCGCATGTTTCCCATATTTAGAACAGTCTGACAGCAAAATGACATTTGTAAAGGAAAAAAAGTAATTTAAGACTACTCGCGGCTATAATGAATTGTCGGTCCGACAATACACATAAGAGTTCATTGATAAAAACGGCATGGAATTTCCCAACAGGGAAACCCCGAACCAAAATTAAAAAAAAAAAAAATGCGTGGGGGTCCCCCTAAATTCCATACCAGGCCCTTTAGGTCTGGTATGGGTATTAAGGGGAACCCCGTGCCAAAAGTAAAAAAAAAATGGTGTGGGGGTCCCCCTGAATTCCATACCAGACCTTTATCCGAGCACGCAACCTGGCAGGCCACAGGAGAAGAGGGGTGAACCGTACCAGGCCACATGCCCTCAACAATGGGAGGGTGCTTTGAGGTAGCCACCCAAAGCACCTTGTCCCCATGCTGATGGGGAGAAGGGCCTCATCCCCACAACACTTGCCCGGTGGTTGTGGGGGTCTGCGGGTGGGGGGCTTATCGGAATCTGGAAGCCCCCTTTAACAAGGGGACCCCAAGATCCCAGCCCCCCCTGTGTGAATTGGTAATGGGATACACATGTACCCCTACCATTTCACAAAAAAAGTATCAAAAAGGTTAAAAACCACAAGAGACGGTTTTTGACGAGGAAGATCAGAAGAAAGAAAGAAGAAGAAATTAATAAAAGGACTTGTCAAAAACCGTCTCTTGTGTTTTCTAACCTTTTTGACACTTTTTTGTGAAATGGTAGGGGGTACATTTGTACCCCATTACCAATTCACACGGGGGGAATTTTGGTGCGGGGTTCCCCTTAATATCCATACCAGACCTGAAGGGCCTGGTATGGAATTTAGGGGGACCCCCACACATTTTTTTTTTTAATTTTGGTTCAGGGTTCCCCTGTGGGGAAATTCCATGCCGTTTTTATCAATGAACATTTATGTGTATTTTCGGACCGACAATTTATTATAGCCGCGAGTAGTTTTAAATGACTTTTTTTCCTTTAGAAATTACATTTTGCTGTCAGACTGTTCTAAATATGGGAAACATGCACCCCTTTACAGGCATACTATAGACACCCCCCAGGTACAAAATTTAAAGGAATATTACACTTTTAATGTTTCACTTTAAGCATTATTAAAATCACTGCTCCCAAAAAAACTTCCGTTTTTAAAACTTTTTTTTGCATTGATACATATCCCCTGGGGCAGGACCCAGGTCCCCAAACACTTTTTATGACAATAACTTGCATATTAACCCTTAAAATTAGCACTTTTGATTTCTCCCATAGACAATTCACTATAGCCGACACCGCTATTACTTCATGACTTTTTTTCCTTTTAGAAATGTCATTTTGCTCTTGGACAGTTGTAAACATGGAAAAAAACGCCACTTTACAGGCATACTATAGACACCCCCCAGTTACGAAATTTAGAGGAATATTTCACTTTTATTGTTTCACTTTAAGCTTTATTAAAATCACTGCTCCCGAAAAAACGGCCGTTTTTAAAACTTTTTTTGCACTGATACATGTCCCCTGGGGCAGGACCCAGGTCCCCAAACACTTTTTATGACAATAACTTGCATATAAGCCTTTAAAATGAGAACTTTTGATTATTCATGTTCATGTCCCATAGACTTTAACGGTGTTCAAACAAATTTTTTGCCTGTTCGCATTTTCTGGATGCGAACCGAACCGGGGGGTGTCCGGCTCATCCCTAATAGTTACATAGTAACTCCAAATCATTTGGTGGAGAGGGGATTAAGTTGTGGGGTTGTTTTTAAGGGGTTGGGCTTGGTCCCTTAGTTTCAGTCAGGGGAATTCTTAAGGCGTCAGCATACCAACACATTTTGGACAATTTCATGCTCCCAACTTTGTGGGAACAGTTTGGGGATGGCCCCTTCCTGTTCCAACATGACTGCGCACCAGTGCACAAAGCAAGGCCCATAAAGACATGGATGAGCAAGTTTGGGGTGGAGGAACTTGACTGGCCTGCACAGAGTCCTGACCTCAACCCATAGAGCACCCTTGGGGTGAATTAGAGCTGGAAATGTGAGCCAGACCTTCTCATCCAACATCAGTGCCTGACCTCACAAATGGGCTTCTGGAAGAATGATCAAACATTCCCATAGACACTCCAAAACCTTGTGGTCAGGCTTCCCAGAAGAATTGAAGATTTCAGAGCTGCAAAGCATGGGCCAAAATCAGTTCTTACCCTATGGACTAATGCCCCATACACACGATCGGACATTACAACAACAAAATCAATGGATTTTTTCCGACGCATGTTGGCTAAAACTTGTCTTGCATACACACGGTCACACAGATCTTGACGGAAATTCCGAACGTCAACAACACTGTGACGTAAAACACGTACGACGGCACTAGCAAAGGGAAGTTCAATAACCAGCGCGCCGCCCTTTGGGCTCCTTCTGCTAATCTCATGTTAGTAGAAGTTTGGTGAGAGATGATTCGCGCTTTTCAGCCTTGTGCTTTTCTAATCGTTACTGCTCTTCAGTTTGTGCGTGTGGGATCGTATCTGGTTTTCAGTGCGTGTAGTCAGTTAGCATTTGTTTTTCAGTGCATATTTTATAGTACGTATTTGATTTTGCAGTGCGTTCTTGTCCACTTGTTTCTGATTTTCAGCTCGCTCTTCTCAGGCCTTTCTGTTTTTCAGTGCGTTCTGTTAGTTCGTTCTGACTAGCCAACCTTTTTGAAGCCATGTTGTGGGTACGTACTCATCGTAGAGTTCGTGCTGTGCAGGGGCTTGGTGTTGGGGTTCTTATTACTTTGACCCAAGCCCAGTCTATGAACAGGGCTAGGAGGAAAAGAAAAAATTAAAGTGGGACTTTAAATGAAGCACACATCAGCACAAACGCAGGTCAAGTGACCAAAATTCATTTATTTGGTAAAATCCATGGTATGTAAAAAACATTTTGGGCATCCAACCTCTAAAATGCTGCGGGCATCAAGCCCCTATATAATAAACCATGGATTGAGTATACATAAAATACACATAAATTACACAATAAGTCATGATCCATTGTCACATAGAAAGCAAAGATAACAATCAATATGCATGTGTACATTTGTTACTGTAATTAGACCCAAAAAGAGACATGAAAATTAGGGCAAATAATTAAAATAATAAAAGATTTAATGCCATGACAGATACTTATAGAGGTAAGTGGAATCATTGAAATCTTGGTATTGATATGGGAAAATTAGTAATAATCAAAGCTCTACGCGTTTTGCGGTATAGCAACAGCTCATCAGGAGCATACATCATGGAATGATTCTAAAGAATATTTTTTAATAAAAAAATAAATAAATAAATAAAAATAAAAATATTTTCAGTATATAAGCAGGAAATGAAAAAAAGGTTTTGTATACAAATATTGTACTTGTATAGAATGAATTAAAGGTTGTGCATCCAAACTCATATATGCATCAGCGATCCAGTGAAATAGCATCCAGAATCGCAGAGATCTACAAAGCAAAGCCGCCCGATGCCAGGGTGATCTGCGGGAATGAGAACAACGGCCATAGGCAAAACCATTGCTGGTGGGTGCAATGAGTGTAGGATGCAGACCTCCATGTGGGAAACCTATATGAAACAAATCGTAGTGATATGTGTTGATGTGTAAGTATGAGAAAATGTAAAAAAAGTGATGTGGTGGGAAAACGTGGAAATAAGGAGAGAGAGTGGGATAGGAAGGAGTGGGAAAAAAACAAAAAGAAAAATGAGGCCAAGAAGAACATGAACAATAAAGACTGATGAAAACGAGAAATTAGGGAAAAAGGAATACTACCTGGTGTGCATAGAGTGGACAATTCCATGCAAGTGAGTGTGATGCTGAACAGAAAAGAAAGTTAAGTGCGTGAAGGCCAGCCTTGGAGATGGCTATATAGGTGTTCCATCATGGCCCAGCCCCCCACGTCAAGTCAACAGACAACACCTGAGATTGGAGCACTTTCACCTGGGCGGCTCAGCCGTCAGGAGATTAGCGCCAATCCATCTCCCCAGTGTGTCCACCGAACAACGACACACCACCGGAAACAGCGCCACAAGGACGCCCTGTGACCGGCAGATGTGACGTGGCGCAGAGAGGGAAGGACCATGCATCCGCCCCCTCCCCGACACCCAAGGGTGGGGAGAGGGGTAGGAGACCCACATGAAACACCGCAGCTAACGGAGGCGAGCAAATGCAGACAGACACCTATATAGGCATCTCCAAGGCTGGCCTTCACACACTTCACTTTCTTTTCTGTTCAGCATCAAACTCACTTGCATGGAATTGTCCACTCTATGCACACCAGGTAGTATTCCTTTTTCCATAATTTCTCTTTTTCATCAGTATTTATTGTTCATCTTCTTCTTGGCCTCATTTTTCTTTTTGTTTTTTTTTCCATTGCTTCCTATCCCACTCTCTCTCCTTATTTCCACGTTTGCCACCACATCACTCTTTTTTACATTTTCTCATACTTACACATCAACACATATCACTAGGATTTGTTTCATATAGGTTTCCCACATGGAGGTCCGCATCCTACACTTGTTGCACCCACCAGCAATGGTTTTGCCTATGGCCGTTGTTCTCATTCCTGCAGATCACCCTGGCGTTGTGCGGCTTTGCTTTGCAGCTCTCTGTGATTCTGGATGCTGTTTCACTGGATCACTGATGCAAACGTGAGTTTGGACGCACAACCTTTAATTCATTCTATACAAGTACAATATTTGTATACAAAACCTTTTTTCATTTCCTGCTTATTTACTGAAAATATTTTTATTTTTATTTTATTTTTTTTTATTAAAAAATATTTTTTAGAATCATTCCATGATGTATGCTCCTGATGAGCGGTTGCTATACCGCAAAACGCGTAGAGCTTTGATTATTACCATTCTTCCCAAATCATGGAATACCAAGATTTCAATGATTCCACTTACCTCCATAAGTATCTGGCATTAAATCTTTTATTATTTTAATTATTTGTCCTAATGTTCATGGCTCTTTTTGGGTCTAATTACAGTAACAAATGTACACATGCATGTTGATTGTTATCTTTGCTTTCTGTGTGACAATGGATCATGACTTATTGTGTAATTTATGTGTATTTTATGTATAATCAATTCATGGTTTATTACCGGTATATAGAGGCTTGATACCCACAGCATTTTGGAGGTTGGATGCCCAAAATGTTTTTTACATACCATGGATGATACCAAATAAATGAATTTTGGTCAATTGACCTGCGTTTGCGCTTGACCTGCGTTTGTATAATAGATAGTAAAAACTACCAACCCGTGCAAATGGAAGCTGGTTAAACTAATATAGATTAAGGAGCAGCACGTTATAATGGTAATGAAAAATGAAAAACAATAATTAATTGCAAACCGCGCTCCCTGTAAAGTGCAAGTGCAGATGACACACTCTAATATAAACAAAGTAAATATAGTATAAATATATATGCCCCCAGGAGGAGTATGAATAGATTTGACGTGTATATTGATGCACACAAGCTCATTCGCACTCTAAACATGAAAAAATACTTTTTAAGCCATCCCGCTGACACTACTAATAGAACCATCATAGATACAGGCAGGATAGATAGTGGTCTGAGGAATAAATCTACTTTCAACCCTCAGATACCTAATAACCACTATATCGAGGTTTTGAAAAGTTTAGTATTAAGAGACATTGAAGACCTACCCCTTAAAAAACGGGTTAACCCTGTCTATATTAGGGATGGTATTAAATCCTTGGAGGAGAGACGTGACCTTATCATTAGACCAGCGGACAAGGGGGGAGGGATCGTGGTCATGGACAAGTCTTCACACTACGCTCTGACCCCACTGATTCTTATAAAGAGCAACTAAGGACTCTGGTGGAGTGGGGCTTCAGACATAATGCTTTAAATCATAAAGAAAGGAAATACCTAAACCCAAGTGTATGTAGAATACCAGTAATTTACACACTACCTAAAGTCCATAAGAGTATTGAGAACCCACCGGCACGGCCAATCGTTAGGCATAGGATCGGTAACGGCCCGACTTGGTGAATACCTAGACAAATTTTTACAGCCCAGTGTTATCGCAACCAAAGCTTTCCTGAAGGACACTACAGATGTCTTAAGGCTGATGGATGACGTTTCCATCAATCCAGACCTATCTAGCCACTGCAGACGTGCGTTTGCTATATACAGTTATACAGCACGACGATGCTCTTTTGTCCTTAAATTGGGCCTTAAGTAAACGTGAGGACTTCCCTCACACGCAAAAATGTTTTTTGGGGAGGGCCCTGGATTTCTGTATGGCACATAACTACTTTTGGTATCAGGATTGTTTTTTCTCCCAACAGGTTGGCGTGGCTATGGGAGCTAAATATGCCCCTAGCCTCGCCAACCTGTTTATGGCAGAATGGGAGGACCGAATGATCTTTAATCGTAACAGACCACAACTGAAACTGTATCGAAGATTTATAGATGATCTTCTGATTATCTGGGAGGGACCGGAGGAAACAGTTGTGGAATTTTTACAATATCTCAACAATAATGCAAATAATATTGTGTTGGATTATATGATCAGCGACAAGCAGGTGAATTTCTTGGATTTAACTATCACCAAACAAAACTCTAGACTTAACACTAAAATTTATCTGAAACCGACTGACCGTAATAGTTACCTGTCCATCAAAAGCAGCCATCACCCCGCCTGGATTAGGAATATCCCTAAGGGCCAGTTCTTGAGGGTAAGGCGTAATTGCACGGACCTCAATGATTTTTTTGAACAGGCGGATACGCTCAAGGAAAAATTTGTTCAAAAGGGATACAGTGAAACAGGATTGGAGGCAGCAATATCTGAGATAGCTAATACGCCCAGAGAATTATGCCTAGCTAAGAGGGAAAATGCACCTGTGGATGACTCACATGAAAGGGGATTTATCTCTAACTTCCACTATCAATACAGAGAGATAGAGGATATCTTTAGGAAGCATTGGTACATCCTCTGTAGAGACAGGCATTTGGGTGAACATCTACCTAAGAACCCAAGATTTATTTATTTACAGACGTGCACTGAATTTCGGTGATCAGATTGTGAAAAAGATCTTGGATCCACCAAACAGATCACTCCCACTACTGAGATATGATGGTTTCTTCTCTTGCAGAAAATGCATATGTTGCAGGACTGTAAATGTATTAAATAGAGGGGTAACCAGTGTGACTAATATAGATCGTGAAACATTTCAAATTGATACGTTTATCACCTGAAACTCATCTTTTGTGGTGTACCTTCTCTGGTGTCCTTGCGGCCCTTACTATGTTGGGAGAACCAAGCGACAATTAAAGGTTCGCATAGCTGAACATATAACCAACATAAAAAATGGTTTTAAACATCATAGTGTTTCATTACATTTCAGAGAGAAGCACAGTCAGGACCCATCAGGGTTTTGTGGTATTGATCAGGTTTTTGCATCATGGAGAGGATCCAATAGGGTCAGGGATCTGTCACAGAGAGAAACAAAGTGGATCTTCCTTTTAAAAAGCCTTTTCCCGAGAGGGTTAAATATCGAATTAGATCTAAATTGCTTCACTAGCAATTTTTAATATTCTTTTTCATGAGGCCAGGCGAGGGAGTACATTTTTGTCCACGAAACATATGTCACGAGCTTATGATTTAGGGACGCCTGTATTTCTCTCCGACTTTTATCCATCACTGTATGTGATTTTTATAGCGCATGAAGCACACTGCAATAATACTGACATGTACTACCTGTGTGCGCACATACAAAATTATTTTAATTAAATAATTAATAATTAATTTAATTATTTTTTTATTATTATTTATCAAAGGGCGATCCCGCATGATATGTACAGCTTCTGTGATCTACGCAGATGCTATGCAAGGGAATTAACTAGTCATGGTAATAAAGGGTGGCAACATTCATCATTTTTTTTTCTTTATCTTTTGCTTGCACATTTATAATTATCATCCATTATGGTTATATATTTTACTCCTTTATTCTTTTGTTTTTTCCTTACCTGCACATTGGAATATGCTATGTGCGTTATTAACAATTAATAGGGTTTAGAGTATTTGTGTATTAGATTTCATCCATCTTTGCACTGCTGTATTCACTGTTAGTTCAGTGTATGATGGTGATGGGGACACGGGATGCATGCAGGCGCTCTGGTACAATCTCACTAGCTGTCTAATCCATAGCAGATCACGTGAACCTGTCTTCCGGATGGGGTGTGGGCTAACTGCTCTGATGATATTTCCACCAGCAGTCAGTATGGAAACAACGGCTTCTGCCAGTAATCTGAGCAGACTTTTAGGGGAGGGGTTGCCGTGCCGTAAGCTAATCCTATGAAGAAGTCGATATGATGAAACATGTCGGAGGCGTGGCTGTACGGCAACCCAGCATCTGCGCATGACATTTGACGTTCTGGTTTCTGTGTCTGGTCGGCTGAGACTAGCTCGCAGCGCTGAGGATCCATCGAGGGAAGGGGTGAGAAGCTTAAACAGCATCCCGGGTCTGCTGTGACCATCAGTACACTGCCATCATTCATTATATGGAATGTCTCGTTCATGCATTTGTATATTAGTCCTAATGTGAGTACAATGAGAGGAGACCTTTTATGATTTTATCCAATAAACGTTTTTAAGCTGTATTACGCTATTGGAGGCAATATTTATTTTACATGATAACATCGCCTCACCTGATGAGAAGCTTAGCCCATTAAGGAAGTCCTTCTATCTGGGTCCAACGTGCTCCAGTTCGTGTCACCCCTTTGGGGGCCCTACACAAAGCTTATGTGCCGCGCATGAGAATGCAAGGCATTGATATCTGGTGAGTGCGGCTTCACTAGGGGGATCCACAGTCACAACCGGTGTGGTGGAGGCGTATATGTACAGCAGTTGAAGACTTTGTTGCACATTCAACTCTCGAGTTGCACTTTTGCTTTTCTTATCAAGTGCTCACAAGCTTGGAATTTATCAATCACTGTTTTTGAGTTTAGACTTTTAGTGGTTACTATAGTCTGAGGGTTCAGACACTGTGTTTTTTGTTTTATTTGATATATTTATCACCTCATTTTTTTCCATTTTATATGTGTTCACTTTTCACCATTCACATAGTCACTCAGCCAGCTATCTCAATCTTGGTTGATTGCCTGACATAATGTTGAAAGTTTGATCATGTGGTTTATTCACAATTAATTATTATCATAACCTTTAGGATTTATTCTAGTTTATATACAGTGCCACTATTTCAGCCATCTATTTTGGAATACTTTGACATTGGTTTCTTTTTTAAGTGGGCAGCTGCAGTCACTTCTTACACCTAAGCGCAGTGGAGTGTGACCAAGTTCTTTTGCGCAACACTTGATCACTCTTTAGTATAAATATATTGTGTCAATAGTGATACTCATGGGTAAAAAATCACCTACGTAAAAACAACGAATAATCAAACATCAAAAATTTGAAAAATCAAAAACAAAACAAGTGAAAGCAACAATTCAAATTCAAAATGATTTCAAAATTAAATTCAAAAATTATATTCAAAAAATTTAATTCAAAAAAGTGTTCAAATAATGTTGAAATCAGACTCCTGGATGAATCCTCCTGGGGTTCAGCCAGGCATCAGACAACATCAATCCACCAACATCACCGGCCACACAGCCTACTCACCATATTGTGGTGACTCCCATGATAGGAGTCAAAGAATGCTTCAAGAACAGCCAAGGAATCTCCACACGATCACGGCTTTGATCAGGTGCTGGAACTCAGGTAACACTGTAGCTGCTTAGATGCATGCAAACAAACTCCCGGATAGAGATGGGTCATTGAAGACCATTAGTGCCAGATCAGCCCAAGAACTGAACTGGTTCATGTGAGGATGAAGAAAGTGGGAGAGGGGGTCACCATCACATTCCCGGCTCGGAGCTGAGGCAAGAAACCCAAACCAAATCAGGGGGTCAGTTAGTTGTCAGGTCATCACAATGCAATCCCAGAGGAGAATAAATGATCTAATAACAATCCGCACCAAACTTACATGCGTGAAAAACAATGTGAAACCAGTGATGATGATTGTGCTGCTGTGTGCTTCATTTAACGTCCCACTTTTCTCTTTCTTTTTAACCAATGACCGGGATGGAGGTGAGCATCCCTTTGGTGCTAGCCTCATTTAAAGTCCCAAATTTTTCCTTTTTTGAATAAGGGTGGGGAGGAGTTCATGGGCCAAGAATTGGTTACTCCAGTGTGATCAATTCTTGCACATGCCTTTGTTGCGGGAGATCCAGGAGAATAATCCTGATGATTTCAGGAATTATCTCCGGATAAGGGACCCCGTTTTTCACCGTCTGTTGGCTTTGCTGTCCCCTTATATTACCAAGCAGGACACCTGCATTCAGCAAGCCATCACTCCCGAACAGAGGCTTGTCACCACATTGCGGTACTTGGCGACAGGGAGAAGTCTGCAGGACATCAAGTTCTCAACAGGCATCTCCCTCCTAGGCTCTGGAGATCATTATTCCAGAGACATGTTCTGCCATCATAACAGGTCCTGCAGGAGGACTGTATTAAGGTAAGATTTATCCTTTAACATCACATTATATGTATTTAATTTTTGATAATGCATTGTATTTCTTTCATCATTCCCTAATTACCATGATTGTAATATGCTGTAAATGTCCCCTTTGTTCGCATGTATGCTGGAATTTTTTAAAGTTCCTTTTTTGTCCTTCATGCATATTTGCCTTCACTAACCTTCCCAGCATTCTTTCCTGGGCCCATACACACCTAGCCTAGTCACTTAACGTATTTTTAAGCTCCATTGTAGTGCTTATGTCCTTAAATTCATGCAGAGTGCCTGAGGCTTTTTTTGGGGGTCCCAAACTCATTTGGAACCCTCCCTCCCCCCAACCGCTAAGTCAACTGATACCAATCCTCTATCTCTATCCTCTACAACAATCCACTGCACACAGGGCTTTGCTGTGAGCCCTGTGTGCAGTGGATTGCTGTCTCCCAGGGGCATGCTCTGATATTTGTATCCTTAATGTAAGTACTGAGCTATAGGTTATCATTTGGCCCTTGCTGCAAGAAACTATTTATATGCTTTACTCTCTCTATACTTAGTCTTATTTATCATTGTATGTTTATAGATACAGCGATGGGCTTTTGGGCTTTATATAGCCATCAGCAATGCTGAGATTAAACCCAGGATTCAGTGTGGGATACCCTTTGATGGCCTTCTTCCTTTCGATGGCCGCTCCCCTAATCAGGAATACTATTTACATGCCCCGGCTTATATATTTAGCTATACCCAATATAGTAAGTCTAATGCCCCGTACACACGGTCGGATTTTCCGATGGAAAATGTCCGATCAGTGCGTGTTGTCGGAAATCCCGACCGTGTGTGTGCTCCATCGGACATTTTCCATCGGATTTTCCGACACACAAAGTTTGAGAGCAGGATATAAAATTTTCCGACAACAAAATCCGTTGTTGGAAATTCCAATCGTGTGTACACAAATCCGACAGACAAAGTGCCACGCATGCTCAGAATAAATAAAGAGATGAAAGCTATTGGCCACTGCCCCGTTTATAGTCCCGATGTACGTGTTTTACGTCACCACGTTCAGAATGATCGGATTTTCCGACAACTTTGTGTGACCGTGTGTATGCAAGACAAGTCTGAGCCAACATCCGTCGGAAAAAATCCTAGGATTTTGTTGTCGGAATCTTCGAACAAAGTCCGACCGTGTGTACGGGGCATTACTCTTTAAAAAGCCTATACCTTTGTGCCTAAATACATATTCTCTGTGTTGACACTGGTTGCATTTGCTCTATTTCCAGCTTTCTAATTTCTGAGTGAATTCACTCACCCTACCGTGACTTACATGATTTTGCATTTCAAAACAAGGTACTGGCTTGATGTTCGTTCCTGTGCTCACAATTGCTTTGCGCATGATTTTTATCGTGAACAGTTTGTTTATGTGTTAGTTGTGTGTGTCTAATGACATTATATCTAATTTTAGATAGAGAGACACATTCTCTTATCTGTCCCGTCTGTGAACCCTGGCCGTGTCCTGAGGAAGCCTAACGGCAAAACGAGTAGACATACAAGGGCTCACTGCACAATAATCATAGATGCATATATGTTACAACTTTCATTCCTATATTTTTGTAATTTGTAATTTTTTTACAAATTTATATTTTATACTGCTATATCTTCTCCATTGTTTTTTAGCCTAGAAAGTCCGCTTCCCTGGTATTACTCAGTATTACCTTATTTTGTATCTTCAATAATTTATGGACATGGCTTATTTTTGATGCACTTTCTTCTTTGTCATTATTTCTCTCCTTTACTAAAGCTGGAATACTTACCTTTTTTGTACAATTTTCACACTTAGAGAAACCCCTAGTATTCACTGGAACACCTGTGTGGGACACCCTAAAAAGTTTGTTCTGGTGTCCCACACTAGTGCTCCTGCGTCCAGATGTGTAAACAGCTGCTGAGTGTCCTCTCCTTACACTGAATCAAGTTTGCATTTCATTCTAGTACAAACCCATCTAGACAACAATGCCATAAACTTCTTTTAATACAAATAGGCCTGAACAAATGTAGTTAACCTGTATCAGCCAAAAACATTGTATTAGTGGGCGAACATACAATGTTTACTACGAACGATTACTGTGCCCACAAACCTGAAAGTTGCCATTTTAAAATGTACAACAGTAAAGAAAAGCACATGGAGCAGCATGCAAGTAATATTAATAATAATAATAATAATAGGAACACACGACAACTACTTACTTTTTTGAAGAACTCTCTTGATCCTTCTGCACTGATCGTGCTCCCTCAATTTCAGTTCTGACCAGCGTTTCCTCAGTTGATCCTTGGATCTCCATACTGCAAAATTCCGGCTCAGACTCTTTACAGCTTTAGCCATGATCTTGGGCTTTCTGACATTTGGGTTTGGGTAAAGTCCATGCTTCCCTTTATAACCGGCCCTCTTCAAGATGTCCACCATCTCCACCATAAAGGACATATTTGAGGCCCTAAAGCGGGATCCCACTCAATTTTTTAACTTATCTTACCCCCTTCAGTTAATTGCATAGATGTTCAAATGCCGCATGAAAATTTTTTTGGTCGCTGTAATTACCTTTATATTGTACTTTATTGTGGCACTTCCTGTCTCTTCTCCCATGGGAGTAGGCGTGTTTATTGCCTTTCCCCGGCGCCACACTGTCTCCTGGGAGCTTAGTGTCAGTTCCCAAGATTCAGTGCGGAAACAATGATCATGCGTGTGAACAAGCTGTGAATGAACAGCATTCACCGCATTCCAGAAATCAATGCTTGTGGGCTTCACATGCCCACAAGCAAGATGGAAACAGCCAGCATCACATTTTTTAAGCTATTCTTCAGTACAAAAACAGACAGAGGCAGAAATATTACACCCAAACTGTGAGTATTATTTTGGGATTAGCAAAATGTCTCAATGACCTAAAAAAAAAAAAGACTGGTCGCCGGGCTTTAAATCTCCTCCAGGATCTAGATGTTTGTGGCTCTGGGCTTTCATCGTTGCTGCTTCTGTCTGCATGCACTTGCTCTTTCTCCGCCATGTGCTCTCCCCACTGCACAGAAAAAGAAGGGGCGGGGAGTAGACTAGAAAGAAGGTCAGGGGCGGGCAGAGTTTCAAACATGTGCAGTGTATATAAAGCGTAACATGCGTGCATCAGCGGCCTATACTGCTTATAGATTGAGGCCTATATTGGGACAAGATTCGAAGAGTTTAGCCTGACTTAGGGTTTGCCTTGTGTTGTGTCTTGCAGAGAAAATGGATCCATTCAATGATAGGGAATTTCTAGCAAAATTCATTGACATGTGCAGGGAGTTGCCCTGTCTATGGAAGGAGAATCACCCATTTTTCAATTAGCTAAGAAAGAGGAAGGCAGCGCTGGAGAAACTGCTTGAATTTGTGAAGCCGATGATCCCCATGGCAGACATCACCTATTTGAAGACCAAAATTGGTGGCATGTGGAATACTTATCTTAGGGAGCGAAAGAAGGTCCAGAATGCTCAGAGATCAGGAGCAGCAGATGATTTTTATGTCCCTAGGCTGTGGTATTATGACAGAGTGCATTTTCTGTCAGACCAGAGTGAACCCAGGCCAGCACTCTCCACTCTTCATTCAAGGCTTCCTTCCACCTCAGCTGAGGCTTCCGATGTCCAACCTGGGCCTTCCAGGCAGGAAGATGTGGAGGAGCCCAGCTTGAGTCAGGTAAAGCATTGTTCAACATATTTTTTGTCATAAAATTAAAGATGTTAAGTAGATGTTATTATTGATCACTAATTGCTGATTTAACAAAGTGGTTTACATATCAATAGACAGTAGTGGCCAAAAAGGATTGGGACAAGAATGAAAAATGCTGGGTTCAGAATGATAGTCATTTCTTTTTGTTAACATTCAATTTGCAACAGTCATGAGCTCTAAATTGTGTGTGATTGATGACCAAAAAACTAAAACTATGTCCCTTTTTCATACACAGGAAAGCCTCAACCAGCAGGTGGCGGGGGTAAGTGGCAGCCAGGAGGTAGACCATCGTCCTCCTCCTCCACCTCCTGCCACAACTCCAAGAGTGTGATTGCCTGGCTTCTGTCTGGTCTGGCAAAAGATGCAGGCTGTTGTATGACCACAGCCTGGGGACATATATATGTCATCTGCTGCTGTTCATGATCTCTTAGACTCCTGGACCAGATTGTGCCCACTATTATATGGACTCCTCAGGCCACCAATTTTGCCTGTAAAATAGTTTTGATGTGTGCCCTGGGGTACAAAGGCTTCGCACATTCAACCAGTTTATCCAGCGTTGCCTTCCTCATTATTTTGTTATGACCCATAATAAAATAGATTTTTTTTTGTTAAAATACTTGCCTATGTGTTTTACTTTAAAAAGGACAGTTTGTTTGTGAAAGGGAAGGTACATTTCAAAAATACAATGTCAAATTAACAAGGGACACCAACCAACCTCCTTCAGGTTGAAAAATACAAAAAAAAAAAAAGATAATAATAGTGTTGTGGTAACTTGACACACAAAACGAAAAAAAAAAAATTATGGAGCTCACTAGAAAAAAAATAAATAAAACAGGAGATCTTGATAAAAAATATATATATATATATAAAAAAAAACACTATAAAAAAAAATACAAAACATTATTATGGAGATCTGATGAAAAAAATATATTCTTCAGGAGATCACGAGAAATAATAAGAAAATAATTTTTTCAGAACTGTGTGTGAATATCAGCAAAACAACTTCATTATTCTAGCATTATAAAGAAGAAGAGAATGCGCTGCATTAAAATATTTTTAAAATTTGCAGCGTGACGAATGTGCTATCTCCATTATGAATGCTAGTTTTACCAGACCAAGCGCTTCTGTCTCGTAATTGATTGAGAGCATGCGTGGAACTTTGTGCGTCGGAATTGTGTACACACGATTGGAATTTATGAGAACGGATTTTGTTGTCGGAAAATTTGAGATCCAGATCTCAAATTTTGTGTGACGGAAATTCCAATGGAAAATGTCCAATGGAGCCTACACACGGTCAGAATTTCCGACAACAAGTTCCCATCGAACATTTTCCGTCGGAAAATCCGACTGTGTGTACTGGGCATAAGACTGGATTAATGAGGAAAAAAATGAACTCAAATGATTTTAGCAAATGGCTGCAATTTAACAAAGAGTGAAAAATCTAAGGGGGTCTGAATACTTTCCGTCCCCACTGTATATATATATATATATATATATATATATATATATATATATATATATATATATATATATATATATACCTGTGTGTGTGTGTATATGTGTATATATATATTAGCTGCAGTCTGCAGCTGCAAAACTGCTGCAGCAGGAAGATGCTGACAGAGCTAGAACCACTCAGCCTAAGCCTCTGTACTAAAAGGAAGGGATATGCCACAATCGTTCTGTCACTACCCTCCCTGATGTAAACACAATGCACAAGCATCTACATCCTTTTCTATAGCGCAATCTGTGGAAGAATGGAAAGACCATGAACTGATTGCTTTTTCTCCTGAGCTCAGTGCCCAGACCTGCAGGAGCCAGTGAGTCAGGGTACCAATTGAAAATGCTGCTGGGACAAAGAGTCACTGTCTCTGTGCCATTTTACTGGCATGTGGGAATCAAATAGTTAAAACTCTTCAGTATCATAACATTACAATTTAATTAAAACCACTTAAAGACTAGGGATGGGCGAACGGTTCGGCCCGAGCATAAGTTCGGGCCAAGCTTTCGCTGTTCAGACATTCAATGAACAGCCGAAAAAACAGGTCAATCGACCGTTTGTTTGGCCCCTCGAACTGACCACAATGCCTTGTGGCACTGAACAGTGCATTGAAAGCCCTGATTGGCTGAAGCAGTAAAAGCTTCAGCCAATCAGGGCACAGAGCACTATTAGAGTCATGATTGGACACTGTCATCATGACTCTATCCAATCATGGCTCATTCCCGCCCCACAGTATAAAAGTATTCTTTTAATGGCAGCTATTTTCAGTGTGATTTTGGTGTGGAGAGGGATAGAACAGGGATCTGTTCAGTGATATTAGTTAGTGTGCTACACTGTGCTATTTTGCTTCAATTGTCAGTGTAGAATATTAGTTTAGTGTCTGTCTAGAGATAGAGTGAATGTAGTGAGGAAGACCATCATTCAGCTTTGCATAGTGTGCAGCTAGAGTAGGGACAGCTCATATAGTTTCACTGTAGTGTAGTGAGACCGTGTCATTTATACATACATTAGTGTAGATTAGGGACAGCTCATATAGTTTCAGTGTAGTGTCAGCAATCTTTACATTAGTGTATAGCTAGAGTAGGGACAGTTCAAATAGCGTCAGTGTAGTGACGGTTGAACACCGTCTATTCGATTGCGTTACTGACAGTTTAACACCATTTACTTCTGTGTGCATTACTGCCAGTTTAACGCCATTTACTTCTGTGTGCATTACTGCCAGTTTAACAACATATAGTTGTGTGTGCGTTACTGCCAGTTTAACGCCATATCGTTTTTGCGTTACTGCCAGTTTAACTCCATATAGTTCTGTGTGTCACTGTACGTTTGGCGCATTGTATTGCAGTATATTATAGTGTATCCGTGGAGTGTGTCTGTGTAGTGTGAGTACTCAAATTAAAGTGCACCAAACACCTCTTTGCATTGATTGAAGTGCATCTAAGTACAGATTTCAACTTCTTCTTTACATTTGCTTATAAGCACCACCTCCTCCCTCCCAATAATGTCTGGGAGGACAACAAGGAGAGGCAGACATTCCCTTGGTACTGTAACGGGGTGAGCAACAAATGTGTCCACAGGCAAAGGTGGACGCGATGGTCAGTCCTCAAGCAGGGCATCATTTCCTATGTTTAGTGAGTTTGCCTGTGCTATCCAGCGTACTTTCAGAAAGGGAATTCATTGTTGCAGGAGGTTTCGTTACTGATCATAGAATGCATCTGTCCACAGACTCCGTGGACCGTTTGACTTTTATAAAAATTAATCAGTCCTGGATTACCAGCTATGAAGACCCTGATGCCGATGTCACTGATTAAGTCTTTTTGTGATGTGAAATCTCTGCAGGACTTCGAGGCTGCCTAGCTTTGAGGGTGTTCAATCATTTCATCTGAAAGAATGTTTTTGGTATAAGTTTCATGGGTACAATGAACAGCCAAAGACCAATTTTTCAGCACCTGTTTGACAGGTGTATATCATTGCAATTTTTTACAGCAAGGCCAATTCTTGCTTTCATCAAGAGTACCTCTATAGGGTTATGGTGGGAAGGCACCACCGACACCAAAAAAACAATTTTTACGTACCTGTTACTTCTATCCAAAGTCAAAGTGACACCGGAATGTATCCAAAAAATCTCTAAACTTGTTCCCAGTGCACTACATTGTGGCCCCATCATACATACTGGCTCCCCAGCTGTTGCTGAGCAAAATAAAGGCAGCTTGCAGGGAAAATGTAATTTTTTTGGCTTTATAAATGCAATTATTGCTGCAGCAGATTCTAGACATGGTACAGATCTGCCACTTTACAGGTAGACTAAGGGGACCCCCCAGGCACTATATTGGAAGGAATTTATCATTTTTATGCTTTCACTTTAAAAATCAAAACATCACTGCTCATTTAAAAATGCAGTTTTTCACAAAGCTTTTTTTTATTGATACATGTCCCCCAGGGTAGGACCCGGACCCCTATAACCATTGTATGCCTTGCATGACTTGCATATAAGCTTTCAAAATGGCACTTTTTATTTTTGACGTTCGGATCCTATTGTCCTCTAATGGGGTTTGTTATTCAGATCCGAACTTTTGCGGTGTTTGAAAGTTCTGGTGCAAACCGAACAGGGGTCTGTTCGGCCCATTTCTATTAAAGACCAGGCCTTTTTCTGACATTTGTTGCTTACATGTAAAAATCTGTATTTTTTGCTAAAAAATTTCTTAGAACCCCTAACATTATATATTTTTTTAGCAGACTAGAGATTAGAGAATAAAATGGCAGTTGTTGCAATATTTTATGTCACACTGTTTTTACACAGCAGTCTTTCAAATGCATTTTTTTGGAAAAAAATAAACAAAACCATAACATTAACACAATTTTTTGTATTTTTTGTATAATATGAGAGATAATGTATATAAATTAATAACTAACATGTCATGCTTTATTGTCATGATTTGAGCACGCTCATTGAATGCGCCAAATACGACAGTGGTCATAAACCCTGTCCTCAGGGCCAACTAACAGGCCAGGTTTTATGTATTACCTTGGGGCGATGCAGACTAGAATACTGCAATCACTGAGCAGCAAACAATATCACCTGTGATGTATTTCAGTTATCTTGCATACCTGGCCTGTTAGTGGGCCCTGAGGACAGGGTTGATGACTACTGAACTATGGTACTTAAAAATCTCCATAAGCAACGCTTTAAACATTTTTACAGGTTACCTGTTTAGAGTTACAGAGGAGATTTTGCACTACAATTATTGCTCTTGCTCTAACGATCGTGGAGATACCTCACATGTGTGGTTTGAACACCATTTACATATGCGTTCGCTTCTGCGTTTGAGCACGGAGAGATGGGGTGCTTATATTTCTTTTTCTTATTTATTTTACATTTTTTATTTTTACACTGTCCCTTTTTTTTTTTTTGAAAACTTTTATTCCTATTACAAGGAATACAAATATCCATTGTAATAGAAATAAGCATTACAGGTCCTCTTTATTGAGAGTTCTGGGGTCAAAAAGACCCCTAATCTCTCATTAACCCCTAAAAGCAAAAAAAAAAATTTTTGACACTTTGACTTTAAAAAAAAACCTCACGTCTTTAAGGCCGAGAACCGGAAGTGACGACAGAGGTTGCTCTGGTCCTATGGTCTATATTGCCCTCACTCGACTTTCTGCCTAGCCATCGGTCGCATCAGATCAGTTCTGGGCTTACCGACAACGCTGGGAAGCTGGGAAATGACAGGGAAGTAGAGGGAGGAGGGGGGGCGCCCCCTCTCTCTCCTCATTGGCTCACTGACTTTGATTGACAGCAGCTGGGGCAAATAGTGCTTTGCTGCTGTCTGAACCAATGAGGAGGGAGAGCCGAGTCTCTTCTGCAACATCCCTGGATCAAGATGGGGCTCAGGTAAGTATAAGGGTTCTTGTTTACAGGATTTCAAAATGTATGTTGATTAGCTGACAGGAGGCCTAATTTGTTAAACTGGAAAAAAAAGAGCACATTGGCAAAAACAACCTGACCAAGAACAAGATTTTTTCAACTACTAAAATCCACCTCTTATGTTTCCGATACATGTACTGTAACCTATAAAACCCTTTACCCCTATCCAACTTAACAATGCTACTGGGTAGCAACTGAAAGTAAGAAGAACATTTTTAATTCTTTTCATTTTTTTTAATCTAACTTGTCCACAAATAAAGTGTATAAATGCTTTCTGCTATGGCTGTTAAGATTTAAGGCATCACCAAACAGGGATCTATGTTGAAAAAAAATCATAAATATTGGAGGACTGGTATTTTATGTGTATGAGAAAATTGTCTCATTTTGAGAATATGAATTCATGGAAATTGCTCACCGATTTTCGTTACTGTCATGTGCTTCTTAGTTGATATCCTTTTGTATGCTTGATGTACCATGTTATATGTTTGTATTCGCCATATTGTCATAAGTTTCTATGATTGTATATCTCTGATGTCCATGATTTACATGTATTTTCATGTGCAACCCCATGACCAGATGTTTATACTTATTTATCTTCCATGTTAATAAACATGTGATTCTTTTATACACACCCCCACCATGTCTAGAACCTCATTCAAAGTCTCAAATCCCCTTTTCTACTATTTTGTACCAGGGATGGAGGCACACAGTGTATGTGCCTCATTCAAAGTCCCACCTGTGTTTTTACACAGCCCCCCTTTTTTCCTTGTTCAGTCTTGTGTCCACACCCTAGTAGACTTCTGCAGGTAGCCTGTAGTGGGTAGAGCTGCTGGAACCCAGTAGCTCCACACACTAAAGGCTACCTGTAGAAGACAGCTCCCACAGCTCTACTCTCTACTTTTACAAGCTAATAGCTGCATTTGCAAAGGCTTTGGACAGAAAGTGGATATGGAGGAATATATTTATAAAAAAAGTTTTGTACTTGGAGTTTAGCTTTAAAATAGTGTCTGTCTGTTCTGAAGTGGCATGCTGGCTTATTGTGAGTTTGATTTTATGGGCATTATTACTTATGCACTTTTGTGGGTAGATTTTATTGGGTATTTTATTTAAAGTGGTTGTAAACCCACTAACCAAAAAAAAAAAAAAACCTGAAAAACAAAGGTATAATGAGCTAATATGCATTGCATACTAGCTTATTATGAACTACTTACCTTAGATTGAAGCTCCCGCAGCGGTCCTCACACTGTTCCAGCCGGCGACATCGCTCTCTTATCGCTGTGATTGGCCGGAGCCGCAATGATGTCACTTCAGCACATGGGCACGGGAGCCACCGTGCAGCTACAGGTAAGCCTTATTATAGGCTTACCTGTAGTAAAAAGTGGTTGTAAAGGGTTTACAACCACTTTAAAAAAAAAGCATTTTAAACAGAATTAAGCTATGTGGGCTGCTTTTTTCCTTTGAGCACAGGTGAGCATAGCAACTTATGGTGGCATCTGAACTCTGATGAGGACCTGTTTTTTCTGGAAAGAGTTTCCAATGCCTGTTTTGCCAATCAGTAAAATGATGGCAAAAGTAGTTGGTGAGTGTTGAACCATAAGATGAGTGGATTTCACTTGGTCACTGTGGTGAAGCAGATGTGGAAAATAAGAAGCAATTTGGATTTTGAACTGATTACTAATTAATATGACCTAAAGGGATTTTTTTATTGTATTATTTAAATTGATGGACTTTGATTTATCATTACTATTTTTTTATGATTTTGCACTATAAGGTGGAGTGTTGATTTCACTTATCACTTTTTGTATGATAATAATATTAGTATTACTATTATGTTTGTGGGATTGTGCTGCCTTTGTTTTTTTTTTTCTTCCCTTTTGTATGTTACCGCTTAAGGACCGCCCCACGTACATATACTGCAGGAGGGCGGGCCTTTAGCACAAACTCACTTACCTGTACGTGACTTTTTCTTCCTGGTCTGGAGCACCCGCTCCGTGCTGGAGACCTGCTCCCACTGTGATTGGACACAGTGGGAGCCAATCAGTGAGTCTGGCAGACCCGATGTCCACCAAGATCCGCCGATCATTCCCGAGGCAGACAGAACGACTGTCTGCCTATGTAAACAAGTTAGATCACCGTTCTGTGACAGGAGAAGACAGAGATCTTGTGTTTCTGCTAAATAGGAACACGGATCTCTATCTTCTTACAGTACAAGCACCCCCCCACACATGTTAGAAAGCACCCCCTAGGGAAAACATTTAATCCTTCGATTGCCCCTGATGTTAAAGCCTTCCCTGCCAGTACAGTTACAATGCATTTTATTTAACACTGATCACGCTATTAGTGTCACTGGTCCCCAAAAAAGTGTCAAAAGCGTCACTTAGTGTCCGATTTGTCCACCACAATGTCGCAGTCCCCATATAAGTCACTGAGCTCCACCATTGCTAGTAAAAAAGAAAATCCATAAAAATACATCACCTAGTTTTAAACGCTTTAACTTTTGCTCAAACCAATCAATATACTCTTATTGGGATTTTTTACCAAAAATATGTAGCAGAATACATATTGGCCTAAATTGATGAAGAAATCAGATTTTTTAAATTTTTATATTGGGTATGTTTTATAGCAGAAAGTAAAAAATATTGTTTTTTTTTTCAAAATTGTCTGTCTTTTTTTGTTTATATCGCAAAAAATAAAAACCACAGAGGTGATCAAATACCACCAACAGAAAGCTCTATTTGTGGGAAAAAAAGGCCATAAATTTTATTTGAGTACAGCGTTGCACGACTGCGCAAAATGTCAGTTAAAAGAACTCGGTGCCATATTCGAAAAAATGGCCTGGTCTTGAAGGGGGTAAAACCTTCCGGAAGCTGATGTGGTTAATTTATAATTTTATGGTAGCAGCCTAATTTTGCTGTTTTGAAAAATGTTTTTACTTTTTCCTATTTACTTGTGAGGGATTCCTCCTAAGCGCAGTAGCATTTTGGTTTATACTCTATCTTTTGAGTTTAACTACTGCAGCCATGGAAGTTATGAACAGGCAAATTCATTTGAATCTATTTTTTCCTCTAATGAGAGCACCACCCAAAGAGAGGGTCATAGTGGTACTTTCAGAGCTTTGGATAATGCTAAAACAAGTAAGAACATGTGGGATATCTGTACTTTGGAGCAGTATTTAAAAGAAAATATCACTATGGGACTATTTAAATGAGAAGTGTCACCAAAGGATGGCCTTAATGATAATGGATTAGGAGAGGAATAGATTCAGTTTTTTAATTGGGTAGGAAAAGAACTTCAGGAATTAATAGTGAAACATAAAAAGAAAAAAATGTCAATGTTGGAGAAGAATAAGTGATCTGCATAATAAAGTAGTCTCAATTAGGAACACTGAAGAGTATAATAATTCTAACCCCTTAAAGCCGGCTGCTGCTGGCACTTTAAGTGGTTTGCTATGCTGGAAGGCAGGGGGGGGCTTATGGCCACGCGACCGCTGTGATTGGCTGTTACTGTGGTCACATGATCGGAAAAGTCCCGATCGCAAATGGTGATCAGGAACTTTCCATGAGCCGTCGGTCACTGTGACGTGGGCATGCAGGGCGCATGCTCTCAGAACAGCATTGCTGGTCTGCCAAGGCCCGGGCGCCGAGAGGCCACGTATATGCATGTGGTCGGCACCAAGAGGTTAATGATGTAATTTTAAAATGTTTAGAAAAGGTAGATAGGGATACACAAAAGATAAAGGTAAAAAAAAAATGTATAGAGATCTAGGAGATTTTAAAAGTAATACCATTTACCTTAGGCAAAGTCTCCCTCGGGATGGAGATTTGGCAAATATCACCATTGATTCAGATGGCCTTCAGAGGTAGGAGGTCAATAGAGGTGCAATAATGAGTGGTGTTTGGAATAGAGGAAAAACTGGTGTCTCCTAGAACTCTGTCAGACCACCTACTCAAACTCCTACAAATTTAGCGAGTACAGCTTCACAAAAAATGTCCCCTCCTAGACAAGGACCGGTTAATGGAGTAACTGTGGTTGGTAAACCACAGGGTTTTATAGGTAGACAAATATGGGGCCACCAAAGGGGAGTATCTGCCCAACAGAATAATCAATATGTGGTAACCACCTCCAAAAGATTTGAGCCCCTTGGAGATTATAGAGAAGATACACAACAATATGTTTCACATCCTTTTTTAGGGAATTGGAGGAGAGGGAGGGGCAGGGGTAGCAGAAATTTCCCCTACATAGGAGAGGAGGTGAGATATCAACATATTCCCCCCAAAGAATGTAGTATGGAAAACAGGAATATCAAGGCTGGGACAAATCAGGAAGAATAAGAGGAGATCAGCCAGGAGGGGAAATGGGTTGTAGAGCAGAAAGGAGAGTCTAGCACCAAAACAATAAGGAGAGAAATGTAAATAATGGAGTATATATTTTAAGTAAGTTGGAACTGACACACAAGGAAGTGAAAATTTTGAATTTAGGTTTAAAATGTGCGATGAAACATCCCATTAGCAAATGTGACAAATATAGACACTCATAACATAAACTAAATATAAAAAAATATTTTTTGGGAAATGCAATAAAAATTTCAGTAAAGAGACACCAGTAGGGGCTGTGATTAACAATGGGTTGACAAAGAAGTCTACATTTAGCCCCTTGGTATCAGCTAATCAACACATGTGTTTAGGAATCTAGTACTGAGGGATTTGGAACAAATAATTCCCAAGAACGAAGTGAAACCTAAACACATAGTAGATGATATAGAGCAAGTGGCTAAAAGAACCAACATAGTAGTACATCCAGCAAATAATGGGGGAGGGATGGTGATTTTAGAAAATGATTTTTATCAAATACAATTGGGTAGAATGTTATCAGATCAAAACATGTATGTGGAGTTAAAGAATGATCCTTGTTGTAAATATAAGGACAAGTTAAAGGATGCAATTGAATATGGTTATAGAACTAGAGTGCTAGCAAAAAAAGAGAAAATATATTTATTACCCATTGTTTGTAGAATACCTACAATATACACACTCCCTAAAATCCATAAAAATTTACAAGCCCACCCAATTGTCAATGGGATTGGGTCAGTCACTGCGAGGTTAGGAGAATATTTAGATACATATATAGGAGTGTGATTCAAACAAATGTATCTGAATGATACCAAAAAATTACAATTGTAGAAAGACATTAATTTGGAAGGGAAACCTGATGTTTTTTTGGTGACGGCTGATGTCACATCCCTATATACAATCATTCAACATGATGATGCTCTGCTAGCCCTAAATTGGGCACTCAGTAGAAGGGATGATATCCCTTATACTCAAAACTTTTTTGCGTAAAGCCCTTTCTGTTTATCACAGCACTGATATCAAGGCTCTTTTTTTTCTACCAGAGGAGGGGAATTGCAATGGGTGCAAAGTTTGCACCAGTCTTACAAACCTCTTCATGGGAGAGTGGGAGGATAAATTTGTGTTTAGGAATAAGAAATCTGAATTATTATTCTATAGAAACTTTATAGATGACCTGCTCTTCATTTGGACAGGATCAGAGAGCTCTATGCATTAATTAAATAACAATAATAATAACATCAGATTGGAGTATCAATAGAGTAGATAGCAGATTAACTTCCTGGATGTCAACATTTTTAGAGAGGGAAATTAATTAACTAAGGTATTTTTTAAACCTACTGATAGAAATTGTTATGGTTAAAAAATATACCAAAAGGAAAAATAGTGCGTGTAAGGAGGAACTGCAGCCGAGATTCAGATTTTCTTGATTAGTCTCAGATCATTAAAGAACGATTCATCTAGAAGGGGTATAGGGATAAGCAGTTAGAGAAAACTATACAGGGAGTCCTGCAAATACTGAGGGATGAGTGTCTACGTGAAAAAGATAAAATGGAGAATAATAATCAACAATGGGGACATTGGCATATCCTCTGTATGGATAAAGTATTAGGTCCTGTGGTCCCTAATAATCCTGTGTTTACAGTTTTAGGGATAGGGTTGTTAAAAAAATTCTTGACGCCCCTATACGGCAGCAATTTTTTTGTGGAACAACAGGGTTTTATGCCTGTCAAAAATGTTATGTATGTAGGCAGGTGAGAACCCCGGTGAGGGGAATTACTAAATTGAATTCTAATCATAAGTTTAATATCTCTGAATTTATTACATGCTATTCGACACATGTGGTATATGTTTTAATTTGCCCATGTGGTCTTATGTATATCAGATGGAATAAACACCCTTTAAAGAAAAGAATAGCTGAGCATATGACCAACACCCTAAAAGGTTTTAAACACTTAAGGACCAAAAGGATTTGCTCCCTTAAAGATCAGCCAATTTTTGCGATACGGCACTGCGTCGCTTTAATTGACAATTGCGCAGTTGTGCGATGCTGTACCCAAACAAAATTGATGTCCTTTTTTCCGACAAATAGAGCTTTCTTTTGGTGGTATTTGATCACCTCTGCGTTTTTTCTTTTTTGCGTTATAAACAAAAAAAAGCTGTCAATTTTGAAAAAAAAAAACAATATTTTTTACTTTTTACTATAATAAATACCCCCCCCCCAAAAAAAATCATCAGTTTAGGCCAATATGTATTTTTCCACATATTTTTGGTAAAAAAAAAAAATATATCGCAATAAGCGTATATTGATTGGTTTGCTCATAAGTTATAGCATCTACAAAGTAGGTGATAAATTTATGGCATGTTTAGTATTTTTTTTTTTTTTTACTAGTAATGCTGGTGATCAGCAATTTTTAGTGGGATCGCGACAAGGTGGCGAACAGATCGTACACTTTTAAAACTTTTTTTGTACCAGTGACATTTATACAGCGATCAGTGATATAAAAATGCACTGTTTACTGTATAAATGACACTGGCAGGGAAAGGGTTAACACTAGGGGGCGATCAAGGGGTTAAGTGTGTCCTAGGGAGGTGTTTCTAACTGTGGGGGGAGTGGACTGACAGGAGAGATCACTGTTCCTGATTACTAGGAGCAGATGATCTCTCTGAACTCCCCTGACAGAACGGGCATCTGTTTGTTTACATTGACAGATTTCCATTCTGGCTCTTTATGAAACGATCACGGGTGGCTGGCAGACATTGCGGTTGCCGGTCACATACATTGGCTCCAGGGCCGCACCGATGGCATGCACCGACTCTATCTATTGCACGTAGCCTTGTACTGGTACGACAATTTGCGCAATAGAGCCGACCTGCCACAGTATAACTGTGGCGGCTTGTCGGAAAGTGGTTAAACAACATAGTATATCTCTTCATTTTAGGCTATGTCATGGTAAGGACCTCTCTGGTTTGAGATTTTGGGGCGTGGAGAGGATTCACCCCTCTTGGAGGGGTACTAATCGGGTTAGGGATGTATCAAAAAGGGAAACCAAATGGACTTATCTCTTAGACACTATGATCCCTAAGGGGTTGAATGTAGAATCAGACATCAATAACATTATTTAAGATTACTAATTAGTATTAAATTAACGAGACTGGATCAGTGTTTAAGCGGGTTTAATATGAAAAATTAAGTGATCTGGATAGAATGTAGAATATTATTTTTTTCCTAAAGTTTGGAGTATTCATTTTAAACAAGTAATTTTATGTAATATTCGTATGAAATTATTTTCTGAATTATATGCCGCACGAAAAAAAAATGTTATCGCTGTAATTACCTTTATATTGTACTTTATTATGGCACTTCCTGTCTCTCCTCCCATGGGAGTAGGCGTGTCTATTGCCTTTCCCCGGCGCCGCACTGTCTCCTGGGAGCTTAGTGTCAAGCTTCCCAAGATTCAGTGCGGAAATAATGATCATGCGTGTGAACAAGCTGTGAATGAACAGCATTCACCGCATCCAGGAAATCAATGCTTGTGGGCTTCACATGCCCACAAGCAAGATGAAAACAGAAAGCATCACATTTTTTAAGTTATTCTTCAGTACGAAAACAGACAGAGGCGGAAATATTACACCCAAACTGTGAGTATTATTTTGGGGTAAGCAAAGTGTCTCAATGACCTAAAAAAAAAAAAAAAAAAAAAAAAGATTGGTCGCCGGACTCCCGCTTTAATATGTTTGTGAATTATTCAATATAAAGAGTAGGGATGAGCTTCGAGTTCAAGTCGAACTCATGTTCGACTCGAACATTGGCTGTTCGCCGAACAGCAAACAATTTGGGGTGTTCGCGGCAAATTTGAATGCCGCAGAGCACCCTTTCAAAGTCTATGGGAGAAATCAAAAGTGCTAATTTTAAAGGCTTATATGCAAGTTATTGTCATAAAAAGTGTTTGGGGACCCAGGTCCTGCCCCAGGGGACATGGATCAATGCAAAAAAAAGTTTTGAAAACAGCCGTTTTTTCAGGAGCAGTGATTTTAATAATGCTTAAAGTCAAACAATAAAAGTGTAATATCCCTTTAAATTTCGTAGCTGGGGGGTGTCTATAGTATGCCTGTAAAGGAGCGTATGTTTCCCGTGTTTAGAACAGTCAGACAGCAAAATGACATTTGGAAGGAAAAAACACATTTAAAACTACCCGCGGCCATTGCATTGCCGACAATACACATAGAAGTTCATTGTTAAAAACGGCATGGGAATTCCCCACAGGGAAACCCCAAACCAAATTAAAAAAAAAAAAATGACGTGGGAGTCCCCCTAAATTCCATACCAGACCCTTCAGGTCTGGTATGGATTTTAAGGGGAACCCCGCGCCAAAAAAAAAAAAACGGCGTGGGGTCCCCCCAAAAATCTATACCAGACCCTTATGCGAGCACGCAACCTGGCAGGCCGCAGGAAAAGAGGGGGGGCGAGAGTGCGCCCCCCCTGAACCGTACCAGGCCACATGCCCTCAACATTGGGAGGGTGCTTTGGGGTAGCCCCCCAAAACACCTTGTCCCCATGTTGATGAGGACAAGGGCCTCATCCCCACAACCCTGGCCGGTGGTTGTGGGGGTCTGCGTGTGGGGGGCTTATCAGAATCTGGAAGCTCCCCTTTAACAAGGGGACCCCCAGATCCCGGCCCCCCCCCCCTTACCCCTACCATTTCACTAAAAAACTGTCAAAAATGTTAAAAATGACATGAGACAGTTTTTGACAATTCCTTTATTTAAATGCTTCTTCTTTCTTCCTTCATCTTCTTCTGGTTCTTCCTCCGGCATTCTCGTCCAGCATCTCCTCCGCGGCGTCTTCTATCTTCTTCTCCTCGGGCCGCTCCACACCCATGGCATGGGGGGAGGCTCCCGCTCTTCTCTTCATCTTCTTCTTCATCCTCTTCTCTTCTTCCTTCTTCTCTTCTTCATTTTCTTCTCCGGGTCGCTCCGCATCCATGCTGGCATGGAGGGAGGCTCCCGCTGTGTGACGGAGTCTCCTCGTCTGACGGTTCTTAAATAACGGGGGCGGGGCCACCCGGTGACCCCACCCCTCTCTGACGCACGGGACATGACGGGACTTCCCTGTGGCATTCCCCGTGACGTCACGTCAAGTCACCGTGCGTCAGAGGGGGGTGGGGTCACAGCAGCAATCCAAAAACCAAAATCGTGTGCAGGAATCGTTCCACATGTAAATAAAAATAGTTCTCCAATAGTGTAAATCGTATAACCAGTTTATTGAAAACACACAAAATCTTCAATATTCAACTCACACTTTTCAAATATAAAATAGGCAGAGTAAAACTTCCACAGCAAAATAATTTCCACAGCACAGCAACCATTTGGAATACCCCAGTATAGAGTTGCGGTCATGGCGGACCCAAGGTATGCAGTCGTCAGACAGCTTCTCTCACCTACTCCCCAATGTCTAGCCGCTCTATCAGTACAACACTTCCTCGTACGGTTCAGCAGCGTCACTTGTCATTGGTGGAGAACGTCATACAGCGTCATACATCAGGGCGTGGCTGTATGATGTTCTCCACCAATGACAAGTGACGCTGCTGAACCGTACGAGGAAGTGTTGTACTGATAGAGCGGCTAGACATCGGGGAGTAGGTGAGAGAAGCTGTCTGTCACACCTGAATACCTCGGGTCCGCCGTGACCGCAACTCTATACTGGGGTATCCAAATGGTTGCTGTGCTGTGGAAATCATTTTGCTGTGGAAGTTTTACTCTGCCTATTTTATATTTGAAAAGTGTGAGTTGAATATTAAAGATTTTGTGTGTTTTCAATAAACTGGTTATACGATTTACACTATTGGAGCACCATATTTTTTATTTACATGTGGAACGATTCCTGCACACGATTTTGGTTTTTGGATTGCCGATGTGACCCTTGTGGTGTGGTCAAAAAGCATTTGAGCCTTACACGAGAGTGTGGGCACTTGAAGTTGGAGAGTGGATTTCTATAGGGAATGGGATCACTGAACACTCGGGTGTGGTGAAAGCTACTAAGAAGACTTCACTATTTAAAGGACTTTTTTTTAAGGACTTTTTTTTAGGAACTTTATATGCATTCACTGTTTGATGCTATATGTGTTGCATTTATTTTCTCATCACCTGTCACCTGGTGGTCACATATTGTATTTGAACACATTTTTTTATATTATCCCTTTAAGGGAAAGACAATAATTTTGTAATATAGCGCCACTGTGTTTTTTTATTAAAATTTTTTTAGGTTGGGTACACAAGACTTACTAACTTGTTTAAGTAAATGAACATCTTTTAACTCATCGTTATGTTATACATTTATAAAACTATCCTCAAATTACTGAATTCTAGTTCTGGGTCAGTGACATAGTACTGAAGCCAGAGACTGCCAGCCAACTTGCATTTTCAGAAGGAGGTCAGCAATGGCGGTTCTGATATTTTTTTCATGTCAGTTATGCATTGTTCAACAGCCTTCTAGAATGCATAGCCACTTTTACTAAGATATTGTTTGAATATTGGATCAAACTGCTAGCTACTTAGAAGAAAGCAATGAAAATAGTGGTTAGTTAAAAATTGGCTTATTAGCCCACAATACACCGATAAAATGTGTTGGTGAGTGCATATACATCTTTTTGTCTACAATGACTTGTATTAAGTAGTGTATGAATAATAGGCTAATATCAGACATAAGACGTAAGGAGTTTAACATTAAACAACCAAAGTGAGAAAAAATGAAATGGTCAGTAATGGTACATTACAGTAAACCTAAATATAAGGTCAATATATATAGTGGATAACGATCAGCCTATGAGAAAATCTCAGGGCACCAAAGCTAGGTGAAATGTATGTAGAATGTGAGTACAGAGATATTCCAACATAGCAGTTAAAAGCCAATAGTAGAAGAATCAGCAGTGTAGACTTTCCTAAAAGGCAATAACAACTGCCTCGGAAGTCAGTTGGCTTCTTTTCTATGGGGTAAAAAGAATGAGTTGCACATGCACCGCTAGCACCTGCTGGCCAAGCAAGAGAAGACAGAGTTGGGTATCAACAGATATGTTTTCTAAGAAAGGCAGATGTCTCATCACTTGTCATACTATGGTGAGGCATCTGCGCATCTATAGCCAGCTTTAGATTTTAGTTAAGTCACTAAGAAAACAGAGCCAATTTAAGGTACATTGACCTCTACTTTAAAGTAAAAAAAAAAAACTATGCAAGTTTTGTTTGATCACTGCCACCAGCAGTTAATTGCACAAATAAAATACTTTGATCTCAGTGAGCGTTTAATTTGTAGGATTTTTAACATGGTGCAAGGACTTTACAGGACAAGATTCACTATACAAACATTAGTAGTTATCTAGTGCACTGCTATTGACATTACTATCTCAATGCAGATTCATTTACACATGTTTGGAGACAAGATGATGTGTCAATAAAAGAATTAGACCAGACACCTTGAGTCCATCAGTTTTATCTCCATGTGCTGATAGGAACAGTAGGTGATAGTGCAACCTAGTTTCTTCAAAGTCCTACTATTTCTACTGAAGATCAACACTATTTACAGCTTTGGTAGCAGCAAACAATAAGTGGGAAGACTTCAGCTGTGAGATAAAAGTACTGGCCTGTTAGCAAACACAAAGGTTTTTTACATGCAGAATCCCCATTCTTCAGCAGAGCTCTATTCATTTGTTTTTTTTGTTTTATTCAAATGATTAGTAACTTTATCCTTGCCCATTAAAAGGTCATTAGAAACAATATCTCCTTTTGAAGAAAATAAAAGAAAGACACGGGTGAATTTTAAAAATACAATTAGTTCAAAGGCTTTAGAAATAGATAAGGAAAAGGGTCATTTCACAGTAGTGCTTAATCACTTTTAGTTCCTTTGCTGCCAAAGCCAAAACACACTGGGAGACTATGCAATCATTTTGTAATAAGCAGATTTTTTGGAGGAAAATGCTAATTATTTTGCTCTGCATATGGGGCACAGCTGGCAACCCTAGTAATTGAATATAACAATCTAGTTATTGCGATATTCTTTTGCAATAGTAACATCGGTCTTAATGAGCAAGTGACACAAACTCCCACCCTGATTGTAGATATTTTCCAGCATTTTGTAAATGATGTAAACCAATTAAAGATTGCTTTCATAGGGGATACTACCTAGGTGCATTCAAAAGAATTTCATCTAAGTAAGACTATCTTGGTGATATGGTGAGTTTGAATGTAAGCCAGTCAGAAGGTTGGACAAATCTATAATGTCATAATAAAACTGTGATTTATCCAGTTATGGACAGATTTAAGGGTTAGTAACTGAAATACTCATATTTAAAGCACATGCCAAGGAAAAATGAAAAAAATGCAGTCAACCTCTGTAATACCTCCAAATATTACCTTATCTTTTTAAAGACACTGCAAATATGGTAAAATACCTTTTAACCACTTCAGCCCCGGAAGGATTTTCCCCCTTCCTGACCAGAGCACTTTTTGCGATTCGGCACTGCGTTGCTTTAATTGACAATTGCGCAGTCGTATGACATTGTACTCAAACAAAATTGACGTCCTTTTTTTCCCACAAATAGTGCTTTCTTTTGGTGGCATTTGATATAGCATCTCCGGTTTTTATTTTTTGCGCTATAAACAAAAAAAGAGTGACAATTTTGAAAAAAAAAAAGCAATATTTATTACTTTTTGCTATAATAAATATCCCCCAAAAATATATCATTTTTTTTCCCCTAAGGTTAGGCCGATATGTATTCTTCTACATATTTTTGGTAAAGAAAAAAAAAAAAAAATCGCAATAAGCGTATATTGATTGGTTTGCGCAAAATTTCTATTCAAAAATTTTATTGGCAACAATCAGAAAACAGTTATTGACAATTTCAGTATGACATTGAAAAAGTATAACTAACAGAGTATATGTTGGTGTAACAATATAGTAAAAAACATATTGAATGAGGGGATATGGTTGGGTCATAATAGTGAATATATTCTAATAGGAGCTACAGAGTGTTAAAGCAAGAGGGGCAAGCACCCATTGTCATAGGAGGGCAAGATGAGTGTGTTACTCTGTGGGAGGTGATCAAGGTACCAGCTGAGCAAGATATACTAGTAGGTTACGGTGAACATTGAATTGGGGGGGTTGGAGGGAGGGAGGGGTGTCAAGTAGAGGAAAGACTAGAGAGAAAGGAAGTAAGAGTAGTTGGGGGAAAGGTGGTCTGGTGGCTTGCAAGGGTCCCCGACGTGCAACGTCATGGTCTCTAGGAGTCAGGGGGGAGTTAGGGTTCTAAGAGGTGTTTGTCAAAATCAGGAGGTAGAAAATGATCTATCCATGGGCGCCAGAGGTTTTGAGGTGTTGGGGAATTTTATCTAAAATTGTTGCTTCAATTTTGCCATGGATCATGGCTTGGGTGACCCTATTTTTCAAGCGTCCTCCATGTCGAGCTTCACGCATGCGCCCCCGGTTTGCACAAAATTTATAGCATCTACAAAATAGGGGATAGATTTATAGCATTTTTATTAGTAATGGTGGCGATCTGCGATTTTTATTGGGACTGCGACATTATGGCAGACAGATCGGACACTTTTGACACTATTGTGGGACCATTGTCATTTATACAGTGATATATAGTGCTATAAAAATGCATTGATTACTGTGTAAATGACACTGGCAGTGAAGGAGTTAACCACTAGGGGGCAGTGAAGGGGTTAAGTGTGTCCTAGGGAGTGATTGTAACTGTGGGGGGAGAGGGGCTACACATCACATAACAGTGATCACTGCTCTCAATGACAGAGAACAGTGATCTCTGTCCCAAAGGGAAAGACACATACAGGAGAGACAGCTGCACACCCCAAAACAATTTGTGTATCATGGGAAGGTTCCCCCAGGGGGGCTTTGAAAACAGCAATATAAGCAATTCAGAAAGGATTTATAAAAAATACTTTATTGGAAACATGTAAGGTCAATAACATGTTGCCGTATCAAGCAGTATAAACTGTTCAAGGGCTAACAAACATTTCACATTTACAGAAAGCAAAGCAAACACAAAATTCCAGCATCACATGATCATTAGTCTGTTGTGACGGTGCCCTGACACATTTCAACAAATGTGGTCTTCTTCAGGGGATTGGTTTGCTATAAAGAGATATATTTAGTATCTCGAAAGAAGGAAAAATTCCAACATGTATTCATTTTCATATATGCAAGGAATAGTTACCACTGAAAGATGAAAGAGATCTCTTGACCAGAAGTTTAAAACCATTGGATAATCCCCGAGCGTCCATACTCATCTGTGTCCCAAAAGCGGGAAGGATTGATCAAATGCGACTTGCAAGCAGTCACGCTGAGGACAACCTCAGAGGGTAAGGGAAGCCAACACCTGCAGCAAATTCCCAATGATATCAATGCATCAAAAGGGATTCCAAAAAGGCCTAACATATTACAAAGTGTCAAACGGTCAAAGTGATCTCTGTCCTGTCAATAGGCAGAATGGGGAAATGCTTTGTTTACAAAAGCATCTCCCCGTTCTACCTCTCCGTGACACGATCACGGGCACCCGGCGGACATTGAGTCCGCAGGACCTATGGTCACGGTCACGGAGACTGCGGCGGGTGCGCGCAGCTCCGCTTCTTAACGGGGACATACCTGTATGCCCTCTTGCCCATCAGTGCCATTCTGCCGACGTAAATCGGCGTGCCCTGGTCGGCAAGTGGTTTATCTGCCAGAAATGCATTTGCACTTGAGGGATAACAACACGTATCATTTTTGTGAACTAAGTGTTGTCAACTCTGTCTCATGTGTATTGGTTATTGGTGTACGGCAAACCTGTGCATTCCTGTGTGGGTAAACATAGCCCTCCATGGGTGTACGCTTTAGTCTACTGCATTATTGGCCTCGCAGCTAGGGGTTTTTCGCCTTCCTCTGGATCAACGACTAGGGGGTAGGCAGCCGTACCTCCTCAAGTACCGCCGCACCCACACCAGCCCATCGCCACACCACTCCATTAGCAGCGGGTAGCCATCAGACCCCTCCATCTCCCTGGAAGTGGATCGTCACCACATCACTACCACCATCAGAATACCTTCCCTGCTAGCAACACCATCCTCCTCATCATGTGCAACTTTAAATACACAGCAAACACCATCCACAGGCTAAGAAACACCTCCGCAACTTTACCGATCGCCACTAAGGAAAGACTAAAAAAAGAACAATTATTAAGAACCAACCCACAATCAACCAGGAAATGCAAGGAGACACCGATCCAACCGCAACAACTAGCATGCGCCCTGATCAACACCAGATCTGCAGTCAAGCATAGGCTTGAAATCCACGATTTCGTCATCGAAAACAACTTAGATTGCCTCTTCATTACAGAAAGCTGGCTAACACCTGACTGCAACACCATCCTAACTGAACTGGTGCCCGAGAACTACAGTATCCTAACCGAGCATAGAATCGGAAAAAAAGGAGGAGGCCTAGCAGTGATCTTCAAATCTCATCTTGGGTTCACCAAACCAAACGTACAGAACTCAGTGCCTTTCATGGAAACACTCTCACTGCACCTCCGAACAACACCTCAAGACACCGTTCACATACTACTATGCTACAGACCACCAGGACCAAAGACCAATCTCCTCACGCCGCTCACTGAATTCTTTTCGATGCACACCTTGAAAACCAAAAACCTGCTGGTACTTGGGGATTTTAACCTGTGGGCAAACTCTGCCCAAGACCCCACCGCAACCGCCTGCGTCAACCAAATGGAAGAACTTGGTCTTCAACAACTGATAAACTCTCCCACGCATGGTTCAGGACATCAACGTTTTTGACAACACTCCACTACCATGGACGGACCACCATGCTATCAAATTTAAAATCACTACTAACACCATCCTCCAAAAACAGAAACACGTAACAGCAACACACTGGAATAGATCTCAGAAGAAACTTCACTCTGATCTCTTCAAAACTACATTATCGAGCAAAATTCTTTTGCTAAACTCAAACCTCTCAACAGAACAAACGCTCAACTCCCTAAACAATGTATTACTACAAACAGCAGACTTCGTGGCGCCAAAACGCAGAACACTCATCCGCAAAAAAAACTCAAGCTGGTTCAATGGTACTCTCACCCTACTCAAGCAAGAACGTAGAAGAGCTGAAAGAGCATGGAGAAGAAATCCTACCAAGGAAAACCATGCTAACTACAAAGCACTCACGGGGAAATACCACAAGGCAATCTTCAAAGCCAAAAAAGAACATTTCTCAGACACCATCTCATCCGCCTTAAACCGTCCGCGGGAACTATTCAAAATAGTGGCTCAGTCTATGAACCCGACCTGCTTAGAGCCCCCAGGAAACGATACTCAAGAATTCTGCAATGAGTTATCAGATTTCTTCATCGACAAAATCGACAACATTCGGAAATCAATCCATCAGAAAACAACGATCATCCTCACTGAACCAAACCAAAAAGAGGATATCGACACGAACATCACTCAACCACCGAATTTCATTTTGTCTCCAATCACCATAGACACAACCAAAAACATCATCAGAAGCCTTCGAGACAGCACATCACCGAACGACATCATCCCCACTAAACTGCTTAAAGAATGTTCCGACATCTTGGCTCCTATCCTAACACAGCTCATAAATCAATCATTCAAAGAAGGGACTGTGCCAACCTCCCTCAAGCAAGGCATCGTCAAACCTCTCCTAAAGAAACCAAATCTCGACCCTAAGGACCCTAACAGCCGCAGACCAATAACAAGCCTCAACACCATCTCCAAGATTATGGAGAAAGCAGTAGTACAACAGCTACAACGCCACCTGGACACACACCAACTCCTGGACCCTCTGCAATCAGGCTTCCGCCCAGGCCATGGCACAGAAACAGCACTTCTGAAGATATGGGATGATGCCCTTGAAGCAGCAGACGACAGAGAACAGAGTCTCCTGGTACTGTTAGACCTCAGCGCAGCATTCGATACAGTAGACCACAATACTTTACTCGTCCGCCTCGCTGAAGTAGTAGGAGCTACAGGTTCTGCTCTAAAATGGTTTACATCCTTCCTAGAGAATCGCTCCCAGACAGTGAAACTAGGTACATTCACCTCGGAAACCCGGGCAGTCTCCTGCGGAGTCCCTCAAGGATCACCCTTGTCACCAGTACTATTCAACATATACATCCGCCCACTTTTCAATATCATCAGGAAAACCGATCTTTGTTTCCATTCATACGCTGACGACACCCAACTCTACCTTCGTATCAACGGACAAAAAGACCTTCATCAGCAATTACAGAAATGCCTCTCCTTAATAGACGACTGGATGACCACTAGCTCCCTCAAACTCAACGGATCAAAAACAGAACTACTTCTCCTACAAGCTAACAAAAATTCCAAAATAAAGACTACATGGACACCTCCCACCATCCTTGGACAGACCATCTCCCCAAGCACCAAAGTCAAAAGTCTTGGAGTCATTTTTGACTCAGGAATGACAATGGATGCACAAATAGGATCAGTGGTGAGCGGATCCCACCATCTCCTCCGCCAACTACGCAGACTAATCCCCTTCATCCCAGAAGAGGACAAAGCGGCAGTTGTGGGAACAATCATCAATTCCCGACTCGACTACGCAAATTCGCTCTACGTAGGACTACCCCAATATCAGCTTGCGCGCTTACAACTCATCCAAAACACGGCGGCAAGACTGTTAACAGGAAAAAAACCCTGGGAATCCATCTCCCCCTCCCTAAAGAGCCTACACTGGCTAACCGTGAAGAAACGGATCACATTCAAGACCCTCTGCATCACCCACAAATGCGTACAAGGAAACGCCCCACCATATCTCCGCGAGAAAATAAAACACTACACACCGACTCGCAGTCTTCGATCAGCTAACCAAAACCTCCTTACCATTCCCAAATACCGCTACAAAGCAAAGGGAGAACGAAGATTCGCAGTCCAAGGACCTCAACTATGGAACGCTCTTCCTACCAACATCCGCATGGAAGAAAACCACCAGGCCTTCAGAAAAAAACTAAAGACCTTCCTTTTCTGAGAAGCTGACATCAGAGAATGCATCCAGCGCCTTGAGGTGATTCAGTTCGCATTTGCAGCGCTTTATAAATCAATCATTCATTCATTCATTCATTCACATGTGAACAATGCTTTAGTAGCAATATAGCAGGAATTTTGTAAGTTATGTTGTGTTTATGTGCACTATTAATGATTTTAGTGTATTTTTAGGGAAAATATTGTTCTGATAAACATTTGCGCAAATATCGTGCCACCTTAAAAATCAATAGCGCCTTCTTTTTATTCTACTAGTCCTATGCTTTCAGAAAATAATTGGTTGGGGGGGGGGGGGTCTTTCACAAATTCTGAGTACTGTAAGGGACAAATGAAAACCTTCAGATTTTTAGAGAAACTTGTATATTTACATTTTTGCGTACGTTATTTTGCAAAAAGGCGCAATGCAAAAATTACAAATATTTGTTATGTCTCCATAAAGGTATAGCTTTTATATTTAGTTGGAATTTAGCAGGGATTTTTGTAAAATTTACTTTTTTTTCTGCTTATTTTGTTTTTATCTGCTAATAATGGGTTTTAGTGTATTTTTAGCAAAAATATTGTTTTGCTAAAAATACCGCGGGGGCCTAAAAAAATCAGTAGCACCTTCTTTTTATTCCAGAGGTCATATGCCTTCAGAAAATATATGGTTTGGGGTGTCTTTTACAAACTCTTAAACCTGTAAGCGAAAAATGAAAGCCAGATTTTTTGAGAAATTTTTGGGTACGTTCGATTTTCACCATTTTGCAAAAAGGCGCAATTTAAAAGTTACAAATATTTGTTATTTATTAACTCAATACAGATTAAGATTTTATATTTAGTAGGAATTTTGTAAAATTTGCTGTGTATTTATCTACTAATCATGATGGATTTTTAGCAAAAATATTGTTTTGATAAAAATTTGCGCAAAAATTGTGGTACCTTAGAAATCAGTAGCACCTTCTTTTTATTCTACTGGTCATGTGCTTTCAGAAAATATATGTTTTGGGGGGACTTTTACAAACTTTGAAAGCTATAAGTGAAAAATAATAAAGCAAAGAAAAAATTGCAAAAATGGTCTGGCCATCTCAGTGTACAAAATGGAGCACAGGGCCTGGCAGCAGAAGGGTTAAAGTGTTACTAAACCCAGTGGTATTAAAATAGTTTATCAGCTCCCCCCACAGTGCCCACAGCTTATAAATCTTCTTTTTACATTAAAATGTTGCTTCTATATACCTTTTTGGATGAGAGTTCAGGAAGGAGGAGATTGCCACTACAGCCTGTATACACACCCACATGTGTGATGTCAATATCATGTGACCTGACTAGCTCTGAGAACAATTAAATGTTCTCTCCACCATAAAAGACACAACTGAGCATGTGCAGGTCAGCTATCCTGCCTGTGTTAGCTGGTCTTCCTCAGATAGACAGTGCAGGAGGGGCAGGATCTGTGCATAAAGGATAAAACAGCTTTTTTACACAATGCAGAGGATTAACCCCTTAAGTTCCACAGTGAGTATAACAAGCATGCTATGTTGCTCTTTAAGCTTTGACAAAAAATAAAAACTGGAAGCTGATTGGTTTCTATACAGAGCCGCACCAGATTTTGCACTCTCAAGTTTTAATAAATATATCCCGATGTTTACAAAGGTATACTGAACAGAATAAAAGGAACAAATAAGAGAAGTTCATCGTTGGGTTCATGTTCACACACACTCTAAATTAGTTATTGTATTATACCATAATGTATGTAGAAGAAATTCCATTTTGTGCAACGTCCATATTGTATATTTTCTTCACAATGTAGACAAGGTCAACAAAAATATGATCCAACATGCTTTGTTGGTAACTGAATTGTTTCTTAAAGCGGGGGTTCACCCACACCGCCAAAAAAAAAAATATTAAAAGCCAGCAGCTACAAATACTGCAGCTGCTGACTTTTAATACATGGCCACTTACCTGTCCCGGGGTCCAGCGATGTCGGCAGGGGACGCCGAGAGGGAATCCTAGGTGAGGGAATCAGGAAGTGAAGCGTTGAGGCTTCACTTCCCGGTTCCCTACTGCGCATGCGCGAGTCGCGCTGCGCGTCCCTAGTGGTCTCCGCTCTCTGCTGGGAGCTGTGTGTTCCCAGCAGACAGCGCGGTGGGGACGGGAAGAGGCATAGACTCCCATGGGAGTCTATGCCGGAAGTGGGTGCAAATACCTGTCTTAGACAGGTATCTGCACCCCCCTCCCCCCTGAAAGGTGCCAAATATGACACCGGAGGGGGGGAGGGTTCCGAAAAGCGGAAGTTCCATTTTTGTGTGGAACTCCGCTTTAATGTTTAACAAGATACTTTATTTAAGGGGAAAGGCGGAGCTTATATCACTTTTGTATGTGTCTATTTGTTGTCCACATATTGTCACAATTGGGAGTTTGTTACCTCTGTACTATAGTAATTGGTGATTTCCAAAATAGTATATGATTGATCATGTGTTGCCAGGGTGGTAACTTTTTTGCCTACATATTGTCAGGTCACTCTTGTTTAGTGGACCACATAACTATAATTTTATCTCCTGCACACCTGTTACTATCTAACCACGGGGTAAATATCCTCATGTCTCACCATGGTGCATAACATGTGTTAGACCCTTTAATTGTTTTTATTGGTATGATTATATATACAGCATTTAGAAAAGAAAATATATACTGTGTATATTTCTCATTTTCTATACATTATTTGTATTTTCGGTAGCGATTGAATCGTTCCGTTTGAAGGCATTAGAAGAAGCCATCATAAAGTGCAAAAAATGTGAAATTAAAACCTAGCCTATTGCCAATGTTAAAGGCTAATAGCCAAGGGAAGGGATTGTCAAGGGATTGTCAAAAAAGAGTAGGGGGGGTGGGCACTATCATTGGGGACATGTACCACTGCACAAAATGTTAAAAGATACTGTACAAAGAGCCCTGCTTTTATTTCATAGGTGACAAGGAAAAAACACAAATTCTTTTAATTGCACCCTTTGGAGATGCCTTTATGTGGTGTCTCTGACACCATAATTGGCCATCATATGTTATGGATGTGCGATTTACTTTTTTCTTTTTTTACTTTTACATTATTTCTTGAATCAAATACACCATCAACACCCAATCTAATTCATTACAGCTTGAAAGGGGGATTTTTAGATTTGGCTTCTACACCTGAATTTTTATCCAACAATAAAATCCTGAATTGAACAGAGAAGGCAGCAATCACAACAGCTCTAAAAGGTTTAGGAAAGTTAACTATTTAAAAATTTAAAGTTAAAGCTCCCAACTTTGTACTCATTTGCCAGTGGCAAGAAAGGTTCATAGCTTGTGAACTTCTTTTTTCCACACTGCATGGTCTTGTCTTATGGTAATGTCAAGAGTCCACAAAAACACTTCAAAACCACCAACCGCACATTCCTTGAAAAAGACTCCCCTTCATCCCCAATTGTTCCCAAAATGTTCCTGCCAATGTACTCATTGGCCAGTGGCAAGAAAGGTTCATAGTTTGTGAACTTCTTTTTTCCACACTGTATGGTCTTGTCTTATGGTAATGTCAAGGGTCCACAAAAACACTTCAAAACCACCAACTGCACATTCCTTGAAAAAGACTCCCCTTCATCCCCAATTGTTCCCAAAATGTTCCAAATATAGACTTGAGATATGCATTTGGCAAAGATTGGCAAGCATCTGGGCAGTACACAGGCACCTGAGTAATAAGCAAATTGAAAAAGAAAAGGCCTCGCATTACAAATTAGAGTGTATTATTTGAGGACAAAAGCCAGAAATATTGTTTAGTGGCTGGAAAGTATGTAAGTTGCTTGTTTAGGCTTCATTATAAAAAGAAGTGACAAGGTCGCTATTTATTTTGAGAGAAAATAATTGAAGATATGTAATAGCTGCTGGATAGTATGTAAGCAGTTTAAATAGGCCATAATGTAAGATGAAGAGACAAGGCATGTTTTATATTATAAAAAAAATGGATTATATTATTTCAGAGACAATAGCCACAAATATTGTACAGTGACTGACCAATATGTAAGCAACTTCTTTAGGCCTCAATGGGAGAGAGAGATGAGGCAGGTTCTATACTGAAATAAAAATCAAAGTATATTACTTTCAGAAACATTAGAAAAAATGAAAAAAACACTGCTACTTTCCAGATTACTGGTTGATGGCACAATAAGGGTACCTGCAGCAGGGATTGTCCAGGGAGCCTGGACTTGCAAATGCACTAAACCAAAAAATATCCAGCACAAGGAGCACCCTAAGAGAGCTGCTAAAGTCTTTAAGTTTAGTACTAACGTAATGGAAGTGATAACTCAACAGTTAGTAATAAATGGATAGCAAATGAAAAAAATGTTTCCACAATTAGTAAGACCGAACAGAAGTCCACCCATAGACAGCCAGATATAATTTGCCAGATAGCCACTGCAACCGATGAGAACAGGAAGTGTGCCTGTTGTACAGTCACTTCAATCACTAAGCTGCAGCCATCCAGTTACCACTATCATAAAATGTGAAGGAGCTCAATGTTAAAAAGAAACTTTATTGAAAACAAAGTATCCATTCACATTTGCACACCAGCAGTCTGTAGTCCTAATGAAGATGTCCTGGCTAGACCGTATCACCTCCTCCATTTTATAGTGAAATAACTAGTTATCTAGGCATGCAGCCTAGGTAGTCAGGAAAGTGGGACAGCAAGTATGTGCCCCTACAGATCTATACCAGGCCAGATTCCCTCAACATTGGGAGAGTACCATATGTGGGGGGGTCAAAGCCTCCTTTAATTACAAGGCACTCTTTTCCCCATGCTGATGGGGCAAGGGCCTCATCCTTACTTTATGAACCAAATAGGGTTGTGGGGGTCTGCAGGAGAGCTTATCAGAATCTGAAAGATACATTTTGAAGAAGATGACCCACTGTAAGGATGTATCCCCTAGACATTGGCTTCAGTTTGTCCTTTGCTATAACTTAATTTAGAGTGCTTCTTTAATATTGGCTTTTTAGCTGATAAGTTTTAATATGTGGCAACACTGTTACCATAGAAAATATGATACTAAGCGTGAGAAAGATAGTTGTACACGGTTTGGCGAAATGCCCAGAAAATTTTTACAAAATATAATCATAAATACTGATAAATATGTCTGGGACATAATTGGAATTAACTTTACAATATTAACTTTACTGTACAATATTACACACATGTATACTTTATTAAAATGTGTAGTAATTACTAATAGGTGTTATTAAGAGTGACAAACATATGTGTATAAATAATTACTATGAATGTGGGTTTGTCTTTAATGATGACAAGCAATGGGTGGACATTTTTCTATTGGTTTCTATTGGTTTAATGTTGTAAACATTATCTGATCATATCCTAATAATATTTTGTGTTTAGGATACTGAACCAGGAAATAAAAGGCGAGTGATGCATTATTCTGTGTCCGTGTGTTGACTTCAGTCTACATTGCTCCCCACAGAGCTCTGTGTGTGTGCGTCTGGGAATGGAGAGTGCTGGCACAGTTTAGTATAGAAGTAACATATAGGGAATACATACTTAATAATAGAAAGGTACTATTAACTTTTAAGTCAGGTTGTAGCATCCTTTCACCCACCATGCTCAACGATGCTCACCTGCTGGGGTTGGGGATGCTGGGTGACATCATTGACCAAATATGGTAATTTGACCAACATTTGGTCAATTACATTATCGAGGGTCCCAAACGTTTTTGTTTACAAATCAGCCAGCTACATGGCGGATCCTGGCCAAGCATTGTAAAAAAAATAGCTTTTAAAGTAGTACATTGTACTGTAGAGTTGGGTGAACGGTTCGGGCCTAGCAAAAGTTTGGGTCGAACATAGCATATTTGGCGAACACCCGAATTTGCAGCACCTGCAATGATGTACAGTGCATTCTAAGCCATGATTGGGCAAATCTTTGGAGAGGGCTGGGAAGCCGGCCACAGCATCCATATCAACCGATGAGCCATCAGCTGTCAATTGGTTTCCCCGCTGACAGCTAAAAAAAAAAAAAACATTACTGGCAATAAAAAAGTGAGAAAAAAAACAGAGTGGGGGTCCCCCCAATCCATACCAGGCCCAAGGGCCTGGTATGGATTTTAAGGGGAACCCCATGCCAAAATTAAAAAAAACGGCAGACTAGAGGTACCCCCAGGCACTATATTTAAAGGAATTTCTCATTTTTATTGTTGCACTTTAACAACTTCAATACAGGGCACTTTCACCCCCTTCCTTCCCAGTCCAATTTTCAGCTTTCAGCGCTGTCACATTTTGAATGACAGTTGCGCGGTCATGCAACACTGTACTCAAAGAAAATGTTTATCCTTTTTTCCCCCACAAATAGCGCTTTTTTTTGGTGGTATTTGATCACCACTGTTTTCACCAAAGTTTTTCTTTGTTTTTGTTACAAAACTTTGTAAATAAATATGTTTTCTCCTTCACTGATGAGCACTGATGAGGCTGCACTGATGGGCACTAGGGATGGGCCAAACACCCCCCAATTCAGTTTGCACCAGAACATGCGAACAGGCAAAAAAATTTGTGCAAACATGCAAACCCTATGAAAGTCTATGGGACATGAACATGAAAAATCAAAAGTGATAATTTTAAAGGCTTATAAGCAAGTTATTGCCATAAAAAGTATATGGGGACCTGGGTACTGCCCCAGGGGACTTGTATCAATGCAAAAAAAAGTTTTTAAAATGACCGTTTTTTCAGGAGCAGTGATATTAATAATGCTCAAAGTGAAACAATAAAAATGAAATATTCCTTTAAATATTGTGCCTGGGATGTCCCCTTAGTCTGCCTGTAAAGTGGCGCATCTGTCTGATGTGTTTACAGTGCCGCAGCAAAATTAAATTTCTAAAGGAAAAAATGAAATTTAAAATTGCTTGCGGCTGTAATGTACTGCCGGCTCCTGGCAATATAGATAAAAATCAAGGAATAGTATGGATTTTAAGGGAAACTCCACGCTAAAATCAAAAAAAGGCATGGGGTCCCCCCAAAATCCATAGCAGACCCTTATGCGAGCTAGCGCCCCCCCCTCCTGAACAATCCCATTGTACCCCTACCCATTCACCAAAAAAAGTGTCAAATAGTAAAAACCAGAACAGACAGTTTTTGACAATTCCTTTATTGAAAAAAGAAAAAGTGTCTCGCGATGTACATCCATCGTCAATCATGCTGCCCGATGGACCCGGAATATAGGAAAGAAAAATGAAAATACTCTGCCTCTATGGGAGGGCTCCCTCCGACTGCTGTCTTTTCGATGTGACAGCTGTTAAATAGGCAAAGGCGGGGCCACCCGCTGACGTAACCGGATGACCCTGCCCCCCTCTGATGGCACATAATGTCAGAAGGGGCGGGGTCACTTGGTTACACCCCGCCCTTGCCTATACAACAGCTGTCACAGCCAAGAGACAGTAGTCAGCGGGATGCCTCCAATTCTATTTTTTATGGATGAACTTTTTTAATAAAGGAATTGTAAAAAACTGTCTTTTGTGGTTTTTACTTTTTGACACTTTTTTTTTTTTTTTTTTCTTTTCTTTTTTTTTTTTTCGCCACATCAGCTAAGTACTTTTCATGAGGATATATTATTTCAACTTTTCAGTCAAACTTATCCCTCAATACTTTCACATCCTTGTGGCTTTTTTCAAATTGCAAATATTCTTGATATCCCATGTATACTCTATGCGTATAATTGCCTTTTGCATTCATTATTTAATTCCATATCTTATTTCAATATACCCTCCCCCCTATCCCCCACCCTTCCCAGATCTCTCCCTATTTGATAGAGAGAGAGAGAGCCCCAACGCAACCTCAGACTGATATTAGTCCCTTCCTACTGTTTCTAGTATTTCCATTGCATGTTGAAGTAAGATGGTTTTGATCTTGAGTTGAATGCTTCATTTAGTGTGAGTTTTCTGCTTTGTCCTCCCACGCCTCAGCTGCTTGGCTAGAGGCCTTAAATTTAACCCAGTCTCTCCATATCTCCTCATACTCTCCCATCTCCAATCCTTCACTAAACCTCAGATATTCCATATAGTAGATTTCATCTATTTTGTCGAGCCACTCCCGCTTTGAGGGTCTCGTACTGCCTCGCCAGTATCTAGGGATGAGACTCTTGGCCGCATTGAGGAGGTGTGGTGTTAGGCTTTTCCGGTAGTTTTTAGATGGTATGTTGCTACCATGGTGTAGGCATACCCAGGGGTCGTCCGGGATTGTTTTGTTGGTTATCAAATATATGATCCCTCGCACCTCCTCCCAGAATTTTCTTATTTCTGGGCACGACCACCAGATATGCGCAGCTGTCCCAAATTCCTTACACCCCCTCCAGCAGAGCTGCGAAGTCTCCTCCTGCATTTTGTGTGCTAAGTCCGGGGTGATATACATTCTGGTCATTACTCTATAATTCATTTCCGTTATCTTATAGTTTACTGACATGCCATTTGCTCTACTCAGGATTCTCCTCGTCTCTTTGTTGCTAATATTATTTCCTAATTCCTCCTCCCATTTCCCGAGAAATCTTGGTCGATCTGTCTCTCCCATTTTTATCAGGCTTTTATATATCCTTGACATTCCTCCCCTCCTGCTTTTTTTATAAGTGCTTTCTCCAAGGGGTAGAGGTCCTCTATTGATCTAATTGGCTGCGGGAGTGACTCCACAAAGTGTTTGAGCTGCCTATATTTCCAACTGTCTAACATCAACCGGGATTCTCTTGTTTTAAGATCCTGATAGTCACATAACGCTCCCTGGCTGATAATATCCTTAAGTTGGACCTCTTCGCTTAAAATCCATCTTCCAGCCACATCTTCCCTCCCCGGTGGGAAGTAATCTGTGCCCTTAAGCGGGATTAGCGGCGAGTTATATTTCCACCTCTCTCTAGTGTGAATTTTATCCCACGTGTTTAGAACGTGTGTTGTGATATCAAATGTTTATGTGTTAAGTTTTCTGACATGTGGTGGTATCCAAATATTTTTTCCCAGGTCTACCCCGCTCCTTAAGTTCTCTATTTTCACCCATTGTTTATTCTTGTTATTATTAATCCACTCTGGTATACGTGATAAAATTATAGCTGTGTAGTATTTTTTGATGTCAGGTGCTCCCCAACCCCCCTTCTTCTTACTGCTCGCTAATTGTGCGTAATTTACGCGTGCCTTCTTCCCTCTCCATATAAATTTTAAGAAAAGTGTGTGCATTTTGTTCAAAAAACTCTGTGTGATTGCCAGTGGTAGCATTTGAATTTTGTATATGATTTTAGGCAAGATCGACATTTTAAGGAGGTTTATTCTCCCACCCCAGGATAGTCAATTTCGTGGGACTCTATTTAACTCTGTTCTAGTCTCGTTAAGGAGAGTCATAAAATTAACTTGAAACATTTCTTCCTTTGATGATGTTATTTTTACTCCCAGGTAGCTCAGTTCCTTTACCCCCCATTTAAAAGGTATGCTCTTTTGATAAGCCTTGTCCCCCCCCTTTTTCTTCTACGACTTCCAGTACCTCCGACTTAGTTGCGTTTACTCGGAAGTTTGAGAGCCGCCCATAGTTTCTGAGGGTCGCTAGTATGTTGGGGAGAGTGATCCTTGGACGTGTGACGTATAGCAAGACATCGTCTGCGAATGCTGCTATTTTGTATTCGTCTTCCCCGATTTTAATACCGCTGATGTCCGGGCTCTGTCTGATCGTAGCTAATAGCGGTTCCAGAGTTAGCACAAACAGCAGCGGGGAGAGTGGGCACCCCTGTCTGGTGCCATATTTCAGCTCAATTGCCTCAGAAAGGGTACCATTAATTTTAACTCTAGCCGTGGGATAATTATATAGGGTCCTGATCCTTTTAATCATTTTGTTACCGATCCCCAGTTCTTCCAGGGTGTTCCACATGAAGCCCCAGTCTACCCTGTCCAATGCTTTTTTAGCATCAATCGACAGGAGTAGACCTGGGGCTCCCCTGTCCCTCATTATCTGAGTTACCATTAACGTTTTTATACCGTTGTCTTTCCCTTCCCTCCCTGGTACAAATCCCGCTTGGTCAGGGTGGATCACTTCTGTTATAACCCTTTTCAGTCTGTCTGCGAGAAACTTTGTATAGATCTTTATATCTATGTTCAGAAGGGAAATGGGTCTATAGCCGGAGCATGTAGTAGCATCCTTCCCTTCCTTCTTTATAACCACTATGTTCGCCTCTAATGCTTCCTTTCTTATCTCCCAGTTTTCCCCGATCCCATTGATATAAGAGCAGAGTATTGGGAGTAGGGGTTCTTGCAACTTTTTATAGTAGAGGGCCGACAGCCCATCAGGTCCTGGGCTTTTCCCGTTAGGGATATCCTGGATGGCTCTCTTGACCTCCTGAAGGGTACTTTTTGACACTTTTTTGATGAATGGGTAGGGGTAAAATATACCCCCTACCCATTCACATAGGGGTGAATCTGGGGGCCCCCTTTGTAAAGGGGCAGACCCCCACAACTTCTGGGCCAGGGTTGTGGGGACAAGGCCCTTGTTCCTATCAACATGGGGACAAGGTGCTTTTACTCTGAACTGCAGGATATATATTATATGGACTGCACTATATACTCTGAACTGCAGTATATATACTATACGGACTGCACTATATACTCTGCAGAAAAATTGGGCCTTAGGTGTTGGTGCTGCCAGAACACTGTAACCCCTCACAGTTACTCTTGTTGGGCACAGGAACGGGCCCTGCTGTTAAATATTATTTGAAAATTGTAATTACATGCCCCAGTCAAACAGGTGCAGAAAAATTGGGCCTTGGGTGTTGGTGGTGCCTGAACACTGTAACTCCTCCTCACAGTTACTCTTGTTGGGTGCAGGAATGGTCCCTGCTGTTAAATATTATTTCAACAATTGTAATTACATGTCCCAGTCAAATAGGTGCAGAAAATTGGGCCTTGGGTGTTGGTGGTGTCCTAAACCAAAAATATTGTTGGAAGCTAGCATCATCAAGATTCAGGAGGAATAGTATAGGCAGTCTTCAAGGGATCCCAGATCCCTAGCAAATTCAATCAGTTACATCAGCATCGGGGGCTGGATAGCTGCTGATCCAGGACTGATTCATTTTTATAAATGTGAGCCTATCAATGGAGTCTGTGGAAAGGCTCACCCTTTGATCTATTACAAACCCTCCAGCAGCACTGAAAGTCCATTCAGAAAGCACGCTGGATGCAGGACAGGCCAGTAGCTCGATTGCATATAGAGCTAGTTCTGGCCATCGGTCCATCCTCAAAACCCAGTAACCCAGTGGATGCTCTGTTGGAAAGGTCTCCAAGTCTGCTCTTGCCCATAGATATTCCTGCACCATATAATGCAGACACTTGCAATGGTTGCTTGAACCTATCAGCCCTTGGTGCTGAGGATTGAAAAATTTTTAACCATTTGCCGACCAGCTGCCGTCATTATACTGCGGCAGGTTGGCACGATCCCGTGAATCACCGTAGGTGTATGTTGGCACCTTTAGGGGCGCCAGAGATGTGCGCGTGCCCGCTGCACAGCAGGGGACCCGGTGCACGTGGCCAGCGGTCACAATCGTGGGTACGAGAGCCAGAACGGGGATGTAAATACATAAATCCATATTCTGACAGGAGAGACTGATTGTCTGTTCCTACTAATCAGGAACAGCAATCGGTCTCCTCCCCCAGTGAGTCCCATCCCCCCACAATTCGAAACACTCATGAGGGAACACATTTAACCCCTTGATCGCCCCCTAGTGTTAACCCCTTTCCTGCCAGTGACATTTATACAGTAATCAGTGCATTTTTTGTAGCACTGATCGCTGTATAAATGTAAATGGTCCCAAAAAAGTGTCAAAAGTGTCCGACTTGTCTGCCGCAATGTCACAGTCCTGCTAAAAATCACTGATCGCTGCCATTACTAGTAAAAAAAATATTAAAAATTACATAAATCTACCCCCTATTTTGTAGATGCTATAACTTTTGTGCAAACCAATCAATATATGCAAATTTTTTAAACAAAAATATGTAGAAGAATATCGGCCTACACTGATGAAGAAGTTTTATTTTTTTTGGGGATATTTATTATAGCAAAAAGTAAAATTATTGTTTTTTATTCAAAATTGTCGCTCTTTTTTTGTTTATAGCGCAAAAAATTAAAACCGCAGAGGTGATCAAATACCACCAAAAGAAAGCTCTATTTGTGGAGAAAAAAAAGAACACTAATTTTGTTTGGGTACAGCATCGCACAACCACGCAATTGTCAGTTAAATCGATGTAGTGCCGTATAGCAAAAAATGGCCTGGTCATTAAGGGGGAAAATCTTCCGGTCTGTAGGTGATTAAAGGCATCGAACAGCCAGCCACCTTCTCCACCGCTCTTCCTCTGATCGAACGAAGCCTCAGAAACACAGTGTCCAGCACCAGGAAATGGTAGCCTCCCAGGGTCTGAAAAGTCATTACACTTTTCTTTAAGGCCTCCTGAAGATGTTTCATCCTCTACTCCCTCTGCAAAGGCAGGATGAGTGCTGCAACTTTACCCTTGTAATGTGGATCAAGAAGGGTTGCCAGCCAGTAATGATCCCTCTCCTTGATACCTTGAATCCTAGGGTCCTTTTGCAGGCTTTGCAGAATCAGGGAGCCCACGCAACATAAGTTTGCAGAGGCAAGAGATTCTGAGTCCTCTGGGTCACTGAGGATGACATTGTCAGGCACTACCTCCTCCCAGCCACGTACAACTCCTTAAGTTTCTGGGGACTGAAACCATCGCTTGAAGACTGCTAACATGCTCTCCTCCTCCTCTTCTTCCTGTGTGTTTGGCGGCCCCGCAGGAATGCTATCTGCATAAAGGGGCCCTTGAGAGTAAAGGAAGTCCTCTTCTTCCTCCCGCTGTTCTGCCTCAAGTGCCCTGTTCATGATTCTACTAAGCATTTGCTCTAGCAGAAAGACTAAAGCTACAGTGTCACTGATGTATGCATTGTCACTGCTCACCATCCTTGTGGCCTCCTCAAATGGTGACAGGACAGTGCATATATCCTTAATCAGTAGCCACTGGCATGGCGAAAAGAAGCCAAGCTCCCCTGAGCCTGTTCTGGTGCCATACTCTGCTGTGTGCAGCCACTGTAGCATTGCCATTGTTGAGTTCCACCTGGTGGGCATGTCACAAATGAGGAGGTTTGTGGACAGGTTGAATTCACATTGAATGTCAGCCAACCGAGCACTGCCATTGTATGACCACCGGAAATGGCCACAGACTTTTCTGGCCTGCCTCAGAAGTCCCTGTAAGCCTGGGTACCCAGTCAAGAAATGCTGCACCACCAAATTCAGGATGTGTGCTGAGCATGTAACATAGGTCAAGTGTCCCTGTCGGAAGGCAGAGAGAAGGTTTGTGCCATTGTCGCATTCCTGGTTCAAGCTGCTGTGGCGTCAACCACCTCTGAGCATGGCATCTTTTAGCCTGACTGCTTGCGTAGGCCCTTGAACGCTTACGGAGCACTGCAGGTTCCGGGGACAATTCTGAAAAAGAGACAACAGAGGAAGAAGAAGAGGAGGGGGTGGAACAGAGACATGTGGCAGAATCAACCAGCTTTTTGGAGGCGTAGTGGCAGAACATACTCCAACACTGAACCCTGTGCTGCATCCTTCCCAGCTGCCAGCAGAGTTACTCAGTGCGCCATGAAGGAAAGGTAACTTCCCTGACCATGCCTGTTGGACCATGAGTCAGAGGTAATATGAACCTTGCTGATGACCGCCCTGTCCAACGAGGCCAAAACATTGCCTTCTACATGATGGGAGACAGCTGGAATGGCCTTAGGTGTAAAAAAAAATTTTTTTGGAACCTGCCACTGTGGTAAAGCACATTCCACAAAGTCACAAAAGGGGGCAAAGTCTACCAGCTGAAAAGGCAGCAGTTGCAGTGCTAGCAATTTAGCCAAGCTAGCATTTAGATGTTGAGCATGTGGATAGCTGGGGCATTATTTTTTTACGGTTCAGCAACTGGGGTAGCAAAATTTGCCTGCTCATGGTGGTTGTGTACTGCTAGCAGATTGGCTGCAAGTACTTGTGGCACCTATTGCTATACCTTCATTCCTCTCAGCGCAGGTTTTTGAGAGGACTGGAGGTATAGTAGGGGTTGAGATCACAGATGAGGAGCAAGGAGAAGTCCGCCTTTTTTTATTATGTGGGTCTTTCAGGTTCTGTTGCCAATGGACTGCATGGCAGGTCGTCATATATCTTGTCAAGCATGTGGTGCCCAAGCAGGTGCTGTTCTGGCCGCGCTTGATCTGCTTCAGACATAGATTGCAAACAGCAACGGTACAATCTACTGCACATGTGTCAATAAAAGCCCAATTACATTTTGGAAGTCAGTGGGGAGACAGCAGCGCCCTGTAGCTGTGGAGCTCTGTGGTGTTATGAAATAGGGTGGCTGCTCTTAAGCTGGCTCCTGGAGGATATCCTGCTTCGTTGGAGTTGTGGCTCCTCCTCCACCTCCCTTTCCTCCTCTCTTGTCTCAGGCACCCAAGTACAGTCAGTGACCTCATCATCCCCTTCCTCCTCATTACTGGAGCAAACTTGGCAGTATGCTGCAGCTGGTGGAACATGACTGCTAGTTTCTTGTCCTTCTGTGGCACTCCCTCTCTCTAGGCTCATGTTACTCCCTTCCTCAACCTGGAAACCAACATTGGAGCCTTCAAATTGCTGCATATCCTCCTTCAGCATGTAACCGACACTATGGTTGAATAATTCTGGTGACTCCTCTGTGCATGATGGTGGAGTTACGGAAGGAGTAACTGTGGACAAGGAGCCGGTGGAATAGGCCACTTTGGCAGCTGCAATGGAAGGCAAACTAGTATGAGTCTGAGTGACAGAGGATGAGGGGGATGAGGAGGATGAGGACGGCTTAATTATCCCCTCCACCAAGTCTTATGCATTTTGTGGCTCAATAACACGGTGTAAGAAACCATGAAATCAGGCCTAGACAGAAGTACAGTTTAATCACACTTGTTTAATAATAAAAGTAAAAAGAACAATTGTAGTCAAAACATTGCCAAAGTTCAGTAACTGGAATGGATAGTAAGCAAAGCCAGAAGTCAGGGATCAATGTAGTGGAACAGCAAGCAGGATCTGGAGCCAGAAGGGATGTCAGCAAAGCAAGTCTTGAACAGGATCGCAGGAGATAGTTTCTGTGATGTGACCAAAGTGAAGGCAGAGCTTCTCTGTACTGCATGGCTTAAGTAGGCAGGACTGACGAGCAGGATATCATCAACAGCTGAGTAACTGTGGAGTGATAGGAGCTGGCAATTAGCCGACAGCTGAGCGACTAGCTCAGAGAAGGAAGGGCTGAGCCCAGCCCTGACACATGGCCAGCAGAAGAAAAAAAAGGACAAGCGTGACCTGCCTGCATAGGATGCACCATGTCCGCCACCACCATTTTTCACTGTAGACACAGAGGCTGCTTGCCCTCTTTTAGTGGCCTGTGAGTGTCTGCCTCACCTTGGTGGCCTTCCGGACATGATGGGGATTTTTTTTTCACACCACACTATACTGTATTATATATGGTGTACACCGCCTGAAGTGTATTAGAAACTGTACACACTGTATTTTATACTGTGTACACCGCCTGCACTGTATTATGTACTGTACACTGGCTGCACTGTATTATATGTGTACACCGCCTGAAGTGTATTATATACTGTACACCACTGAATGCACTGCATATATAGTCTACACTGAATGCAGAGTATATAAATATATATATAAACTAGGCAGTATATATATATATATATATATATTTTAATACACTGCCTGAAGTGTATTATATACTGTACACCGCCAAATGCACTGTATATATATAGTCTACAATGAATGCAGAGTATATATATATATATATATATATATATATATATATATTAGACTGTGTATATATATACATATATATTTTAATACACCGCCTGAAGTGTATTATTTACTGTACACCGCCATATGCACTGTATATATAGTCTACACTGAATGCAAAGTATGTATATCTATAAAAACTAGACTATATATATATATATATATATATATATATATATATATATATATATATACATATATATATATATATATTAATACACCGCCTGAAGTGTATTATATACTATACACTGCCAAATGCACTGTATATATAATCTACACTGAATGCATATACTAGACTGTATATATATATATATATATATATATATATATATATATATATATGTATATATACAGGGCTTTTGTTCAGCAGGAACTAGGGGGAGCTCAGTTCCACCACCTCTGGCTCAGGTCTTCTGTACCCTGCTGATGAAGAAGATGAGGGCAGTGGAGGGAGGGGTTGTATGCAGAGGGAAGAGCTACTATGTTTATGCCATTTGGCAGGTATGTGTGCGTGGCAGGCATGGTTGAGTTCCTGAACCTATTCTCTGAGAAAAAAAGCCCTGTATATATATGCGCTGATTATCAGCACAAACCCACCCTTCAGGAGAGCAGCCGATCTGTCAATGAGAGTGGAGGAAAAGCCGATAAACGTCTCTTCCTGTTTACACTATGAACAGCTGTGATTGGACACAGCTGATCACATGGTAAAAAGCCTATGTCAGAGACTCTTTACCTAGATTGGAGATGCACACCACCAACTGCCATGCTGGGCACCCCCGCGGGCACGCGTTTTGGCTTATCCTGCTAGACATCATATGACGTCCAGTCAGGATAATACAACCACTTTCCGCCCATCATTTTGCTATATGGTAGGCGGGATGTGGTTAAGAATCATTAAAATCACTGCTCCTGTAAAAACTTTTTTGTATTAATACATGTTCCCCAGCGCATTACCTGGACCCCCAGACCCTTTTTATGGCCAATTACGTATAAGCATATAAGCCTTCAAAATAGGGACTTTTGATTTTTGAAGTTCGGGTCATATAGACTTCAATAGGTTTCGCCGTTCTGAACTTTTTCTCTACACGGGAGTTCTGGTGTGAACCAAACAGGGGGATGTTCAGCCCATCTCCATTGTACTGCTTTGCAACTTCATGTGCAGGTTTAAGGCATCCCCAAAATAAGTTATTTAAAGGGACATCTACACCTGTCTACAGTACCTTGAAAAAGTATTCATCCCCCTTGAACCAAAAACATAAATGTATTTTATTGGGATTTTATGTGATAGACCAACACAAAGTGGCACATAATTGTGAAGTGAAAGGAAAATGATAAATGGTTTTCAAATTTTTTTTACAAATAAATATCTCAAAAGTGTGGCGTGCATTTGTATTCAGCCCCCTTTTCTCTGATACCCCTAACTAAAATCTAGTGGAACCAATTGCTTTCAGAAGTCACCTAATTAGTAAATAGAGTCCACATGTGTGTAATTTAATCTAAGTATAAACGCAGCTGAACCTGAGTGAACAAACAGCATCCTGAAGGCCAAAAAACACACCAGACAGGTCAGGGATAAAGTTGTGGAGAAGTTTAAAGCAGGGTTAGGTTTTAAAAAAATATCTTGAGCTTTAAAAATCTCACGGAGCACTATTCAATCCATCATCCAAAAATGCAAAGAGTATGGCACTGCAAACCTACCAAGACATGACTGTCCTCCTAAACTGACAGACTGGGCAAGGAGAGCATTAATCAAAAAAGCAGCCAAGAGGCCCATGCCCATGGAGGAGCTGCAGAGATCCACAGCTCAGGCGGGAGAATCTGTCCACATGACAACTATTAGCCGTGCACTCCACATATCTGGCCTTTATGGAAGAGTGGCAAGAAGAAAGCCATTATTGAAAGAAAGCCATAAGAAGTTTCATTTTCAGTTTGTGAGAAGCCATCTGGGGGACACAGCAAACATGTGGAAGAAGGTGCTCTGGTAAGATGAGACCAAAAATTTTACTTTTTGGCCTAAAAGCAAAATGCTAACACTGTACATCACCCTGAACACACCACCCCCAATGTGAAACATGATGGTGGCAGCATCATGTTGTAGGGATGTTTTTCTTCAACAGGGACAGGGAAACTAGTCAGAGTTGATGGGAAAACAGGTGGAGCCAAATACAGGGAAATCTAAGAAGAAAACCTGTTAGAGTCTGCAAAAGACTTGAGATTCACCATCCAGCAGGACAACGACCCTAAACATACAGCCAGAGCTACAATGGAATGTTTTGGATCAAATCATATTCATGTGTAGGGATGAGCTTCGAGTTCGAGTCGAACTCATGTTTGACTCGAACGTTGGCTGTTCGCAAGTTGCCGAACAGCGAACAATTTGGGGTGTTCGCGGCAAATTCAAATGCCGCGGAACACCCTTTAAAAGTCTATGGGAGAAATCAAAAGTGCTAATTTTAAAGGCTTATATGCAAGTTATTGTCGTAAAAAGTGTTTGGGGACCCGGGTCCTGCCCCAGGGGACATGGGTTAATGCAAAAAAAAGTTTTAAAAACGGCCGTTTTTTCAGAAGCAGTGATTTTAATAATGCTTAAAGTCAAACAATAAAAGTATAATATCCCTTTAAATTTCGTAGCTGGGGGGTGTCTATAGTATGCCTGTAAAGGGGCGCATGTTTCCCGTGTTTAGAACAGTCTGACAGCAAAATGACATTTCGAAGGAAAAAATCCATTTAAAACTACTCGCGGCTATTGCATTGCCGGTCCGACAATACACATAGACATTCATTGATAAAAACGGCATGGGAATTCCCCACAGGGGAACCCCGAACCAAAATTTAGAAAAAAAATGACGTGGGGTTCCCCCTAAATTCCATACCAGACCTTTCAGGTCTGGTATGGATTTTAAGGGGAACCCCGTGCCAAAAAAAAAAAAAAAACGGCGTGGGGTCCCCCCAAAAATTAATACCAGACCCTTATCTGAGCACGCAACCTGGCAGGCCGCAGGAAAAGAGGGGGGGATGAGAGTGCGGCCCCCCCCTCCTGAACCGTACCAGACCACATGCCCTCAACATTGGGAGGGTGCTTTGAGGTAGCCCCCCAAAACACCTTGTCCCCATGTTGATGAGGACAAGGGCCTCATCCCCACAACCCTGGCCGGTGGTTGTGGGGGTCTGCGGGCTGGGGGCTTATCGGAATCTAGAAGCCCCCTTTAACAAGGGGACCCCCAGATCCCGCCCCCCCCTGTGTGAAATGGTAATTACCCCTACCATTTCACTAAAAAACTGTCAAAAATGTTAAAAATGACAAGAGACAGTTTTTGACAATTCCTTTATTTAAATGCTTCTTCTTTCTTCTATCTTCCTTCATATTCTTCTTCTTCTGGTTCTTCTGGTTCTTCCTCTGGCGTTCTCGTCCAGCATCTTCTCCGCGGCGTCTTCTATCTTCTTCTCCTCGGGCCGCTCCGCACCCATGGCAAGGCTCCCGCTCTTCTCTTCATCTTCTTCTTCATCTTCTTCTCTTCTTCCTTCTTCTCTTCTTCTCTTCTTCATTTTCTTCTCCGGGCCGCTCCGCATCCATGCTGGCATAGAGGGAGGCTTCTGCTGTGTGATGACGTCTCCTCGTCCGACGGTTCTTAAATAATGGGGGGCGGGGCCACGATAGTTCCCTGTGGCATTCCCTGTGACGCCACAGGGAAGTCCCGTCAAGTTACCGTGCGTCAAAGGGGGCGGGGTCACCGGGTGGCCCCGCCCCGTTATTTAAGAACCATCAGACGAGGAGACGCCGTCACACAGCGGGAGCCTCCCTCCATGCCAGTATGGGTGCGGAGCGGCCCGGAGAAGAAGAGAAAAAGAGAAGAAGATGAAGAAGATGAAAAGAAGAGCGGGAGCCTCCCCCCATGCCATGGGTGCGGAGCAGCCCGAGGAGAAGAAGATAGAAGACGCCGTGGAGGAAATGCTGGATGAGAACGCCGGAGGAAGAACCAGAAGAGCCAGAAGAACCAGAAGAAAAAGATGAAGGAAGATAGAGGAAAGAAGAAGCATTTAAATAAAGCAATTGTCAAAAACTGTCTCTTGTCATTTTTAACATTTTTGACAGTTTTTTAATGAAATGGTAGGGGTAATGACCCCCTTACCATTTCACACAGGGGGGGGCCGGGATCTGGGGGTCCCCTTTTTAAAGGGGGCTTCCAGATTCCGATAAGCCCCCCACCCGCAGACCCCCACAACCACCGGCCAGGGTTGTGGGGATGAGGCCCTTGTCCTCATCAACATGGGGACAAGGTGTTTTGGGGGCTACCCCAAAGCACCCTCCCAATGTTGAGGGCATGTGGCCTGGTACGGTTCAGGAGGGGGGGGGCGCACTCTCGTCCCCCCTCTTTTCCTGCGGCCTGCCAGGTTGCGTGCTCGGATAAGGGTCTAGTATGGATTTTTGGGGGGACCCCACGCCATGTTTTATTTATTTTTTTGGCGCGGGGTTCCCCTTAAAATCCATACCAGACCTGAAGGGTCTGGTATGGAATTTAGGGGGAACCCCATGTCATTTTTAAAAAATTTTTGGCCGGGGTTCCCCTTAATATCCATACCAGACCTGAAGAGCCTGGTATGGAATTTAGGGGGACTCCCACATCATTTTTTTTTTCAATTTTGGTTCGGGGTTCCCCTGTGGGGAATTCCCATGCCGTTTTTATCAATGAACTTCTATGTGTATTGTCGGACCGGCAATGCAATAGCCGTGAGTGGTTTTAAATTGGTTTTTTCCTTTAAAATGTCATTTTGCTGTCAGACTGTTTTAAACATGGGAAACATGCGCCCCTTTACAGGCATACTATAGACACCCCCCAGCTACGAAATTTAAAGGGATATTATACTTTTATTGTTTGACTTTAAGCATTATTAAAATCACTGCTCCTGAAAAAAACGGCCATTTTTAAAACTTTTTTTTGCATTGATCCATGTCCCCTGGGGCAGGACACAGGTCCCCAAACACTTTTTATGACAATAACTTGCATATAAGCCTTTAAAATTAGCACTTTTGATTATTCATGTTCGTGTCCCATAGACTTTAATGGTGTTCGCGTGTTCGAACGAACTTTTTTCCTGTTCGCATGTTCTGGTGCGAACCGAACAGGGGGGTGTTCGGTTCATCCCTATTCATGTGTTAGAATGGCCCAGTCAACGTCCAGACCTAAATCCAATTGAGAATCTGTGGCATGACTTGCAAATTGCTGTTCAGAGATGCTCTCCATCTATTCTGACAGAAATTGAGCGATTTTGCAAAGAATTGGCAAAAAGTTCACTCTCTAGATGTGCAAAGCTGGTAGAGACATACCCAAAAAGACTTGTAGCTGTAATTGCAGCGAAAGGTGGTTCTACAAAGTATTGACTCAGGGGGGCTGAATACAAATACACACCACACTTTGGTTGTTATCACATCAGTGGGTGCTGGCTCCTTAACAACAGGTGACTTATCCCTGTTGCTGGTAGCATATAAAACAAGAATTGTTGGGTGCACATGCATGGCTTTTGAACATGGTGGACGTGTGAAGCTTGAGTTCTGGTTCCTGTCTCTTTTATATCAAATCACACGCAACATAGTGGTGGAGGTGGGCAAGATATCTCAGGAGCTGTGGGGGGAAATCATCCAGATAGGTGAGCACACTGATGCACTAGAAAACAAGTTTGACGATATGGTGCAATATTTATATTACAGCAGCAGGACTTGGAGAACAGGGAAAGGTGACAGAATCTGCATTTCAGGGGTATCCCAGAAACTGTAGGGGACAACAAACTTGGGCTTTTTAAAGTGCATGTAAACCCGATTTTTTTTTTTTTTTAATATCATACTGTAGAGTATAAGATTTCCTATCATTTGAGCCCAGTCTTGCCACACAGAGTTAATCCATCTCTGAGAAATCCTCTTTTATTGTTCAGTGAGAAAAATCTTGACAAACTGAGAAAAAATACTCCCCCTTGCTGTTGACAGCCTAAGACACAGGCATTATTTTTTAATTCCCTCACCCACTCCTTTCTTCAGCAGCTCTGCAAGAATTGACTGTTCCACACCTCAGCATAATTTGGCATGCTGAAGTCATGTGGTTACTTTCCTGTCTTTTCACTGGATGTTAGAGATCATAGCAGAAGTTCAGCAGAAGTTCAGTGTTAGAAATAAACAGGAGAAAATGCATATTGACAAGGGGAGTGTAGAGGTGGGCGGCGAGTCTACTGACATCACGACTCCACCCACCGAGCTCCAGACAACAGACCCACCCACAGAATATGCAGTTTTTCGGGTCTAATTACAGACAGAGGGGAGACATTAAACAGGAAAAGATACATGCAGGAGGTATGTATATCCTTAAAGATAACCCCCATGGCAGTAGCTTAGAAAGGATGACATTGGGTTTACATCCACTTTAATACACTTGCCCCTACTATTGCAGACATTGACTGGCGCCTGGATCATGCTCATAGATCCTTGGGCCCTAAACTTCCTGCTGGAGCAAGGCCTAGGGATGTTATTGTATTGTTTCATTATTATGATAGCAAGGAAGCCCTAACCCTGGCCACGTGCAATAAATAACAGGTCGAATATAAAGGCGTGAAGATCCAAATATTCAGCGACCTCTCTCTTATTACCCTTGCCAAGTGGAGAAATCTACATCCTGTCACCTCTCATCTGCAGCATAATCGCATCTTGTACTACTGGGGTTTCCCATTTCACCTGGTTGTTACTCGAGATGGAGTCCAGGCACAATCTTCGAAACCTCCATGAAGGAGATGCTTTCATCAAAAGCCTGGGCCTACCTCCATTGTCTGAAGAAGATCTGCTCCTCCCCCCTCTATCTGGAAGATCTGTCCCTACTACTGTCCCTACTACTGCTAGTTGGCATCTGGACCCCTGCTAAAGGGCAGTTGAAGAGATCTTCCTCCACCCCTCAACATTCACGTTACCCCAAACAATCCCCATTGATGTGAAATATGAAGATCCAGGGATTCACATTTTCTTTCCCCTTTTTTAGGCTCACTGCCTCTTCAGACATCAGGTTTTATGTTGACCCCCAGTTGGGCAACTATTTCCATACCCATGGGGTTCTGTTTTTTCTGTTTTCTCAGGTTATCTATGGTTTCTAATTGAACTTTTTTTGGACTTCCAGTCATTGGAGAGTAGGCGGGTTCCTCCTCCCAAGTCTTCCTGTTGGAGGCTTCCATGTTTCCCTACTTAGTCCATGGCTTTTGCCCTGGACGCCTGAAGAGCTTTTGCCTCTCAGGTCTTCTAATGTTGTTCTTTATTTTTATTTTTTTCTCTGAACCTTTTTGGGTTCAGGTATATATACATGCTTAATACAATGATTCCTCTGTCGGTTTTTGCAATGTTATCTATTTGTGATTATGGGGTCTATATGTCCATGCAGATGTTCTGTTATGTTCTTCTTTTTTTTCTTTTTCTACACTTAAGTTTGCTCACAAGCTATCACGTTGCTTTGGTGTTAAGATTTCTTTCCTATAATGTGAGGTGTCTGAATTCCATACAAAAACGCTGGCTGGCCTTAAAGGAGTTCAAATCTTCAGGGGCAGATGTGATCATGGTCCAGGAAACACACTTTCGCACTGGAGGTTCTCTGAAATTTGCCTCCTAATACTTTCCCACTTTGTACCTTGCCTCCGACCTGACTGGGAAGGTGGGAGTGGAATTCTCATTAAAAAATCTTGCCCTATGCGGGTTAAGGATACTCATATCAACCCCCATGGAAGGTTTATCATCCTGGTCTGTGACTACATGTTCTCCTCTTTCACCCTGGTAAATGTGTATGCCCCCAATTCTGGGCAAATAGATTTCCTTAATGGGATTCTTGAGTCCACCCAAAGTTATTCTCAACCTTTTATGGTCATTAGTGGAGACTTCAATATGGTTATGTCTCCCACTAGAGACAGACAGACTTTATTTTAGGGTACCCTGTCCCGTAGGGTCTTTCTCAGGCCGCTTCTTTCTGCAAATTCATCAGATCTAATCATCTTTTTGACTCCTGAAGGATTAAACACCCTTCCAACAAGCAATACTTCTTTTATTCTATGGCCCACAAAATGTACTCTAGGTTGTATCACTTTTTCATTTAAGCTCCTCTTATCCCCCTCACTGTGGAATCCAGTATTTCCTCTATTACTTGGTCTGACCACGCTCCCATTTCCTTAAATGTTACCCTGTCCAAATCCCTTCCCAGGACCTCTCATTGGCATCTCAGTGATCACCTTCTACAATCCCAGGTCACTCGAGAAAAACTGGCTAAGGATTTGGCAGAGTTTTTCCTACCTAATAAGGGTACTGTGAAGGAGGCTTCTACGCTGTGGTAGTCCCACGAGGTCTCCACAACATGTGCAGTAGGTCACCATGTTCTCGTTGGCACTTTGGACATAAAGGACCATCTCTGCAAGCCCACTTATGCAGCCGCTGAGGTGTCCTATAAGCTCTGTGGAGCAGAAAGAGATGAGATAATTTGTGCGTGGCTGAAAGTGAAACCAAAGGAGCAGCGGATAGGCAAGCTTCCCATACATCACCAGCTCTCTCCCATCCCCTCCTACAAGGTAGAACCATGTCCCCCTGTAGTGCAGTTAGGAGCATGGAGTAGACGAAGAAAATCATGCCCTTTTTTTCCCGAAGCCTTAAACACCTCCTCTATAATAGTGTGGTCTGTTAGATCTGAGGTCCATGCTTGGGCATTCAAGGCGTACCTCAATTGCAAGTATTTCTAAAATTGTTTTGTAGGGATATTATAGTCCTGTTGTATCTCTATAAAGGTTTTAAGTGTATGCCCTTGGTAAATTTGAGAAATATAGTGAATAGGGATGGGCCGAACACCCCCCGGTTCGACTCGCATCCAGACTCATCCCAGAAGAAGCCTCCTACGCAGACTCATCCCCTTCATCCCAGAAGAAGACAAACCGGCAGTTGTGGGAACAATCATCAACTCCCGACTCGACTATGCAAATTCGCTCTACATAGGACTACCCCAATATCAGCTTGCGCGCTTACAACTCATTAAAAACACGGCGGCAAGACTGTTAACAGGAAAAAAACCCTGGGAATCCATTTCACCATCCCTAAAGTGCCTACACTGGCTAACCGTAAAGAATCGGATCAAATTCAAGACCCTCTGCCTCACCCACAAATGCATACAAGGAAATGCTCCGCTATATCTGCAGGAGAAAATAAAACACTACACACCCAATCGCAGCCTTCGATCAGCTAACCAAAACCTCCTCATCATTCCAAAATATCGCTACAAAGCAAAGGGAGAATGAAGATTTGCAGTCCAAGGACCTCGACTATGGAACGCTCTTCCGACCCACATCCGCATGGAAGAAAACCATCAGGTCTTCAGGAAAAAACTAAAGACCTTCCTTTTCTAAAAAGCTGGCAACAGAGAACGCATTCTAGCGCCTTGAGGCGATTTAGTTCGCATTTGCAGCGCTCTACAAATCCTTCATTCATTCATTCATTCATTCATTTATTCATTCAACATGTGAATGGACCGAAAGTTCGTGCAAACATTCGAACAACGTTAAAGTCTATGGGATTCGAACGTGAGAAATCAAAAATGCAAATTTTAAAGGCTAATATGCAAGTTATTGTCCTAAAAAGGGTTTGGGGACCCGAGTCCTGCCCCAGGGGACATGTATCAATGGAAAAGAAAGTTTTAAAAACAGACGTTTTTTCGGGAGCAGTGATTTTAATGATGCTTAAAGTGAAAAAATAAAAGTGAAATATTCCTTTTAACATCGTACCTGGGGGTGTCTATAGTATGGCTGTAAAGTGGCGCGTGTTTCCCGTGTTTAGAACAGTCCCTGCACAAAATGACATTTCTAAAGGAATAAAAGTCATTTAAAACTGCTGTAATGTAATGTTGGGTCCCGGCAATATGGATGAAAATTATTAAGAAAAACGGCATGGGTAACCCCCCAGCCCATTACCAGGCCAATTGAGTCTTGTATGGACATTAAGGGGAACCCCGCACCCAAATTAAAAAAAGAAAAGGCGTGGGGCCCCCAGGCCCTATATACTCTGAACAGCAGTATACAGGCGGTCCAAACAAGACTGGGACTGTAGGTTTGTTCTTATGTAGAATCTGTTTGTAATTTGGAACAGGTACATTTTGTAAGTGTAGCTCCAGCCAAATAATCTAGTTTAAAGCTTTTTTGGAAAACATAGGGAAGGGTTATCATCACCCCTGTACCATTTGTTTTGCTGTCTGTGCCCCTGTTCAGAAGATTTCACCACACTTTCTGTCCCAATGACAATTGGATTTTGAAAATTTGGGTTTTTTAAGGGAAACAAGGATTAGTGATAAAAGCAGTGGAGGAGACACCTTTTTCCCCATATTAACTCTTACAGGAGAGAATTTCCTTTCCTAGGGGTAGATTTCCTCTCACTTCCTGTTGTCTCCGTTTTAAGTAGGAGTCGTTTGTAAGTCGGATTTTTGAAAATAGGGGACCGCCTGTATATACTATATGGCCTGCCCAATACACTCTGTGGAAAATTGAGCCTTAGGTGTTGGTGGTACCAGAACACTGTAAGCCCTCACAGTTACTCTTGCTGGGCACTGGAACGGGCCCTGCTGTGAAATATTATATAAAGAATTGTAATTACATGCCCATGTTAAATGGGGCAGAAAAATTGGGCCTTAGGTGGTGGTGGTGGTGGCACAGCACTGTAAAGCCTCACAGATACTTTTGTTGAGCACAGGAACAGGCGCTGCTGTGAAATCTTAGATCAAAAATTGTAATTACATGCCCCTGTTAAACAGGGGCATAAAAATTGGGCCTTAGGCAGTGGTGGTGGTGCCACAACACTGCAACTCCTCACAGATACTCTTGTTGAGTGCAGGAACGGGCCCTGCTGTTAAATATTATATCAAGAATTGTAATTACTTGCCCCTGTTGAACAGGGGCAGAAAAATTGGGCCTTTGGTGGTGGTGTGGTGATGGTGCCACAACACTGTAAGCCCTCACAGTTTCTCTTGGTGGGTGCAGGAAGGGACCCTGCTGTGAAATAGTAGATCAAAAATTGTAATTACATGCCCCTTTTAAGCAGGGGCAGAAAAATTGGGTCTTAGGCAGTGGTTATGGTGCCACAACACTGCAACCCCTCACAGATACTCTTGTTGAGCGCAGGAACTAGCCCTGCTGTTTAATATTTGATCAAAAATTGTAATTACATGCCCCTGTTATGCCCCTGTTATTATGTATTGTCATAAAAAGTGTTTGGGGACCTGGGTCCTGCCCCAGGGGACATGGATCAATGCAAAAAAAGTTTTTAAAAACAGACGTTTTTTCAGGAGCAGTGATTTTAATAATGCTTAAAGTCAAACAATAAAAGTGTAATATCCCTTTAAATTTCGTAGCTGGGGGGTGTCTATAGTATGCCTGTAAAGGGGCGCATGTTTCCTGTGTTTAGAACAGTCTGACAGCAAAATGACATTTCAAAGAAAAAAGTCATTTAAAACTACTCGCGGCTATTGCATTGCCGGTCCGACAATACACATAAAAGTTCATTGATAAAAACGGCATGGGAATTCCCCACAGGGGAACCCCGAACCAAAATTTAAAAAAAAAACGGTGTGGGGTCCCCCAAAAATCCATACCAGACCCTTATCCGAGCACGCAACCTGGCAGGCCGCAGGAAAAGAGGGGGGACGAGAGAGTGCCCCCCCTCCTGAACCGTACCAGGCCACATGCCCTCAACATTGGGAGGGCAATGAAGAAGAAGATGAAGAAGAGAAGAAGATGAAGAGAAGAGCGGGAGCCTCCCCCCATGCCATGGGTGCGGAGCGGCCAGAGGAGAAGAAGATAGTAGACGGCGCGGAGTAGAAGCTGGACGAGAACATCGAAGGAAGAACCAGAAGAGTCAGAAGAAGAAGATGAAGGAAGATAGAAGAAAGAAGAAGCATTTAAATAAAGGAATTGTCAAAAACTGTCTCTTGTCATTTTTAACATTTTTGACAGTTTTTTAGTGAAATGGTAGGGGTACTTTTGTACCTCCTTACCATTTCACACAGGAGGGGGGCGGGATCTGGGGGTCCCCTTGTTAAAGGGGGCTTCCAGATTCCGGTAAGCCCCCCACCTGCAGACCCCCACAACCACTGCCAGGGTTGTGGGGATGAGGCCCTTGTCCCCATCAACATGGGGACAAGGTGTTTTGGGGGGCTACCCCAAAGCACCCTCCCAATGTTGAGGGCATGTTGCCTGGTATGGTTCAGGAGGGGGGGGGACGCTCTCTCGTCCCCCCCTCTTTTCCTGCGGCCTGCCAGGTTGCGTGCTCAGATAAGGGTCTGGTATGGATTTTTGGGGGGACCCCACGCCTTTTTTTTTTTTAATTTTGGCGCGGAGTTCCCCTTAAAATCCATACCAGACCTGAAGGGTCTGGTATGGAATTTAGGGGGACCCCCACGTCATTTTTTTTTAAACTTTTGGCCGGGGTTCCCCTGTGGGGAATTTGCATGCCGTTTTTCACTCTTTGTTATATTGCAGCCATTTGTTAAAACCATTTTTTTCTCATTAATGTACGCACAGCACCCCATATTGACAGAAAAACACAGAATTGTTGACATTTTTGCAGATTTATTAAAAAAGAAAAACTGAAATATCACATGGTCTTAAGTATTCAGACCCTTTGCTGTGACAATCATATATTTAACTCAGGTGTTGTCCATTTCTTCTGATCATCCTTGACATGGTTCTACACCTTCATTTGAGTCCAGCTGTGTTTGATTATACTGATTGGACTTGATTAGGAAAGCCACACGCCTGTCTATATAAGACCTTACAGCTTACAGTGCATGTCAGAGCAAATTAGAATCATGAGGTCAAAGGAACTGCCTGAAGAGCTCAGAGACAGAATTGTGGCAAGGCACAGATTTGGCCAAGGTTACACAAAAAATTCTGCTGCACTTAAGGTTCCTAAGAGCACAGTAGTCTCCATAATCCTTAAATGGAAGAAGTTTGGGATGACCAGAACCCTTCCTAGAGCTGGCCGTCCAGCCAAACTGAGCTATCGGGGGAGAAGAGCATTGGTGAGAGAGGTAAAGAAGAACCCAAAGATCACTGTGGCTGTGCTCCAGAGATGCAGTCGGGAGATGGGAGAAAGTTGTAGAAAGTCAACCATCACTGCAGCCCTCCTCCAGTTGGGGCTTTATGGCAGAGTGGCCCGACTGAAGCCTGTCCTCAGTGCAAGACGCATGAAAGCCCGCATGGAGTTTGCTAAAAAAAACACCTGAAGGACTGCAAGATGGTGAGAAATAAGATTCTTTGGTCTGATGAGACCAAGATAGAACTTTTTGGCCTTAATTCTAAGTGGTATGTGTGGAGAAATCCAGGCACTGCTCAGTCCCAACAGTGAAGCATGGTGGTGGCAGCATCATGCTGTGGGGGTGTTTTTCAGCTGCAGGGACAGGACGACTGGTTGCAATCGAGGGAAAGATGAATGCGGCCAAGTACAGGGATATCCTGGATGAAAATCTTCTCCAGAGTGCTCAGGACCTCAGACTGGGCCGAAGGTTTACCTTCCAACAAGACAATGACCCTAGGCACACAGCTAAAATAACAAAGGAGTGGCTTCACAACAACTCCATGACTGTTCTTGAATGGACCAGCCAGAGCCCTGACTTAAACCCAATTGAGTATCTCTGGAGAGACCTAAAAATGGCTGTCCACCAACTTTTACCATCCAACCTGACAGAACTGGAGAGGATCTGCAAGGAGGAATGGCAGAGGATCCCCAAATCCAGGTATGAAAAACTTGTTGCATCTTTCTCAAAAAGAATCATGGCTGTATTAGATCAAAAGGGTGCTTCTACTAAATACTGAGCAAAGGGTCTGAATATTTAGGACCATGTGATATTTCAGTTTTTCTTTTTTTATTCTGTGTTTTTCTGTCAATATGGGGTGCTGTGTGTACATTAATGAGGGAAAAAAATGAACTTAAATGATTTTAGCAAATGTCTGCAATATAACAAAGAGTGAAACATTTAAGGGGGGTCTGAATACTTTCCGTCCCCACTGTGTATATATATATATATATATATATATATATATATATATATATATATATATACATATACATTTATAATGGTTTACCTTACTGCATGTATGGTAATATGTTTCCGTCTTGAAATCTAATTTATTTTCATATTAATTTTCATATTCAAATTCAGATAATTCTTTTTGTTATAATTTATTTTGGATTTGGAAATTTGGATACATGTGCATCTCTGAATGTAATACAAATTTCAATTTGTAACAAAACAAATTCCACATTTCTAGTCATGATTATCAGAACAGCAGTAATATTCAAAATTATATTATTAGTAATGAATCTATAGAAAATCTAGGAGTTGAAAAGTTGAGGTTGAAAAAAGAGAACCATTATCTTCTAATACTATTTGTGTGTTGATAATATACTAACAGACAGGAAATGAAATTTAGCTCAGGGTAGCAATAAAGGCATACCTGAGGAAAGGAAGAATATGAGCCTTGGCGGATGATCACTACATAGATGAAGTTCTTCAGGGTTAAGGCTGAATCTAAAGTCACAGAGAGTAATGCTGCTGTAGCTGTTTGCTTTGAGGGTATCAGATGTAGAACAAGATAGTAATGCCAGCTGGTGATGCCATACATCAACATCCCTGGATTGATATATTTTTATTTCCAATTCTTGAAAAATATATCAACTGCAGTGCAAAAGATGTGTATGCAAAGGGTATTTCATATACAAAAAGAACTATGTTTTACATCAACAGTACATAAATGTCATGTTTTTTCAGGTTGCTTCTCATGTATATTTAAAAAATAATGAGAATCCACGGTTACATTTATTTTCCTTTCTTGTTTGCAACTGAATCTTCGATGTCTGTTGATCAAATGAGAGCTTCATTATACAATGTATCACAATAAAATTCACAGTCTACTCTTCAATATCCCAAGGTCCAAAAGCAGTAGCACAAAGCCCTAAACACAGTAAGGTTGTGACCATGACATCTATCCTTCTGAAACATCAGACTTCCAACACTATTAGCCTTGAAATACAGAACAACCTATCTTTAACAGAATTTTATTCCACAATTGCCTGTAGATGCTCAGTTGCATCTGTGAACCGTGCAAAGCAGTTAACCACTACATTACTCATATTAATTTACCAAGGCAAGTGACAATACAACATTTAGGCTGCATTCACACCTGAGTGTCATGTTTTTGAGTCTTTTGTGGGTGTTTTGTGTGTTTTAGATCGTTTTTGCACATTTTTGCACATACCGTATATACTCGAGTATAAGTCGAATTTTTCAGCACATTTTTTTGTGCTGAAAGTGCCCCCCTCGACTTATACTCGAGTCAAGCACTTTTCTGCAGCAAAAAATTTAATTTTCTGAACCAAATTTGGGGCCCCGTATCTCAGGGCCACTTAGTGCTAGGAACCCCAAATTTGGTGTGCAAACCCAGTGGAACTGGTACCACCAGAAATCCAAAGCAGAAGTTCCTAGCACTAAGTGGCCCCGAGATACGGGGCCCCAAATTCGGTTTGGAAAATGTCATTCTCTGCTGCAGAAAAGTGCTTGACATTTTCTGAACCGAATTTGGCGCCCCATATCTCAGGGCCTCTTGGTGCTAGGAACCCCAAATTTGGTATGCAAACCCAGCGGAACTGGTATCATAACATATCCAAAGCTGAAGTTCCTAGCTCCAAGTGGCCCTGAGATACAGGGCCCCAAAACCGGTTCAGAAAATGTCATTCTCTGCTGCAAAAAAGTGCTTGACATTTTCTGAGCTGATTTTTGGGGCCCTGTATCTCGGGGCCACTTAGTGCTAGGAACTTCAGCTTTGGATATATTATGGTACTAGTTCAACTGGGTTTGCACACCAACTTTAGGGTTCTTAGCACTAAGTGGTCCCGAGATACGGGGCCCCAAATTTGGTCAACTGTGTCCATCTGCAGCAATGTCATTTCGGGACCCTTTGGGTTCAGAGACCTGAAATTTTGGCTGCAGCTAGGGGGCATCTAGGAACCCTTAACTACCGAGTTTGAAGTTCAGGGGACCTATGGCTGCAAATGGGCACAGTGAGGCATGCAAATAGGAACAGTGATGCTGCAAATTGGTATTGTTGACCCTCTTTTCCACTTACAGTAGCTGTGCATTTCTCACCCTCGTCTTATACTCGGGTCAATAAGTTTTTCCCATTTTTTTGTGGTAAATTAGGGCCTCGACTTATACTCGGAACGACTTATACTCGAGTATATACGGTAGTTTTAAAATGTTTTTGATCTTTGGGGTTTTAAGGAGCTGGCACCCACCAACTTCCTAATCAGTGACTCATCCCTGCTGTCAATTTATTGAATATGACATTTGCTATCATGTGTATTCAGGACTCCATTATGTCCATTTATTTTATTATTGTGTTCCAAATATACACTGCTCAAAAAAATTAAAGGAAAACTTTGAAAACACTTCAGATCTCAATGAGGAAAAATATCATGCTGGATATCTATACTGATATGGACTGGGTAATGTGTTAGGAACAAAAGGAAGCCTCATCGTTTGATGGAAATTAAAATTATCAACCTACAGAGGGCTGAATTCAAAGACACCCCAAAAATCAAAGTGAAAAAATTATGCAGCAGGCTAGTTCATTTTGCTAAAATTTCATTGCAGTAACTCAAAATGGTACTCAGTAGTTTATATGGCCCCACATGCTTGTATGCATGCCTTATAATGACTGGGCATCCTCCTAATGAGACAACGGATGGTGTCCTGAGGAATTTCCTCCTATCTAAATCAGAGCATCTGTGATCTCCTGAACAGACTGAGGTGCAACCTGGTGGCATCGGATGGACCGAAACATAATTTCCCAGAGGTATTCTATTGGATTTAGGTCAGGGGAGCATGGGAACCATTCAATGGTATCAATTCCTTCAGCCTCCAGGAACTGGCTGCATACTCTTGCCACATGAAGCCGAGCACTGTCATGTACCAGGAGGAACCCAGGATCCACTGCACCAGTGTAGGGTCTGACAATGGGTCCAAGGATTTCATCTCAACACTTAATGGCAGTCAGGGTGCCATTGTCTAACCTGTAGAGGTCTGTGTGTCCCTCCATGGATATGCCTCCCCAGACCATTACTGACCCACCACCAAACCGGTTATGCTGAACGATATTACAGGCAGCATAACTTTCTCCACAGCTTCTCCAGACCCTTTCATGTCTGTCACATGTGCTAAAGGTGAACCTGCTCATTGCTCATCTATTAAAAGCACAGGGCGCCAGTGGCGGACCTGCCACTTCTTGTGTTCACTGGCAAATGCCAATAGAGCTCCACAGTGCTGGGCAGTGAGCACAGGGCCCAATAGAGGATGTCGGGCCCTCAGATGACCCTCATAAAGTCTGTTTCTTATTGTTTGGTCAGAGACATTCACACCAGTGGCCTGCTGCAGGTCATTTTGTAGGCACTGCTCATCCTGTTCCTCCTTGCACACAAGAGCAGATACAGGTCCTGCTGATGGGTTAAGGACTGTCTACGGCCCTGTCAAGCTCTCCTCCATGCTCTTGAGACTGTGCTGGGAGACACAGCAAACCTTCTGGCAATGGCACGTATTGATGTGCCATCCTGGAGGAGTTGGACTGCCTGTGCAACCTCTATAGGGTCCAGGTATCGCCTCATGCTACCAGTAGTGACACTGCCCCTAGACAAATGCAAAACTCGTGAAAAACAGTCAGAAAAGATGAGTAAGGAAAAAAATGTCAGTGGCCTCCACCTGTAAAACCATTCCTGTTGCTGTTTGGAGGTTATCTCATTGTTTTTTTCAATCCTCTTTATTACAAATTTTGTACAAATTAATCCACATAATTGAACAATTTTATGACCTTATACAATTCTTCATATATTTTCATTTGCATTTACATTCTCTCCTATGAATCACTCCATTCTCTCTCCTCCACTCTCTCCATGGTCACTCTATACTTCATTTTCAGGTATTCCTACATCCAATGTAAAACATCATCTATTCCACTTTGCCCATATATTCTCAAATCTCTGCAGATTACCCCTTTGTTCATACATTATTCTTTCATATGGTAAAACCTGATTTACTGCTCTCACCCACTGGGTCACTGTCGGTGGGTTCTACTATATCCATTTCTCTACTATTTGTTTTCTTGCGAGAAATAATACTTCCTGCAGGAACATCCTATTATATTTACTACTACCTCTCTTCTCCCTTCTTATTCCCAACAATCAGAGTTCAATTGTGGCCATAATTGGTTCATTTAGCACTTTTCCTATTTTCCTGGAGGAGTTGGACTGCCTGTGCAACCTCTGTAGGGTCCAGGTATCACCTCATGCTACCAATAGTGACACTGCCCATAGACAAATGCAAAACTCGTGAAAAACAGTCAGAAAAGATTAGTAAGGAAAAAAATGTCATGGCCTCCACCTATAAAACCATTCCTGTTGCTGTTTGGAGGTTGTCTCATTGTTACCCATCTAGTATACCTGTTGTTAATTTCATTAACACCAAAGCAACTGAACCTGCTTAACACTCCCCTCTGATACTTAACTGATACTTAACTGACCAGATCAATATCCCAGGAGATTAATTGACTCGATGCTATACTCTGATTAAAAAGTTTTTCTTTAATTTTTTTGAGCAATGTATTTTGTTTTGGATGTGATTTGCCTCATATAAAGTCCCATGACCAATGTATCTTTTATTGTGTAAATACATAATTAGATATGGAGGCACATCACTCATGGTGCTTTAGACCACAACAATACTTGTTTTTTTTTTTGTTTTGTTTTTTATTTGTATTTTTATTTGGTTTTCATGGAAAAACAAAACATAGTAATAACCAAAGCGAGAGTTTGACAATAGAGTCTAAAACAGATTAACACAATACAATGAAATATCAACATTTGCACAGTATACAAAATCTCTGCAGGGACTGCAAAAACAAGAATGTCTAGATGTCACAGCAAGGAAATCAAGGCACATAATTGCTTACAAACAGGGTTCTCTAGGTCCATGTGCTATATGGAGGAAGGATCTTAGAATAAACATGCCCTCCGAAAGTGTGATAAACAGATTGGAATATTAGAAAGTTCTAGCTATAATGAGCCATAGATCAAGGCTACGGAGCTCCAAACTCAGACATATCCCAGCTCTCCCAAATTTTATTACATTGTGGAATAAGATAATGCACAGTAGCCATCAGGTACTCCATTCTCTTGATTTCAGCTAAAGGCTAAAGTAATTGAGACACATTCGGAGGAGCATTTGACAGCCAACAGAGTGCAATGGCCCTCCAGGCAGCCAAAAGAATATATGAAATCAGTCATTTAATGGGCAATACAAGAGAAAATACATAGTAGAGAGAGAGGGTAGTTAGTCCACTGATGAAGAGAGTGGGAAATATCTTGAAACAATGATTATTATTTAGCAGAATATAGAGTGGAAAAGGAGGTGTCAAGTTGACACCCAAGTACTTTAGAGATTCAGGACACCATCTATATGGATAAGCTTGCTCAAGTTGAGCTAGCAGGGTACGTGATAGGCAGTGGAGGATTAAGGTGGTCATGGGCCCCTAGGCTACTTTTTGTGTGGGCCCCTCCTAAGCATGCTTTACCAGAAAAAAAATTATTTATTGCCATGTGTAAAAGGGTAGACCAATATTACACGCCTCAAGTGCAACTCTCAGGTCTACAGCCCAAACACATTCAGACATGAGCCTACTATAAACAGCAATGCCACAGAAAAAAAGCATTCAAAATACACCTGCAAGCTGGTAACAGATTTTACCTCTCTAAACCAACAGTTAGGCCAAAAACGTCTGCAGCAGCTCCTGTTTAACTGAGGCAAAATCACAACATCCTGACAGAGACCAATCAAAATGCTGTGTAATATTCCAATTAAATAAAAGCCATACAAATACCATAAACAGCAGCAGCAGCACATAAAAGCAAGCAATAATCAACAGCAGAACAATCATACGTTCCAACAGCAGGAAGTGCCAGCATCCATCGGTGCAGCCTGTCCATCGGACACCACTGCAATCCAGGAAACGGACCAGACTCACTCCCAGGATATCTGGCAGCTTTTACCAACATGCTTGTTCACTATGTACCTTTGTGAGTAGGGATAAGCCGAACACCCCCCGGTTCGGTTCGCACCAGAACCTGCGAACGGACCGAAAGTTCACACGAACGTTAGAACCCCATTGACGTCTATGGGACTCGAACGTTCGAAATCAAAAGTGCTCATTTTAAAGGCTAATTTGCATGGTATTGTCCTAAAAAGGGTTTGGGGACCCGGGTCCTACCCCAGGGGACATGTATCAATGCAAAAAAAACGTTTAAAAACTGCCGTTTTTTCGGGAGCAGTGATTTTAATGATGCTTAAAGTAAAGAAAAAAAAAAGTGAAATATTCCTTTAAATATCGTACCTGGGGGGTGTCTATAGTATGCCTGTAAAGTGGCACGTGTTTCCTGTGTTTAGAACAGTCCCTGCACCAAATGTAATTTTCAAAGGAAAAAATCTCATTTAAAACTGCTTGTGGGTTTAATGTAATGTCGGGTCCTGGCAATATGGATGAAAATCAGTGAGACAAATGGCATGGGTACCCCCCAGTCCATTACCAGGCCCTTTGGGTCTTGTATGGATATTAAGGGGAACCCCGCACCCAAATTAAAATAAGGAAAGGTGTGGGGCCACCAGGCCCTATATACTCTGAACAGTAGTATACAGGCGGTGCAAACAAGACAGGGACTGTAGGTTTGTTGTTAAGTAGAATCTGTTTGTCATTTTGAATGGGTAGATTTTTAACGTGTTTAGCTCCAGCCAAAAAATCTTTTTTAAGCTTTTTGGAAAACATAGGGAAGGGTTATCACCCCTGTGACATTTGTTTTGCTGTCTTTCCTCCTCTTTAGAAGATTTCACCTCACTTTTTGTCCCAATGACAAATGCTTTTTGAGAATTTGGGTTTTTTGTGGAACAAGGATTGGAAAGCATCAGTGGAAAGGAGAAATGTTTTTCCCATATTAACTCTTACAGGAGAGAATTTCCCTTCCTAGGGGTAGATTTCATCTCACTTCCTGTTGTCTCCTTCCGTTTGCAAGTAGGAGTCGTTTGTAAGTTAGATGTTTGAAAGTAGGAGCCTGCCCTATATACTCAGCAGAAATTTGGGCCTTAGGTGTTGTTGTGGCCACAACAACGTAAGCCCTCACAGGGCCCTGCTGTGAAATATTAGATCAAGAATTGTTCTTACATGCCCCTGTTGAACAGTGGCAGAAAAACTGGGCCTTTGGCACTGGTGGTGGTGGTGGTGCTGGTGCCACAACACTGTAAGTCCTCACTCGCTCTTGGTGGGTGCAGAAATGGGCCCTGCTGTGAATTATTAGATCAAGAATTGTAATTACATGCCCCTGTTGAACAGGGGCAGAAAAATTGGGCCTTTGGTGGTGGTGGTGGTGGTGGTGCTGGTGCCACAACACTGCAACCCCTCACAGACACTCTAGTTGGAACGCAGGAACGAGCCCTGCTGCAAAGTATTGCATCAAAAATTGTAATTACACGCCCCTGTTAAACAGGGGCTGAAAAATTGGGCCTTAGGCACTGGTGCTGGTGCCACAACACTGCAACCCCTCACAGACACTCTAGTTGGAATGCAGGAACGAGCCCTGCTGCAAAGTATTGCATCAAAAATTGTAATTACACGCCCCTGTTAAACAGGGGCAGAAAAATTGGGCCTTAGGCACTGGTGGTGGCGCCCAGAACCAAAAATGTTCTTACAAGCTATCAGCGTGATGATTGAGGAGGAAGAGGATAATTACTCAGGGATAGTCACTCAGCATCAGCATAGGCAGTCTTTGAAGGGATCTGAGATTTCAAAAAAAATTATTCGGTTACATCAGCATCAGGTGCTTGGTAGCTGGTGGTGATCCAAGACTGATTCATTTTTATGAAGGTCAGTCGATCGACCGAGTCGGTGGACAGACGCACCCTGTGATCGGTTACCACGCCTCCAGCAGCACTGAATGTGCGTTCCGAAAGAACGCTGGATGCAGGACAGGCCAGTAGCTCAATTGCATACTGTGCAAGCTCTGGCCAGTGATCCATCCTCAAGTCCCAGTAACCCAGAGGATTTTCGGTGGGAAAGGTGTCCAAGTCTGATCTTGCCCCTAGGTATTCCTGCACCATGTAAAACAGACGCTGGCGATGGTTGCTGGAACCGATCATACCTTGGGGCTGCGGACCAAAAAATTGTCTGAACGCATCGGTCAGACGGCCACCTTCTCCACCGCTCCTTCTTTGACTGACCGAAGCCTCAGCAACACGTTGTCCTGAAACAGGAGTTTGTAACCTCCCAGTCTCTGGGAACGCGTTGCACAGACTTTTCTGCAAGGCCTCCCGAAGATGTTTCATCCTCTGCTCCCTCTGCGATGGCATGATAAGGTCTGCAACCTTACCCTTGTAACGTGGATCAAGGAGGGTTGCCAGCCAGTATTGGTCCTTCTCCTTGATACCACGAATACGAGGATCCTTCCGCAGGCTTTGCAGGATCAGGGAGGCCATGCAGCGTAAGTTTGCTGAGGCATTCGGTCCGGAGTCCTCTGGGTCACTAAGGACGACATGGTCCGCAGCCACCTCCTCCCAGCCACGTACAAGTCCATGTGTTTCTTGGGACTGATCCCTTAAAGACTGCTGCTGATGCTGAGTGCCAGGCTCCACCTCCATACTGACACAATCTTCCTCCTCCTCCTCCTCCTCCTCTTCCTGTGTGATCGGCGGGCATGCAGGAACACTGTCTGGATAAAGGGGGCCTTGAGAGCTAAGGAAGTCCTCCTCTTCCTGTCTCTGTTCTGTCTCAAGTGCCCTGTCCATTATTCCACGCAGTGTGTGCTCCAACAGGTGGACAAGGGGGACAGTGTCACTGATGCATGCACTGTCACTGCTCACCATCCTCGTGGCCTCCTCAAATGGTGACAGAACAGTGCATGCATCCCTGATCATGGCCCACTGGCGTGGGGAAAAAAAAACAAGCTCCCCTGACCCTGTCCTGGTGCCATAGTCGCACAGGTACTCATTGATGGCCCCCTGCTGCGTGTGCAGCCACTGCAGCATGGCCAACATTGAGTTCCACCTGGTGGGTATGTAACAGATAGGCGGTTCTTGGGCAGGTTAAACTCCTTTTGGAGGTCCGTCAGCCGAGCACTGGCATTATATGACCGGCGGAAATGCACACAGACTTTCCTGGCCTGCCTCAGGACATCCCGTAAGCCCGGGTACCTGCTCAAGAACTGCTGCACCACCTAGTTAAGGACGTGAGCCAAACAGGGCACATGGGTCATTTGTCGGAGGGCAGAGAGGAGGTTGGTGCCATTGTCGCAAACCACCATTCCTGCCTTAAGTTGGCGTGGCGTCAACCACCTCTGAACCTGCCCCTGCAGAGCTGACAGAACCTCTGCCCCAGTGTGGCTCCTGTCCCCCAAGCACACCAGCTCAAGCACCGCATGGCATCTTTTGGCCTGCGTACTTGCGTAGCCCCTTGAACGGCTATGGAGCACCGCTGGTTCTGAGGACAAAGCACAGGAAGAGGCCATGGAGGAAGAAGAAGAGGGGGTGGAGGAGAGAGGTGTGTCACAATCATTAGCATTTTGGAGGCGTGGTGGCGGAACAACCTCCAACACTACTGCACCTTGTCCTGCATCCTTCCCAGCTGCCAGCAGAGTCACCCAATGCGCCGTGAAACTTAGGTAACGTCCCTGTCCATGCCTGCTGGACCATGAGTCAGCGGTAATATGCACCTTACCGCTGACCACCCTGTCCAGCGAGGCATGGACATTGCCTTCCACATGCCGGTAGAGAGCCGGAATCGCCTTCCGTGAGAAAAAGTGGCGTTTGGGTACCTGCCACAGAGGAACCGCACATTCCACAAACTCACGGAAGGGGCCAGAGTCTACCAACTGAAAAGGCAGCAGTTGAAGTGCTAGCAATTTTGCCAAGCTAGCATTCAACCGCTGGGCATGTGGATGGCTGGGAGCAAACTTCTTTCGGCGGTGCAGCAGCTGGGGCAGGGAAATTTGCCTGGTACAATCTGACGTCGGTGTACCAAAAGCAGATTGCCCACAAGTACTTGGCTGTGACACACCTAATTCTATACCTTCATTCCTCTCAGTGCAGGTCTCAGAGAGGACTGAAGGTATAGTGGGGTTGGAAATCTCAGCTGATGAGGAGCAAGGAGAGGTCCCCTTTGTTCTTTGGTGTGGGTCTTTTAGATACGCTTGCCAATGAACTGCATGGCAGGTCAACATATGTCTGGTCAAGCATGTGGTACCCAAGCGGGAGATGTTTTGGCCACGCGAGATATGCTTGAGACATATGTTGCAAATAGCAGCGGTGCGATCTGATGCACTCGTCTCAAAAAAGGCCCACACCAAAGAACTTTTTGAATAACGCGCAGAGACTGCAGCGCCCTGCACATGTGGAGTTTTGGGGTGTGATGCAGTCAATGTGCTGCCCTTAGGCTGGCCCCTGGAGGGCATCCTGCCTCGTTGGTGATGTGCTGTCCTTCTTGGGCACCCCCTCTGTCCGTGCTCATGTTACTGCCTTCATCGAGCTCAGTATCATCATCAGAGCCTTCCAAATGCTGGGCATCCTCCTGGAGCATGTACCCAACACTGTAGGCAAACAGTTCGAGGGACTCCTCAGGAGGACATGATGGGGCTAGGGAAGGAGTCACTGATGACATTGAGCCGAGGGAAGAGGCCGCTGCTTTGCCAGACAAAGTACCCTGGGCATGGGTGAGAGAGGATGAGGAGGATGAGGACGGCTTGGTCATCCACTCGACCAAGTCTTCCACATGTTGCGGCTCAACACGGCCAGCTTCCGAAAAAAAGGCCAAGCGTGTCCCACGGCCACGTGCTGATGAGGATGCACCGTCTCCATGACCAGCACTAGACACAGAGCCTGCTTGCCCTCTCTTATTGGCTTGTGACTGTCTGCCTCTCCTTCTTGGCCTTCCAGACATACTAATGACCTGTAGCTGCACTAAGCTGGGATATATATATATATATATATATATATATATATATATATATATATATATATATAGGTATATGTACTGATACTGCAGCTAGCAAAATCAACTGCCTGCCTGTAGTATGAGAACACCACCAACCTTCTACAGGTAGCTTTAGCTGAACACTGTGAGGTGGACGCACCCCACTAACTTGTAGGTTTAGCTGAACACTGTGAGCAGGACGCACCCCACTAACTTGTAGGTTTAGCTGAACATTGTGAGGTGGACGCACCACACTAACTTGTAGGTTTAGCTGAACACTGTGAGCAGGACGCACCCCACTAACTTGTAGGTTTAGCTGAACACTGTGAGCAGGACGCACCCCACTAACTTGTAGGTTTAGCTGAACACTGTGAGCAGGACGCACTGCACTAACTGTAAATAGTCTAGCTGCCTGACTGTGGTACTAATAGGATCAAAAGAACACCAGTAATTTTCTTCAGGTAGCTGTATATACTATAACAAGACAAGCCTGCCTGTCAGTAAGAAGATAACAGGAACGGATCTAGCTGAACACTGTGAGCAGGACGAACCCCACTAACTTGTAGGTTTAGCTGAACACTGTGAGGTGGACGCACCACACTAACTTGTAGGTTTAGCTGAACACTGTGAACAGGACGCACCCCACTAACTTGTAGGTTTAGCTGAACACTGTGAGCAGGACGCACCCCACTAACTTGTAGGTTTAGCTGAACACTGTGAGGTGGACGCACCACACTAACTTGTAGGTTTAGCTGAACACTGTGAGCAGGACGCACCCCACTAACTTGTAGGTTTAGATGAACACTGTGAGCAGGACGCACCCCACTAACTTGTAGGTTTAGCTGAACAATGTGAGGTGGACGCACCACACTAACTTTTAGGTTTAGCTGAACACTGTGAGCAGGACGCATCCCACTAATTTGTAGGTTTAGCTGAACACTGTGATCAGGACGCACCCCACTAACTTGTAGGTTTAGCTGAACACTGTGAGCAGGACGCACCCCACTAACTTGTAGGTTTAGCTGAACACTGTGAGCAGGACGCACCGCACTAACTTGTAGGTTTAGCTGAACTCTGTGAGCAGGACGCACCCCACTAACTTGTAGGTTTAGCTGAACACTGTGAGCAGGACGCATCCCACTTGTAGTTTTAGCTGAACACTGTGAGCAGGACGCACTGCACTAACTGTAAATAGTCTAGCTGCCTGACTGTGGTACTAATAGGATCAAAAGAACACTAGCAATTTTCTTCAGGTAGCTGTATATACTGTAACAAGACAAGCCTGCCTGTCAGTAAGAAGATAACAGGAACGGATCTAGCTGAACACTGTGAGCAGGCCGCACTGCACTAACTGTAAATAGTCTAGCTGCCTGACTGTGGTACTAATAGGATCAAAAGAACACAAGCAATTTTCTTCAGGTAGCTGTATATACTGTAACAAGACAAGCCTGCCTGTCAGTAAGAAGATAGCAGAAACAGATCTAGCTGAACACTGTGAGCAGGACGCACTGCACTAACTGTAAATAGTCTAGCTGCCTGACTGTGGTACTAATAGGATCAAAAGAACACCAGTAATTTTCTTCAGGTAGCTGTAAATACTGTAACAAGACAAGCCTGCCTGTCAGTAGGAAGATAACAAGAACGGATCTAGCTAAACTGAATACAGTGTATATATATATATATATGCAACACCTGGGATGCATATATATACACAATACACTGTAAGTGCAGCTAACTGACTGACTGTTCTGCCTAATCTATCTAACTCAAATCAAATGTCACTGTCTGTCTCTCTCTCTCAATGAACGCCGGAACACACACTACACAGGGTCGCCGTGCAGGCGGTCTTATATAGTGTGGGGCGTGTACTAAATCCCCTGAGCCATAATTTGCCAAAGCCTCCTTGGCTTTGGCCAATTACGGCTCTCTGTTCAGGCGGCGCTGTGATTGGCCAAGCATGCGGGTCATAGTGCATGCTTGGCCAATCATCAGCCAGCAATGCACTGCGATGCCACACGACCGAACAGCCGATGTTCGAGTCGAACATGGGTTTGACTCGAACACGAAGCTCATCCCTATTTGTGAGGAGGGGGAAGGTGTCATCCCAATAGGCACTGTATGTTATTCTAGAGGTGAGCCCCCATCCCAATTTTATTGCAAAACACAAGCACCCCTTAAAGGAGTGCAATTCCTCTAACGGGACTTTTTCACGGGGTTACCTCTAATAAAGTAGAAAGTAGTAGAAGTTTGTAGTCTTAGTATAAAAGTATTGTAGTTTATTAATTTGACATCTAAAAATCATTACACATGACCTAACCATATATACATAATAAAAATGGATGCATGTAGGCGGGAAGAAATTATATAAATAAATGACCAAATGCAATGATACAGGTAATAAAACCAATGATCATAGAACCCGACGTTTCGAGGTAAGCAAAAAGGGGGTTGACCTTTTCTTCAGGGGTAGCGACAATTGGTCAAAGTGGGTATTTCATCTAGAAAATTAACAAAAAGCAGAGCAAATATGAGTGGATGAATATCTCAGGTATTCACAACAGGAGGCAGTAGAGAGCTTTTACATTACATTACAAAGATCAGTGGACATTAACATATGTTACATCATTGGTGAATTCTGAGCATATGCATACAGAAGTTTCATACTGACCCCTTAAAATTCATACAATCACTCCCAAGGACATTATCAGCATCCAGTGCGAATCAGAAATTTGCCGTCCGTCACGGCCACACAGGGATCATAGAACCGAGGCTCTAGACGATGGAGAAGAGACCAGGGAAATCACAAGAATGGGAACCAGGGTGAACCGAGGTTGCTTCACAAGGGATATCCCCAATATAGGAACAGACACAGTCCTCCCTTCACTGCGAAGGCTGGAAACAGCCTGCTCGATGGAGTTAGAGAGTAGAGGGTGCAATCCTGCTGCAATTAAAGTATTTAAATAAAAATCTTAAAAGAGAGCCTAGTATCAATATAATACTATTCTCAAAGTTATAAGGAATATTGGGGTTAGCAGATTCACCCAAGATTTTATATGACACGTACCTAAAGAGTGAGGATAGGTGGAACTAGATCCTAGGTCCCAATTTAAGCAGCAAGGAGATATTTGAATAGTACCCCGGATCAAAAAGGGCAGGGCTCCAGAAATGTGTGCAGATTCCTTAGTTGGGTGTGAGTCCGCATAGGTCTGCAGATTATAAGACATATCAGAGGAGTGTTATCAATAAGAAAAACAATTAACTATCTGTAAAGTTTTCAGAAGTCCCAATCAGAGGGGGTCCATAAATTTACTTGCCTGTCTTGACTTCCTCCAAACACGTCTGTGTGGTGTCAGTAGCAGCTGATAAGTGCAGCGCCAGAGGAGTTTAAATGTGTATTCAATGCAGTAGGTGGGGATATCCAATCAGCAACCTGATTGGCTGAACCATGGGTGAGGGGCGGTCTGAGGCAGGGAGGACTTGAAATGTCTGTAAGGATTATCCCCCGGGCAGGCGACGCACAGCGTCATCCCCACTATACACTCCCCGGATTGAAACCATCATCAGCTGGGCTGAGATGGGAGTGTATGACAGCGCTGTGCTAGGCGAGGGGGGCGGAGCCAGCGCGACGTGGAGGATTCCCCTATGCGTCTGAGAATCCCGCAGCGCAGAGCTGGCATGCCCGTTGTCATGGAAATCCATGACGTAGACTGCCAGAGAGAGGGGGGGCCGGGAGCGCTCTGAGGGGAGCGCTCTTCGGTCTCCCCCGGGTGCGCTGAGTGAACCAACACACAGCCCAGACCTGGAGAAATAGGGAAAGAGAGGAGTGGAAGAGATTGGATGGTGAGGGGGAAGAAAAGAGAAATAAGCAGCAGAGGGGCACGGACATACAGGGAGGAAAAAGGAAAGAAATAATAAAGAGGAGTGACAGCAGAAAGTAAACAAGGAGGAAAGGGGGAGAAAGTGTAGACATGCAGGAGAGGGGGGAGGGAAAGTCCGGGTAGGAGAGAGAAGGAGAAACAGCAAATAGAGAAGAGGTGAAAAGTGAGTGAGTATAGGAGCGTCGATACTTGGTGAGTCTCTGTGTATTCGGGAGGGGCAGTCCCACTGGATCAGACAAGGTCCTAAAAGGATAAGAAAAAATTGTTACATTATATGTTTCAAACAGTCTATTACATCACAGGCCAAACCAGAATAACATGTTTGAACTAAAAATATATCTATGGTCTTATTGGTTTCTATGTCCTATCAATTTCAAAGTCCATCCCAGAAAACCAGGGGCCTATTCACAAAGTGTATATGTTTATCCAGTCCAAGTTTGACAGAACACTACCTAGGTTTCAAGGGGGGGGGGATCCTATTGTAGAGGTTCCCATTCAGAACCTCCTGAGGAGAAACCCTCCAGGAAGGGTCTGAAAGAGGTGGTTGCATTGAGGCCGGGTGGCGTAGTCGCATTTAAGCGAAAAATCCACCTTTGTTCGGCCTGCATTAATATTTTGTTTGTATCGCCCCCTCTAATACCAGAGTGTATTCTGTCTAGGATCAGGAAGGAAATCTTCGGAGTGATTCCTTCATGTAAGTCTCTCACGTGTCTCCCCAAGGGGAGGCTTGGATTACTGGTCTGCATGGATAGAATATGTCGATAGGCGCGTCGCCAAAAGGGCTGAATGGTTTTGCCCACATAGAAACAAAAACAGTTACATAGAAGTAGATAAACTACATTGGCTGTTTGGCAGTTCGCATAATGTTTGGGGCGGTAGCGTTCGCCATTTGGGAGTGTTATATTGCGTGTGGTGTTCATAAAGCGGCAGTAGTTGCACCCCTCACAAATAAATGTACCTGGGTATTTACAAGGATCCTGGTGTCCAGAATCATGATATTTACTGGACACCAGGTAGTCCTTAAGAGATCTAGCTCTTTTAAATGTAAAGACTGGATGTTTACTCACAAAAGGGCCTACAGTAGGGTCCATTGAAAGAAGATGCCAGTACTTATTGGCGATTTTTTTGAAAGTTTCATGCTGGTTACAGTATTTAGTTATAATCGAGATTGGATTTTTCTTGGTGTTTTTTGAAGATGGATTATAAAGCAATTCTTTCCTGGGTTTCATTACTGCCCGATTGTAGGCCTTTTTGAGGCATGATTTGGAGTAGCCTCGCAATAGTAGCCTCTCTCTCAGGAGGTCAGCCTCTCTCCTAAAAGTTATGTCATCTGTGCAATTTCTGCGTATCCTCAAGTACTGACTAAAGGGGATGGATGCAATTAGGGGTGTTGGATGAAAGCTGCTAGCATGCAATATGGTATTGCCAGCTGTTGGCTTCCTGTATAGACTACTACTAATACGTCCTCTGTCATTTTTATGGATGGTTACATCCAGAAAAGTTATGGAAGAATTGTCAAAAGTCATTGTAAAACTTAAGTTGAAGTCATTTGTGTTTAGACATTTTAGGAAAGGTTCCAGTTGGTCTTGTGGGCCATCCCAAACGAGGAAGACATCATCGATGAATCTGAGCCAAAGGCTCACACTCATCATGAAAGGGGCCAGATCCTCGGATTGATTGATCATACGCTCCCACTCCCCCAGGTACAGGTTGGCATATGATGGGGCACACGAGGTCCCCATGCTCAGAATTCACCAATAATGTAACATATGTTAATGTCCACTGATCTTTGTAATGTAATGTAAAAGCTCTCTACTGCCTCCTGTTGTGAATACTTGAGATATTCATCCACTCATATTTGCTCTGCTTTTTGTTAATTTTCTAGATGAAATACCCACTTTGACCAATTGTCGCTACCCCTGAAGAAGAGGTCAACCCCTTTTTTGCTTACCTCGAAACGTCGGGTTCTATGATCATTGGTTTTATTACCTGTATCATTGCATTTGGTCATTTATTTATATAATTTCTTCCCGCCTACATGCATCCATTTTTATTATGTATATATGGTTAGGTCATGTGTAATGATTTTTAGATGTCAAATAATTAAACTACAATACTTTTATACTAAAACTACAAACTTCTACAACTTTATTAGAGGTAACCCCGTGAAAAAGTCCCGTTAGAGGAATTGCACTCCTTTAAGGGGTGCTTGTGTTTTGCAATAAAATTGGGATGGGGGCTCACCTCTAGAATAACATACAGTGCCTATTGGGATGACACCTTCCCCCTCTTTATAGATTTAGGGTAGAAAATACCCACTTCCTCGTCTGGTAGTCTCCCCATAGACGCTGCTTTAACTCTATTAACTATTTTGTTCTCTCTTTATAACTTTCATCATGACTAACTATGCTGGAAAAAATTGGGACAACACCATGTCTGGCCTATACAAAAATTTCTCTGAAAAAGAACAAAAAGATTCGGAGCTATCTCAGATTTTCGCAAATCTTAGAAGACTCCTAGAAAAGAAATCGACCAATCATTGGCACATACATTTCTTTCAACTTTACATAAGGAATAATATTAATCCATTTGGTCTACGGATCCAGATTTTCCCCACAATGGAACATGTGGACCCGTCCTTTAAACAAGCCTGGGAAAGCAAATTATCAGCTTGCTCACAGGAAATGATGGTCCTCCTAATAGAGGAATATAGAGGGATTATCAAACAAACCGACAAGGAACTGGAGTCCCTCTATGCTCTTTTGACACCATTTAGAACTCACACTTCCTTTGTCCAATTGGACAATGACTTAAATGCACATCTTGTGCAATTTAATAGAAATATACTGATAAAAAAGTAAAGTAAATTCCTGCGGGATCGCACAGCGTTTTCTGAACATAAAGCATACAATTGGAAGACGAACCAAACAAGACCCAAGTCCAATTTTAGAACCAAGTCGCACTATAATGAGTCTGACATGTCAGACGCTTCCTCAGTATCTTCACACTCTGTGAGAGGGCAAAGGGGACCTTATAGATAAAAAAAAACTAAACGTGGCTCAAACGGAAGTGGGTCCAATGGAAAACACCCTAAAAAACATATTACGGAAACCCATAATACCCCCTCCCAACAACAGGGCCCTCCGGGAGCCCATAACAAACACCCAATAACGAGAAATATGGCACCCCCCACTTCCCAACAAGAGATCACTTCCCTCTTCCCTAAAATGATGACCACAGGTACCACCGCAACACTGCCGAGTGTAATACATGAGTGCAGTGGAGCAACTGGCGGAAACAACACCGGCCCACTATGACATGGGAATGGAGGTGACTGGACCTCGGGGACTTCTGATCAAGACTTGAATGTTCTAAATGTGGTAAATTTATCCACATATGAACTTTCTCACATTGAACTACAAGTCCTCTCACGGGGACTAAGCTTTTGCCCCAATCAAAATATCAACAAATTTGAAGCCATGAAAGACCTCCAATTGTTTGCACGCAAATTGATCCTCAAACAGATGTACTCTAAGTCAATTCCGGCTCAACCCAACTTTGAGTCACAGGAACTAAAAGCTTTAGATACTTTAGTCAGCCTACTGGAAGAGAACGAATCCCCTGACCTGATAGACCAGATCGATCTAGAACACCTGTTGGGTCGCTTTGACCAGACGGAACCTCCCCCTATGCCAAAATTCAAAAAGAAATCCGATAAATTTCCCTCCCTGAACACCAACTCCAACGTTCTAGCGTTTGTAAAATTGGTAGGAAAGGAGATCTGTAAGATTAGAACCAATACCAATGAAGGCGACAATCTTTCGAATGACGAAAGGGTCGCCCTTAAAAAACTACACGATCATCCACACATAACAATAAAGCCCTCCGACAAGGGGGGCAATATTGTTATTATGGATAATACACAATATGTGGAGATGTGTATGAAAATCCTCAACAATACAAAATGGTACTGTAAGATCAAAGCGAATAAGATTGTCAAATTCAATCAGGAATTCTATTCCCTAGTAGATCTCGCCTTCGAACAACAGGTTATCAACAAATCAGAATGGGAATTTATTAGAATTCAACAACCAAAGATTCCAACTTTTTACGCTCTACCGAAACTGCATAAATGCGTGAAACGACCAACAGGTAGACCCATAGTGTCGGGAAATGGTTCGATAACAGAGAACCTTAGTTCTTTCATTGATGGGCACCTTCGCCCTTTTGTGACTAATCTTCCTAGTTATTTACGTGACACCCCCCACTTACTTCAGATCTTGGACGGAATGACCATTTCCCCCACGTCGATTCTGGTGGCAATCGACGTGGAGGCTTTATACAGCTCGATCCCCCATGGTAGGGGTTTAAGCTGTATTCGACAGGTCATTCTACAAGATAATAGATTTAACCCCAAAATGGGTGACTTCTTGCTGGACTCTTTGGATTATATTCTACAGCACAACCACTTTACTTTCAATGGCTCCCACTTCCTCCAGGTGCAGGGGGTAGCGATGGGGACCTTGTGTGCCCCATCATATGCCAACCTGTACCTGGGGGAGTGGGAGCGTATGATCAATCAATCCGAGGATCTGGCCCCTTTCATGATGAGTGTGAGCCTTTGGCTCAGATTCATCGATGATGTCTTCCTTGTTTGGGATGGCCCACAAGACCAACTGGAACCTTTCCTAAAATGTCTAAACACAAATGACTTCAACTTAAGTTTTACAATGACTTTTGACAATTCTTCCATAACTTTTCTGGATGTAACCATCCATAAAAATGACAGAGGACGTATTAGTAGTAGTCTATACAGGAAGCCAACAGCTGGCAATACCATATTGCATGCTAGCAGCTTTCATCCAACACCCCTAATTGCATCCATCCCCTTTAGTCAGTACTTGAGGATACGCAGAAATTGCACAGATGACATAACTTTTAGGAGAGAGGCTGACCTCCTGAGAGAGAGGCTACTATTGCGAGGCTACTCCAAATCATGCCTCAAAAAGGCCTACAATCGGGCAGTAATGAAACCCAGGAAAGAATTGCTTTATAATCCATCTTCAAAAAACACCAAGAAAAATCCAATCTCGATTATAACTAAATACTGTAACCAGCATGAAACTTTCAAAAAAATCGCCAATAAGTACTGGCATCTTCTTTCAATGGACCCTACTGTAGGCCCTTTTGTGAGTAAACATCCAGTCTAAAAGAGCTAGATCTCTTAAGGACTACTTGGTGTCCAGTGAATATCATGATTCTGGACACCAGGATCCTTGTAAATACCCAGGTACATTTACTTGTGGGGGGTGCAACTACTGCCGCTTTATGAACACCACACGCAATATAACACTCCCAAATGGCGAACGCTACCGCCCCAAACATTATGCGAACTGCCAAACAGCCAATGTAGTTTATCTACTTCTATGTAACTGTTTTTGTTTCTATGTGGGCAAAACCATTCAGCCCTTTTGGCGACGTGCCTATCGACATATTCTATCCATGCAGACCAGTAATCCAAGCCTCCCCTTGGGGAGACACGTGAGAGACTTACATGAAGGAATCACTCCGAAGATTTCCTTCCTGATCCTAGACAGAATACACTCTGGTATTAGAGGGGGCGATACAAACAAAATATTAATGCAGGCCGAACAAAGGTGGATTTTTCGCTTAAATGCGACTACGCCACCCGGCCTCAATGCAACCACCTCTTTCAGACCCTTCCTGGAGGGTTTCTCCTCAGGAGGTTCTGAATGGGAACCTCTACAATAGGATCCCCCCCCCCTTGAAACCGAGGTAGTGTTCTGTCAAACTTGGACTGGATAAACATATACACTTTGTGAATAGGCCCCTGGTTTTCTGGGATGGACATTGAAATTGATAGGACATAGAAACCAATAAGACCATAGATATATTTTTAGTTCAAACATGTTATTCTGGTTTGGCCTGTGATGTAATAGACTGTTTGAAACATATAATGTAACAATTTTTTCTTATCCTTTTAGGACCTTGTCTGATCCAGTGGGACTGCCCCTCCCGAATACACAGAGACTCACCAAGTATCGACGCTCCTATACTCACTCACTTTCCACCTCTTCTCTATTTGCTGTTTCTCCTTCTCTCTCCTACCCGGACTTTCCCTCCCCCCTCTCCTGCATGTCTGCACTTTCTCCCCCTTTCCTCCTTGTTTACTTTCTGCTGTCACTCCTCTTTATTATTTCTTTCCTTATTCCTCCCTGTATGTCCGTGCCCCTCTGCTGCTTATTTCTCTTTTCTTCCCCCTCACCATCCAATCTCTTCCACTCCTCTCTTTCCCTATTTCTCCAGGTCTGGGCTGTGTGTTGGTTCACTCAGCGCACCCGGGGGAGACCGAAGAGCGCTCCCCTCAGAGCGCTCCCGGCCCCCCCTCTCTCTGGCAGTCTACGTCATGGATTTCCATGACAACGGGCATGCCAGCTCTGCGCTGCGGGATTCTCAGACGCATAGGGGAATCCTCCACGTCGCGCTGGCTCCGCCCCCCTCGCCGAGCACAGCGCTGTCATACACTCCCATCTCAGCCCAGCTGATGATGGTTTCAATCCGGGGAGTGTATAGTGGGGATGACGCTGTGCGTCGCCTGCCCGGGGGATAATCCTTACAGACATTTCAAGTCCTCCCTGCCTCAGACCGCCCCTCACCCATGGTTCAGCCAATCAGGTTGCTGATTGGATATCCCCACCTACTGCATTGAATACACATTTAAACTCCTCTGGCGCTGCACTTATCAGCTGCTACTGACACCACACAGACGTGTTTGGAGGAAGTCAAGACAGGCAAGTAAATTTATGGACCCCCTCTGATTGGGACTTCTGAAAACTTTACAGATAGTTAATTGTTTTTCTTATTGATAACACTCCTCTGATATGTCTTATAATCTGCAGACCTATGCGGACTCACACCCAACTAAGGAATCTGCACACATTTCTGGAGCCCTGCCCTTTTTGATCTGGGGTACTATTCAAATATCTCCTTGCTGCTTAAATTGGGACCTAGGATCTAGTTCCACCTATCCTCACTCTTTAGGTACGTGTCATATAAAATCTTGGGCGAATCTGCTAACCCCAATATTCCTTATAACTTTGAGAATAGTATTATATTGATACTAGGCTCTCTTTTAAGATTTTTATTTAAATACTTTAATTGCAGCAGGATTGCACCCTCTACTCTCTAACTCCATCGAGCAGGCTGTTTCCAGCCTTCGCAGTGAAGGGAGGACTGTGTCTGTTCCTATATTGGGGATATCCCTTGTGAAGCAACCTCAGTTCACCCTGGTTCCCATTCTTGTGATTTCCCTTGTCTCTTCTCCATCGTCTAGAGCCTCGGTTCTGTGATCCCTGTGTGGCCATGACGGACGGCAAATTTCTGATTCGCACTGGATGCTGATAATGTCCTTGGGAGTGATTGTATGAATTTTAAGGGGTCAGTATGAAACTTCTGTATGCATATGCTCAGAATTCACCAATGATGTAACATATGTTAATGTCCACTGATCTTTGTAATGTAATGTAAAAGCTCTCTACTGCCTCCTGTTGTGAATACCTGAGATATTCATCCACTCATATTTGCTCTGCTTTTTGTTAATTTTCTAGATGAAATACCCACTTTGACCAATTGTCGCTACCCCTGAAGAAGAGGTCAACCCCCTTTTTGCTTACCTCGAAACGTCGGGTTCTATGATCATTGGTTTTATTACCTGTATCATTGCATTTGGCCATTTATTTATATAATTTCTTCCCGCCTACATGCATCCATTTTTATTATGTATATATGGTTAGGTCATGTGTAATGATTTTTAGATGTCAAATTAATAAACTACAATACTTTTATACTAAAACTACAAACTTCTACTACTTTCTACTTTATTAGAGGTAACCCCGTGAAAAAGTCCCGTTAGAGGAATTGCACTCCTTTAAGGGGTGCTTGTGTTTTGCAATCCCTATTTGTGAGTACCTTTTTACAGTTTTATTAAACTCCATGTTTTTTACTGCACTTAGAGTGGTGCCTTTGTTTCATTTTCAGAGTGCATATAACACGCACCCTAACATTAAGAGGGAAGTTTCAGGAAAAAAAACTTCCCACAGCCCCCCTGCACAGTACACAGACCCCTTTCCCTGCACAGTACACAACCCTCTGCACAGTACACAGACCCCCTGCACAGTACACAGACCCCCTGCACAGTACACAGACCCCTTTCCCTGCACAGTACACAGACCCCCTGCACAGTACACAGACCCCCTGCACGTAACACAGCCCCCTTTCCCTGCACAGTACACAGACCCCCTGCACATAACACAGCCCCCTTTCCCTGCACAGTACACAGATCACTTTCCCTGCACAGTACACAGACATCTGCATAGTACACAGCCCCCTTTGCCTGCATATCACACAGGCCTCTTTCATTATAAAGCCCCCCTGCACTCCCAGGAGACCCCCAGTCTCCTGGGAAAGAATACTCTAAAGTTGAGAAAACATCACTGCCAGCCCTTTCTCATACACCGCTCCTCCTGTGTCACTCATTGTAAATCAAAGCTTCTAAATACCTCAATTAACGCCGTTCTTCATGACCCGGTCATGTGACTGCTCTCCTCTGCTGTTTCATTGATGTTCACATGACCACTCTCCTCCTGCAATCAAAGGCTACACTCGGGAAGAAGGTGGAGCAGGAGGAGGAGACCGGCCAGACAGAGCGGCTTTAATTGAGGTATTAAGAGACTTCCATTTACATTGAGAGTGACACACGAGGAGCTGTGCATCAGAAAGGGCTGGCAGTAATGTTTTCTCAACTTTAAAGTATGCTGGCAGTGCTGTCCCAGGGCCAGGAGAGACGGTACAGCTGGCCTGACACCCCCCCCAATGGGTGGCACCGGGGCGGACCGCCCGATCCCCGCCCCCTGTTGGTAAAAAAAATTTATCAGCGTATTCATATAACACGCAGGCATGGTTTTTATTCTGCATATACATAAATATATATAAATTAATAAAAATATCATGGCCAATCGGGGGCCCTTGCACACGTGGGGCCCTAGGCTGCAACCTAAACCAGCCTGTGCATTGAACCACCCCTGGTGATAGGTGTAAAGGTAAGGCCTCCGTCTTAGATGCATTAACCTTATATCCTCATATAGCACCAAAGGAAGCTAGAAGGGCATGTAGAGGTGGAAGGGATAATAGGGGATTAGTCAACATTAGCAGAATATCATCTGCAATAAGAGACAACTTGTATTCCCTCTGTCGCATCGGCACCCTACGAATATCCGAGTAAGAATGAATGGCCTTGGCTAGGGGTTCCAGACACAGTATGAAAAGCAGTGGAAAAAGGGGACAGCAGTGCCAAGTGCCATTAGTCATGGGGAGAGGATGCAACATATAATGCTTCCAGTGTTTAAAAAAAATAACCCGCAGGGGGGTGGCTGAGCGGCGGATGTAACCAGATATGTGCACTGCTCTCTCCACTAAAGATCCTGCTTATTATCCCCAGGGTGACCTGTTATTGCACCTGAACTGCACTACAAATGCCCTGATAGAGCTTGGCAAAGTACTGTGACATCTTCTGGGCAGATTACACTGCTCAATCAGATGGCTAAAAAGCTAAAAGAAGCACCTTCTTTCCCCGTCCTGGCGATCCAAGATGGCACCCGGCCACATCGCTAGTCGAAATACAAGTACAAAGGGGCAGCACAGAAATTCTTTTTAAGGTCCTCTCCAAAGGAACTGCACACTTCTTCCTCCTACAGGGAAGACATTTCAGGAGCTCAATCCGAGGCAGATGATACGGTGTCACTGGAGGATCCGACCGGGCTGCTGACAGAGTGGGACACAGTAAGTGCACAAAATCTCCCCATTACTGCACCATTCCTATCTCCTGGGGAAGGCCCGGATCCCACTCTGAGAGACTAGTTGCACCTCCAATACCGTTCTGACAGCAGAGATAAAAGGGGTGAAGGCGGATGTTTCTTCTATCAGGCATGACCTTCAAAAACCGAGGGAAAGAACATCAGCCTTGGAGGGACGGGTCAGTACTGTGGAGGATGACATGGAGCTTATAATTTGAGATGTAAAACAAAATGTAATGATTACTGCCCAACATACCGCCCGCCTGGAAGGTTTGGAGTATAGGATGAGGCGCAATAATGTGCGGGCAATCGGTATACCTGGAAGAGCTGAGGGGAAAAACCCTGTTGCTTTTATTGAGTCTTGGCTGCTCACAGTGTTTAGTAGGGGGGTTATTTACCCCCATGTTCTCAATGGAGAGAGCTCATAGTGCTCATGCACCCCCTACCTCCAGGCCACCCACCTCGCACCTTTCTGTTAAAAATGCTAAATTATAAAGACAGAGATGTGATTCTGGCTAAGGCACAAAGTATGAGTGGTGCACTGGCTATGGATAAACACAAAAATGTCTTTATTTCCGAATTACTCTACGATTGAGAACCCTCAATCTGCAATACGCCATACTCTTCCCGGGTTAACTGAGAGTGGTGGCCAATGGGGAGGCACACTTCTTTGAGAAACCTTCTGCTGCGAAACAATGTCTTGACAGGGAAGAAATATCGCTTTCAGCACGTACACCTTCAAGGCCTGTTGTGCCATGATACGTTGTGTGTGCTTTTTTCTTCTATGAGCAAGAAGAGGTCACCTACCAGTATCTGGAGGATAGGTGGAATGCAGATGGCAATCATTCTAAGTAATATTCAATCAACATATTCTGCCGCTGGAGATGGTCGGTATAACATCTTTGAACTTCCACTGTTTCCCCCATGGAAGTCCCAAGCGGACAGTTGTATTGAAAAGTTTTGTTGTGGTGGTCTCGGTTGGACCACACAGAGTTTTTTACAGCTTATATTTTTAGTTTTAGTTTTTTTCTCCCTTTTTGCGCTAACCTCTCCATGAATGCCCTACAGATCTATGATTACCAACCTGGTTGCCAGTACCTTTGCCTTCCTTATCATGACCGGTGGCCATTTTAGGAATTGATGTGAGAGGAGAACACTACCAACACATCAGTTGCCTTCGCCACTGGTCGATTGGGCAGCAAATTTCTGCACTACAAACTTGTCTGAGAGTTGTCCACTGCTTGCTTCTGACCCTTTTTTAATGGCCAACACCATATGGATCTTGTCCTGGAATGTTCGAGGCCTTGAGTCCTCTGTGAAATGCTTGGCTGTCTTTAGAAAAAAAGCTGAGGGTGGATATTGTGTGCCTTCAAGAAACTCATCTGGCACCCGATTCATCTCACTGTCTGCCACCACAGTTGTTTAATTACCAGTATTATGTAACTTATTCAACCTATTCTAAAGGTGTGAGCAAATTCGTGCGGCAAGGGACTTAATTTACATGTCACCAAGTGCTCACCGACCCCGGTGGTTGGTATGTGTTGGTATGTGTTTATTCTATGTAAACTGTATGGGGTCTCCTGTATAATTGCAGGGGATACAACCCTCCACCATTTTAAACTGAGGTTCTCAAAACATTGGGGGGTTTCTGGCCCATTATCCTGATACACGGCTACTATCGGTGGGAGACTATAACAATTCATTAGATAAATTATCCCCCAACTCTCAAATTCTTCTTCTAATGGGAAACCTAGTCCCTTTTCTCGTCTGGTGGGAGAGCTTGAGCTAATAGACGTGTGGCATGAGATATATTATGTAGCAGCGCTCAAATCCATGGGTATAAATGTGAAGTGATGTCAATATATATATATATATATATATACACACACTTATGTGTGTAAAATTGATCAATAAAAAAGATTAAAAGTAGATAAAAACAATAATCACATGAAAATAGTCAAGTGTGTGGACACACTTGATAAAGGAGCACGCATGCCCATTGTGAGCTTTGCACATGCTCAGAAACGCATAGTGGATTAGTGGATCCCTGTGAATTAGAACTACCCGAGTGACGTCATCACCCACGTGACCCTGTTGGAACGCGGAAGTGTCTTTTCAGCCTTACCGCACACACAGCCGGCGTCTCCGAGCGGAGGTCCGCGGCCATCCGCCCGGCATCCATCTAGCCACACACACTTGGAGTTTTGACGATACTGGGTTTTGTTCTCTATGGAAGCTGTCATTCACCAGCCCAAATGTAAGTGCTGATGTGTGCTTTTAATACTTGAATAAAACACTGATACTTAAGAGGCGCTTTCTCTTTGATTTTTTAATGGACGTGTGGAGGCTGAGACACCCTACTACAAAAATGTTCTCATGTTACTCGGCTACTCATGATGGTTTATCTAGGATAGATCTGGGCCTAGGCAACCATTCTATTCTCTCTTATCTGGCAGCTTCCCACTATGAACCCAGGTGCATTTCCGATCACTCCCCTTTTTGGCTGAATCTAGCGTTTCCTACACCCCCGAGACACTTTAGCTGGAAATTAAACCCATTTTGGTTAACTCTTCGATTCCTGATCTGGACCCCATCCCTGAGTTGTTAGCATCCTTCTTCTGCTCTAATATGGATTTCGCAAATATTAGAGTGGTATGGGATACAGTTAAAGCGGGAGTCCGGCGACCAATCTTTTTTTTTTTTTTAGGTCATTGAGACACTTTGCTAATCCCAAAATAATACTCACAGTTTGGGTGTAATATTTCCGCCTCTGTCTGTTTTCGTACTGAAGAATAACTTATAAAATGTGATGCTGGCTGCTTCCATCTTGCTTGTGGGCTTCACATGATTTCCTGGATGCAGTGAATGCTGTTCATTCACAGCTTGTTCACGTGCATGATCATTGTTTCCACACTGAATCTTGGGAAGCCTGACACTAAGCTCCCAGGAGACAGTGCGGCGCCGGGGAAAGGCAATAAAAACGCCTACTCCCATGGGAGGAGAGACAGGAAGTGCCACAAAAAAATGCAATATAAAGGTAATTACAGTGATAAAAAAAATTTCGTGCGGCATTTGAACATCTATGCAATTAACTGAAGGGGGTAAGATTAAGTTAAAAATTTGAGTAGAACCCCCCTTTAAGGCCTTTTTGAGAGGTCAATTTATATACATTATTCAACATATTAATATGTCTACAAAAGCATGGGAGACATTTATTTTAACAGAGGCAGAGAGAGCGGAGGAAGCCTATGTTGACAATCCTACGGATTACACTAAGAGGGCTTGGCTGGCTTCACAGTCGATGTCCAGGCAGGTAGAACTTCAATTAGCAGAGAACAAATAGTTATTTTTACAACAAAAGCATTCTGAGGAGGGAGAAAGTACGGGACATATGCTAGTGATGCTGTTACGTGATCAATAATGTTCAGCACACATAGACAAATTGTATGATTCACAGGGCTGTCTTTGGAATTCAACGCAAGACAAGGCAGGTGTTTTGTACATTTGTACATCCCACCGGCAGTAAAATAACCCAATTCTTAGATGAATGCTCCCTACCATCCGGCCCAGGATGCAAAATTGCTCAACGACCCAATTACAGAGGAGGAACTTCTCCTGGCACTAAAACAGGCTCCCAATGGGAAATCTCCTGGCACAGATGGACTTCCATCTGAGGTGTATGGGCAATATGTGAAACAAATGCTACCTACTTTGCTTAAAGTGTATAATGGGGCACTTGAATCAGGGAAACTACCTAAATCAATGAATTGTTGTTCTGTTAAAACCGGGCAAGGATGCCATGCTGGCAGATTCATATAGACCCATCTTCCTGTTAACATCGGATGCCAAATTATTGGCCAATGTGTTGGCATTGAGATTGTCGAAAGTATATATATAGATAATCTATAGGGATCAATGTGGCTTTATTCCTGCTCGTTCCACAGCACAGAATCTTAGGCGTCTTTTCTTGAACCTGCAAATGCCTACGGACAACACAGGTAACAGGGCAATATTTTCCATGGACGATGCCAAGGCCTTTGACAATGTGGAATGGTCCTATCTGTGGGAGGTCTTGGAGCGTTTCAGAGTGGGTAAAACGTTTATCAAGTGGATAAAGATGTTTTACGCTGCTCCCTCAGCTTGCATTAGAGTAAATGGGGAGCTGTCAGGGCCCTTTGAGCTGCACCAGGGCACTAGACAGGGGTGTCCTTTGTCAGCCCTGCTCTTTTCAAGCTTCGCCTGGGATATAGGGATTTAAAAGAGGACAAAGAACAGATGTTGTCTCACTATATGAAGACGACACTCTGCTGTATCTCAGTGATGCGCTGGGATCGCTGCAGGTGGTGATGACTTTTATTGACAGTTTTGAAAAACTGTCTGGACTTTCCATAAATTGGGACAAGTCCGTGTTAATGCCCTTGGACCCGCTTCCCTGTCCGTTGCCAGAGCACACGAGGACAGTGGAGTAGGTTACCAGGTTCAGATACCTGGGAATACAGATTTCCCCTGACCCTACAGATTGCTTGTGACAGAGCGAGAACTGGGATCTGTGTGTGTAAGCACACAAATCCAGGTTCTTTCAGGGGAGAGGAGAGAGATCATGCGTTCCAACCAAGTAGGAATAACGATCTCTCTCCTCCTATAGTCAGCCGCATTCCCCCCACAATTAGAACACATATAGGGAACACATTTAACCCCTTGATCGCCCCCTTGGTCACCCAGTGACCCCGCCCCCCTCTGACTCACGGGGACATCCTGTCCGCCTCTTCTGACATCACAGGGAAAGCCTCGGGGAAGTCCCCGTGCATCAGAGGGGGCAAGGGTCACTGGGTGGCCCCACCCTCCGTTATTTAAGAACCATCAAAAGACGAGAAGCGTCACACAGTGGGAGCCTCCCATCATGGATGTGGAGCAGCCCGAGAATGAAGAAGGGAAGAAGACACCGTGGAGGAAGATGCCGTACGAGAATACCGGAGCAAGAAGCAGAGGATCGGAGGAAGAAGAAGATGGAGGAAGAAAATGAAGGAAGATAGAAGATAGAAGAAAGAAGATAGAAGAAACAAGATGGAAAGAAGAAGCACTTAAATAAAGGAATTGTCAAAAACTGTCTCTTGTCATAACATTTTTGACACTTTTTTTGTGAAATGGTAGGGGTACTTTTGTACCCCCTTATCATTTCACACAGGGGGGCAGGCGGGGATCTGGGGGTGCTCTTGTTAAAGGGGGCTTCCAGATTCTGATAAGCCCCCCGCGCGCAGACCCCCAGAACCACCGGGCAAGGGTTGTGGGGATGAGGCCAATTTTGAGGGCATGTGGCCTGGTATGGTTCAGGAGGGGGGCCGCTCTCTCATCCCCCCTCTTTTCCTGTGGCCTGCCAGGTTGCATGCTCGGATAAGGGTCTGGTATGGATTTTTGGGGGACCCCACGTAATTTTTTTAAAAAAAATTTGGCGCAGGGTTCCCCTTAAAATCCATACCAGACCTGTTTTGTGGGGGACCTCCATGCCTTTTTTTAAAATTTTGGGGCGGGGTTCCCCTTAATACCCATACCAGACCTAAAGGGCCTGCTATGGAATTTAGGGGGACCCCCACGCCATTTTTTTTTTTAATTTTGGTTCGGGGTTCCCCTGTGGGGAAATCCCATCCCGTTTTTATCAATAAACTTTTATGTGTATTATCGGACTGACAATTCATATAGCTGCGAGTACTTTTAAATGACTTTTTTTCCTTTGAAATGTCATTTTGCTGTCAGACTGTTCTAAACACGGGAAACATGCACCCCTTTACAGGCATACTATAGACACCCCCAATTTAAAGGAATATTACACTTTTATTGATTCACTTTAAGCATTATTAAAATCACTGCTCCCAAAAAAAACGGCCGTTTTTAAAACTTTTTTTTGCATTGATCCATGTCCCTTGGGGCAGGACCCAGGTCTCCAAACACTTTTTATGACAATAACTTGCATATAAGCCTTTAAAATTAGCACTTTTGATTATTCATGTTCGAGTCTCATAGACTTTAATAGTGTTCGCGTGTTCGAACAAATTTTTTGCCTGTTCGCATGTTCTGGTGCGAACCGAACAGGGGGGTGTTTGGCTCATACCTGCTCTGCAGCAATGCTGGCAGCACTCATACGTTTATTTCCCAAAGACAACTTGTGAATATTCCAATGCAATATTCCCAACACACACATCCCTGTAGAGATGGCTGTATTTATAAATAGGTGCTGAAGTGATCACCGGCTGGAACCGTGTATAGTCAGAGAAAGTAATGTCCGCAATATACCAGGATCTCCAAAAATGGGTCCAAAGCTTTAATCAGCGATCACTTCATTACAGCAGGAAGCACTGTTGTAATATTGTGATTGGTGAAAAAAGCTTTGGAAGCTTTGGACCCATTTTTGGAGATCCTGGTGTGCTGGTGAAATTGCTTTCTCTAACCTCTGGATATGACGTTGAGCATGTGCACTCAACTTCTTAGGTCGACCATGGCGAGGCCTGTTCTGAGTGGAACCTGTCCTGTTAAACTGCTGTATGTTTCAAGGTCTCAGTTTCAGGGTCTTTCCAATCTTCTTATAGCCTAGGCCATCTTTTTGTAGAGCAACATTTTTTTTTAGCTCCTCAGTTCTTTGCCATGAGGTGCCATGTTGAACTTCCAGTGACCAGTATGAGAGAGTAAAAGTGATAGCACCAAGTTTAACACACCTGCTCCCCATTCACACCTAAGACCTTGTAACACTAACAAGTCACCTGACAGCAGGGAGAGAAAATGGCTAACTGGGCCCAATTTGGACATTTTTACTTAGGGGGTTTTGTTGCCAGCAGTTTAGACATTAATGGCTGCGTGTTGAGTTATTTTGAGAGGACAGTAAATTTACACAGTTATACAAGCTGTACACTCACTACTTTACATTGTAGCAAAGTGTAATTTCTTCAGTTTTGTCACATGAAAAGATATAATAAAATTTTTACAAAAATGTGAGGGGTGTACACACTTTTGTGTGATATATATATATATAGAAAGGTATAGAAAAGAAAATAACAGGGTAGAATAGAACAGAACAGAATAGAATAGAAAAAATTGAATAGAATAGAAAAGAATAAAACAGTTTAGAATAATATAGCATGGAAAATAAAATAATAGAATATAATTGAATGGAATAGAGTACAATATAATACAATACAATACAATACAATACAATACAATACCATAGAAAATAATAGAACAGAAAAGAATTGAAAATAAAAGAATACAATACAATACAATAGAAATAAAATAATATAGCAGACTTCTGAAAAAAAAAAACATGGGTAGCATTTCTATTTCAACAATAAAATGTTTTCTTTTTGCTCCTAATTTACTAAAACCAGCATTGCAAATTAAATGAGTCTAATGCCCTGTACACACAAGTGGACTTTTTGGCAACAAAGGTCCGATAGTCTTTCGACGGACTTTCGAACGGATGGACTTGCCTACACGCGATCACACCAAACTCCAACGGATTCATACGTGATGGCATACGACCAGACTAAAATAAGGAAGTTAATAGCCAGTAGCTAATAGCTGCCCTAGCGTCGGTTTTCATCAGTCGGACTAGCATACAGACGAGCAGATTTCTTGATAGGTACTGGGTTGGGTGGAGTTCCGACGTAAAGATTTGAAACATGTTCCAAATCTAAAGTCCGTCAGATTTTCGATAGAAACAGTCCGCTGAAGGTTCGATAAAGCCCACACACGGTCAGATTGTCTGCCGGATTCAGTCTGTCGGACCAGTCCGGTCGAAAAGTCCGCTCGTGTGTACAGGGCATAAGGGTGTGCAAGAATAAATGTTTTTGGAACTGTGGTGTTATTTTTGTGTAATTGCACGCTTTACTTGTTTACAACTTTTATTAAACAATTATAGGTTGTATTTGTTGCTCATAAATAAACTACAAAATAAATGTTTTGTCTTTTGTTTTTTTGTTTTTATAGAAGTGAGCAAGGTATTGATTTTCCAACTGACTAGTATGGCTTTTTCCTTTTTTTACAAAAGGAATTTGTTACTCATTAGCCACTTGCAGAAAATATGAAACTAATGTAAAGCACTAAACAATATACATTTTCATGGCCATGCTGTAAATATTATAGTATAGTAAACATATTTTGTATATTATACAGGTTTGTGGTTTCGGAAAGGGAAACACCCTTAAAGTAGGCACCTCATCCCAGATAAAGATTAGATAAGTGAAAAAGGGAAGAAAAGGGATTTTTACGGTGCAATTTATTCAAATATAAAAATATAAAAGAAAAGGCTATATGTTTTTTTCCATTTTCTGTTAAAAAAAAAAACAGTTTTATTGTTTACATTAAAAACAGACACATATGTCAATAATTTGTGACGATACAATTAAAACAGCGTGGTCAATAATGGAGGATAACATGTAGGATATACGCTACAAATTCACAAATGGTCGTTTTTGCATACTAGCCCGACATGTTTCGCATTAGTCGCTTTATCAAGGGGTATGCAATTGAGTAGCGAGTCATCCAATACTTTTAAATTATTCTACAAAAGAAGAAAAAAGGTTTTACATATAGAAAAGTATATTTGGCAATAATAATACAACATAAGATAAAGGATGTGTTATCACTCTGAGGCACCCGTAGAGGCTTACCCCCAAAAATAATTGACCCTAGATGGACTCGTCAGAACCAGTATATGCAGGCACAGCCGAGCGGGATAGCAAGGGAGGCTAAATATGCAACCACAGGGAGCAGTCAGGAGAAGCTGTTGTGCAAAACAAAGGGGTATTCAATATAAGGGGATAAATATCATTGTATAAAGGGTTAATTGAATTTGTGAAGGATATAAAGTTAAGTGAATATCACTTACATCAGAGAGTTATTATAAGTTGCATCTGCGATCCGAAAGATGCAGCTAAACGCCAGAAATGGCAATAGCCGGAAATAGATAACCGTTTGGAACTGAGAAACAGGACCTAAACACAATTTGCACAAGGATATGGTTAAAGTTTGGAATTAAGACTATGCTCCATAAAGAAAGTATTGAAAAATGATGTTGTCAATCAACATCATAAAGAGAGTTTGTTCAGAGTATAGAGTTTTCCATTAGCTTAAAAGCTAATGGAAAACTCTATACTCTGAACAAACTGATATTTATCCCCTTATATTGAATACCCCTTTGTTTTGCACAACAGCTTCTCCTGACTGCTCCCTGTGGTTGCATATTTAGCCTCCCTTGCTATCCCGCTCGGCTGTGCCTGCATATACTGGTTCTGACGAGTCCATCTAGGGTCAATTATTTTTGGGGGTAAGCCTCTACGGGTGCCTCAGAGTGATAACACATCCTTTATCTTATGTTGTATTATTATTGCCAAATATACTTTTCTATATGTAAAACCTTTTTTCTTCTTTTGTAGAATAATTTAAAAGTATTGGATGACTCGCTACTCAATTGCATACCCCTTGATAAAGCGACTAATGCGAAACATGTCGGGCTAGTATGCAAAAACGACCATTTGTGAATTTGTAGCGTATATCCTACATGTTATCCTCCATTATTGACCACGCTGTTTTAATTGTATCGTCACAAATTATTGACATATGTGTCTGTTTTTAATGTAAACAATAAAACTGTTTTTTTTTTAACAGAAAATGGAAAAAAACATATAGCCTTTTCTTTTATATTTTTATATTTGAATAAATTGCACCGTAAAAATCCCTTTTCTTCCCTTTTTCACTTATCTAATATTTTGTATATGTTAAAGTCTTCAGCACGTATCTTCCCAAGCAAACCTGACAGCCAGAATATCTTTGTCAGTATGCAGATTGTAGCAGAAATTCACATCTCTGTGGAAGGATACCAAGGATTCATGATTTCATCTAGTGGGCGGAAACTAGTAGGGGTTGCCTTGAATATTTAGGGGTCCTTGGCTAATCCTTAGGTTGGGGGCCTGGCAGGGAACTAAGGATTCTAAACATAAAAGAGATGCACAAATTATGTGAACACAATATAAACAATGTGTACCTTAAATGAATAAACATGTGCAATAAATAATTAATATATAAATAACTTTGTGCAATAAATGAATCCAAATGAATAGGTCACTGCAACATTATAAGTGAGCCTTGACAAAAATGTCCCATGTGAATTCTAAAGGAATAGTGAAAAAAATGTTCACAAAAATGTTTGTATCAAAAAAAGTCCAAACTGCAACAGAGTAACAAAGTGAAGAAATAACACTTATATGAAAGAAAGTGATGCCGCCTTTCACTCAGAAAAACTTGATGGATACTTCAGTTGTGAGGGGGAGATATACTTGAAAGTAGCCAGGTGGCCCCTTACCAAATCAGATGGACCCCAAATTATAAGGGTCAAGATCGCCTTGTGTCAGCTATACACTTGATGATGTCCAGTCGATCTACTCTGAACGGTCACTCATCAGCTCTCACACAATCAAGACACAAAGAGGGGATAATCGTATAGCATGCTCCAGCATCAACAGCAATCGCCTGTGAAGTTTCCACCTCCACTCCTTAATGGGGATAGCAGCTCTCTTCGTTAGTGAATGGCAAGGTAAAATTTTATGTGTACAGCACTTGCCTTTTTTCTCCAAACATTATTTCAAATGGTATCTTGGAAAAGAAAGAAAAAGAAAAACTTCATGGTGCAGTAGATGGAGACATTTATTCAAAAAATATTTTTCTCTTGTACAGCACAGAAATGTAAAAAGCAGCACACAGCACTTGAGCTCTCAGGCTACCAGCTGGTGTATAGTGACGTCACAGGGTTCTTCTTTCACAGTCGATGCTTTTTACAGGGAAACGCGTCGGTTGGAGAGAACCCCGTGACGTCACTATATATTCTTTCATATAAGTGTTATTTCTTCACTTTGTCACTCTGTTGCAGTTTGGAGGTTTTTCTGATACAAACATTTTTGTGAACATTTCTTTTCACTATTCCTAAAGGCTACTTTCACACTAAGGCGCTTTACAGGCGCTACAGCACTAAAAATAGCGCCTGCATAGCGCCTGTAAAGAGCCTCACCTGTCTCTTCAGTGTGAAAGCCCAAGGGCTTTCACACTGAAATGGTGCGCTTGCAGGACAGTGAAAAAAATCCTACAAGCCGCATCTTTGCAGCGCTATAGGAGCGGTGTATACACCGGTCCTAAAGCTCCCCTGCCCATTGAAAACAATGGGGCAGCGCCGCCAAACCGCTGGCAAAGCAGCGCTGCAGTGCCATATTGCAGGCGGTTTTAACCCTTTTTCGACCACTAGCAGGGGTTAAAAGCACCCCACTAGTGGCCAAATAGCGCCGCTAGAACGACTGTAAAGCGGCACTAAAAATAGCGCCGCTTTACCGCCGGCGCCCGCCCCAGTGTGAAAGTAGCCTTGGAAATCTCATGGGACATTTTATTTATTATTTATTCATTTAAGGTACACATTTTTTATATTGTGTTCACATAATTTGCACATCTCTTTTATGTTTAGAATCTACGTTAAAATTAAGTATTTAATTTTTCTTGAGATAGCAGCATGTTTTAACGCTTATAAGTGTGGGGTTATATATTTATACACTTTTTTCACCATTTTATTTAGGTAATTATATGAATGGTTGGGTAAGCGCAGATTGATTGACATACACATATAAGGGAACTAAGGAGCCTTTAAATAGACATGAGCCATGCCAGCAAGGGAGTCGGGTGGAAGATGGAGAAGCAGTAGTAAGGAGAGTCTGTCAGTGCCCCTTGAGGGATCCCTGCCTGGGAGGGGTTTTACCTCAGGCTGACGCTTGGGAGACTGGCCTGGAAGGATCCCACCACAGAAGGCAGTTGGAGGGACCTTAATTGGAAAGGCAGCAGAGAGAACAAGGAGAGACAATGCTTAGATCAGCACGGTGCAGGGATAGACAAGGGGAGAGACTGCCAGCTGTAGTAGTGCTCTCTTGAAGACAGCGGTGTGCCAAGTCTTCATCCAACCTTGACCTGGGTAGTCTCTATGTGTGTGTCAGTCAGGTGGACTGGGAAGAGAAAGCAGCCAGGTGAGCTGATGGCAGCCAGGTGGGCTAGCATTTTTGCAACCAGTAGAGCTGGGATCAGTGTCTACAGAGAAGCAGAAGATTGTGTGAGATGCTGTTCACTCCACATGTGCTACTTTACCAAGTGACTGAGAGTTCCTAGCCTGTAAAGGGCTGTTGCTGAACTAACTAGAGACTGTTAGCTCCTCCAGGAGTGAACCAGGGGAAGCTGTACAAAGGGAACCAAGTTCGTGCAGGTGGAAGGAAGAAAAGGAATCTGTAAATAGGGAGGAAGTTGTCCCTGGTTTTGATTGTTGGACATTTTCAAGTTGGGCATCCCATAATTCCTTACCCCATCCAAGTTATCATCCCCCAATAAAATAACAAAAACAGGCCAAGGGACCGATTCCTGTGTCTGGGTGCAAGAAGGAAGGAAATGCTGTGTGACTGGCTGTGCAGCAGTGGGGAACCCTGACATCAGCTACTCCTATGGGGGTAGTTAGAGTAGATAGAGCTAAGCTCAAAAATCAAAGAAATATGGCTCTCAGTAAAAATGTTTAACCAGGATCAGAGGGCACATATCAGCTTTTATGGCTAACAAAGGTAACTGTTTCTTCCTTTCATGTAATGGTGTGTACTCTTTTCATGTCATATTGCACAGGCTGCCCTTTTTGCTTGACAAGTAGACTGAATTGGTGAAGGGATATTATTTTACACTTGTTGAGAGGTTTCAAACATCCAGTAATCAGGACTCTTTAGAAAAGCATAGCTAATGTGGATACTATTTGACATACACTGTGTCAACACTGTCTGTCACTTCAAACTAAAATAATAAGATTATTCACACATTTTCTTTTGAGGGTATTTCTGGCCTATTCAAACATGTTAGGTGACCGCATGAGAAGAGACAATTACCTATAATGGAAATAATGTATTTCCTCTTCTTTTGTCTACTGTCTCTAAAAGTTATTTTGAGTGCTACTCCCTAAACGCAAAGCTGCATTATCCACTGTTTTATCTTTCCATTGCTTTTAATTTGCTCCTTCACACATTCACACATGTAATGAAAAAAACATTGTAATATTGTTTGAAGCTGAAGTGTAGTATAATATTTTTTTTAATACAGCACAATACATATCAGTTAGGTGTAATGGTTTATAACCTATTACTTACAGGAGGCTGCTTCTGCTACAAAATTTCCTCTCTGTGCCCCCTCACAGCATCCGGACACTATCTTCAGTAGCTATCTTCCATCATTGTAAATGTTAACTGCAGCCTAGGCCACACACCTGCCCAACCCCTTCTGCTCTCTCCACCATTCACAGAACTCATCTTACTGCAATCCCACAATGCATTCTATTATGTGAATGGGAGAACGAGATCCTGTCATCCAACTGTTCCCCCTCTATTCACTGAATGCCATTAGTAAGACAAGTTCTATGACTAGTGGAGAAAGAAGATGGGGGTGGGGGCAGGTGGTGTAACCTTTCTGTGTAGACAGTTGTAGACATAGGCTGCAGTTAACATTTACATATCTGGCAATAACAGCCACTGAGAATGGTATGCGGCAGCTGTGGGGAAGCACAGATGGTAATATTTGAAGCAGAGGCTTACGCTTGTAGGTATTGGGATATAAACCATAACTAATGTGTATGGTCATAGGTGTGTGCACAGGGTATGCTGGGTGTGCCCAGGCACACCCCAATCATCCAAAGCGCATTAGCATTATCACTCTGTGTGCTGGGAGATAGGACAGAGCTCCCTCTGACCAGCTTTGTCATACCACACTTCTCTTTCACTGTGCCCCCCAGGGATATGGGAAATATCTCCCACTGACCAGCATTGCCATAAGAGAAGTGCTTCTGCACTTCTCTTTTACTGTGCCACTGGGGAGATTGGATAGATCTCCCACTGAGTGGCTCTGCTTATAAGAGAATTGTGGAAGCACTTATATTTCACTTTGAATCTGCAGGCAGGGAGATAATGTGTTGGTGGAAAGATTTCCCCTCTGAGTGCTACAAGGGAGAGTGGTACTAGCTTTATAACCAATTAGGATGCCTGGCAGAAGCTCATATAACCATATGCCAAGCTCCCTGATTGGTTGGGACTATCACGGGACTTCTGCAAAGAGTGGTAAGAAAATGATGATGGGGTGTTAATCCCAGATTCTTTACCCTCATTCTACCTTCCATGTTGTTCCAACCTGTATTTAAGTTTATGCAGTGCAGTTATTATAACTGCAACATCTGACCTTTTTAACTGCCTAGCCTTTAGTTTTTCACACATGGAGTTTATTCACTACACAGGCAATTATGGACAATTGTTAAGGTTTATAATACGACAGTGAGAGGCCCTGCCACAGTATGAGTTTAGCCCCCTGACGATATTGCCATTTATTCTTGACCTTGCTCTTGTTCCTGCCCTGCACCCAGTACCCTGCTGCCTTGCTCCCTGCTCCTCCAGTTTTCCCTTGCCTTGTGTGTATCTTATTTGTGTATAATTAGTTTTGCTTTTGGTTTACAACAACACTTTGTAATGCTGTCAAGTGAATTATCTTTGCTAAAATGGACTGTTTGCGTTTTTTCTTTTTCCCTTGTTGAACTTGTCTTTATTGCTTCAAGTTCTAAGTATTAGGCAACCTTAGGTGCTCTATCCAGTGGAGTTATCCTGGATAATTTAGTTAAATACTGCCTACTTTATTCATATCTTTCCAAATACTCCACTGCTGCCAACTAGCAGCTTTAATTAATGCAGTCTATATGCAGCAGTAAATAGCAGTGATTTGGTCGATCACTGTTATGCATTCTTAATTAAACCCCTGTTTGCCTTCTTCTCTTTTTTATGTATTAAAGCCCCCCTTAAAATAATATCTGGCCTTGTATAAGGCTGCTAAATCATTATGGATATCACACTGTGTGTGGTTTGGAAATTATCTGTTTTTCTGTCTTCCCTTTTTTGATTCTAGCCTTTTCCTGGCTGGCTGTTTTGAAGCAATCTTTACAACTTTCTCTTTTTCTGGTACCCTCGCTATACTCTACATTAGCAATCTACTTTGTAAGTTTATTTTTCACCCCATTTTTGGGTGTTACTAAAAACAACTCTCATGTTTGTTGTTCATCTCCTTTTGTCATCTAACTAATCTACTCATAATTATGTACTGTACATTGTAGCCTGGTTTTTGTGTCCCCTCTGTGGCTGCACGGCTTGTCCCGCTGTCCTCTGCAGTGTCCTGGTGGCTTTGGTTTGGTGGTGCGGGAGGTCCTATCTGGGTAAGCTTTTGAATGGCTGGACATGGTGAATATTAAAGTATAGTATAAAGAGCATTGGCTGTATTAGTATGTATTGTTGTTTCTGTTCAAGATCTTGTTCCTTTATGGCATTTGCGTTTTTTGTTCTATTTTGATTAGTGATGACTTTTTTTTTAATCAATCACCAGAGGAAGCCCCTTTAGGCAAAACATGTCGGGACAATCACATCATCACCTACCTTGAATATGCCATCCAAGACGTGATACAATGATAATTTGCTAACATTTTAATATCATGCAAAATAAAATCCTTTTAACTATGTATTAATACAATTTGTTCAATTTTAAATGCTTTTTTCTATATTATAATTATGTCTAAGCACCGCCAAAAATCCCATCAAAAACCTTCATATACATATACTTTATTTAGGGATTTTGGTGCCTTTGCCGACTATGTCACCAGCCCACACTACCTATGTTACCGTATATATACACATATGATCTGGTCCCAGTTTCTGGGTGTAGATACATATATCTGGTCATATCCCAGCTGCTGATTTTTGAGACTCTGGAATGTTTATTGTGAATTGAGAAAGTCGTGCTCTGTGTTTTGGTAGTTCCAAGATGGGGCCTGGAGTTCTAAGGTTATAAAGTACCTTGGGTGGGAAAGAACCTTCAATCTCCTATCCAGGCTTTGCTAGTTGCTTACAACCTGTGTGAGTGCACAAGTGGTCAGCATAGTAATAAACCAGATCTGAGCATAGCTCAGGGCAGTTCCTGCCATTTGGAGATAGACCCCTGTAAAGAGAGCTAGGTGTTTCTGTAAGAGACTGTATCCCTTGTGACTTCTTGCCCAAATTATTGGGAAGGTTGGGACAGCTAGGAGGGCCTGGGAGACCAAGAAAGCTGAAGTGACTAGTGGGTCCAGGGGGGGCTTGAGGAAGTCTGGAAGTCCCTGAAAGTGTGACCAAACACAGGGGGTGTTGGAGAACCCTGTTTGGAGGCCAGGGGTTTCAGCAAGGTCAGCAAGATACTGCAACCAAGGCTGTGTGAGCCTTAAGAGCCAAGGCTTGCTATCTTTTGTAATTTGTTTTTTGCTGAGAAGAACCCCTGTGTGGGCAATCTGTTTTTGTTGGATTGGAACCTTATTTTTCTGATCAATAAAAATGGGCTAACAGGTCCCTAAAGCGGTAGTAAAAATCCCCTGCAAGACAATAGCATAATGTATTAGTATGCATCGTATACTAGCACATTATGAAATACTTACCTTAGAATGAAGCTCTCCAGTGGTGCATTGTCACCACTGACAGGGCTTCCATTTTCACAGAGTCTTCCTTCAGGGTTCACGGCCTGCGGCTGTATAAATGGCTGAGCCATGATGACGTCACTCATGCACATGCGGGATGGAACTCTGAAGGTATGACATGGGTATACTTCCCTTCAGAGTGCTCTACCACTTTAAATATAGTTTGGACTGATGTAAACTCATTTCAAAAAACACATATATGTATGGGATGCTGTCACTGAAAAATTGGTCGTTTAAAGCAGTGGTCATCAAACCTGTCCTCAGGGCCCACTAACAGGCCAGGTTTGCAAGATAACTGAAATACATCACAGGTGATATCATTTGCTGCTTGGTGATTGCAGTACTCTAGTCTGCATCTCCCAAAGTTAATACATAAAACCTGGCTTGTTAGTGGGCCCTGAGGACAGGGTTGATGACCACTGGTTTAAAGGACACAGGGTGTGCACATTGGCTCGGTGCAGGACTGCAGAGCATAGATGTGGACTGGAGAAAACTGCTTTCACAGCTTTCTTTGGTTTTGGTATTCATGCATGGGGCTCTGTAGTTTGGAGATTCCATAGTGTCTTGGGTGGGATGGAATATCCAACCCGATGTCCGGGTTTTTTTGGAGGACCAGCAGGGTATGTGCTCAGATGAGCACAGTCCTTATAATGAAGGTATGGGAATACCTTAAAGTTTCCGGTTGGAGACTGCACCACACCAAGAGATAAGAGGTCTCTAGGAGTCAGAGGCTGCAGGAGGCAGCCAGAGAATGTGTGTGTCTGCAAGAGGCAGTAAACGGCCTGAGGACTAAAGCCTCGTACACACGGTATGATTGTTGACCAACCAAGTGTCTGATTTTTGTCAAAAGGGCATGTGCCAGGATCTTGTCTTGCATACTAACAGTACACAATTGTCATGCCACAAACACAAACACAGTGACATACAATGAGGAATTTCAGCTCTTGAGCGCCACCCTTTGGGCCCCTTCTGCTAATTTCGTGTTTGGTGAGCATTGATTACGAGCATGCGTGTTTGTACTTTCGACTGTTGTGTGATGGATTTGTGTACTGACCATATGAAAATCTGACATCAAACTGTTGTCCTCCGAAAATTTACTAGCCTGTCATCCAACATTTGATGGCCGAAAGTTGGACAACAATTGTCAAAAGGAGCGTACTAACGGTAAGATTTTAGGACAACAGTCTGTCAACAGACAATCCCCTGCCAACAATCAAACCATGTGTATGACGCTTTTAGGCCAGAGCGGAGCTGTGGCCGCTAAAGTAAAGTTGTCCACAGTGAAGAATCCTGTGGCCAGCACAAAGAGCAGAGGTATTACTAAAGAGAGAGCCAGATGGGCTAGCATTTTCTGTTTGTGTGTATTTTCTGGAGAAGAACCCCTGTTCTACCACTAGAGCTAACGATCCCCAGTGTTACTATATAATATACACACACACACATACACACACACACTAATATATATACACACCGATGCATGTGTGTTCAAGCTTTGTGGTTTTTGGTAAAATTTATAAGTTTACATTAAATAGGTTCCTAATCGGATAATCCTTTCTATAATCTGTATTCTGAGAGACTCTAAATTAGATTTGTGTTGTTCAACAAAATTTTTCACTACATTTGTATTCTTTTGTGTCCTCATAATAGAAATGTGATCGCTCACACAATCATCGCCATGTCATTGTCCTGTCAATGTATTGTTTCTTGCATATTTCACAAGAAATTAAATATAACATATCAAATCACTAATTGTTTAATTTAAAACAAATTGCCTTTGATGTACAACTGGATTGTGTGTGAGTCATCCAAAAGACTACAACTAAAACATTGTGAAAGACCACACAAAACGTGTCTAATTAACCATGTTTTCTTATGCTTTTTTTTGAGTGGCATAAACTTAGGGATAAGATAATACTTATCTTTGGAGTGCTCTACATTATAAAATGTACCTTTAAAAATAGAATCCCCTTGTAAAATGGGTAAGTTGCCTAATTTCTTCAAATTTCAAATTAAAGCGAATAGCAAAAGTAATTGGTTTGGGGATCATGCTTAGCCTGTTTTTTGTGTTTCCCAAATTTCCTTTTAGGAGATTTTCTCTCAGGATCTTCCTTTCACATACACAGGCTCTGGTGATAATGGACCAGCCATAATAATGCATGAGAAATATCTCACCCATCGTGCATGCCTTCATATCAAAACCTTCTATTGTAGAGCAGTTTTACCTGGCCCTGATGAACTAACCTTTGGGTATGGTCTTTTTCACATGTGCAGAAAGACAGCTATTAGCCCACAGATGAGAATTCCTAAAGGTGGGTTTCTGTTAAGAAAATCAATATGCCAAAGAGAGAAACTGATATGACCATAAAAGGATTAGAATCCTCAAAGGTTAGTCACTTCTCCCACCAACCCATATATAGGTTGGCATACAACGGCCAGATCGGGGGTATCTTGGACATTTAAATTGGATACTTGCATCCCTAAAAGGGGATGTGTTACATTATTGTGAGTAAAGCTGGTGCAGCTGCAGAAACATTAGGTGTGGCACCATGGCAGTGCCAATGAAATGTAGAAGCAGAGATGTTAATGCTGGCAGGTCTACAGCAATGGCAACCAATAGTTATGGTGATAGGAGATAGTAACAGATGGCAGACCAGCAACAGTGGCAGGAGATGGTAATGGATGACAGGCCAGCAGATGTGAGAGGAGATGGCAATGGTGGCTGGAATATCATCCCTGTGTGGAACACGCATAGGGGAGGGGCCAGGACGGAGAGAGCATCATGGAACACACACAGCAGACGTTCGTTGCCGCAGCATACCACACCATACGTCTGGCGGTTTCTACACCTCGACATAGAAGGCTATTGTAGAATGGTGCACTGATGCACCAGTATTATGTGAGTACCCCATTGTGGGGAGTGGTTTTATTCAATAAATTTCATTTTGCTATATTACACTATATAGTTTCCCTTTCATTCTTATGTATGGAGCTGCACTGAATCCATCTGGAGGAGTATCTCTGACATCAGCATTGAGCCCAGGGGTGGCTCCAAAGCGTGTTTGGACTCAGGGTAGCAGCCAGGTCACACGCTCTGAGGTGAGCGGATTAGCCTAAGGGGCCCAATGAGGTGCACCGGAGCATGTTTTTCAGCACTAAGGATATCTCAGCATGACGAATGTTATCGCATTTGGATTTCACCTGCACGCATCAGTTTGGATTGCCATATAGGACTTTTTTCACAGTTCTTTGGAATTAATCATTGAGCACTTGTGGTGTTTTATATGGAGCATTTAACACTGATGATGTTTATCTATGCACTTTAATATTTGATGTACATTATTGGGGCACTTATGGTGGTGTCTTATACAGAGTACTTAGCACTGTTTATTTTTGATGTATAATATTTATGTTTGCATTTGTCCTAATTTGCACTGTGCACTTTCTATTGGTTGTACGTTTGCACTTTGCACTTTATTTTTATTGGAGCAGTAAGTAGTGCTAAATTTAGATTAGTACTCTTACATTTGTTTTATTTTTCAGAATAATTATATTTTATTTGGTTTACTTAAGCACAGCGCATATTTTTATCTATGTCAGCAGTAGATGCAAGAGATGGCAATGGTGGCTAGAGATGGTAATGGTTACATACCAGCAGCAATGGTAAGAGATGGTAATGGTGACAGGTCAGTAGTGATTGCAGGAGATGGTAATGTGGCAGGACAGCAGCAATGGTAGGAGACAATATTCTTATATGGTATAAGCATGTTTTGGGAGCCATACTCAAAAAAAAAACTAAATTGTTAACATCAGCTACAGGGGTTTGGTACTCATCACTGATCCAGGACTAGTTAATTTCTATAAAGGTCAACTAGTCGATTGGGTCTGGAGACAGGTGGATTCTACTTTCTATCACAAAATCTCCCACTGCATTTAATGATGAAAGGAAACTGGCCTTAGAAAAGTCCATCAGCTTTTTGCATACTGGGCAAGCTTATGCCACTGGTCTAGCCTCAACATCTAGTAGTCATTTTCCATTGTCAGCATGTACACCTGTGCTGTTGACCCCATGAAAACAATAATCATATGAGTTATGTGCTGCCTGTTACTGCTGCCAACAGCCAGGCTTGGTCAATGCACCTGAAAGGACCTTAAAGCCTTTCTTAGGAAGCCACTGGCACCACTGCTCCTGTGTTCATCTCTATGATTATTTACAATATGTTGGGTATGAAATGGGATCCTGCCATTCTTCCTCTGCAGCACCTTTTGTAGATGGTACATGTTTGCTCCCTCTGAGATGGCAGGATGAGCTCTGACATTTTCCTCTATAATGTACTATAGATCCAAAGTTTGGACAACCAGTAATTAAATCCTGGGGTTCTTGGTAGGTGGGTAGGTAGGTAGGTAGGTAGGTAGGTAGGTAGGTAGGTACAACAGCATACAGTTGGTAGGTACAACAGCATACATTTTCAGTGATAAGAAACTTGAGTCATCAATGTCACCAATAGGGATGAGCTTGATGTTCGGGTTGAACATTGGATGTTCGTCCGTTTGCAGAACAGCAAACATTATGGGGCGTTTGCGGCAAATTAGAGTGTTGTGGAACGCTGCATAATGCACTGCGAGATCGCAGTGCATTGCTGTATGATTATTGGCCAAAGCATGCACTTGACCTGCATGCTTTGGCCAATCACAGTGCCCTCTGCTAAGAGAGCCATAATTGGCCAAAGGCAGGGTGCTTTTGGCCAATCATGGCTCAGGGGGACTAAGTCCATGCCCCACACTATATAAGGCAGCTTACATGGCGACCCTGTGTAGTGTTGTTGGCGCAGACAGAGAGATAGCTTGAGTTAGATAAAGCAGGCAGGTTATTCAGTTAGTGGCAGTGTATTTGATATATACATATATACAGTCTACATCCAGTGTAGCCTATAACTACAGTACATTATGTGGTGTATTGTTTCTAATACACTTCAGGTGGTGTACACAGTATCTAATACAGTGTGTACTGTGTCTACTACACTACTGGTGGTGTTCACAGTACACAATACAGTGCAGTCATAGTACAGTTGCTAATACAGTGCAGGTGGTGTACACAGTATTTAATACAGTGTGTACAGTTTCTACTACACTTCTGATGGTGTACACAGTACACAATACAGTTCAGCTGTAGTACAGTTTCTACTACTTTTCTGGTGGTGTACAGTATATAATACAGTGTGTACAGTTTCTACTACACTTCTGGTGGTGTACACAGTACACAATACAGTGCAGCCATAGTACAGTTTCTACTACTTTTCTGGTGGTGTACACAGCATCTAATACAGTATGTACAGTGTGTACAGTTTCTACTACACTTATGGTGGTGTACACAATACAGTGCAGCCGTAGTACTGTTTCTACTACTTTTCTGGTGGTGTACACAGTATCTAATACAGTGTGTACAGTTTCTACTACACTTCTGGTGGTGTACACAATACAGTGCAGCCGTAGTACAGTTGCTAATACAGTGCAGGCAGTGTACACAGTATCTAATACAATGCATACAGTTTCTACTACACTTCTGGTGGTATACACAGTGTCTAATACAGTGTAGTGTGGTGTTGCAAAACAAAATATACATCATGTCTGGAAGGCCACCAAGGAGAGGCAGACACTTACAGGCCACCAAAAGAGGGCAAGCAGCCTCTGTGTCTACAGTCAACAGTGGTGGTCATGGACATGGTGCATCCTCTGTTGGTGGCCATGGAGCACGCTTGTCCATTTTTTCTACTGCTGGCCATGTTATTGAGCCAGAACATGCAGAAGAGTTGGTGGAGTGGCTAACAAAGCCGTCCTCATCCTTCTCATACTCTGTCACCCAGGCTCAGAGTAGTTTGCCTTCCAACGAAGCTGCCAAAGCATCCTATTCCACCGGCTCCTTGTCCACAGTCACTCTTTCCATAGCCACACCATCATGCACAGAGGAGTCCCCAGAATTATTTGACCACAGTGTTGGGTACATGCTGCTGGAGAATGCGCAGCGATTTGAAGGCTCTGATGTTGGTTTCCAGGTTGAGGAAGGGAGTAACGTGAGCCTAGAGAGAGGGGGTGCCCAAGAAGGACAAGAAACTGGCAGTCATGTTCCCCCAGCTGCAACATACTGCCAAGTTTACTCCCGTGACGAGGAGGGAGGGGATGATGAGGTCACTGACTGTTCTTGGGTGCCTGAGAGATGAGAGGAGGAGGAGGCACAACTCCAATGAGGCAGGATGTCCTCTAGGGGGCAGTTTAAGGGGAGCCACCCTATTGCATCACACCACAGAGCTCCGCAGGTGCAGGGCGCTGCTGGCTCCCCGCTGACTTTTAAAAGTTCCTTGGTGTGGGCCTTTTTCGACACGTATGCAGCAGGTCTGAAGCGGATCAAGCATGGCCAGAACAGCAGCTGCTTGGGCACCACATGCTTGACCAGACATATGACGACCTGCCATGCAGTTCGTTGGCAACAGCACTTGAAAGACCCAAATCAAAGAAAAAGGTGGACTTCTCCTTGATCCTCATCTGGGATCTCCAACTCCACTATACCTCCAGTCCTCTCAAAAACCTGCACTGAAAGGAATGAAGGTATAGCAATAGGTGTCTCAAGTACTTGCAGCCAATCTGCTAGCAGTACACCACCATCTGATTTTGGCAGGCAAATTTCCCTACCCCAGTTGCTGAACCATAAAAAGAAATTTGGTCCCAGCCATCCACATGCTCAGCTTGGCCAAATTGCTAGCACTGCAACTTTTCTGAACTTGTGGAATCCGCTGTACCTCAGTGGCAGGTTCCAAAATGTCATTTATTTTCATGGAAGGCCATTCCGGCTCTCTACCAGCATTTGGAAGGCAATGTTTTGGTCTCCTTGGACAGGGCGGTCAGCAGTAAGGTACATATTACTGCTGACTCATGGTCCAGCAGGCATCGGTAGGGACGTTACCTTTCCCTCACGGCGAACTGGGTAACTCTGCTGGCAGCTGGGAAGGATGCAGGACAGGGTTCAGTATTGTTGGAGCCTTTTCCGCCACCACGCCTCCAAAATGCTAGTGGTAATTCTGCCATAGCTCTCTCCTCCACCCCCTCCTTTTCTTCTTCCTCTATGGCCTCTTCTGCAGATTTATCCTCTGAACCAGCGGTGCTCCATAAGCGTTCAAGGGGCTACGTGAGCAGTCAGGCGAAAAGATGCCATGCGGTGCTTGAGTTGGTCTGCTTAGGGGACAGGAGCCACACTGGGGCAGAGATTCTGTCAGCTCCACAGGGGCAGGCTCAGAGGTGGTTGACGCCACATGAGCTTCAGCTAGGAATGGTTGTATGCGACAATGGCACCAACCTTCTCTCCGCCCTCTGACAGGGACACTTGACCCATGTTCCATGTTTGGCACATGTCTTGAATTTGGTGGTGTAGCGGTTCTTGAGCAGGTACACAGACTTACAGGATCTCCTGAGGCAGGCCAGAAAAGTCTGTGGTCATTTCCGCCAGTCATAAAATGCCAGTGCTCGGCTGGCTGACATTCAAAGGGAATGCAACCTGCCCACCAACCGCCTCATTTGTGACATGCCCACCAGGTGGAACTCAACTTTGGCAATGCTGCAGTGGCTGCACATGCAGCAGAGGGCCATCAGGTGTGAGAATGGCACCAGGACAGGGTCAGGGGACCTTGTCTTCTTTTCGCCCTGCCAGTGGCTACTGATCAAGGATGCATGCACTGTCCTGTCACCATTTGAGGAGGCCACAAGGATGGTAAGCAGCGACAATGCACGCATCAGTGACACTGTCCCTCTAGTCTTCCTGTTGGAGCACACGCTTCATGAAATAATGGACAGGGCACTTGAGGCAGAGAAATGGGAGGAAGAGGAGGAATTCCTTACCTCTCAAGGCCCCCTTTATCCAGATAGCATTCCTGCAGGCCCGTCAAATACACAGGAAGAAAAGGAGGATTGCATCAGCATGGACATAGAGGATAACACTCAGCAGCAGTCTTCAAGGGATAGTTTTCAGTCCCCAGAAACTCAAGCAGTTGTTCGTGGCTGGGAGGAGGTAGTTACGGATCATGTGATCCTTAGTGACCCAGAGGACTCAGAATCGAATGCCTCTGCAAACTTACGCTGCATGGCCTCCCTGCTTCTGCAAAGCCTGTGAAAGGACCCTAGGATTCGTAGTATCAAGGAGAGGGATCATTACTGGCTAGCAACCCTTCTTGATCCACATTACAAGGGTAAGATTTCAGAACTCATCCTGCCCTCTCAGAGGGAGCAGAGGATGAAACATCTTTAGGAGTACTTGAAGAAAGGTTTGTGCAATGCATTTCCAGACCCTGGGAGGTTACAATTTCCTGGTGCTGGACAACGCGTTGCTGAGGCTTTTTTCATTAAGAGGAAGAGGGTGGAGAAGGTGGCCGACTGAATGATGCCTTTAAAAAAAATGTCAGTCCTCAGCGCCAAGGTCTGATTGGTTCAAGCAACCATCACCAGCATCTGCATTACATGGTGCAGAAATATCTAGGGGCAAGAGCAGACTTGGAGACCTTTCCAACAGTGCATCCACTGGACTACTGGGTCTTGATGATGGACCACTGTCCAGAACTTGCTCATTATGCAATTCAGCTACTGGCCTGTCCTGCATCCAGCGTTCTTTCTGAACGCACATTCGTGCTGCTGGAGAGTTTGTAACAGATCATAGATTGCGCCTGTCCAGAGACTCTGCTGATAGGCTCACATTCATAAAAATGAATCAGTCTTGGATCAGCAGCTATCAAGCACCTGATGCTGAGGTAAGTGATTTAATTTTCTATGGATGTGGGATCCCTTGAAGACTGCCTATGCTGACTATCCTATTCCTCCTCAATCTTGATGATGCTAGCTTCCAACAATATTTTGGAATATGCAGCACATGTATGAAAAAAAGGCACAGCCCTTAAGGCCCTGACCTAGGGATTCCAATGGTCCACACCTTCTCCTTCCACATAGCTGCAAGCTGCTCATGGATGACATTCTGCCTCACTGATGTTGTGCCTTTCCCTCACTTTCTTCCTCTGCAATCTCTGGCACCCAGATATGGTCTACCACCTCATCAACTCTTCCTTCCTCATCACTGGAGCCCACTTGGCAGTAAGCTGCAGCTACAGGAACATCACCGGTAATTGATTCTCTCTGCCTGTTGACCCATCCTTCTATGATAAGTGTTTTCTCATCATCAACAACTAATAAATTAAAATCCTCCTACAGCAAGTCACTGATGATGTGCTCAAATAATTCAACCAACTCCTCAATGCCAGCTTGCAGGGTGATAGTGGGATTAGATGTGGAAGAGGAAGGGAAGAGCGCAATATCTTCTGATGACACTACACTAGTCTGCACTGGGAGAAGGAGTAGGATGTAGGCTTAGTTATCCACTCTACCACCTCCTCCACGTGTTCTGGCTTTATAGCAGGCCCACTTATAAAAAATAAAGTCTCTCAAAGGTGCAACCCGACCACCATTTTGGTCTGTGGATGCACAATCTACTTGCCTCCTACTTTGTGCACTTGAATAACTTCTGCCTCTGCTTACTTCAGCCCTCTCAGGAACAGGGATTGTCTAATATTATTAGCAGATATGGCAATTTCATTAATTAACATATTATAGAAATCTAAAAATAAAATCTATAAAGTACTGTGCAAAAGTTTTAGCCAGGTGTGAATAAATCCTGTAAATTAAGAATGCTTTCAAAAATAGAAGTGTTAATAGTTTATTTTTATCAAATGAGCAGAAGAGAAATTCAAATGAAATCAATATTTGGTGTGACCACCATTTGCCTTCAAAACAGCATAAATTCTTCATTTATTTTAGGTACACAGTTTTGGAAGGAACTGGGCAGGTCGATTGTTCCAAACATCTTGGAGAGCTAAACACAGATCATCCGTCTGAAATCCTTCTGTCTATTCATATAATCTCAGAAAGAGTCATTAATGTTGAGATCGGGACTCTGTGGGGGCCAAACCATCACTTCCAGAAGTCCTTGTTCTTCTTTAGAGTCAAGATAGTTCTTATTGACATTGGCTGCATGTTTGGGATCATTGTCCTGCTATAGAATATATTTGGAGCAATCACATGCCTCCCTGATGGTATGGCATGATGGATAAATATCTGTGTGCATTTCTCAGCAATGAGGACAACATTGATCTTGACCAAATCTCCAACTTTATTTGCATAAATGCAGCCCCAAACTTGCAAGGAACCGCCACCATGCTGCACTGTTGCCTGCAGACACTCATTATTGTACTGCTCTCCAGCCTTTTGCAAACACATTTTCATGCACTGTGTTCTGACACCTTTCTATCGGAACCAGCATTAACTTTTTCAGTAAAAGGGTGACCTACTCAACATTAGTCGAGTTGTCATACTGCTGGTGGGTGGTCATAATGTTATAACTGATTGGTGTATATACACATACACATGTAAAAGAAATATATGAAAAAATAAATAAATAAAACTGCCTCCCCCCTCAAAAATAAAAAATAAAAGATAAATTAAACAGCACCATGAATGGGGGAACACCTCCAATCTCTATAGCCCACTATGCTACAATTCACTGTAATGTAGCAGTGGCAATATACAACACTGTATATAGCACTGCATAGCTCTGAAGGTAGCGGTAGCACTAGCACTGTACAATAACACTAATGCAATCTCTCCCTGAAATCACTGTCAACTGTCCCTCATTACTCCAACTGAAAAACATACACTTACAAAAAGCTGAGAAGCTGACAGGCAGAAACATTTTCAAAACTCCCCTACTGGGCATACTCTGCCACTTGACCACAGTGTACAGTTAATGCAATGAACTGTGGAAGATTTGCTTTTGTCGCTCAAGGGAATAATCCATAAGTTCATCATTCAGTCAAATTATGAACAAACAAATTTCATGACAAACCCAATGCAGCAGGGAACTGGCAATTTTAATATATCCAGAAACACTAAGCAACAGCTTGCACAATACAGTGCAAAGAGCAAAATACATGCAAATGACTGAGAATGCAAAGGTATTTGCTCCACATACCTTTATGATTTATTACCTTGGCTATAAATATTGTTTATACTCTGCAGTGCACCCATATAATCAAACATATAACAAGCTAGGAGAACCCTAGGGTAATCCCATGTGTTTTCAGTCAGCAGAATGACAAAGAAATGGATCCAGGATGCTTTTCTTATGCTTAGTCCTGGTCTAAAGGCATGTATTTGCTAGGCAGTGCACAAAGTGTGAAATAAAGCAAAACAGTGTTTATACTGATCTGGCTCTTTGACAGTAGCTCTCAAAGCATATGTAGGGAAAAATATTCTATATGCAAAAATGATTGGTGTCCCTGGAGTACACTACAGTATTAAAGAGCTGTTTTAAATGTACAGCTGTGCTTTTAAAGGTGCAGGTTCTAAAAGCTCATTCTGATCCTGGTTTCTTTATCTAGTGAGCCAATGACCTAGAACATGAATACAGCCAGTTATGTTTTAAAACTCTGAAAGTCCTGCAGTACTTTTTCCAAGTTTGTGACTCATCAAATAGTCTTTGAGATCAAGACTAAAAAGCCTTAGACCATGTGCCTTTATAAACAAGTCAGCAATGGAAACTCCCATATTCCCATTCTCATAAGCTCACTTTAGAAAAAAATACAATCTGCAGGTATAAAACCTTAGTTCTTGGATTCCGCATATAGTATAGATGCAAATAGATCCCTTAGATGCCACAACTGATATAGTTATAAAATAACTTCTGGAAAGCTAAAGCTTGTTCGGTGGGGAGCAATCAGATGTAATTCAAAAGCATTCACAATTGTTATTGCTCTCCCCTCTTCTGTAATAAACTGAAGCCCTCCAATCTATATACAGCCCTCAAAACGAAAGTACCCTACTCGTAAAGCCTCTAAGGTCTACCCTAACCCTCCATAATCCATAACTCAATAAACGAAAGCCCTGGAATATTTTTTAAAGACCTGTAAATTAAAGCCACCTAAACTAAGGTCCCAACCTGAAAAAGGGCCTAAATTAACCTTTAAGGCTCCTAAATTAAAGCTTACCACCTTAATGTAACCCCTACCCTCACCTCCTAAACTTAACCCTGTACCTTTTACCCTTAGCCCTAATAATTTCTCTCCAAAAAGTTTCAATTCACCAAAGGACTGTTTCTTATAATTTCTTTCTCATGCTTGTCTTGGAAAAATATCTGATGACATGCCTACTTTAATATTTTATGCGTTTAATGATTGTGTTTCATTTCAGTTTTCATAATTTTTTTATTCATAATAAATGCACCACCTTATTTATAAATAAGCTGATGTTACTCCATGTGCCCTCAGAGTCCACTGACTCTATAAGGCAGTGTTTCTATCTAGTGAGCCAATGACCTAGAACATGAATACAGCCAGTTATGTTTTGAAACTCTGAAAGTCCTGCAGTACTTTTTCCAAGTTTGTGACTCCTCTATAAAAAAATGTGACACGTGGGAAAGCGCAAAGTAGTGTGTGCACTGTGATGCACCTCCTGATGTGAACGAGCCCTCAGACTGGTGCGTCCCGGGATTGCATGCGATTCTAAAAGGTGCCTTGATTGAAAAAGGGCTGAAAAACACTGCTATAAGGGGTTGATTTACTAAAGCCAAAAACTGACAAATTGGTGAAAATTCACTTTGCAAAGAATACCCAATGATATGCAAGGAAAATAAAAAACAACTTTATGTTTGCTTGCATATGATTGGATACTCAATGTAGAAGTTTGGTACCATTGTGTTAAGCACACGGAATATAGATAGGAGAAAGCAAATCACAGAGTTTTCTGAGGAGGAAGAGAAGTTAATAGAAAAGCATGGTAAAGGCTCACAAAGTTTAACCTCCCTGGCGGTGTGATTATTTCAGATTTTTGCGTCTCAACGCGGAACAATTATTTTTCCCAGAAATTTGGCATTTTATATTGTAGGCCTGTAATTCTTAGCAATAACACACTTAAATCTGTCCACCAAGAGTCTAGTAGATATCCCGGGTATGATGAAGTTTGAAACACAAAATCATAAATTATAATATAATAAATAAATATAAATAATTATAAAAAATAATAATATAATAATAAAATACATTTCCCCATGATTCACTATCGCTCAATTCTGCAAGTATTCTAATTTACTATCATTGTTTTCTAGCTGGTCTAAAACCACTTTTGACGTAAAGGAACACTTTTTGGTTGCTATGGACAATCTCCAGTTTCCAGGCAGAAAGAACAGTATATATCATATAAAACTGCATGCAGGGCACTGGACAAAGCACTGGGCACAAAAGGGTTGTAAAATGATTTCATACAGTACTGTAATCTGTAAGATTACAGTTTACAGTATGTGTTATGAATTTTCACTGTTTTGAATTTGCCGCCAGGCTCCGCCCCCATGCACCGCAACACTCACAGGGAACAGAGCCTGACACAGAGAGGCTTCTGGAGGAGGACAGAGCCTGCATACACAGCGGGGGGACATCACAGGATCCTGGGGACAAGGTAAGTATATCGCACCAGGATCCTGAGATGTAATCCTGAGTGTGGCTCGGGGTTACCGCTAATGGTGCTGAAATTTAACCCCGAGCCACACTCGGGAAAACCGCCAGGGAGGCTACGAATAATGGATTTGTATCCAACCAAGTGGCAGAAAGAGGAAAATAAAATTCAAATTGAACAGAAGGATAAGTGAAATTAAAAGTAAGATTAGCACAGGTCCGCAATACTCTACAGCATGGAATGTAGTCCTCAATACAATATGTATGTATCTTCTGTGCAAATATGCAAAATAAACTAATACATATGTGAATCAATCTACAATATATATGAAAACTTGTTAATGAATAATTCTATGAGTAATGTTTGTTAATATACAATTAACAATTAAAGTGCAACGTGCATGTGTGTAAATATGCATAAGCAAACTGTGACACCAAATATCATAAATAAGTCTCAAAATTAATGAGTTGAACCTCCTAATACAAAAAGTGCATATAATAAACAATTCTGCAATGTTCTTTGTAAATAATGGCTCTTCAAGCCAATTAACCACTTGCTTACTGGGCACTTAAACCCCCCTCCTGCCCAGACCAATTTTTAGCTTTCAGCGCTGTCACACTTTTAGGGCGTACACACGGTCGGACTTTGTTCGGACATTCCGACAACAAAATCCTAGGATTTTTTCCGGCAGATGTTGGCTCAAACTTGTTTTGCCTACACACGGTCGCACAAAGTTGTCGGAATTTCCGATCGACAACCACGCGGTCACGTACACCACGTACGACGAGACTAGAAAAGGCCGGTTCAGAACCAAGCGCGGCACCCTTTGGGCTCCTTTTGCTAATCTCGTGTTAGTAAAAGTTTGGTGAGAGACGATTCGCGCTTTTTCAGACTCGTGGCTTTCAGATCGTTTTCTGCCGTTCAGTTTGTGCTTGTGGGTTTGTATCTGCTCTTCAGTGCGTGCAAGCAAGTTCCGCGTGACTTTAGGTAGTCATTGTATTCTTGTTCGTTCGTTACTGGTTTTCAGGTCGCTCTTCACAGGCCTTGCTGTTCTTCAGTGCGTTCTGTTACTTCGTTCTGAGCAGCCGACCGTTTTCTAGCCATGTTTCGTATGCGTACTCCTCGTAGAGTTCGTGCTGTGCGGGGGCTTGGTGTTGGGGTCCTGACCTTGACACAAGTCCAGTCCATGAACAGGGTGGGGAGGAGTTCATGGACCAAGAATTGGTTGCTTCAGCGTGACCAGTTCTCTCATATGCCTTTGCTCTGTGAGATCCGTGAGAATAATCCTGATGATTTCAGGAACTTTCTCCGGATGACGGACCCCGTGTTTCACAGTTTGTTGGCTTCGCTGACCCCCTATATCAGCAGGCAGGATACCTGCATGAGGCAAGCCATCACTGCGGAGCAGAGGTTGGTCGCTACCCTGCGGTATTTGGCCACAGGGAGAACCCTGCAGGACCTCAAGTTCTCGACAGTCATATCCCCCCAGGCTCTTCTTTGTGGACATTTACTGCTTGTGTTTGTTTGAGATGACCCTGACAGAAATGTGTGGAGTCCAGAAAATGTTGTGATTGTGTAACCTTATACAAAGCACTGTTGGCTGTTATTTACTAAATGCAAAGACACTTTTCACTACAAGTGCACTTGCAACTGCACTGAAACTACACTTGTAGTGCAAAGAGGATTTGCCCTTAGGAAATAACCCCCATTTTCTCATAAAACAACTATTACATCACCCCAAAAGTGTTGTAGTGTTGAGACAATAATCCACACATTCTTGATGAACAATCTTTTTAATACCTGCACAATCACATGTGCATTTACCAAAGGTTTTTCTGACAAACCGACATGTTTGTTGTATAACAATTTTTGCATTTTATAGAAAACAGGCCTGTGTAAAACCCACAAGAAAGACACAAATCTTGATCTTACAAAGTTCACATTTGGTAGAACTGGAAGGCAATATCAGACATGAGTATTTAGGAACTGTGTTTGATATTGCGTTCAGATGGGGGGAAATCACCCCTGGAAAAGCCAAGTTTGGAAGATGCACACAAATTTCACAATGTCAACATGTGCTATCTGCCATCAGGGGGGATCAAGGGACGTGTTTTGGGGGAGAAAGCCCTTCCTCACCGCTACTTTATTATTGAGGAAGGGGTTGCACCCCCAAAACGCGTCCATTGATCTCCCGTGATGGCAGATAGCACATGTTGGCACACTGTGTGCATCCTCCAAATTTGGCTTTGGGAAAAATCACAAAAACATTTCGCACATTGTAGCACACAAAAGAAGAAAGTGATTTGGAGGGGTTTTAAACTCGCCCCAAAACATCAATGATGTTATTATATTTTGGAATAACATCATTGATGTTTTGCTTGATGTTTTCCAATTGTAAATTACACCCCATGATCTCCCCGATCAGGATCTGGGCACTTTCGGGTGTGAAAGGATCTTCATCCACAACCTCACGATCACCTAAAAAGAGAGGAAACCCAAAATAAATTAGGTTTCCAAAAAAATGCCACCATCCATCTCTTATCTGAGCCTGTGGTTGCAGACACTCACCTGTTGTGGTGACTAGTTCCACCACGTCTTCATCCTCCTGCTCATCTTGTGTTGGGGGGATTTCCCCTTCTTCCAGAGGGGGGGGGCTCTGGTCTCCTCGGATGAGGGGTGTCCTCCGAGTCTTTTCTCCCCTATGTAAAACAAAAATGGTATAATTAGCACACAGATATTTGATGGCAGAACTATAAAGATGAAACATTGCTTGGAAGTGGGGTACAATTATCTATTTTAGCCGAGTTCCAAGATGTAGCTTTTTTAGTGTCCTTTGTCAAGCTGCAATACTTTACCTGTTTAGTACAAGCTTCACAGATGTAGCCCCCCCTATAGTATACACTGGAGCACCTGTGTGGCCCCCCTAATAAAAATGGTGTTCTGGGGTCCCACACTAGTGCTCCAGTGTCCAGATGTGAAAACAGCTGCTGAGTGTCCTCTCCTTACACAGAATCTAGTTTGCATTTCAATCTAGTAACAAACCCATCTACACAACCCAATTCTTTGAAGACAAGTATAGGGCGTCAAAATGGTGGCCAAATGCATATGGCCTAAACAATGGTATTTTATCGTCCGAAATAAAAATGTGTGATCCGAAAGAATAATGTGCCCATGAACATGAAAGTTGCCTTTTTAAACTGTACAACAGTTCCTAAAAGCACATGGAGCAGCACGAACGTAATAAACACAAAAAATATAGGAACACAGCACAACTACTTACTTTTTTGCAGCACTCTCCGGATCTTTCTGTACTGCTCATGTTCTCGTAATTTCAGGTCCGACCACCGCTTCCTGAGCTGATCTTTCGATCGTCGTACCCCGAATTTCCGGTGCAGACTCCTGACCACTTTTGCCATGATCTTGGCCTTTCGGACATTGTGGTTGGGGTAAGGCCCATACTTTCCATCATAGTCGGACTTCTTCAGGATGCCCACCATCTCCAACATCTCCCCAAAGGACATATTTGAGTCCTTTAATCTCCTTCTGGATCGGGACGTTTCAGGCTCCGGCCTTTCCTCCCCCTCCTCCTCTTCGTTGCTGTAATTAGCATGATCCTGCTGTCTATCCGCCATGTGCTCTTCCTCCACTGCGCCGAACGAAAAGGGGCCGGGAATAGACTAGAAAGAACGTCAGGGGCGGGCGGAGTTATACGCATGCGCAGTGTGTATAAATCGTAACGCGCGCGTCTTACGTACGATCTGTGAGCGGAGGAAGGAGCATCGGAGACGCCGATTGTGCTAACGAAGGTAGGATCTAAACTTGGGCCTATACTGCTTCGAAATGGAAGCCTATATTGTAACAAGATTAGGGGAATTTGGCCTGACATTAGGGTTTGTCTTGTGTTGTGTCTTGCAGAGAAAATGGATGGGTTCAACGACCACAATTTCCTGCCCCTGTTCATTGACAAGTACAGGGAGCTGCCCTGTCTGTGGCAGGTGAGACACCCCCACTATAACCACAAACAGAAGAGGCAGGCAGCGCTGGAGAAACTGCTGGAGTTGGTGACGCCAGTGGTCCCCACAGCAACCATCCCTTATTTAAAAGCAAAAATTGGTGGCCTGAGGAGCACATATCTTAGGGAGCGCAAGAAGGTCACAGATTCCCTGAGGTCCGGAGCTGCAGCAGATGACGTTTATGTCCCCAGGCTGTGGTACTATGAGAGACTGCGATTTCTGTCAGACCACACTGAAGTCAGGGAATCCCTCTCCACTCTTCCTTCCACTCTTCCTCCCATATCAGCTGAGGCTTCCGATGTCCAACCTGGGCCTTCCAGCCAGGAAGAAGTGGAGGAGCCCAGCTGGAGTCAGGTATAGTATTGTTCTACTGATTTCTGGGCAATAAAGAAATGATGTTTACTAGATGTTATTATTGATCACTAATTGCTGATTTCATAAAGTGTTTTACATATCAATAGACAGTAGTGGGCACCCAAAATTGGGACAAGAATGCAAAATGCTGGGCTCAGAATGATAGTCTGTTATATTTGTTAACATTCAATTTGCAGCAGTCAGGAGGTGAAAATTGTGTGTGATTGATGTAAAAAATACTAAAACTATGTCCCTTTTTCATACACAAGAAGACCTTCGTCAGGAGGAGGTTGTGGAATGTGGCAGTCAGGAGGAGGCTGGGATTAGTGTCAGCCAGGAGGAGGCGGGGCTAAGTGGCAGCCAAGAGAAGCCTGGGACAAGTCGCAGCCTGACTGTGTCTCAGGTTCCTCCCCTCCGCCTGCCACATAAACGAGCCAGGAAGATGACTCCCAGTCCTGTGCAGGTTTCAGCATACAGGCTGATCCAGGAGGCTTCGGCGTCCCTCAGAGCCTTCCCCAGTCCTGAAGAGGCCTTTGCCTGCATGGCTGCCACCAAATTGCTGGGCATGCAGGAGGGCCAACGCAAGATCTCTGAGGACCTGATTTATAAAGTCCTACGTAAGGGGGAGAGTGGGGAACTGACACACAAGACGGATGTCATTGAGATCGACGATCCTCCTCCTCCTGCTGCCACAACTCCACCACCACAGCCAAAGCCTGGAAGGAAGCGTGGAAGGAAGACCAAAGAGTGATTGCCCTGGGTTCAGTCTGGTCTGACAGAAGATGCAGTCTCTCGTATGACCACAGCCTGGGGACATAGATGTCATCTGCTGCTTTCCGGATCTCTGGGACTTCTGGACCAGACTGCCCTCCCCTAGATATGGACTCCTCAGGCCACCAATTTTGCTTTTAAATAATTGATGTCTGCCCTGGGGGTCCAAGCCTTCGCCAATTTCTGCAGTTTCTCCAGCATTGCCTTCCTCTTTGTTTATAGTTGTGACCCCTTAATAAAATTTTTTAAGGTAAATTCTACTCTCCTGTGTGTGTTTTCATCCAAAAAGGACAGTTTGTTGGTGAGGATTCAGGTACATTTCTAAAAACAGAAAATGTGAAATTAACAAGGGACAACAACACCAAACAATCTCCTACAGATTAAATAGAACAACATATTAGTGGTGTTGTGGGAACTTGTCACAAAAAACACACAAACATTTTCGGGAGTACAAATCAAAATCACCAAAAAAAAAATTAAAAAAGAGAAACACAAAAAAAGAATCTACATTAAAGTCAAAAAAAAAAAAAAATATGTTGTCAGATGTGAGAAATCAAAATATATTGAGGGAATCCCGATAAATAGTAACGAAATAAGTTTGTGAGAAGTGTGTGTGAATATGAGCATCAAAACTACTTAATTCTTGTCACATTATAAAGAAGAAGAGAGTGCGCTGTATTAAACCATTTTGAACATTGCAGCGTGACGAAAGTGCTGTATCCATTGCGAACGCTAAGTTTACCAGAACGAGCTGTCCCGTGTCGGAATTTCTTCTGAGCATGCGTGGCACTTTGTGCGTCGGAACAGGCCTCACACGGTCGGAATTGACGCGATCGGATTTTGTTGTCGGAAAATTTTATCTCCTGCTGTCCAACTTTGTGTGTCGGAAAATCCGATGGAAAATGTCCGATGGAGCCCACACACGGTCGGAATTTCCGACAACACGCTCCGATCGGACATTGTCCATCGGAAAATCCGACCGTGTGTACGGGGCATTAGAATGACAATTGCGCGGTCATGCAACACTGTACTCAAATGAAATTTTTATAATTTTTTTCACAAATGGAACTTTCTTTTGGTGGTATTTAATCACCATTTGGGTTTTTATTTTTTGCTAAAAAACAAAAAAAGACAGACATTAAAAAAAAAAAAAAACGTTTCATAGTTTGTTATAAAATTTTGCAAACGGGTAATTTTTCTCATTCATTGATATTAGCTGATGAGGCTGCACTGATGGGCACTGATGGGCTGCACCGATGGGCACTGATAGGCTGCACTGATAGGCACAGATAAGGCAACACTGATAGGCACAGATAAGGTGACACTGATAGGCACAGATAAGGCAACACTAATAAGCACTGATAAGATGGCACTGATAAGATGGCACTGATGGGTCCTGATGGGTGGCACTGGTGGGTGGCACTGATGAGTGGCACTGATGGATGGCACTAATAGATGTCACTGATGGGCACTGATAGGTGGCACTGATGGATGGCACTGATGGGCACTGGTAGGTGGTATTGATAGGCAGCACTGGTGATGAGCCACTGATTGGTGACATTTATAGGTGGCACTGATAGATGACACTGTGGGCACTGATAAGATGGCACTGATGGGTCCTGATGGGTGGCACTGGTGGGTGGCACTGATGAATGGCACTGATGGATGGCACTAATAGATGTCACTGATGGGCACTGATAGGTGGCACTGATGGATGGCACTGATGGGCACTGGTAGGTGGTATTGATAGGCAGCACTGGTGATGAGCCACTGATTGGTGACATTTATAGGTGGCACTGATAGATGACACTGTGGGCACTGATAGGTAACACTGTGGGTACTGATGGATGGTACTGTGGGCACTGGTAGGCACTGGTAGGTGGCACAGAAGCCTCTGCAGAGGCTCTCCAGATCGGGACTGATGTCCATCTCACAGCCACCGGTGATCGGCTTTTTTTTCTCCTCACGCTACCAGCGCGAGGAGAAAAAATAGCCGGTTACCGGCTCTGTTTACATCACATTATCAGCTGTCATTGACTGACAGCTGATCACGTGGTAAGGGGTCAGGATCGACCCCTTGCTCCGATCTGGGATCTGTGGCGCTGGTGGGCACTGGTAGGTGACACTGTGGGTACTGATGGATGGTACTGTGGGCACTGGTAGGTGGCACTGGTAGGCACTGGTAGGTGGCACAGAAGCCTCTGCAGAGGCTCTCCAGAATGGGACTGATGTCCCTCTCACAGCTACCGGTGATCGGCTTTTTTTTCTCCTCATGCTACCAGTGTGAGGAGAAAAAATAGCCGATTACCGGGTCTGTTTACATCACATTATCAGCTGTCATTGACTGACAGCTGATCACGTGGTAAGGGGTCAGGATCAACCCCTTGCTCCGATCTGGGATCAGTTGAGCCTTATAGACACGCTGTTCACAGAGCATGCCCTGCAGGGGGCGCGCAGGCCGCTCAAGCACGGGAGGACGTCTATGGATGCCCTCCCGGCAAATTAGGTCCGCGCTGTAGCCGTCTTTCACCTATAGCGCGGATGGGAGGTAGTTAAACACCCAGTGTTCAAAGAAAAACATGAGTCCTTGACCAATCTCACCAATATAGATTTGCTGTTTGAGATTGTGGACCTTTTCAATGAACTCCAATCACTTCTCAGCTGTATTATCTTAATCACAGACACATCTTGCCATGGAGTGTGTAATGAGAGAGGGGAAAGAAGGAAAAATGCTTCTCATAGCGTAATATAATTCAGACAAGCATTTACATTTATTTATTTAAAGCAACTCTAATATCCACTCACATATTCCAAATGTTCTTGCTTTTCTATTCTATTCTGTTATTTTCTATTCTATTCTAATATATTCTTTTATATTCTATTCAAATCCAATTGATTCTATTTGAATTTTGGGAAATGGTTATATTCTTGCTATTTTATTTTATTCCATTGTTTTTTTTCTATTCTTTTCTAGTCTATTATAGTCTACTCTATTCTTTTTTTCTATTTATTTTGTTCTGTTTTACTCTATTATATTTTTTTCATCTCTGTCATATCCTTTTCTATTCTTTTCTATTTTTTTCTATTATATTTCTTTATTTTCTATTCTAATTTATTCTCTTTGAAAATTGGAAAACTGGGGGAGATGGGCGGAGCCTAGCGGAGCAGACATGCATTGTTAGAGCTCTGCACCGCTGAGGAGAGAAGAGAAGGACAAAGCGGAGCCTGCAGGCTCAAGAGGTATCCATTTGAACCTTTTTGCCCCAGGGAACAAACTGTGAAAGTTTGGGCAGGAAATATGGTACTGGGAGGAAACCGTGGCAGAAATAAAAATCACCTCACAAAGAGCTCACAGGCACTCACTGCAACTAAAGCAGCTCCAGTCACCTCACAAGATACAGCATCAGGGCGCTCTCACAGACAGAAAATGTCACAGCAAGACTCTCCATTTGAGTCAGATACAGAACAAATCCTCTCACAAACTTCTCCACAAGCCTCCTCAGCATCCCCAGTAATATTATTACAATTTGAAAAGATGCTTCATAAGGCTTTAAAACAAACCTCAGACCAAATAACAAAAAGCCTAACCAAAGAAATAAGAGAGCTGGGAAACCGCACCGCAGCCTTAGAAATAAAAATGGATGAAATTGAAATTACAACCCAAGTAAATATAACAGAATTGGAACAATTAAAAGAATAGAATTTAATACTTCAAACTAAGCTCGAAGATTACGAAAATAGAGCCAGACGTTCAAACTTCCGCATAATGGGAATACCTGAAACTGTGACAGACCTGCAATCTACTATTACTGCTCTTTTACAAGAACTAAAGCCAGATATCCCTATTGAACGTTTAGAACTGGACAGAGTACACAGAGCCCTCACAGCCAAAAAGAAAGATGGACCCCCACGTGATATAATCACAAAATTTCATTATTACAGAACGAAAGAACAAATACTAATTGCTGCAAGAGAAAAAAAGGAACTTAATTTTCAAGGACACAATTATCAAATTTTTGCTGACCTATCCCAACTTACTATTACTAAAAGACGATTCATGAAACCCCAACTAATGGAACTGAAACGCCACAACATTATGTATCAATGGGGCTTCCCCTTTTCAGTCAGATTTAACTACCAAGGTACAATTTACAGAAGCAGATCAGCAGATGAACTACAACAAACCCTTTTAAAATTAAATCTGACAGAACCCACAAGCAGCAACTTTCCCACACGCAGAAGAATGGCATCATCTTCACCTTCAGGCAGCAACCAGAAAATTTCAGAACAAAATGGGAATCATCATTCTCACAAAAGAGGCCGTTATGCCACATTATCCATGGACCAAGAAGATTCAATGGACTGACATCCTAATTCATGATATCTCTTCATTTATTATACTAAGAGATGGTTCTCTATTAAAAACCTGTATTTATAACTGAATGTAACTGCATTCTGATAGTCACACACTGTGTGGGATCATGTTACATTCCAGTTATATTTCTTATTACTTCTGATTCATATAGCCTTAGAATATATAAGTGAAATAAGGAAATTCTTGTTCAGTTATATATTATCAGGTAATAACAATAGATTTATTACTTTTTAGGACAAATATGTTCAATAATCCAGAAGTAATGGAAGCTTTTTCTTTCTTAAAACAAATATATTATTACCTAACTAGTTCCTAGAATTATGTTTTTGTTTATTCTAATCTGAAGCAATACAACCTCAATTTTATGAGTTAACATATCTAAACAGTTACATATGAATAAAATATGTAATTGTTTACTCTAAAAGGGTTAACATCCCAAAATAATTCAAACTATCTTCATCAATACCAAAGTTATTAACAGTACCTTTCTAACTGAATTATTTAGCCTAGGGCAAGACTAACCATATACAACCACCCTGGAATAAATAATTTCAACAAAAACTATATTCTGCACTCCAATTAATGAATCATCATTTTGATGTCTTTTGACATAGCACTTCTCTCCTGTAAGCGGAAGATCCGTGTACCCCCATTAGCCCTCCTCATTCTCCCAACCATATTATGTGGGAGTGTGACGAAGGCACTTATTCCCCTGAGAGAGATATTTATTCTCTTTCACGGGTAAATTGTGATTACTTGCAAAAAAAAATTTATACAATGTATCATCTAATCTCATATGTTTTTTGTTTACTCTTTACTCCAGAATTCACTGGTTTCTTTTCTATCTATTCATCTGTTCAGTCCACACAGGTTGATCTGCGCAGTCAGCTCTGCATAACAAAAAGTAAGTCAAAACTATTTGATCTGTTGCCATGGCACCACTGAATATACTTTCCCTAAATGTTCAGGGAATAAATGTCCCTCAAAAAAGGACCAAAGCCTTCCGTACTTTTCATAACAAGAAGGCTCACATAGTATGCCTCCAAGAAACACACTTCACCAAAGATTCTACTCCAAAATATATTTCTCCTTTTTATCAACAAATTTACACGGCTTCTGCCTGTACCAAGTAAAGGGGAACTCTAATTGCATTTCACCGATCCACACCATTCATCTTATCATCAGAAATTAAAGACCCAGAAGGTAGATACCTGATACTCATGGGTTATATAATGGATACAGCAATCACGGTGATTTCCTACTACGCTCCTAACAAACAACCTATACCATTCCTCTCACATATATTACAAGTGATTAATACACACACAATAGGAACAGTGATAATGTGTGGGGATTCGAACCAGGTCCTCCTCCCATTTCTAGATAAATCACCTTTTACACCATCCAAAATAACCTCTAGATTACCTTTTTCTCAACTTCTTTCCAAATACAATCTGGTAGATTCGTGGAGAGAAAGTAACCCAATGAAAAAGAAATTCACTTATTTCTCGCACCCTCATCAAACCTTCACCAGAATAGATCATATTTTTCTAACAATAGGAATGATACCAGAAATTATTGCATCAGATATAATTCCGATTCCGTGGTCTGACCATAATGCAGTGTACACTACTATAGCCTCAGCCATACCAAAAGCGCATGACCCAACGTGGTACTTACCGGACATAATGCTCAAACACCCACTACATCAGATGGCCATTGAACAAGCTTTAAAGGGATACATATCAATTAATAGTACAGCAGACATCTCCCCAATAACACTGTGGGAAGCTCATAAGCCTGTCTTGCGTGGTACAATACAAAGACAAATGGCACTATTTAAACGGGAACGCAAAAATCTAGCAAAAAAACTAGAACTCAATTTTAATGCAGCCTACATATCATTTCAAGATAATCCATCTCAGAGTACAAAATCTCATCTGGAAAAATCTAGATTGGAATACGATCTATTTCTCACTGAGTCAGTTGATAAATCCCTCAAACGCTCCAAACACAATTTCTACATGAATACAAACAAACCAGGTACATATTTGGCTCGGGCATTAAATTCAACTAACAAATCTTTCAAACCAAAAAATGTTTACACTTGTAATCCAGTTAAAATAGTCCATAAATTTCACTCATATCTCGCAACTTTATACAAGACAAACAATGAATTTAATCCTACAGAGGCTGAATCCTTCTTCTCAAAAATAACCTTACCTGAGTTATCTCAGAATCAAAAAAGCAGTTTGGATGAGCCTATAACTATAGATGAAGTTGCTAACGCCATAAAAGACCTAAAACTTAACAAAAGACCAGGCCCAGACGGCTACTCGGCTTTATACTATAAAACATTCTCAGAAATACTCTCTCCCATTCTCACTGAAACTTTTAACAAACTTCTAGATGGACATTCTTTTCGGCAAGAAACACTAATGGCAATTGTTTGTATGATCCCAAAACCCCTTTCTGATGATACTTCCTGTGTGAATTATCGGCCTATCTCTCTGTTAAACCTCGATATTAGCAAAAATAATAGCAAAACGCCTCAATAGCATTATAGGAAAATTAATACATAGAGATCAAGTAGGCTTCATGTCAAATAGACAGGCAGGCGATAATATACGCAGGGCAGTGTTATTGGCACATATTGCTAAAAAACGGAAAATCCCTTTATGTTTTCTATCTCTCGATATTAAGAGGGCATTTGACACGGTATCCTGGCAATATATGCAATATTCATTACAAAAATGGGGTTTTGGACCCCACTTTTTAACATGGATCAAAGCATTATATAATAAACCCAAAGCCTATATAAAATATGCTGGATACAAATCTGATGCCTTTAATATCGAAAGAGGTACCCGACAGGGTTGCCCATTATCTCCCTTATTATTTGCCCTTATACTCGAACCCATGGCCCAATACATCAGAACAAACCAAACTATAACTGGCATTGAAGTAGGAGGTATTACACACAAATTATGTATATTTGCAGACGATATATTACTTTTTCTATCATCACCACAGGTCTCTGGTCCTAACTTAATACCAGCTCTTGATGGATTTGCAGCCCTATCCGGCCTTATGATTAATCCTAAGAAATGCCTAGTGCTTAATATTTCACTCACAAACATGGAATTGATTCCGGCTAGGGCTGCACTCCCATTCACATGGGCAGAAAAATCAACCCCATATCTTGGAATTCATTTAAAAGCATCTCATTCTGACTTATTCTCAACCAATTATCCTCCTGTATTAAGACAGATCACAAATCTAATAAAACAATGGTCGCAACTTCCTTTATCCTGGATAGGGAAGATTAATGCAATCAAAATGACTATTCTACCCAAATTGCTTTATCTATTCAGAGTCCTTCCTATTCCAATTCCTTCCTATTTTTTGAGAATAGTACAAAAAAGAGCAACTTTGTTTATATGGGGCTCTTCTAAACCACGTATACCTATACACACACTACATCTTCCCAAAAATAAAGGAGGCCTGGGATACCCTAATTTTACTAACTACTACAGAGCAGCACATTTGGCCAGTCTGTCCAAATACCATGCAAAACAGGAAATCCCATTATGGGTATTTATAGAGGCTTCAGAAAATGACCCTCTATTAATATCAAATTTATTATGGCTTGATCCTAAAGACCGCTTTAAAATTCATAATCCCATAACTAAACACTTCTTATCTCTCTGGGATAAACTAAAAACCAAATATCAGTTACAATCTCCACACAATCCTCTCCTTTCTTTTATCAGAAATCCGGCCTTTTATCCGGCATGGATCTATCCAAATTCTTTTAAAGCTTGGACAACATCAGGCATTCAGACACTAAATGACTTCATAGCATCTAAATCATTCCTTTCATTCCCATCGCTTAGAGAAAAATATGATCTACCAAACTCTGAGATATTTAGATATCTCCAAATCAAAAATTTCTATACACCATTCCTAAAGGGGGATACACCATTATCCCAATTATCCATTTTTGAATCAATCTGTACAAAAGATCCATTTGCTAAAGGTACAATTTCATCACTTTATAATCAATTATATGGAGTAGCAAATCCTAATAGACCCTCTTACGTTTAGAGGTGGGAGGAGGACCTGGGACGAACTTTAGAAGACACGGACTGGTCTAACATATGGCTCACATCTAAGTCATCTTCACCCAACATCTTAGCACTGGAGACAAATTATAAAGTCCTAACTCGCTGGTACCTTGTACCCGCTAGAGTGGCAAAATATTCACCTAATACCTCAGCTCTTTGTTTTCGAGGATGCCCAGAAATAGGCACATATTTACACATATGGTGGACGTGCCCAGTAATCCAAACCTTCTGGAAGGAAGTCTTCATGATTGCATCTAAAATATTTAAAAAAATAATACAACCAGATCCATATTTACCTTTACTTAATCTAAAACCGGAATGGTTAACACTCTCTCAATTCAAACTTATGATCCAACTAATAACGGCTGCAAAACAAACAGTGGCCAAGGCATGGAAATCTCCTACATTGGTACTAGCAGAAACAATTCACAGAATGAATAATACAATGTCCCATGCTAAGATGGTAGCCATCGATCAAAATCAAATTCCAAAATTTGAAAAACTTTGGCATCCTTGGATAAAACAACTGTTCCTGTCAAACTTCAATGACTCTGTCCTGTTGCCATGGTAACAGATTAAATGACTTACAGAGACACCCATTCTAAGGCTTCAAAGAGAACTAAAAAGAATAATAATCTGACGAGCGGGACAACCTTGTGGACCATACCTCTACCTTTCTACCCTTTTTCTTCTTTCTCTTTCCTTTTCTCCACCTTACGATTAAAGCTCATTATCAGAATTTATTTGACCTATATACACTCTACTTGTAAACAATATGTATAGTAGGTATAAATCATTTAAATACCTGCAAAAGTAACTAAGGAAATGATATATATCTTTAATTTAGGTTTACGTGAACCCAATGTTTAATATTTGAAATTTCATGATATTTACCTATATAAACCCTACTGTAAAACAATGAGCTTACTTTATAGATCCTTGTAAACTTACTATATGTATCTTTATAATATTGTATACTCAATAAACTTCTTTTGACAAGGAAAATTGGAAAACTACCGTATTCATTTATAAAACTATTCGAATTCGAAAACTATTCAAATTTGATTGGAAAACTGTTCGAATCGATTCAAATTCCATCTGAAAGTTGTTTATGTTATTTTGTATTTGTTGAAATTCGGTACTATTTTAATAAGGAAACTCAAATACATCCGAATTTCCGAAAAATGAAAATTCGTCCGAATTTCAATTCAGAACGAAAAAAATTGCACATGTCTAGAGCTGGAACAATTAATATTTATTATTATATAGTTGCATACTTAATAAGGTTGAAAAATGACTGCTGTACATCATGTTTATCCTCTCGCAATTCATTTTAGTCAGGAAAAAGGCAAAAATAAACCCCTAAGGTACCTGCTGCTAATTTTGCCATACAAGAATCAATAAATTACCTATAAACTTGGAAGGGAACATTGGAATAATCCCCTTGATCAAAATATTGCTTTATTTGCCTTTTCAATAATACATTTGGATATTTTTAGTTGCTCCATAGAAATCATTAATTCCTTTTTTCTGTTGTCATCATTAGAACTTTTTCATTGACATTACAACCTAATAAATTATTCAATAGTATGTTTTCACAAAGGACCTTTTTTTTAAACTAACATCTTCTCCATAACTGGTATGCCCACATATTGGATCCACATGCACAGCTCCACAGCTCCAACTTTCCTTGTCTCTGGCTCTGTTTCCTACCAAACAGAATTCAGCATAAACAGTACTGTATAGCTCACCAATCCAGCATTGCAATGCAGTGCATCTCTTCTTTTAAAAACAAAAAGGGTTGAGTCACGGGACGTGTGGCGTAGGACGTGGATGGACAGAGGTGCAGCGGACATCTTTTTGGTTAGAAGTGCTGATCGCTTCTTCCCATTATGCTTGCTGAACTCCTTTTATATGTGAGTTTGTTTTATCATATATTTTGCTAAATAAATGTTCTTTGATTGGATGTCTGTGCAATGAGCGTTCTTTTTTTACCCTTTGCATTTATATGATGATCGAATCATTATCTGAGCCCTGGAGTACATTTGGCTGAGAGGAAGATTTTTTCAGTTTGCTATTGGGTCTAGCGTGAGAAGGTTCTCTTTGGAATACAGGAGCTGTGGATGAGTGGAGCGTTTTCATTCTTGGAGTGCATCCAATGTGTATAGCCCATACACTGATGGTAAGAGTAAGTTATATTGGGTGAAGGCAACGGGCTCTATATCATCTCTCTTCCTCCCCTATTGGACATTGTTTTGACTGGTTCTAGTCCTTCTACCTATACAGATGAACCTCTGTTTATGAACTTTATGCCTCTTTTATATTTTTTTTATTTTGTGTTCTGAGCGCTACACCGTTTACCTACATCTCTTCTTTTAGGTTGAATGACACCTAGCATCATTTAACCCATGTCCTGTGAGCCCACACTATCAAGGCTTCACCCTTCTTGAACTTACCAGATAATGATACAGTGATACTCTCTGCAGTATTTAAGATTCACCCACCGCCAATAGAAGAAGTGACAAAATGGAATCATAACATCATCACACCCAACTGAAGACACATGTAAAAGAGGCAAGTTTATATTTTTTCTGTCCTAGATGTGGAGGTACTTCAAAGGAGGGGAACCCAAGCCCAGGGTTGGGCTTTAAAAATAGGCAAAAAAATATTAGCATGATGTGCTTTATCTGTCTTTTTGCAACAGTATTCCATTTAATGTACTGTATATTGGGAAAAAATGTTCATACAGTGCATTAACATGCATCATTACATTTCATTTTCCATTTACTGCCTACGCTGCCATTTTTTCAAATTGTTTTTCCAATATGCTGCTGCTTTAAAAATATTTAAGCCAGACCACCAGTATTTTAGCAACTGCAGGACCGGCAGGTTATTTCCTGACAACTATTCCTTCATTCATCATGGTATTGTATATGATTTTTTTTAAAGAGTTTTCCTTTGATGGTATTTAGGCTTCATTCAGATTCAAAATTTTACATCCATTTTGCATGTAGGTTGCATTTCTTATTTCACCTGCACCCACCCCAAGCTGCAGGCAGGCAAACACAATTTACACACAAAACAGGTGTAAATACCCATTTGAATGAAACCTTAATAACCACTGGGTTATTTTTTCTGCATAAAGAAAAATGTCTGAAAAAAAAACACATCACGGACCAGTGCATGCTGGGCTGATAACGTTACAAGGCGACTGAGCAACCAGGTGACATTGCCAGGTGGCCCTGTCCGTACCTATATAAGAACTGTCAAAGCACAGAAGGCTAGAAGGCAGAGCGTTATTTTTTTTTGGGTCAGCGTCATGGCTGGAAGGGCTTTTGACGATGGATTTTTTATTTTTTAATTAAGGATTTGTCAAAAATGTCTGTTTCTATTTTTTTTGTACAATTTTTTGGTGAATGGGTAGGTGTACTATGTACCTGATACTCATTCAAATAGGGGAAGAGGGATCAGGGGGGCCCCCTTGTTAAAGGGGGCTTCCATATTCCCATTAGCCTCTCGCCTGCAAACCCTCACAACCACCGGCCACAGCCACGCTTGTGGGGATGAGGCCCTTGTCCCCATCAACATGGGCACAAGGTGCTTTGAAGTGGGGGGGCAGAGCCCCTTGTCCCAAAGCACCCACGTTAAGGGTATGTGGCTTGGTATGCTTTAGGAGGGGGGCTCGCTCGTCCCCCCCTTTTCCTTTTGTCAGGCTGCATGCCCGGATAAGGGCCTGGTATAGACTGGGGGGACCCCACACTTTTTTTTTTTTTTAACCAGCACTTTTTTTTAATTCAGCTGTGAGTGGGGAAACTCATTGACAGCTGATGACTCATCAGTTGTAAGCCACTTACAGACTTCCTACCTTGGATATACGCCCCTACTTTGATGTTAAATACTGGGGTTATGGCAGCTAGCTACCCCGGTATATTTTTGCACAGTGGGCGATCCGCTTTAACATTAAAGTGGCCCCCATGGCGGATTCGCCACAAGATCACTTTTATGGATGGCAAGAGAGGTGCCCCCCCTCCTTCTGCTTCCTGGTCATTTCCTTCGCTTACCAGAGAGATCAGCAGCGGAAACAAGGGCAAGATGGACTCCAGTCAACTCTATGCTCTTGGAGAACTGGAGCAAATGTTACTTCAGCCCTCCGGACTTAAAGGGCCCATTTTTTTGTGAAAAAAATATGATTTATTTTTTAATTTTTTATTGTATTAGTGTAAATGTGAGATCTGAGGTGTTTTTGACCCCAGATCTCACATTAAAGAAGCCCTGTCCTGCCTATTTACATTACAAGGGATGTTTACATTCCATGTAATAAGAATAAAAGTGATCAAAAAAATATATATTTTAAAGGGACAGTGTAAAAATAAAAAGTAAAATAAATAAGGAAAAAATAAAAAAATTAAAGCGCCCTGTCCCTCCAAGCTGCGCGCAGAAGCGAATGCATACGCAAGTCGCTCCCACATTTGTAAACAGTGTTCAAACCACACATGTGAGGTATCACTGCGATCATTAGAGTGAGAATAATTCTAGCACAAGACCTCTAAACTGGTAACCTGTAGAGTTGTTTAAATGTTACCTATGGAGATTTTTAAGTACCATAGTTTGTCGCTATTCCACAAGCTTGTACAATTTTAAAGTATGACATGTTCAGTATCAATTTACTTGGTGTAACATCCTCTTAGGCATTAACCACTTCAATACCAGGCACTTAGACACCTTCCCGCCCAGCCCAATTTTCAGCTTTCAGCGCTGTCGCAGTTTGAATGACAATTGCGCGGTCATCCAACACTGTACCCAAACAAATTTTTTATCATTTTGTTCCCACAAATAGAGCTTTCTTTTGGTGGTATTTGATCACCCTTGCGGTTTTTATTTTTTGCGCAACAAATAAAAAAAGACCGAAAATTTTGAAAAAAAACAAGTTTTTCTTTGTTTCTGTTAAAACTTTTTGTAAATAAGTACGTTTTTTTCTTCAATGACGGGCACTGATATGGCTGCACTGACGGGCACTGATATGGCGGCACTGATGGGCACCGATGAGGTGGCACTGATGAGGTGGCACTGACGGGCACTGATGATGGGCACTGATAGGCGGCACTGATGGGCACTGATGGGCACTGATAGGTGGCACTGATGGGCACTGATAGGTGACACTGGTATGCGGCACTGATGGGCACTCATAGGTGGCACGGATGGGCACTAATAGGCGGCACTGATGGGCACTCATAGGTGGCATTGATGGGCACTTGTAGGTGGCATTGATGGTTACTTATGGGTGGCACTGATAGTTGGCACAGATGGGCACGGATGGGCACTGATAGATGGGCACTGATGGGCATGGATGGGCACTGACAGGTGGCTTGAATGGACACTGATGGGTGGCACTGGTGGCATTACTTGTTTGCAGTGATGCCCCTAAGGGTGGCATTGCTGGGCATCACTGCAACATAATTGTGCCAATCAGTGCCCATTTGTGGGTACTGATTGGCACAGATTTGGCATACTGGGCACATGTGGATGGCCATGGGGTACATACCTGGCCATCCACATGTTGCCCCTTCCCTGGTGGTCCTAGTGGCGATCCCTGGTGGTCCAGTGTGGTGATCTGCGGGGGGGCTGCGCTGATAAACAATCAGCGCAGACCCCCCCTGCTAGGAGAGCTGCCGATCGGCTCTCCTCTACTTGCGTCTGTCAGACGCGAGTGAGGAAGAGTCGATCAACGGCTCTTCCTATTGACAGCGTGATCAGCCGTGATTGGACACGGCTGATCACGTGGTAAAGAGCCTCCGCCGGAGGCTTTTTACCAAGATCAGTGTAGCGGTGTGTCAGACTGACACACCGCTCCACCGATCGCCGCGATGCGCGCCCCCGGGGGCGCGCTGCGGCATGTTATCCTGCTGGACGTCATATGACGCCCAGTCAGGATAACACAACCACTTCCCGGACGTCAATCCGCTATAGGGCGGGCGGGAAGTGGTTAAACAAAAAACTTGGGCTAACTTTACTGTTTTTTTATTTTTTAATTCGAAAAAGTGTATTTTTTCCCCAAAAATTGCTTTTGTAAGACTGCTGAGCAAATACAGTGTGACATAAAGTATTGCAACAATCTCCATTTTTCTCTAGGGTGTCTGTTAAAAAAAATATATAATGTTTGGGGGTTCTAAGTAATTTTCTAGCAAAAAATACTGATTTTAAGTTGTAAACAACAAGTGTCAGAAATAGGCTTGGTCCTTAAAGTGATTGTAAAGGTTTGTTTAAAAAAAATAAAAAAACATGTCATACTTACCTGCTCTGTGCAAGGGTTTTGTACAGAGCGGCCCAGATCCTTGTCTTCTGGGGTCCCCTGGCGGCGCTCCTGGCTCCTCCTCTGCATCAAGTGCCCGCACGGAGAGCCATGTTTCATGGGGGCACTCGTGTGTGCACGCTCCCGAGTCCTGCTGCTGTGTACATTGACACAGACAGCAGGACTAAGCCCCGCCCCCAGCTACAGTGTCACTTGATTTGATTGACAGCAGCGGGAGCCAATGGCTCCCGCTGCTATCAGTCTATCCAATGAGGACCCGAGACAGTGGCTGGAGCTGCTGGGCTCACTGGAAAGATTGGGTTCAGGTAAGTAAAAGGGGCTTTGGTGGGCAGCTGCACTACAGAAGGTTTTTCACCTTAATGCACAGAATGCATTAAGATGAAAAACTATGAGACTTTACAACTCCTTTAAGTGGCTAAGGATGCCGTGGCTGGCTACCAGGCCCCGATCCTTAACAACCAGCTTAATTGTGCCCTAATTGGGTAAAGCTTTGCTCAATCAGGGTGCAAAATGCACTGTGCAGCACTCAGTGCATTGCGGGGTGTTCGGGGTGTTCGGCGGGGCGAACACCCAGCAAACACCCATTCGGGTATTCGTTGAACAGGCAAATGTTCAGCCCAAACTCATGCTCGGGCCAAAATCGTTCGGCCAACACTATATGTGGTGTATTCTCGAGAAAATGTTATTTGGGTAGGAATAAAATATATATTTGTGACGTGCAAGATTACAGTCACATCTGGAGTCTACCAAAGAATGATACTGTATCAGGGCCCAGAGGTTAAAGTAGAACTGTAGGCAAAACTTTTTTTCATTTTGGATAGAGCAAGTGTTTCATTCTGAATAGAGGGGGTTATAGCCACTGTCAAATTTTCTTTCACCATTTGTGTCCCATTGCAGAGATTTCCCTTCACTTCCTGTTCTATAGTCAAACAGGAAGTGAGAACCAGAACTGTCCCCATTGGAAGATTTCCTCTCTATTACTTTTCTAGGGACAACCCAAATTTTTGGATATTTGGTTACTTTCACTTTTAATGATAATGGTAAACAGGACAAAAAGAGAGGGTGAATCTCCTTAAGGGGGGCACAAACAGCAATAAAAACCAAAAAGGTGTTGTAATTCCTCTCCACTCTATCCAAAACAAAAATAAAAGTTTTGCCTTTAGTTATACTTTAAGGGACATATCGTGTGCCAGTAGCATTAAAGAAGATGTATCCTAATATGGGTAAAGAACCTGACAGTAAATGTTCCTCTCTTAAGAGTTTCTATTACTTGGAGTAGGTGTGAGAGAAAAGGGGCCGGGGGGCATAATGGTATAACACTAAAGTAACCTCAATTTTTAAATTATGACCAGTGAGAATCAGGTATCTGTCCTCTGGATCATTAATCTTGGCTTGTAATGTGAAGGGGGTGGATCAATGAAACTCAATGAACACCCCCCCCCCATTTCTTTATTGCCACATTACCAGTGAACACCTGGAGAAACTGAGAGCCAAAGTACTTCAGAGAATTAGATAGAGAAGTGTGTTACCTGGAGATACAAGGCTCCTTCTTTGAGTGAGGAAAAGGTCTTAAATGCCTTCATTCTTTTTGTAGGGGAAAAAAATCCCTGTACATTAAGGAAAATTATGTTCAAGGGGATCATTTTCATGAGTGTTTGATCAAATCGTGAGCTTGTGGCGAGTGTTGGGGTCCAGCAACTACTGTTGGTGGAACTGGGTGGGGAGGTCTTCAAAAGTCTTCAATGTTTTGGCACATCAAATCCTTTGAGGATTATCTTAAGGAGGATATGAAATTATGCAATTACTTATTAGCGAATATACTAGACGATCCAGGGCTATGGACAGTGTATTTGAGAGCACTTGCTCACAACTTCAAACATTCAAGACTCATAAGACATTTGAATCAAGGGAAATTAAACTTCAAAAGCATCTTGAAAGTTTCAATAAAAATATCTTAATCAAAAAGGATGGCAAATATAGCAGGGACAAGTCAGCCTTCCAGGACAATAGGGCCTATAAATGGAACACTGGTCAACAACAGCGTAATAATACATTTAAAAATAGAAAGGAACATTATGTCGCAATTTTTCATTCATCTTCGAGTTTGTCCTCTGTTTCATCACAGGTTTCAACCAAGAATAAGAAAACCTCCCGTACCAATTGGGGTCGTGATCCTCCACAAGGGACAAAAGTCAATATTGAAAATCCATCTGAGTGCCCCCCTGGAACACCAGTGGTGTCAGGTAGAGTACCTGCGGTAGCAATGGGTTCCTCTGCACCCCTGAATCCCCAAATTCATGGGGGTGGCTCTACAACCTGTCCACTCACAAGATCTAAAACCAAAAATATGAATGCAATCTATACACTGGGGGGAGAATCTCTGGGGGAATCTAGGATGGAAAAGGACCTGGGGGTCCTAGTAGATGATAGGCTCAGCAATGGCATGCAATGCCAAGCAGCTGCTAATAAAGCAAACAGAATATTGGCATGCATTAAAAGGGGGATCAACTCCAGAGATAAAACGATAATTCTCCCGCTCTACAAGACTCTGGTCCGGCCGCACCCGTAGTATGCTGTCTAGTTCTGGGCACCAGTCCTCAGGAGAGATGTACTGGAAATGGAGCGAGTACAAACAAGGGCAACAAATCTAATAAAGGGTCTGGAGGATCTTAGTTATGAGGAAAGGTTGCGAGCACTGAACTTATTCTCTCTGGAGAAGAGACGCTTGAGAGGGGATATGATTTCAATTTACAAATACTGTACTGGTGACCCCACAATAGGGATAAAACTTTTTCGCAGAAGAGAGTTTAATAAGACTCGTGGCCACTCATTACAATTAGAAGAAAAGAGGTTTAACCTTAAACTACGTAGAGGGTTCTTTACTGTAAGAGCAGCAAGGATGTGGAATTCCCTTCCACAGGTGGTGGTCTCAGCGGGTAGCATTGATAGCTTCAAGAAACTATTAGATAATCACCTGAATGACCGCAACATACAGGGATATGTAATGAAATACTGACACATAATCACACACATAGGTTGGACTTGATGGACTTGTGTCTTTTTTCAACCTCACCTACTATGTAACTATGTAACATACAGGGAGTTGAGAAACTGAACCCTCCCCCTTTTGTGGAGGCACTTTTAATCAGCACTAAAGCAACCCATCTCACCTAGATGGTTTTCTTGGTCAAATGCACAGTCAATCCCCCAAAGTGGATCCCCACACGACCATGAATATAATTAACCTTTCATCTTATATGCTTTCTTTGGACGAAGCCCAGATACTTCAAAAGGGCCTGGGGTTCTGTCCGAATGAGAATGTTGATAAGTTTGAATTTGTAAAAGACCTCCAACTCTTTGCACGCAGACTCATCCTCAAAAACATGTACCAAAAACCTGGAGGACGGACTGACCTTATGCCCAGTGAAAACAGGGCAAGTGACCAGTTGGTCTCCCTGTTAGAGGAGAGTGACACTGCTGATTTGATCGACCGCATCGATCTACCTCATGTGCTCTCTCTATCCCAAGAAGCCATAGCAGGGACCACTAAAGACACCCCCTCAGGATCCAAATTGAAGAAAAAATCTTCATTATTTCCAACCCCGAGTTGCAATCCCAATATCGCTGCATTTTTACGGTTGGTCAATGGTGACATTGACAAACTCCATGTTAACCCTCCTAGGACAACCAATATTAGTTCTTCTGAAAAGCATGCTTTAAAATCTTTAAGTGACAATACCTCTGTCATAATCAAACCTGCGGACAAAGGGGGGAACATTGTCCTTATGGACAATCTACAGTATCACGTACCTGGTGGAAGAGCCTGAATGGACGAGCAAGGCCTCCCTTACCACTCTGATTTAGGGCCCCTGATAGAGCAAACAGAAGGCACCAAAGTACAAAGTTGCACGAATGCCAGAAAGTCCTTGGTGGCAGTAGGGCGGCTGGTCCCGATCATGCTGAAGAAGACACAGGAAAGCTTCAGCAGAAGACCAACAGGTGGCAGCAGGTGCAGATGACAGCAGCAAGTAGAGAAGTCAGGCAAGCAGGGTCATACACGGCAGGTCAAATCGGTACTGTGTGCAGGCAGGATCAAAGTCAGGAACAAGCCGGGTCAAGCCAGATCAGCAGTGTAGGTGCCAGGGAGGAAACCGTAGGTTAGTCACTGGACAAGCCGAGGTCGGTACAGGCAGAGTTCAAGGGGAGGTTTAAAGACGAGCCAGGTAGACAGCAGGAATCAGGATACAGGTTCACAGGATACTGGATACTCAGGAGCTGAAGACAAAGCAGCACCAGACCAGGTACTGGCTGGACTTAAATAGATTGCTTGGCGCCAACGTGGGCGCGTGCTAGTGTGCGCGCAGGCGCACGTGAGTGCGTGCACGTGCCGATCGCGCACGAGGATGCGCGATGGCTGCTGTTTGCGCTCCTGTTTGCGCATGCGCACATCTATTCGCTGAAGCCCGGTTTCTGTGTGCAACAGGAATACGCATTCTTCTGTGCCTTAGAAGTCTTCTGGGGGAATGAGGCTGTCTGCTGATGGGTGCATCCTGACATACAGTATGTTGCCATGTGTTACAAAATCTTAAAAAAATAAAAACTGGTATAGAAAGATAACCCCTGATATAGTTCAAAAATTTAATTTGGAGTATTACCAATTAGTGGATCAGGCCTACTCCAATAATATCATCAACAAAACCACATGGGACTACATCAGAATGACTTTTTCCAAAGTACCGACCATCTATTCATTGCCTAAGGTCCATAAGGAAGTACACAATCCCACAGGTAGACCAATCATATCTGGTAGGGCGTCCATCAGTGAGAATGCCAGTCGGCTCATAGATGAGCACCTAAAACCACATGTAGCCTGTTTACAGTCCTACGTCAAGGACACGATCCACTTCCTTAGAATCATTGAGAATCTCATGATTCCTGATGGGGCTTATCTTGTCACCATAGATGTGGAGGCGCTTTACAGCTCCATCCCCCACCACAAGGGGGTGGCAGCTGTGAGGCACACCATTTTCCAGTGCAGTGATGTGGACTGGGGATATAATGAATTCACCTTGTCACTCCTTGAATACATCTTACACCATAATGTCTTCACATTCAATGGCTCCCACTACCTCCAGGTGCAGGGGGGAGTGATGGGGACCTGCTGTGCCCCGTCCTATGCCAACCTGTAGCTTGGGGAGTGGGAGAACATGTTCCTGAATGATGAAGCCCTGTCGATTTACACAGACTGCCTTCTAGTGTGGTTTAGGTACTTCAATGACATTTTTACTATTTGGGGTGGCCCTCTGGAGTTGCTTAATCAATGCCTGGCAAGAATGAATAGCAACGAATGCTTTCACCATGTCTTCCGATACAAGCACTATCTCGTTTCTTGATGTGCAGGTTTCGAGGAACACTGATGGCACACTCAGCAGCAGCCTTTACCGCAAAACTAGCGCAGGCAACAATATTCTGCACGCATCTAGCTTCCACCCGGAGACCTTGATAAGGTCCATACCATAAAGCCAATATTTAAGGGTGAGATGCAACTGTACAAATGATGAGGTTTTTTTTACTTGAGGCAGGTAAATTGCATGATAGGCTGCTGTTGATGGGCTATTCCAACACTAAAAAAGGCATTCCGACGGGTCACTACCCGAAGCAGACAGGATCTTCTTTACTTCTAGCAGCACACCAAGTCAGATAACTCTTTGAGAACAGTAACCAAGTACTGTAACCGACACACTGAAATTCGGAAAATTGTTTCAAAATATTGGCATACCCTCACGATGGACCCCAACCTACGACAATTGCTGCCAGAGGCACCCCTCTTCACCTTTAGAAGAGCAACTTTCGATTTCCTCTAAATTGGTTAAGAGTCAATACAGGGGAGAGAGAGAGGTGGTTCACTGTAAGTATAAGGGCACCTATATGTGCGGTGCATGTGGCTATTGTAGATTAGGGATGAGCTTCGAGTTCGAGTCGAACTCATGTTCGACTCGAACATTGGCTGTTCGCAAGTTCGCCGAACACCGAACAATTTGGGGTGTTCGCGGCAAATTCGAATGCCGCGGAACACCCTTTAAAAGTCTATGGGAGAAATCAAAAGTGCTAATTTTAAAGGCTTATATGCAAGTTATTGTCATAAAAAGTGTTTGGGGACCCGGGTCCTGCCCCAGGGGACGTGTATCAATGCAAAAAAAAGTTTTAAAAACTGACGTTTTTTCAGGAGCAGTGATTTTAATAATGCTTAAAGTCAAACAATAAAAGTGTAATATCCCTTTAAATTTCGTACCTGGGGGGTGTCTATAGTATGCCTGTAAAGGGGCGCATGTTTCCCGTGTTTAGAACAGTCTGACAGCAAAATGACATTTCGAAGGAAAAAACTAATTTAAAACTACCGTGGCTATTAATGAATTGCCGGTCCGACAATACACATAAAAGTTCATTGATAAAAACGGCATGGGAATTCCCCACAGGGAAACCCCGACCCAAAATAAAAAAAAAAAAAAATGATGTGGGGGGTCCCCCTAAATTCCATACCAGGCCAAGTCTGGTATGGATATTAAGGGGAACCCCGGCCAAAATTTTAAAAAAAAAATGACGTGGGGTTCCCCCTAAATTCCATACCAGACCCTTCAGGTCTGGTATGGATTTTAAGGGGAACCCCGCGCCAAAAAAAAAAAAAAAACGGCGTGGGGTTCCCCCAAAAATCCATACCAGACCCTTATCCGAGCACGCAACCTGGCAGGCCGCAGGAAAAGAGGGGGGGACGAGAGTGCGCCCCCCCCCTCCTGAACCGTACCAGGCCACATGCCCTCAACATTGGGAGGGTGCTTTGGGGTAGCCCCCCAAAACACCTTGTCCCCATGTTGATGAGGACAAGGGCCTCATCCCCACAACCGTGGCCGGTGGTTGTGGGGGTCTGCGGGCGGGGGGCTTATCGGAATCTGGAAGCCCCCTTTAACAAGGGGAACCCAGATCCCGGCCCCCCCCTGTGTGAAATGGTAAGGGGGTACTTACCCCTACCATTTCACTAAAAAAGTGTCAAAATAGTTAAAAATGACAAGAGACAGTTTTTGACAATTCCTTTATTTAAATGCTTCTTCTATCTTCCTTCATCTTCTTCATCTTCTGGTTCTTCTGGCTCTTCTGGTTCTTCCTCCGGCGTTCTCGTCCAGCATCTCCTCCGCGGCGTCTTCTATCTTCTTCTCCTCGGGCCGCTCCGCACCCATGGCATGAGGGGAGGCTCCCGCTCTTCTCTTCATCTTCTTCTTCTTCATCCTCTTCTCTTCTTCATCTTCTTCATCTTCTTCTTCATCTCTTCTTCCTTCTTCATTTCTTCTCCGGGCCGCTCCGCAGCCATGCTGGCATGGAGGGAGGCTCCCGCTGTGTGACGGCGTCTCCTCGTCTGACGGTTCTTAAATAACGGGCGGCGGTAGGGGTAAGTACCCCCTTACCATTTCACACAGGGGGGGGCCGGGATCTGGGGGTCCCCTTGTTAAAGGGTCTGGTATGGAATTTAGGGGGAACCCCACGTCATTTTTTTTTTTTTAATTTTGGCCGGGGTTCCCCTTAATATCCATACCAGACCTGAAGGGCCTGGTATGGAATTTAGGGGGACCCCCCCACGTCATTTTTTTTTTTTTAAATTTTGGTTCGGGGTTTCCCTGTGGGGAATTCCCATGCCGTTTTTATCAATGAACTTTTATGTGTATTGTCGGACCGGCAATTCATTAATAGCCGCGGTAGTTTTAAATGAGTTTTTTCCTTCGAAATGTCATTTTGCTGTCAGACTGTTCTAAACACGGGAAACATGCGCCCCTTTACAGGCATACTATAGACACCCCCCAGGTACGAAATTTAAAGGGATATTACACTTTTATTGTTTGACTTTAAGCATTATTAAAATCACTGCTCCTGAAAAAACAGCCGTTTTTAAAACTTTTTTTGCATTGATCCATGTCCCCTGGGGCAGGACCCAGGTCCCCAAACACTTTTTATGACAATAACTTGCATATAAGCCTTTAAAATTAGCACTTTTGATTATTCATGTTCGTGTCCCATAGACTTTAACGGTGTTCGCGTGTTCGAGCGAACTTTTTTCCTGTTCGCATGTTCTGGTGCGAACCGAACAGGGGGGTGTTCGGCTCATCCCTATTGTAGATACATGGACACCAGCAGGAGTCCAATTCTACCTAATGGTCAAATCCTCAAACCCCAACATTTTGCGAACTGCCAAACCTTTGGGGTTGTCTACCTTCTCAAATGTGATTGCGGGTGCTTTTACATCGGGAAGACCAAGCTTCCCTTTTGGAAAAGAGCATACCGACACATCCACAGTATGCAGGTCTGCAACCCAGACATGCCTTTGGGAGACACACCACCCTGGTTCATTCAAGGGTCTTCCCCAAGATCAAATTTTTGATCCTGGACCGCATCCACCCCAGTTTGAGAGGACGAGATTGGAATAAAAGTCTCCTCCAACTCGAACTGCGGTGGATATACAATTTGAAGGCTACTCGCCCCCCTGGGTTAAATTATGCAGTTTGCCTTAGGCCCTTTTTGGAGGGCTTCAATTCGGGAGGAATGGAAAAGTAACAGAATACATCAGGTCTGTGCCTCCCTTCTCTCTCTCCCCTTGTTTACGTATCGGTTCTGATATGCCTCTCTTTCCTTGCATATAGTCAACTTTTCTCTTTCCCTGATCCCTTCTGCCTGTCTTCATTTTGTTATTTTATTATTTTATCTGTCTATATATCTGAGTCCTGTGATGCCTGTACATTATCACCCTTTATGCCCTGTCTGGTCCCTTTTGGTCTTCGTTTCCCTTTTTCTTTGTTATTTTTTGTGCTCAAATATTGTCAAGACCTTGGTGTGGGGTCTCCTGCTGGTCCTCTCCTTTTGGTACAATATATCATTTACTGGGCCCAATTGGCTGTTTGATGTGTGGGACTTTTTACTTATGATTCTTTATTTTTCATTTTTTCCCCATATCCACTTTTTGATTTCAAAGCATTATTATTTTTCTTTTTTCAGGGCTTATTATACTCTGGCACCTGTTTCATGTGCACACGGCCCGGCAGAAAAGCCTCTTTTGAGCCCTCCAGAGATGTGGGTTCCACTCCATTGCGGACACCCCCTCCCATTGGTATCCATGGTGATCTCCGTCATGAGATATTCTTGCCGCGCCGGTGGGACATCACTGCTTCGTGCCCCCCTGCGGCGCTTTTGCATGACGTCGGTGCGCGTGCGCCCTCCGACCGGCTCGATTCCTCTGCTTCCCGAGCGGCGCATGCAGGCGGCGTCCTCTGCGCCTGTGCCATGTGGAGGCACGGTGCAGTGGCGACTCAAGGGGCCCGCCCATGGAGGTGTGGTCAAGAGGAGATTACACTCAGCTGTTCGGCATTACGCGGAACAGCTGAGTGCGGGGGGTTCTATTTACACCACTCAGTCAGTACAGGTCAGGTAGGGCCAGGGGCATGACATTCCCTGGAGGAGTCTGTGTTTGGAATTTCAGTCTTTTGGGTAAGCCACACTATTTACCTGTCTTTTTTGTACATTGATGGTTATCTTTTGGTGATATACCAGCTCGCACAGTCATAAATCCCCTGCCTTTTACACATACACTGTTGGGTCCTTTTTATTCTTCAACAGCATTCCCACCAGACAGCAGCTTTCCCAGCTTGTGCCTTTCCAGACCTCCCAGTCGTCTTCCCCCATTTTCCACCAGTCTGTGAGTGTTACCACCTGTCAACTTAGGTAGGTTTTGTCTATTTTTGGATGCTCTTATTGGTTTGAGGGGTTATATTATTTCCCCCTCCCTATGTATACACCCACCTTTTTTAGACATTTTGCCTTTTTTATTTTTGTTTTCTTACCTTTTTTCCCCCTGCTCTTCTTTCCCGATCCTTCTTTTTCTTGGGCCCCAGTGCATATGCCAGCCCGCTGTTGGTCTGAATTCTCGGAACCCAGTGGGGCTGTTGGGTGTGAGGAAGGGGACATTGTTTTCTCCCCCTCCATTTCATGGCCTTCATTTCTCTTTTTTCTATTGATTACCATTTGGTCGATGGGATCTGCGGGAAACTCCATGACATAGTATTCCTCACCTTTTAAGATTTTTGGATGCGTACATGTACTTTCATCATGTAAGTATTGCTATGTCTGTTGTATTCAATATATATGTAGCACCATTTGTCAGGACTTGTTGGTTGATTATTGTGTATTTAAATCTCATAGACACTGTACTTCCTGTGGAAACCCCTGATGAAGGAGATTACAGTTAATCTCTGAAACGTCGTTGGGTTTAGGATTGTGTACCATGTCATTATGCTAAACGTTTGTACTATATTATGCATCCTTTCATTTATATTTATTATGTGTTTCTCATGGGTTCAATAAACTTTGTATATTTTATTTATATATATATTGTTTTGGTAGTGCCTTTAAAGTCCCACCCCTAGGGGGTTCGTCTATTTCCATATTCATTTGGGATGTCGCACGCCTTTTTTCTAACAGTTCTTTTCGGATATCCCTCTTTCACCTGGGTGGGGAGGAGGGCAACAATTATGAGCAGAGGAAAGGACAAGGGAACAGATAAATAAAACAAAGAAAATATAATAAACTATAAACCATGAGGTTGAACTTAGCAAATAAAAGGCCTGGGTGCCCCTCAGGAGAAGACCAGCTCAAATAATGATCTCAATATAAAGTCAACCAAAAACCTAGGCCTCAAAAAAAGTACTAAACTCCAAAAGAGATGAGGGGGCAGAGACTGATACAAAGCATCATTAGGGGCACCCCAGGATGGACCAAATGGTCACAGACATACAGTAGGCAGTGCATAATGAAGAGGGTCTTCCTACATGGCTACTCACAATTAGGTGTGTCAATCAAATAAAGTGTAAGCGATGAACATACTAAGGGATGATCTAGAGAAACAAGTAACAAGGACATGTATTATTAAGTCAAAACATATAACTATGCCATGTTATATAAAGTCTATATTGTAATAGCAAGATCCAGGAAAAGCAACCTCCAAAGAGATGTAGTCTATCATTCAGAGGTTGCGTTAGAACCAGTTTTGGTTAACATGGCAGAGGGCATATGGGGGTGTACTAGGAAGAACCGATGATTTCGGTAAGCCACCTTACATCACCAGGAGCATCCCCCCAAGCAATCTGATCTCAATGAAAAATATTTACCAACACAGGAGTACTAATCTGAACCTGTAAGGTTCACTAGGCAAGTTAACTCAAGTCCAGAGACAAACAAGCTAGAGAGAAAATATGGTATCTAAACAGAAGACTGAAAAACCGAGGTCAATAGTAACAGTAAATGCCCATGGATACTAAAGGCACCATCAGTCATTAGGAGCACTATATTGGACAGTGCTGGAAGGATTGGGTTGAGAAGCACAATCTGACCAGTTGCAAACTAATGATCCTATGTGGGCCCGCATGTGTGGGATCTCGATTGACCTCTTCTGAGCATATGTATTGGAGACTTCTTGACTGGTTGGGTGGTAAGGTAAGCTGTAAATCTTCCAAAACCCTTTTAAGTCTTCAGGAATTGTACAGGTATACTGACTGCCTTAATAAGAAAACTGGAAGTAATGGGAAGCCCCAACTATATTTTACCTGATGCTGAAGGAGGACTTGTAGTTGTGGTTTCATAGCTCTACACTTCGATATAATTAGCTGAGCTAATCATAGCCCTGAAAGGACAAGCTGGATTTCTCTCTTGCATCTGAAAGAAGTTGCTTCTTTGTGCTGAAACAATGCAGCTTTGTAATGATGTCATGGGGAAGACCCAGGGACATCTTTAAGGCAGGGCAAAAGAGGCTGCTGCCCTGGACCCTGTCATTGTTTTGGGGCCCAAAGCAGCTGCCTCAACTATCCCAGTTTAAATTCCCTCGTCCCTTGAGGTTTTAGTCCCGTGCTGTGTCCTGATATCTCAGTGGGAAGTTCTGATACTAATGCTGCCTAGCTCTGCCCTATTGTTGTGTAAAGATGACTCACCTGCAGACCCTGTGTTTACATGAAAAGACCGGCATTGATATGTAAAAAGCTGTGGCATTCATATGTAAATAGCGGCAAACCAGCAGAATTCATATGTAAATAGAGGTGCCATTCATATGTGTATCATACCCCCCCTGAGGTCATAGACACCATCACGTATACTGAATGCTGCCCACTGGGAAGATAAAGGGGCATGCTTGAAAGTCCTGCCTACAACTGTGGTCATTAGGCTTACCATCAGCCTGTTCTGCAAAGGTAAACAAATTAGTGGGGGGAGGGTAGTGTGGAGAGTGCCGAGGTGGGCAGAGAAGGAATTACACATTGGGGTGCACAGGTGAGTAAGGAGGGGAAGTATGGAGGTAAGGAAGGTAGGTGCAAAGATGAGCAGAGGAGGTAGGTAAAGTTAAAGGGGAGGGGGTTGGGGTGGAGAGGATGGGGGAGGTTTGGGGTGCAGAGGTTAGCATGGGTTTTTGGATGCACAGGTGTACTGACAGGGTGGATAAATATGTAGGTTAGGGATGAGCCGAACACCCCCAGTTCGGTTCGTACCAGAACCTGCGAACGGACCGAAAATTCGCACGAACGTTAGAACCTCATTGACGTCTATGGGACTCGAACGTTCAAAATCAAAAGTGCTCATTTTAAAGGCTAATTTGCGTGGTATTGTCCTAAAAAGGGTTTGGGGACCCGGGTCCTGCCCCAGGGGACATGTATCAATGCAAAAAATACTTTTAAAAACATAGCCGTTTTTTCGGGAGCAGTGATTTTAATGATGCTTAAATTAAAAAAAAAAAGTGAAATATTCCATTAAATATCCTACCTGGGGGGTGTCTATAGTATGCCTGTAAAATGGCGCGTGTTTCCCGTGCTTAGAACAGTCCCTGCACGAAATGTCATTTTTAAAGGAAAAAAGTCATTTAAAACTGCTTGTGGCTTTAATTTAATGTCAGTTTCTGGCAATATGAATGAAAATCAGTGAGACAAACGGCATGGGTACCCCCCAGTCCAACACCAGGCCCTTTGGGTCTTGTATGGATATTAAGGGGAACCCCGCACCCAAATTAAAAAGGAAACAGCAGTATACAGGCTCTGTACTCTGAACAGCAGTATACAGGAGGTACAAACAAGATAGGGACTGTATGTTTGTTGTTAAGTAGAATCTGTTTGTAATTTTGAACTGGTACATTTTTAACGGGTTTAGCTCCAGCCAAAAAAACTATTTTAAGCTTTTTGGAAAACATAGGGAAGGGTTATCACCCCTGTGACATTTGTTTTGCTGCCTGTGCTCCTCTTCAGAAGATTTCACCTCACTTTTTGTCCCAATGACAAATGTTTTTTGAAAATTTGGGTTTTTTTTGTGAAACAAGGATTGGTGATAAAGCATCAGTGGAAAGGAGAAATGTTTTTCCCATAGTAACACTTACAGGAGAGAATTTCCCTTCCTAGGGGTAGATTTCATCTCACTTCCTGTTGTCACCTTCTGTTTGCAAGTAGGAATCGTTTGTAAGTTGGATGTTTGAAAGTAGGGGCCTGCCCTATATACTCAGCAGAAATTGGGGCCTTAGGTGTTGTTGTGGCCACAACACTGTAAGCCCTCACAGGGCCCTGCAGTGAAATATTAGATCAAGATTTGTAATTACCTGCCCAACAAGGGCAGAAAAATTGGGCCTTTGGTGGTGGTGCTGGTGTCACAACACTGTAAGTCCTCACTCGCTCTTGGTTTGTGCAGAAACGGGCCCTGCTGTGAAATATTAGATCAAGAATTGTAATTACATGCCCTTGTTGAACAGGGGCTGAAAAATTGGGCCTTAGGCACTGGTGCTGGTGCCACAACACTGCAACCCCTCACAGATACTCTAGTTGGAACACAGGAAAGAGCCCTGCTGCAAAGTATTGCATAAAAAATTGTAATTACACGCCCCTGTCAGACAGGGGCTGAAAAATTGGGCCTTAGGCACTGGTGCTGGTGCCACAACACTGCAACCCCTCACAGATACTCTAGTTGGAATGCAGGAACGAGCCCTGCTGCAAAGTATTACAATTTTTGATGCAATTACTTGCCCCTGTTAGACAGGGGCTGAAAAATTGGGCCTTAGGCACTGGTGCTGGTGCCACAACACTGCAACCCCTCACAGATACTCTAGTTGGAACGCAGGAATGAGCCCTGCTGCAAAGTATTGCATCAAAAATTGTAATTACACGCCCTGTTAAATAGGGGCTGAAAAATTGGGCCTTAGGCACTGGTGGCGGCGCCCAGAACCAAATATGTTCTTAGAAACTATCAGCGTGATCATTGGGGAGGAACTGGATAATTACTCAGGATAGTCACTCAGCATCAGCATAGGCAGTCTTTGAAGGGATCTGAGAGTTCAAAAAAAAATATTCGGTTACATCAGCATCAGGTGATTGGTAGCTGGTGGTGATCCAAGACTGATTCATTTTTATGAAGGTCAGTCAATCGACCGAGTCGGTGGACAGACGCACCCTGTGATCGGTTACAAAGCCTCCAGCAGCACTGAATGTGCGTTCCGAAAGGATGCTGGACGCAGGACAGGCCAGTAGCTCAATTGCATACTGTGCAAGCTCTGGCCAGTGATCCATCCTCAAGACCCAGTAACCCAGAGGATTTTCGGTGGGAAAGGTGTCCAACTCAGATCTTGCCCCTAGGTATGCCTGCACCATGTAAAACAGATGCTGGCGATGGTTGTTGAAACCGATCATACCTTAGGGCTGCAGACTAAAAAATTGTCTGAACGCATCGGTCAGATGGCCACCTTCTCCACCACTCCTTCTTTGACTGACCGAAGCCTCAGCAACACGTTGTCCAGAAACAGAAGTTTGTAACCTCCCAGTCTCTGGGAACGCATTGCACAGACCTTTCTGCAAGGCCTCCCGAAGATGTTTCATCCTCTGCTCCCTCTGCGATGGCAAGATAAGGTCCGCAACCTTACCCTTGTAACATGGATCAAGGAGGGTTGCCAGCCAGTATTGGTCCTTCTCCTTGATACCACAAATACGAGGATCCTTGCGCAGGCTTTGCAGGATCAGGGAGGCCATGCAGCGTAGGTTTGCTGAGGCATTCGGTCCGGAGTCCTCTGGGTCACTAAGGACGACATGGTCCGCAGCCACCTCCTCCCAGCCACATACAAGTCCATGTGTTTCTTGGGACTGATCCCTTAAAGACTGCTGCTGATGCTGAGTGCCAGGCTCCACCTCCATACTGACACAATCCTCCTCCTCCTCCTCGTCCTCTTCCTGTGTGATCGGCGGGCACGCAGGAACACTGTCTGGATAAAGGGGGCCTTGAGAGCTAAGGAAGTCCTCCTCTTCCTGCCTCTGTTCTGCCTCAAGTGCCCTGTCCATTATTCCATGCAGCGTGTGCTCCAACAGGTGGACAAAGGGGACAGTGTCACTGCTGCATGCACTGTCACTGCTTACCATCCTCGTGGCCTCCTCAAATGGTGACAGGACAGTGCATGCATCCCTGATCATGGCCCACTGGCGTGGGGAAAAAAAACAAGCTCCCCTGACCCTGTCCTGGTGCCATAGTCACACAGGTACTCATTGATGGCCCTCTGCTGCGTGTGCAGCCACTGCAGCATGGCCAATGTTGAGTTCCACCTGGTGGGCATGTCACAGATTAGGCGGTTCTTGGGCAGATGAAACTCCTTTTGAAGGTCTGCCAGCCGAGCACTGGCATTATATAACCGGCATTAAATGCACACAGACTTTCCTGGCCTGCCTCAGGACATCCTGTAAGCCCGGGTAAATGCCCAAGAACAGCTGCACCACCAAGTTAAGGACATGAGCCAAACAGGGCACATGGATCATTTGTCCCTGTCGGAGGGCAGAGAGGAGGTTGGTGCCATTGTTGCAAACCACCATTCCTGCCTTAAGTTGGCATGGCGTCAACCACCTCTGAACCTGCCCCTGCAGAGCTGACAGAACCTCTGCCCCAGTGTGGCTTCTGTCCCCCAAGCACACCAGCTCAAGCACCGCATGGCATCTTTTGGCCTGCATACTTGCGTAGCCCCTTGAACGGCTACGGAGCACCGCTGGTTCCGAGGACAAAGCACAGGAAGAGGCCATGGAGGAAGAAGAAGAGGAGGGGGTGGAGGAGAGAGGTGTGTCACAATCATTAGTAGTGGCATTTTGGAGGCGTGGTGGCGGAACAACCTCCAACACTACTGCACCTTGTCCTGCATCCTTCCCAGCTGCCGATCACGTGACTTCTTCGGGGGATGAATTCATGCGGTTGACCTAGCACCGCTAGGTAAGGGGCCACTGCTTACATTAGTGTTTTATGCACGAAGAGGACACTGAGTGAATTGCATCCCAGACACCCCACTGTTGTTTTGTTGAATACACCAGAACTTGCTTTTGCACCTTCAATGACTTTTACACTGGCACTTTAAGTTTGCTGCACTTACTGGCATGTCATTGGTCATTTGTTTCACAGGCCAGCACAATATATTTTATATCACTATTATTGGGACATTTATTTATATTATTTATTATCCATATTGCGTTGGATTGATGTGTTTTATTTGCGATATATAGATCACCTTTAAGCACTGGCACTTTGTACGTTTTGCACCATTTATAAGGATATGTTTTTGATGGTTATTTCTGACTTATTCTATGTTGTTTTATTTAGAATTATTCACATGAAGTAGTGTTTATGTCCCTTTGTGCACCTACACATGATTATCTAGATTTATATGTTTTTAGTGTCAACACTTATTTATGCGATTTTACATGCAATTTTTTTTTTTGTCATTTAGTATATACCAACTGAAAAGGATTTTTATGCACTTTTTTCACATACACATGATGCTGATTATTAAGACTTGAATGTTTTTAGTGTCAACACTTATTTATGCGATTTATGCGATTTTATGTCATTTTATTAATTGACCACAGACAGAGATTTACAGCTTTCTTCTGGTTAGCGCAGCACCTCCCCCCTATACCTCATGACTGCCAGATTTCTCTCCCTTTTGGGCACCCCCTCTGTCCGTGCTCACGTTACTGCCTTCATCTAGCTCAGTATCATCATCAGAGCCTTCTAAACACTGGGCATCCTCCTGGAGCATATACCCAACACTGTGGTCAAACAGTTCGAGGGACTGCTCAGGAGGACATGGTGGGGCTAGGGAAGGAGTCACTGATGCCATTGAGCCAAGGGAAGAGGCCGCGTTGGCAGCTGCTTTGCCAGACAAAGTACCCTGAGCATGGGTGTGAGAGGATGAGGAGGATGAGGACGGCTTGGTCATCCACTCGACCAAGTCTTCTACATGTTGCAGCTCAAAACAGCCAGCTGCCGAAAAAAAAGCCAAGCATGTCCCACGGCCACGTGCTGATGAGGATGCACTGTCTCCACGACCAGCACTGTTGCCTCTAGACACAGAGCATACTTGCCCTCTTTTATTGGCTTGTGACTGTCTGCCTCTCCTTGTTGGCCTTCCAGACATACTAATGGCCTGTAGCTACACTAAGCTGGGATATATATATACTGATACTGCAGCTAGCAAAATCAACTACCTGCTTGTAGTATGAGAACACCACCAACCTTCTACAGGTAGCTTTAGCTGAACACTGTGCAGAGCTCGCAAAAAACTAACTTGTAGTTTTAGCTGAACACTGTGCAGAGCTCGCAAAAAACTAACTTGTAGCTTATTTAGCTGTCTGCGGTAGTGATAGGATCAGGAAAACACCACCAACTTTCTACAGGTAGCTTTAGCTGAACACTGTGCAGAGCTCGCAAAAAAATAACTTGTAGTTTTAGCTGAACACTGTGAGGAGGACGCACTACACTAACTTGTAGCTTTAGCTGAACACTGTGAGGAGGATGCACTGCAATAACTTGTAGCTTTAGCTGAACACTGTGCAGAGGTCGCACTACACTAACTTGTAGTTTTAGCTGAACACTGTGAGGAGGTCGCACTACACTAACTTGTAGCTTTAGCTGAACACTGTGAGGAGGACGTACCACCCTAACTTGTAGCTTTAGCTGAACACTGTGCAGAGGTCACACTACACTAACTTGTAGCTTTAGCTGAACACTGTGCAGAGGTCACACTACACTAACTTGTAGCTTTAGCTGAACACTGTGAGGAGGACGCACTACCCTAACTTGTAGCTTTAGCTGAACACTGTGCAGAGGTCACACTAAACTAACTTGTAGCTTTATCTGAACACTGTGAGATGGACGCACTACGCTAACTTGTAGTTTTAGCTGAACACTGTGCAGAGGTCACACTAAACTAACTTGTAGCTTTAACTGAACACTGTGAGGAGGACGCACTACACTAACTCTAAATAGTCTAGCTGCCTGACTGTGGTACTAATAGGATCAAAAGAACACCAGCAATTTTCTTCAGGTAGCTGTAAATACAGTAACAAGACAAGCCTGCCTGTCAGTAGGAAGATAACAGGAACTGATCTAGCTAAACTGAATACAGTAAATATATATATATATATACAACACCTGGGATGCATATATATATACACAATACACTGTAAGTGCAGCTAACTCACTGACTGTCCTGCCTAAACTAGCTAACTCAAATGAAATGACACTGTCTCTCTCTCTCTCTAAGCACGCCGGAACACACTACACAGGGCCGCCGTGCAGGCGGCCTTATATAGTGTGGGGCGTGTTCTAAACCTCCTGAGCCATAATTGGCCAAAGCCACCCTGGCTTTGGCCAATTACAGCTCTCTCTATTGACGGCGCTGTGATTGGCCAAGCATGTGCATGCTTGGCCAATCATCAGCCAGCAATGCACTGTGATGCCGCAGTGAATTATGGGCCGTGACGCACCACACGAATTTGGCCCATAACGTTCGCAATTCGGCGAACGATCGAACAACCTATGTTCGAGTCGAACATGGGTTCGACTCGAACGCGAAGCTCATCCCTAATGTAGGTAGCGTGTACGACAGCCCATTCATTTCAATGGGCTTCTCTATGTGCTACAAATGCGGAAAAAGTTCCCAAACCCTTTTTCAAAATCACACGGTGCAAAGGCTCATGTCAGCAGATGCGTGAGCGTGTCATTAACAGTTAATGGTACTACTGTGTATCTGTTAAAGGGCAGCACATTTCTTTGCATGCGTTCCTGACACACAAATGTGAACGCAGGCTAAATGTCTCAGTTACATTGGTGTAAATCTTCTCATTACATTGGTGCTTGGTGTAGAATCCTTTTATTTACACTAATGGTCAGTGTGAATGTCCCTCTTACATTTGTGGTCAGTGTAAATCCCTCCTTAGATTGGTGGTTACTGTGAATGCTTCTATTGCATTAGTGGTCAGTGTAAACCCCTATTACATTAGTGGTTAGTGTAAGCCCCTATTACATTAGTGGTCAGTGTAAACCTCTATTAGGAAACTGCTCTTTATATTGGTAGTCAGTAACTTTTTTTTTTAACCCCTCACGTACAATCACTAGTTCCAGCTGCAGCTGAAGAATTTCATTAATGGAGTCATTTAGCAAATCCTCCTTCTCTCCTTTCTCCGTTGGTAGAAGAAGTGGGCCTACCAATGTAAACAGTTACACTGCTTACATTAGTAATCACTACAGTCTGCAGTTTATAACAGTGATTACATAGCATAAAGCTGCTCCAACTGGTTCTGTGCCCTTATCTGGTTCCAGAAGGAGCCACAGGTGTGAGTCTACTGGGCACATGCACACAGTGAAAGTAAATGGATGTACAAGTACATTTCCCCACTCTAGTAAGGGTGCTGTGGAGCTACTTAGTTATAACAGCCAGCAGTAAGATGGTTAAAAAAGGAGATAATCAAAAGAAGTGTTTATATTTTCCAGTACAATTCCCAGTACAAGCTTCCTTTAATGGATACATGTTTCTTTTGAAGAATACATCACAAATCCAAGCAAGACCTCTACTTTTAACCATACTGTATGACTGTATAGATATAGAAATTTTTATTCAAGTAGCATTAGCTAGTTCCAGTTCTTGGAAGAAACAGATGAAAACATATCTGCCTTACAATGTTAGCATAAACTAATATCTTTAGCACAGATAATAAAACATGACATTGCGGATAAGAAAAATTATTCGAATGCCAATTGACAGGAGACAGAGAAACCCGCAGCTTGATCTTTAAAGACATTACAGTTATAACTCTATATTAAAAAATAGAAATAACACAGGTACTTTGCACTTCAGCAATATTTTTAACTTTGGTACTTTTTAGACATGATCAGATTTTTTTTTTTTAGTTTTGGATTATTGCAGGGTAACAATCCCTTCCAGGTTATTTAATTGCTGTCTGTGTAACATCGGGAAAACTTTGCCTTTACTACCTTTTACAGAGATAAAACAGAATCTTATGCCGCGTACACACGGTCGGACTTTTCGTCTACAAAAGTCCGACAGCCTGTCCGACAGATTTTCGACTGACTTTTGGCGGACTTGCGGCGGACTTGCGGCAGACTTGCGGCAGACTTTCTTACGAACGGACTTGCCTACATACGATCACACAAAAGTCCGACGGATTCGTACGTGATGACGTACACCAGATTAAAATAAGGAAGTTGATAGCCAGTAGCCAATAGCTGCCCTGGCGTGGGTTTTTGTCCGTCGGACTAGCACACAGACGAGCGGATTTCTGGGTCCGGCGTAGTTACGACGTAAAGATTTGAAGCATGTTTCAAATCTAAAGTCCGTCAGATTTGAGGCTGGAAAAGTCTGCTGAAAGTCCGCTGAAAGTCCGGGGAAGCCCACACATGATCGGATTGTCAGCCAGCTTTAGTCCGTCGGCGTCCGTCTAGCTTTTGTAGACGAAAAGTCAGACCGTGTGTACGCAGCATTAGAGAAAATCACCAAAAGTAATCATAATGCCCCTCTTAGACAGTTTTATTTATCACAGGTATCCCTATTGAAAGATTTTCCATTACCTCATGTTCTGGGGGCAACTCCTAAATCCTTGATTTCCCTTCACTTTCTTCCACAGTGACAATGGTCACCAGTAAAAATAAAGGGGTAAATCTCCTCAGGAGGAGAAACCAAAAAACAAAAAAAACAAAAAAAACAGAGATTCTAACCCCTACCCACTCTCCCCAAAACAAAGATTTTGCCCAGAAAAAAGCTTAAAAGCAATAGTACAGTACAGTACAGTAACTGACTAAGTGCAGAGACATTATTAAAAAAGCTGTTAAAGGAGAGAGTCTTGTCCTGTGTATGTGAGGTAGGGATGAGCTTTCTGTTCGGGTCGAAAATGAGTTTGACTCGAACATTGGCTGCTCGCCCGTTCGTTGAAAACCGAACATTATGGGCCTGCTCATGCCAAATTCGAGCAGCGCGTAATGGCCCATAATGCACTGCGGGAGCACAGTGCATTGCTGTATGATGATTGGCCAGAGCATGCACCATGACCTGCATACTTTGGCCAATCACAGTGCCCTCAGCTAAGAGAACCATAATTGGCCAAAGGCAGGGTGCCATTTGCCATTCATGGCTCAGGGGGACTAAGTCCATGCCCCGCACTATATAAGGCCGCCTGCACGTCAGCCTTGTGTAGTGTGTCGTTGGTGTGGAAGGAGAGAGAGTGTCCTTTAGATTGAGCAGGCAGATATATATATATATATATACAGTCAGTCTCGTATAGATAGATAGATAGATAGATAGATAGATAGATAGATAGATAGATAGATAGATAGATAGATAGATAGATAGATAGATAGATAGATAGATAGATAGATAGATAGATAGATAGATAGATAGATAGATAGATAGATAGATAGATAGATAGATAGATAGATAGATAGATAGATAGATAGATAGATAGATAGATAGATAGATCGATCGATCGATCGATAGATCCACTGTATTCAGATTAGCTAGCTCTGACTGCAGTCCGTTCATGGTGTACTGTTTTTAATATACTTCAGGCAGGCAGGTGATTCAGTTAGCTGCAGTGTATTTTATATATATTTACAGAATACAGATAGTCTTGTATATATATATACAGTATATATATATATATATATATATATATATATATATATATATATATATATATATATATATTATCCACTGCATACAGTTTAGCTATATCTCACTGCAGGTCGTTCCTGGTGTACTGTTTCTAATATTCTTCAGGCAGGCAGGTGATTTAGTTAGCTGCAGTGTATTTAATGTATATATATGTATATATATATATATATATATATACACAACTCTCGTATATATATATATATATATATATATATATATATATATATATATATATATATATATATATATATATATATATATCGTATATACTCGAGTATAAGTCAAATTTTTCAGCACATTTTTTAGTGCTGAATGTGCCCCCCTCGACTTATACTCGAGTCAAGCACTTTTCTGCAGCAAAAAAATTCATTTTTCTGAACCGAATTTGTGGCCTCGTATCTCAGGGCCACTTGGTGCTAGGAACTCCAAGTTTGGTGTGCAAACCCAGTGGACCTGATACCATAACATATCCAAAGCTGAAGTTCCTAGCATTAAGTGGCCCCGAGATATGGGGCCCCAAAATCGGTTCGGAAAATGTCATTCTCTGCTGCAGAAAAGTGCTTGACATTTTCTGAACCGACTTTTGGGCCTCATATCTCAGGGCCACTTGATGCTAGGACCCCCAGCTTTGGAAATTTTATGGTGCTAGTTCCACTGGGTTGGCACACCAAATTTGGGGTTCTTAGCACTAAGTGGCCCTGAGATACAGGGCCCCAAATTCGGTCAACTGTGTCCATCTGCAGCAATGTAATTTCGGGACCCTTTGGGTTCAGAGACCCCAAATTTTGGCTGCAGCTAGGGGGCATCTAGGAACCCTTAACTACCGAGTTTGAAGTTCAGGGGACCTATGGCTGCAAATGGGCACAGTGATGCTGCAAATGGGCATTGTTGACCCTCTTTTCCACTTACAGTAGCTGTGCATTTCTCACCCTCGTCTTATACTCGGGTCAATAAGTTTTTCCCATTTTTTTTGTGGTAAATTAGGGCCTCGACTTATACTCGGAATGACTTATACTTGAGTATATACGGTATATATATATATTCACTGTATCCAGTTTAGCTATATCTGACTGCAGGCCGTTTCTGGTGTACTGTTTCTAATATACTTCAGGCGGTGTACACACTATACAGTGCTGTGCACCCATAGTGCAGTTGCTCATACTTTTCTGGTGGTCAATACAGTACACCAATAGTTGGTATTAAACTTCTGTTGGTGTTTTAAACTTCTGTTGGTGTTCACAGTACCGTGCACCACTAGTGCAGTTGTTACTACTTTCCTGGTGGTGTACACGATAAATACAGTGCACCCATAGTTGTTAGTAAACTTCTGCTGGTGTACACAGTACAGTGCACCCCTGGTGCAGTTGCAACTACTTTCCTGGTGGTGTACAAAATACATACAGTGTACCCATAGTTGTTATTATACTTCTGTTGGTGTACACAGTACCGTGCACCCATAGTGCAGTTGCTACTACTTTCCTGATGGTGTACACAATACATACAGTGCACCCATAGTTGTTATTAAACTTATGTTGGTGTACACAGCACTGTGCACCCCTAGTGCAGTTGCTACTACTTTCCTGGTGGTGTACACAATACATACAGTGTGCCCATAGTTATTATTATACTTCTGTTGCTGTACACAGTACCGTGCATCCCTAGTGCAGTTGCTACTACTTTCCTGGTGGTGTACACAATACATACAGTGCACCCATAGTTGTTATTACACTTCTGTTGGTGTACTCAGTACCGTGCACCCCTAGTGCAGTTGCTACTACTTTCCTGGTGGTGTACACAATACATACAGTGCACCCATAGTTGTTATTACACTTCTGTTGGTGTACACAGTACCGTGCACCCATAGTGCAGTTGCTACTACTTTCCTGGTGGTATACACAATACATACAGTGCACCCATAGTTGTTATTAAACTTCTGTTGGTGCACACAGTACCGTGTACCCATAGTGCAGTTGCTACTACTTTCCTGGTGGTGTACACAATACATACAGTACACCCATAGTTGTAATTACACTTCTGTTGGTGTATACAGTACCGTACACCCTTAGTGCAGGTGCTACTACTTTCCTGGTGGTGTACACAATACATACAGTGCACCCATAGTTGTTATTAAACTTATGTTGGTGTACACAGTACTGTACACCCCTAGTGCAGTTGCTACTACTTTCCTGGTGGTGTACACAATACATACAGTGTACCGCAACACATAGTTGTTATTATACTTCTGTTGCTGTACACAGTACCGTGCATCCCTAGTGCAGTTGCTACTACTTTCCTGGTGGTGTACACAATACATACAGTGCACCCATAGTTGTTATTACACTTCTGTTGGTGTACTGAGTACCGTGCACCCCTAGTGCAGTTGCTACTACTTTCCTGGTGGTGTACACAATACATACAGTGCACCCATAGTTGTTATTACACTTCTGTTGGTGTACACAGTACCGTGCACCCATAGTGCAGTTGCTACTACTTTCCTGGTGGTATACACAATACATACAGTGCACCCATAGCTGTTATTAAACTTCTGTTGGTGTACACAGTACCGTGCCCTAGTACCCTAATGCAGTTGCTACTACTTTCCTGGTGGTGTACACAATACATACAGTACACCCATAGTTGTTATTACACTTCTGTTGGTGTACACAGTACCGTACACCCCTAGTGCAGGTGCTACTACTTTCCTGGTGGTGTACACAATACATACAGTGCACCCATTGTTGTTATTAAACTTCTGTTGGTGTACAGAAGTTTCTGTTGGTGTGCAGTACTGTGCACCCCTCGTGCAGTTGCTACTACTTTCCTGGTGGTGTACACAATACATACAGTGCACCCATAGTTGTTATTACACTTCTGTTGGTGTACACAGTACCGTGCACCCATAGTGCAGTTGCTACTACTTTCCTGGTGGTATACACAATACATACAGTGCACCCATACTTGGTATTACACCTCTGTTGGTGTACACAGCACCGTGCACCCCTAGTGCAGTTGCTACTACTTTCCTGGTGGTGTACATGGTACACAATACAGTGTAGTGTTTTTTTGCTACACAAAATCTACAGCATGTCTGGAAGGCCACCAAGGAGAGGCAGACTCTCACAGGCCACTAAAAGAGGGCAAGCAGGCTCTGGGTCTACAGTCGACAGTGCTGGTCGTGGACACAGTGCATCCTCAGCACATGGCCGTGGGGCACGCCTGTCCTTTTTTCCTGCAGCTGGCCGTCTTCCCTAGCCCCACCATCATGCATGGAGGCGTCACCCGAACTAATCGACCACAGCATCGGGTACATGCTACAGGAGGATGCACAGCGATTTGAAAGCTCCGATGATGGTACCCAGGTTGAGTAAGGGAGCAACGTCAGCCTAGAGAGAGGGGGTGCCCAAGAAGGTCAAGAAACTGGCAGTCATGTTCCCCCAGCTGCAGCATACTGCCAAGTTTGCTCCAGTGATGAGGAAGGAGGGGATGATGAGGTCACTGACTCAACTTGGGTGCCTGATAGAAGAGAGGAGGAGGAGAAGGGGGAGGCACATCTCCAACGAGGTAGGATGTCTTCAGGGGGCAGCTCAAGGGCAGCCACCCTATTGTATCACACCACAGAGCTAAGCAGGTGCAGGGCGCTGCCGACTCCCCACATATTTTGAAAAGTTCTTTGGTGTAGGCCTTTTTTGACACATGTACAGCAGATCACACCGTTGCTGTTTGCAACATATAATAAACCAAAAATTTCTGCGCTGCTCCCAGTATTTTAGCAGCTAACACACCACATTGAAAAAATGGTAAATAGAACTAAGATAACAAAGTGTAGCGCTAGAGATAGAAGTGCTCAGATAAAATTCAAAAAAAAATCAAAAATAACAGTAAAATGACAACATGTATAAAATATAAATCATGGTATGCACAGTTATGCACAACGTGTATATAGTGGAAATGATAGTATACACACTGAAAAAGACCACCACCGGATGAAGGGAAGGCTTACCAGATCGTTTGAACACACTAGGGCATACGCTCTGTGTGTCAAACAGGCTTGTTATATAATGGATGGACCATAGGTAGATGCCGTCAAAAAAGTATATGCAGGTAGCAGCCGAGTAGAATCATGGGGGAAATGGCACCACAGGCAAACCAACAGCTCAAAAATCCATAGACATGTGGAGAGTAAAAAGGAAACGAAAAAGGGCCATAGCGTAATTCCATAAAACAGAGGTATATTTATTAACCACTTAAGGACCGCCTCACACCGATGTACGTCTGCAAGGCGGCACGGGCAGGCAAAATCACGTACATATATGTGATTTGCCTCCCGCGAGTGGGGGGTCCGATCGGACCCCCCCTGGTGCCCGAGGCGGTCCTGTTATGTCCCCCGGCGATCGGAGGTGAGGGGGAGGCCATCCGTTCGTTGCCCCCCCTCGCGATTGCCGCCGGCCAATCAGATCATTTCCTTTGCTGCTGTATGCTAAACAGCAGCAAAGGAAATGATGTCATCTCTCCTCGGCTCTGTATTTTCCGTTCCAGCGCCGAGGGGAGAAGACGGGTATGTGAGTGAAAACACACACACACACAGTAGAACATGCCAGGCACACAAAACACCCCGATCCCCCCCCGACCCCCCCCAATCACCCCCCCCTGTCACAAACTGACACCAGCATTTTATTTATTTTATTTTTTTTCTGATTACTGTATGGTGTCAGTTTGTGACAGTTACAGTGTTAGGACAGGTACTGTTAGCCCCCTTTAGGTCTAGGGTACCCCCCTAACCCCCCTAATAAAGTTTTAACCCCTTGATCACCCCCCCGTCACCAGTGTCACTAAGCGATCATTTTTCTGATCACTGTATTAGTGTCGCTGGTGACGCTAGTTAGGGAGGTAAATATTTAGGTTCGCCGTCAGCGTTTTATAGCGTCAGGGACCCCCATATACTACCCAATAAATGTTTTAACCCCTTGATTGCCCCCTAGTTAACCCTTTCACCACTGATCACCGTATAACCGTTACGGGTGACGCTGATTAGTTCGTTTATTTTTTATAGTGTCAGGGCACCCGCCGTTTATTACCGAATAAAGGTTTAGCCCCCTGATCGCCTGGCGGTGATATGCGTCGCCCCAGGCAGCGTCAGATTAGCGCCAGTAGCGCTAACACCCACGCACGCAGCATACGCCTCCCTTAGTGGTATAGTATCTGTACGGATCAATATCTGATCCAATCAGATCTATACTAGCATCCCCAGCAGTTTAGGGTTCCCAAAAACGCAGTGTTAGCGGGATCAGCCCAGATACCTGCTAGTACCTGCGTTTTGCCCCTCCGCCCAGCCCACCCAAGTGCAGTATCGATCGATCACTGTCACTTACAAGGCACTAAACGCATAACTGCAGCGTTCGCAGAGTCAGGCCTGATCCCTGCGATCGCTAACAGTTTTTTTGGTAGCATTTTGGTGAACTGGCAAGCACCAGCCCCAGGCAGCGTCAGGTTAGCGCCAGTACCGCTAACACCCACGCACGCACCGTACACCTCCCTTAGTGGTATAGTATCTGAACGGATCAATATCTGATCCGATCAGATCTATACTAGCGTCCCCAGCAGTTTAGGGTTCCCAAAAACGCAGTGTTACTGGGATCAGCCCAGATACTTGCTAGCACCTGCGTTTTGCCCCTCCGCCCGGCCCAGCCCAGCCCACCCAAGTGCAGTATCGATCGATCACTGTCACTTACAAAACACTAAACGCATAACTGCAGCGTTCGCAGAGTCAGGCCTGATCCCTGCGATCGCTAACAGTTTTTTTTGTAGCGTTTTGGTGAACTGGCAAGCACCAGTGGCCTAGTACACCCCGGTCGTAGTCAAACCAGCACTGCAGTAACACTTGGTGATGTGGCGAGCCCCATAAGTGCAGTTCAAGCTGGTGAGGTGGCAAGCACAAGTAGTGTCCCGCTGCCACCAAAAAGACAAACACAGGCCGTCGTGCCCATAATGCCCTTCCTGCTGCATTCGCCAATCCTAATTGGGAACCCACCACTTCTGCAGCACCCGTACTTCCCCCATTCACATCCCCAACCAAGTGCAGTCGGCTGCATGAGAGGCATTTTCTTTATGTCCTCCCGAGTACCCCTACCCAACGAACCCCCCAAAAAAGATGTTGTGTCTGCAGCAAGCGCGGATATAGGCGTAACACCCGCTATTATTGTCCCTCCTGTCCTGACAATCCTGGTTTTTGCATTGGTGAATGTTTTGAACGCTACCATTCACTAGTTGAGTATTAGCGTAGGGTACAGCATTGCACAGACTAGGCACACTTTCACAGGGTCTCCCAAGATGCCATCGCATTTTGAGAGACCCAAACCTGGAACCGGTTGTAGTTATAAAAGTTAGTTACAAAAAAAGTGTAAAAAAAAAAATATATATAAAAAAAAAATAAAAAATAGTTGTTGTTTTATTGTTCTCTCTCTCTATTCTCTCTCTCTATTGTTCTGCTCTTTTTTACTGTATTCTATTCTGCAATGTTTTATTGTTATTATGTTTTATCATGTTTGCTTTTCAGGTATGCAATTTTTTATACTTTACCGTTTACTGTGCTTTATTGTTAACCATTTTTTTGTCTTCAGGTACGCCATTCACGACTTTGAGTGGTTATACCAGAATGATGCCTGCAGGTTTAGGTATCATCTTGGTATCATTCTTTTCAGCCAGCGGTCGGCTTTCATGTAAAAGCAATCCTAGCAGCTAATTAGCCTCTAGACTGCTTTTACAAGCCGTGGGAGGGAATGCCCCCCCCCCCACCGTCTTCGTTGTGGGAAAGAGACACATTTTTTTTTTTTTTTTTGCACAAAATTGTCACTAAATGATATATTGCTCAAACATGCCATGGCGATATGTGAAATTACACCCCAAAATACATTCTGCTGCTTCTCCTGAGTACGGGGATACCACATGTGTGAGACTTTTTGGGAGCCTAGCCGCGCACGGGACCCCGAAAACCAAGCACCGTCTTCAGGCTTTCTAAGGGCGTGAATTTTTGATTTCACTCTTCACTGCCTATCACAGTTTCGGAGGCCATGGAATGCCCAGGTGGCACAAAACCCCCCCAAATGACCCCATTGTGGAAAGTAGACACCCAAAGCTATTTGCTGAGAGGTATAGTGAGTATTTTGCAGACCTCACTTTTTGTTTTGAAAATTGAAAAAAGAAAAAAAAAATGTTTTTTCTTGTCTTTCTTCATTTTCAAAAACAAATGAGAGCTGCAAAATACTCACCATGCCTCTCAGCAAATAGCTTGGGGTGTCTACTTTCCAAAATAGGGTCATTTGGGGGGGGTTTGTGCCACCTGGGCATTCCATGGCCTCCGAAACTGTGATAGGCAGTGAAGATTGAAATCATAAATTTACACCCTTAGAAATCCTGAAGGCGGTGATTGGTTTTCGGGGCCCCGTACGCAGCTAGGCTCCCAAAAAGTCCCACACATGTGGTATCCCCATACTCAGGAGAAGCAGCAGAATGTATTTTGGGGTGCAATTCCACATAGGCCCATGGCCTGTGTGAGCAATATATCATTTAGTGACAACTTTTTGTAAATATATATATTTTTTTTGTCATTATTCAATCACTTGGGACAAAAAAAAAAATATTCAATGGGTTCAACATGCCTCTCAGCAATTTCCTTGGGGTGTCTACTTTCCAAAATTGGGTCATTTGGGGGGGGTTTGTACTGCCCTGCCATTTTAGCACCTCAAGAAATGACATAGGCAGTCATAAACTAAAAGCTGTGTAAATTACAGAAAATGTACCCTAGTTGGTAGACGTTATAACTTTTGCGCAAACAAATAAATATACACTTATTGACATTTTTTTTACCAAAGACATGTGGCCGAATACATTTTGGCCTAAATGTATGACTAAAATTGAGTTTATTGGATTTTTTTTAATAACAAAAAGTAGAAAATATCATTTTTTTTCAAAATTTTTGGTCTTTTTCCATTTATAGCGCAAAAAATAAAAACCGCAGAGGTGATCAAATACCATCAAAAGAAAGCTCTATTTGTGGGAAGAAAAGGACGCAAATTTCGTTTGGGTACAGCATTGCATGACCGCGCAATTGGCAGTTAAAGCGATGCAGTGCCAAATTGGAAAAAGACCTCTGGTCCTTAGGCAGCATAATGGTCCGGGGCTCAAGTGGTTAAAATGAAAAACCACTCACATGGGTATAGGTAAAAACAGCGCTGTAGAACAATGTAGGCAGCAGTGGGGACCATCCCGATGCATTTCATCTCTAAAAGGACAACATCTGGGTGTCCAACCACTGCTGCTGATCCCATATTTATATAAAAATGACCCCCATCATGAGAGCCAAAACCACAAGCCATTGCGATGCGTGTAGGATGTACTTCCGGTTTCGCCCAAGATGGCGATCCTGCGTGCGTTCCACAATGCTACGCTGGACAATAGGGAAGTGCGTTCCACAGTGTATGTCCACCCTGTAGGAGGAACACTGAGAAGGAAGCGGTGTGGCCTAAACGGGTATGACCCATACCAACCAATGGGCGGACATCAAGACATCTTTCCAGAGTGTGCGCTTCCCCGACATGTAAGGTCATGCCTGTATTAGCCAATGGACAGAGGCGATGTCAAGTTGTCCATCCAGGGCATGCGCACCACTGACACACAAGGTCACGCCCAATTGGAGGAGAGACGCACGTGTCATGTTGACACCTAACGTGCGTCTTACGTCACGGCCAGAGTGCAACTGCACGTAGCTGGACTAATACGACAGAGAAGGAAAAAAAACAAAAAACAAGTGTCCCCCTACCTTAAACGTAATAAGGTCATGGATGTGGACATGTGACCAACCATGTATGTGACTACACCAGTAAAATCCCTATAAAGCGGAAGGGAGAAAAAGATATTCAACCTCCACTTAATTAGGGAAACATCGCAGTGAAACAAAAATTATATAAATAGTGATAGCATCTATTTAAACTAAGACATAGTATAATATATTAGATGTTTATATAATATATTAAATGTTCTCTAAAGGACATATGTATATAACGTGGGAAAGGTATAAAAAACAAATTCTTTGACAGACATGAGAACAATGTAAGTGAAAGGTGAGCCGCTTGTGGAATGGACTCTCATGTGGGGCCACCTGTACACAGATAATCACATACTAATAATCATATTAAGCACAAGTAAAGAGAGAGATTGGCAAAATAAAGGGTCAAAATGTAGAATGTAAATCAAATCAAGCCTGACTAATAAAAGGCATTAATGTCCCACTCTATATTCATGCTAAAGGGCGAGTAGGAGCGTAGTTCGTAGATCCAAAAGGTCTCGAGTTGCGAGACCCCTCTGGTTTTGGCCCCTCCTCTCCATGGGGCTATGTATCTATCAATAATTAGTTATGAGGTGCCTTTTAGGCTACGATTGTGGTGTAGTCTATAATGTCTGGGCACAGGATTTTTTGTATCCCCACTTTTATTTAGGGAAATGTGTTCCGCCACTCTGATGGAAAAAGTGCGGATGGTGCGACCCACATATTGCTTCCCGCAGGGGCAGGTGATTAAATATACAATATAGTGGGTCCAACACGTGCAAAAATGTTTGATAGAATACTGTTTGTTGGTAACAGAAGACCTAAAGGTGACCACTTTCTGGCCTACCCCCATATTACGCTGACACACCATGCATTTCCTGCATGGGAAAAAGCCAGTTAGTTCCTGAAAAAATGTCATACGTGTGGGAGGATTGATGATATTGGGGGCTATTCTACTTTGAAGTGTAGGTGCCCCCCTGAAGATCATCCTGGCCTATTCAGGCAAAAAAGGCCCAAGGATCTGATCACTCTTAAGAATGTCCCAATGCTTTGTGAAGATTGCTTGATCTGGCGATATTGGGTGGAAAAAGTAGTCAACATAGCCCATCTAAAATTATTGTCAGTATCTGGCTTGGGTTTAGTAGTGAGTAAAGAAGCCCTGTCTACCTCCAAAGTACGAGAGATCTCAAAGTCGATTTCAGAATGGCCATATCCCTTATCCCCTTATCCCTTAGTCCATCTTAAGTGCTTCGGCCTGTGCCTTGAAGGTATTTACATTGCTGCAATTCCTCCTCAGTCGTAAAAATTGACTACGCGGGACAGAGCGGATCCAAGAAGGGTGATGGCAACTATCTATAGGGATATAGCCATTTCTGTCAGTCTACTTGAAGAAGGTTTTAAAATGAAAACGATCATTAACTACCAGGTTCTCCAGATCTAAAAAAGTGATTTTATTTGTACTGGAAGTATAGGTCAAAGAGATGCCCCTGTCATTCTCATTGAGAAGGTCAAAAAAGGCCTGTAAGGAATCCGCGGAGCCATTCCAGAGGAGGAGGATGTCGTCTATGTATGGTGCCCATAGGAGCAAGGACGGGTTCTCAAGGGCATAGACGACATCCTCCTGCCACTTGGCCATTAATAAATTGGCAACGCTTGGGGTGAATTTAGCCCCCATAGCCACTCCTCTAAGTTGAAGATAGAATTGTTAGTTGAACCAAAAATAACTGTGTGTAGTTGCGAATTGTAGTAATTCCATAATGAACTCGCATTGGAAGGAGGCCAGAGATGGATCCTTATCAAGAAAATATTTCACCGCTTCAAAACCCCTATCATGGGGTATCGAGTTGTACAGGGAGGCCACATCAGCTGTAGCCATGATGTAACCCCCCTGCACCTCAAGGCCCTCCAGAAGTCGGATTGTAGATCCGGTGTCTTTTAAATATGACGGCGTATGTCTGACTAACGGCTGTAAAAAATTATCAATGTAGCGACCTATGCGAGAGGTAACTGAGTTGATGCTGCTCATGATAGGTCTCCCAGGTGGGTGAGAGGAATCCTTATGGATTTTGGGTAGATAATAAATTGTTGGTATTCTCGGAGCCAAAGGAACTAAAAAATCTCTCTTGTCTCTCTTGTTCAAAATACCACCATCAAAGCCTCTAGTAACAGTTTTCAATAAATCCCTCTTATATCCATGTGTAGGATTGTTAGAAAGTACTTTGTATGTATTCGGTTCATTGAGGATTCTATACATTTCAGATTCATAATCCGATTGATCTAAAACAACGATACCGCCCCCCCTTGTCAGCAGGACGTATTAACAAGTTTTTCTGTTGACATAATGATTTTAAACCGATGCTGGACATTGGTTGGTGGCGAGTCCGTCTGACTGGTAAGTTAGCTAGGTCCTTGAGTACAAGGTCCTTAAAGATGTGGATAGCCGGGGCTACAGGGACGGGTGGATTGAACACGGAAGGGTTAGCTAATCCTGAATGTACCGTGCCTGAAGTTGCAGCGATATCCGTACTCCTACAAGGATTGGAGATAAGATAAAGCTGTACATTTAATTTGCGGATGTACTTATGTACATCTATGAAACTACAAATTTGTCCAATTGTTTAGGTGGCGCGAATTGGAGGCCCTTGTCCAAAACGGACAATTCCTCCTTAGTAAAGGTTTTCAAACTCAAATTAAAAACACCTTGTCCCATTTGTTTCGTTTTCTTTTTCCTGTTCTGTACTCTCCACCCCCCTCTTGTACCTCTCTTAGGTTTGGACTGTTTCTGCGCATGGACAAATCCACATGAAAATCCTGATCCTGTGTAATTTGGTTATATCCATAGGATGGCTGCTCATGAAAATATCTCTGGTCAAATGAGCTGTCACACCCATTCGTAAGTGGAGAAAACCTATTGTAGGTAGTCACAGGAGGTTCTCCATATTGAAGTGAATTTGGATAATAAGCATTGGGGTACTCTCTGTGGTGAGTGGGGGGGATTTCTCTGTAGTAACTGTGATGGTCACGGGGGTAGTCAGGGTCATGATGATAGGAATCATAACGATTACGGCTCCCCTGGCCTCTACCACCTCTTTTACCCCTATTATGGCCTCTACCTCTAGTGGGGGCAGTTGGTGTGTGGGGGCTATAATGACGTACACTGGGTTGTAGAGATCTGTTATCACCCCATGCTTCCCTGCCACTCGTATGGCTAGAGGGTAAGGCCCTATCATCAGCAGTGCTGGATGTATGTGGCCCCAAAGTTTGGGGGGTTGGAGGGACACCCAGGCTAGCAGTTGCAGTTGGATCAAGGGTGAATAACTTTTGCCAGCCAAACACCGTTCCATTTTTATAGTCACCCACATCCCTAGAATATTTCTTTTGCTTCTTACGTTTTTGATCTCTATCCTCTTTCTCCAAAAAGCCCTGGAGATTGGAGGAGAGCGAGTTATATTCAGGGGAGGATTTAAAAGTCAAGAGTTTATCTCTAAGCTCTTTAATCTCCCTATCCAGGGATGTGAGTCTGTTGGTTTTCTTGGTAATAAGTACCCTTAAAAACGCAATGCTAGCTTCATTGAAGTATTTGAATCAGGAGTCAATGTCCAACTCCCCTTGTTGGGGTTGTATGTCTCAACGTAAACTTCTAGGGACCATGCGGTCAACAATATATTGTTCTAAAAATGCTATGTCCCACTGCAGATGTAGCTCAGAGGTCATAACATTTTTGAGCCTTAAAAACAGGCCACCTATCTCCGTATTATTACCTGTGGAGATAAAAACACCTTCCGTGTTGACAGTGCGGGATGCTCTATATTCAAAACATCCATGGTGATTGGAATGAATGTGTGAGCCGCAGCAAAAATAAATTCAAAGAAATAAATAGAAAATAAACCAAAAATTTCTGCGCTGCTCCCAGTATTTTAACAGCTAACACACCACATTGAAAAAAATGGTAAATAGAACTAAGATAACAAAGTGTAGCGCTAGAGATAGGAGTGCTCGGATACAATTCAAACAAATATCAAAAATAACAGTAAAATGACAACATGTATAAAATATAAATCAATAAATCATGGTATGCCCAGTTATGCACAACGTGTATATAGTGGAAATGATAATATACACACTCAATAAAATACCGTAAGTCCATAAATAAAGGTAGATATAAATCTGTTCCCAGTCAAGTGCAATGAAGTCTTTGCAAATAGTGAATATATACACTCGTGAAAAAGACCACCACCGGATGAAGGGAAGGCTTACCAGATCGTTTGAACACACTAGGGCATACGCTCTGTGTGTTAAACAGACTTGTTATATAATGGATGGACCATAGGTAGATGCCGTCAAACAGGTAAATGCGGGTAGCAGCCGAGTAGAATCATGGGGGAAATGGCACCACAGGCAAACCAACAGCTCAAAAATCCATAGACATGTGGAGAGTATTGGAAAGGAAACGAAAAAGGGCCATAGCGTAATTCCATAAAACAGAGGTATATTTATGACTATTAGTGTGTGATTATCTGTGTACAGGTGGCCCCACATGAGAGTCCATTCCACAAGCGGCTCACCTGTTCACTTGCACTGTTCTCATGTCTATCAAAGAATTAGATTTTTATACCTTTCCCACGTTATATACATATGTCCTTTAGAGAACATTTAATATATTATATAAACATCTAATATATTATACTATTTCTTAGTTTAAATAGATGCTATCGCTATTTATAAATTTTTTTTTCACTGCGATGTTTCCCTAATTAAGTGGAGGTTGAATATCTTTGTCTCCCTTCCGCTTTATAGGGATTTCACTGGTGTAGTCACATACATGGTTGGTCACATGTCCACGTCCATGACCTTATTACGTTTAATGTAGAGGGACACTTGTTTTTTGTTTTTTTTCCTTCTCTGTCGTATTAGTCCAGCTACGTGCAGTTGCACTCTGGCCGTGACGTAAGACGCACGTTAGGTGTGAACATGACACGTGGGTCTCTCCTCCCATTGGGCACGACCTTGTGTGTCGGTGGTGCGCATGCCCTGGACGGACGACTTGACGTCGCCTCTGTCCATTGGCTAGTACATGCATGACCTTACATGTCTGGAAAGACTTCTTGACGTCGTTTCCGCCCATTGGTTGGTATGGGTCATACCCGTTTAGGCCACACCGCTTCCTTCTCAGTGTTCCTCCTACAGGGCGGACATACACTGTGGAACACACTTCCCTATTGTCCAGCGTAGCATTGTGGAACGCACGCGGGATCGCCATCTTGGGCGAAACCGGAAGTACATCCTACACGCATTGCAATGGCTTGTGGTTTTGGCTCTCATGATGGGGGTCATTTTTATATAAATATGGGATCAGCAGCAGTGGTTGGACACCCCAGATGATGTCCTTTTAGAGACGAAATGCAACGGGACGGTCCCCACTGCTGCCTACATTGTTCTACAGTGCTGTTTTTACCTATACCCATGTGAATGGTTTTTCATTTTAATAAATATACCTCTGTTTTATGGAATTACGCTATGGCCCTTTTTAATTTCCTTTCCAATACTCTCCACATGTCTATGGATTTTTGAGCTGTTGGTTTGCCTGTGGTGCCATTTCCCCCATAATTCTACTCGGCTGCTACCCGCATTTACCTGTTTGACGGCATCTACCCATGGTCCATCCATTATATAACAAGCCTGTTTGACATACAGAGCGTATGCCCTAGTGTGTTCAAACGATCTGGTAAGCCTTCCCTTCATCTGGTGGTGGTCTTTTTCACAAGTGTATATATTCACTATTTGCAAAGACTTCATTGCACTTGACTGGGAACAGATTTATATCTACCTTTATTTATGGACTTATTTTATTGAGTGTGTATACTATTATTTCCACTATATACACGTTGTGCATAACTATGCACACCATGATTTATATTTTATACATGTTGTCATTTTACTGTTATTTTTGATATTTGTTTGAATTGTATCAGAGCACTTCTATCTCTAGCGCTACACTTTGTTATCTGTTTGCAACATATGTCTGAAGCGTATCAAGCGTGGCCAAAACAGCAGCCACTTGGGCACCGCATGCTTGACCAGACATATGATGACCTCCGATGCAGTCTGTTGGCAACAGCACTTAAAAGACCTACATCAAAGAACAAGGTGGACCTCTCCTTGCTCCTCATCAGCTGGGATCTTCAACTCCACTATACCTCCAGTCCTCTTAGAAACCTGCACTGAGAGGAATGAAGGTATAGAAATAGGTGTCCCAAGTACTTGCAGCCAATCTGCTAGCGGTACACCAACATTGGATTTTATCAGGCAAATTTCCCTACCCCAATTGCTAAACCGTCAAAAGAAATTAAGTCCCAGCCATCCACATGCTCTGAATGCTAGCTTGGCCAAATTGCTAGCACTGCAACAGCTGCCTTTTCAGCTGGTAGACTCTGCCCCCTTTTGTGAACTTGTGGAATGCGCTGTACCTCAGTGGCAGATTCCCAAATGCCATTTCTTTTCACGGAAGGCCATTCCGGCTCTCTACAAGCATGTGGAAGGAAATGTCTTGGCCTCGTTGGACAGGGCGGTCAGCAGTAAGGTGTATATTACCGCTGAATCATGGTCCAGCAGGCATGGACAGGGACTTTACCTGTCTTTCACGGCGCACTGGGTAACTCTGCTGGCAGCTGGGAAGGATGCAGGACATAGTTCAGTATTGTTGGAGCTTGTTCCACCACCAGGCCTCCAAAATGCTAGAAGTGGTGATTCTGCCACAGCTCTCTCCTCCACCCCCTCCTCTTCTTCTATGGCCTCTTCCTCTGCAGATTTGTCCTCTGAACCAGCGGTGCTCCATAGGCATTCAAGGGGCTATGCAAGCACTCAGGCAAAAAAGATGCCATGCGGTGCTTGAGTTGGTCTACTTAGGGGACAGAAGCCACACTGGGACAGAGATTCTGTCAGCTCTGCAGGGGAAGGCTCCGAGGTGGTTGACGCCATACCAACTTCAGACAGGAATGGTTGTATGCGACAATGGCACCATCCTCCTCTCCGCCCCCCGACAGGGACACTTGACCCATGTTCCCTGTTTGGCTCACGTCCTGAATTTGGTGGTGCAGCAGTTCTTGAGCAGGTACCTGGGCTTACAGGATCTCCTGAGGCAGGCCAGAAAAATCTGTGGTCATTTCCGCCGATCATATAATGCCAGTGCTCGGCTGGCTGACATTCAAAGAGAAAGCAACCTGCCCAAGAACCGCCCCATTTGTGACTTGCCCACCAGGTGGAACTCAACGTTGGCAATGCTGCAGAAGCTGCACACGCAGCAGAGGGCCATCAATGAGTACCTGTGTGAGTATGGCACCAGGACAGGGTCAGGGGTGCTTGGCTTTTTTTCGCCACGCCAGTGCCTACTGAACAAGGATGCATGCACTGTCCTGTCACCATTTGAGGAGGCCACGAGGATGATGAGCAGTGACAGTGCATGCATCAGTGATACTGTCCCACTTGTCTTCCTGTTGGAGCACATGCTTCGTGGAATAATGGACAGGACACTTGAGGCAGAAGAGCGGGAGGAAGTGGAGGACTTTTTACCTCTCAAGGCCCCCTTTATACAGATGCTAGTATTTCTGCAGGCCCGCTGATCACACAGGAAGAAGAAGAGGAGGAGGAGGATAGTGTCAGCATGGAGGTGGAGGATAACACTCAGCATCAGCAGTAGTCTTCAAGGGGTTTGCAATCCCCAGAAACCCATGAAGTTGTACGTGGCTGGGAGGAGGTGGTTGAGGATCATGTGATGTGATCATGTGATCCTTAGTGACCCAGAGGACTCAGGATCGAATGCCTCTGAAAACCTACATGGCCTCCCTGATCCTGCAAAGCCTGCGAAAGGACCCTAGGATTCGTGGTATCAAGGAGAGGGATCATTACTGGCTGGCAACCCTTCTTGATCCACGTAAGGGTAAGGTTGCAGAACTTATCAAGCCTTCGTAGAGGTAGCAGAGGATGAAACATCTTCAGGAGGCCTTGCAGAAAGGTTTGTGCAATGTGTTTCCAGAGCCTGGGAGGTTACAATTTCCTGGTGCTGGACAACGTGTTGCTGAGGCTTCGTTCAGTCACAGAAAGTGCGGTGGAGAAGGTGGCTGGCTGACCGATGCCTTCAGGCAATTCTTCAGTCCTCAGCACCCAGGTCTGATCACTTCCAGCAACCATCGCCAGCATCTGAATTACATGGTGCAGGAATATCTAGGGGCAAGATCAGACTTGAAGACCTTTCCACCAGAACATCCACTGGGTTACTGGGTCTTGAGGATGGACCACTGGCCAGAGCTTGCTCAATATGCAATTGAGCTACTGGCCTGTCCTGCATCCAGCGTTCTTTCTGAACACACATTCAATGCTGCTGGAGGCTTTGTAACCGATCACAGAGTGCGCCTGTCTGCAGACTCTGTTGATTGGCTCACATTCATAAAAAAGAATCAGTCTTGGATCACCAGCTACCAAGCACCTGATGCTGATGTAACCAAATGATTTTTCTTTGGATGTGGGATCCCTTGAAGACTGCATATGCTGAGTGACTATCCTATTCCTCCTCAATTTTCATTTTGATGGCTTCTAAGAATATTTTCGGTTCAGGGCACCACCACCACTACCTAAGGCCCATTTTTTCTGCCCCTGTTTAACAGGGGCGCGTAATTACAATTTTTGATCAAATATTTAACAACAGGGCTCGTTCCTGCGCTCAACAAGAGTATCTGTGAGGGGTTGCAGTGTTGTGGCACCACCACCACTGCCTAACGCCCAATTTTTCTGCCCCTGTTTAACAGGGGCACGTAAATTACAATTTTTATTCTAATATTTCACAGCAGGCCCTGTTCCTGCGCTCAACAAAAGTATCTGTGAGTCTTTACAGTGTTGTGCCACCACTACCACCACTGCCTAAGGCCCAATTTTTCTGCCCATGTTTAACAGGAGCTCGTAATTACAATTTGTGATCTAATATTTCACAGCAGGGCCTGTTCCTGTGCTCAACAAAAGCATGTGTGAGGCTTTACAGTCTTGTGCCACCACCACCAACATCACCACCACCGCCTAAGGCCCAAGTTTTCTGACCCTGTTTAACAGGGGCATGTAATTACAATTCTTGATATAATATTTCACAGCAGGACCCATTCCAGCACCCACCAAGAGTAACTGTGAGGGCTTACAGTGTTCTGGTACCACCAACACCTAAGGCCCAATTTTCTGCAGAGTGTATAGGGCAGGATGTATAGTATATACCGGCGGTCCCCTATTTTCAAACATCCAACTTACAAACGACTCCTACTTAGAAATGGAGGGAGACAACAGGAAGTGAGAGGAAATCTACCCCTAGGAAGGGAAATTCTCTCCTGTAAGAGTTAATATGGGAAAAAGTTTATGTGTAGGGTTGGGGTACCAGCCCATGAAGATATGCAACTACGTTTCAAAAAATATATGGAACTGGATGGGACTTTCATTGTGCCTCTGAGAAGTATAAATGGATGAAAAACAATTTACGAAAATATACACAATTTTATTTAATATAAAAACAGTTGAAAATACATTACACTTTTGAACAATTAAGTTAGAATTTGGGCTGTGCCTACGCGTTTCGCAGACAGTGCCGCTTCGTCAGGGCCTTGAAGTTAGCACAGTATGACGTTGTGTGAATTCTACAGATAAAACAAACAAAGCAAATTATGGTGGAAAATAAATATTTGGTCACCTACAAACAAGCAAGATTTCTGGCTCTCACAGACCTGTATCTTCTTCTTTAAGAGGCTCCTCTGTCCTCCACTCATTATCTGTATTAATGGCACCTGTTTGAACTTGTTATCAGTATAAAAGACATCTGTCCACAACCTCAAACAGTCACACTCCAAACTCCACTATGGTGAAGACCAAAGAGCTGTCGAAGGACACCAGAAACAAAATTGTAGACCTGCACCAGGCCGGAAAGACTGAATCTGCAATAGGCAAGCAGCTTGGTGTGAAGAAATCACAGTCACAAAAATCACAAAAAAAAACTGTGGGAGCAATAATTAGAAAATGGAAGACATACAAGACCACTGATAATCTCCCTCGATCTGGGGCTCCACGCAAGATCTCACCCTGTGGGGTCAAAATGATCACAAGAACGGTGAGCAAAAATCCCAGAACCACACAGGGGGGACCTAGTGAAAGACCTGCAGAGAGCTGGGACCAATGTAACAAAGGCTACCATCAGTAACACACTACGCCGCTAGGGACTCAGATTCTGCAGTGCCAGATGTGTCCCCCTGCTTAAGCCAGTACATGTCCAGGCCCATCTGAGGTTTGCTAGAGAGCATTTGGATGATCCAGAAGAGGATTGGGAGAATGTCATATGGTCAGATGAAACCAAAGTAGAACTGTTTGGTAGAAACACAACTCGTCATGTTTGGAGGAGAGAGAATGCTGAGTTGCAACCAACAAACACCATACCTACTGTGAAGCATGGGGGTGGCAACATCATGCTTTGCGGTTGTTTCTCTGCATAGGGAAAAGGATGACTGATCAGTGTACATGAAAGAATGAATGGGGCCATGTATCGTGAGATTTTGAGTGCAAACTTCCTCCCATCAGCAAGGGCATTGAGGATGAAACGTGGCTGGGTCTTTCAGCATGACAATGATCCCAAACACACTGCCCGGGCAATGAAGGAGTGGCTTCATAAGAAGCATTTCAAGGTCCTGGAGTGGCCTAGCCAGTCTCCAGATCTCAACACCGTAGAAAACCTTTGGAGGGAGTTGAAAGTCCGTGTTGCCCAGCGACAACCCCAAAACATCACTACTCTAGAGGAGATCTTTATGGAGGAATGGGCCAACATACAAGCAACAGTGTGTGACAACCTTGTGAAGACTTACAGAAAATGTTTGACCTTTGTCATTGCCAACAAAGGATATATAACAAAGTATTGAGATGAAGAAACTTTTGATATTAACAAAATATTTATTTTCCACCATAATTTGCAAATGGATTCTTTCAAAAATCAGACAATGTGATTGTCTGGATTTGTTTCCACATTTTGTCTCTCATAGTTGAGGTATACCTATGATGACAATTATAGGCCTCTCTCATCTTTTTAAGTGGGAGAACTTGCACAATTGGTGGCTGACTAAATACTTTTTATCCCCACTGTATACAGGTATTCATAAATATATATTTTTACATGGGTATGTCATCATAAATGTTTAACAATACAACTTGAATATTTGTCAGACATTGAACAGATAAATATAGCTGCATTTTCAAACCATTGGGGATATGTAGCGATGCTTGTCACACGTGAGTTTTAAGAAGCAAAAAGAGTACATTTCATGTTGTTAAATGTCTAGACATGTGACACTGTAGTGTGGAATTGTATAAAATTGTATATATATGTAGATAGTGGTGCTTTATAAAAACATGTCTCCCACTCACCCGGAAACTGTAATCAGAGGACCCCGGCTCGGCGGGGCACTGTTAGGCCTGGGTGCTCATGGGAATACTTCACCTCACCACTCCTAAACCGGGAGGAAAGGGTAGGCCCCTATGCATGCAGATGAAAAGTTATCGTAAGCCAAAGGATTAAAGTGATGGCCTCCAAAAGTGGAGGTATCCAAAGTGACTAAAACACTGAAGAAAAAAGGGAAACGGAATAAGTGTGTGGGGAGTAACAGGAGAAAGGAGAGAGAAAGAGGGGAAAAAGAAAAGAAAAGAAATGGGTGAAACAAAGACAATGATAAAGTAGGGAAGAGAGAAAGGGGGGAGGGGGGAGGAGAAGGGGAAAGCGGGGGGAAGGGGGGAGGAAAGGAAAATGAGGGAAGAGAGAAAATGGGAGACAGGGGAAGGAAGAATGGAAGGGGATGGGGAAATGAAACGTGGAGTGGCAAAGGGAGGGGGAAGGAGAATGAGGGAAAGAAGGAGGGGGGAGGAGGGGGAAGGAGGGAAAAAGGGAAAGAATGGAGGGGGGCAAAAGGGGGTGGGTGAAAAGGGAGGAAAAAGAGAAAAGGAAAGGGAAAAAGGGGGGGGAGAGGGAAAGGAAAATGGGGAAAGGGAACAGAGGGGAGAAGGGGGGGGAGAGGGAAGGGGAGAAAGGGAGAAAGAAACAGTAAGTGGATGGGAGGGAAAGAAAGAGAAAGGGGGAGGTGGTGGAAGATTGAGAAAGCAGTGACACATAATGAAAAAAACTATACAAACCCTTAAAAATAGAAGTGTTATTGAGGGTGCTGTCCTGAATAAAGAACAGAGAACCCAATGATTGCTTACCAAATGGTTACATAGGGATATAAGCTGGATTATATGGGGAATTTATATGATCCTAGGAGTGAAGAGATTCACTGTAATTGAAAAGTCGTTTTCACTCAGATAAGAGGCAGATGTTAAGCTCTAAGTCTTGGAGAGACGATCAGGGAAGAGACATTCCAGGATGGGAAGAAAGATTGAGTTCCCAGCTTGCTGAAGATTTAATTTAAAGAAACAAGAAAATACCGCGCTGCCATAAAAAAAACCCCAAAAGCAGCAGTTCAAATTGTGAGCTATACACAAAAAACAACAATAAAAAAGAAAAAAACTGCGCTATAACATTAATAAGTATATGAGTGCATAAAAATCAATTAATGCATAACAAAGTTCATAAGGTAGGAGATCCAAGAAATCTTCCATAAAATTAAGGAAAGTCCCAAGGAATATTCTCTCAATGATTTACAGTGAAAACTTGTTCAGAAAGCTTAGGGTTAAACACCACTCATAGTGATCCACCACCACGTGAAATTCATGCTTACCAGAAAGCAAGCTAATTAAGCTTGTATGTGAACCGAGATCCAAAATGACCAACCAATGATGCAGCTTCTCTGTGTTCAGCGTCGCTAGGGAAGTGCGATGGATAATGGCTCATGAACCAACCCAAACTCAGAATCATGAGGACAAAAGAGAGGTGGCCATAGTGTAAATCCAATACACAGAGGTTTATTATAAAAAGTATAACACTTACAAAAAAGGAGTAGTTAAAAGAGCAGTTCGTTGGCCGGCATAACAAGCACCCGTTTACATCAAGGTCGCAATGACGTCAGAGCGTCAACCTCCCGACGTACGTTTCGTCTATAACTGACGTCGTCTGGGGAACATCAGTCTGACACACTGCTACACCGATCTTGGTAAAGAGCCTCCGGTGGAGGCTCTTTACTACATGATCAGCCATGTCCAATCACGGCTGATCACGATGTCAATAGGAAGAGCCATTGACTGGCTTTTACTCACTCGTGTCTGACAGACGTGAGTAGAGGAGAGCCGATCAGAGACTTTCCTGACAGGGGGGGTTTGTGCTGATTGTTTATCAGCACAGCCCCCCCTCGGATGCCCACACTACACCACCAGGGAAGCCGCCAGGACCACCAGGGAGCAAGGCAACATGTGGATGGCCAGGTATGTACCCATGGCTATCCACATGTGCCCAATGTGCCCAATCTGTGTCAATCAGTGCCCACAAATGGGCACTGACTGGCACCATTTTAAATCAGTGATGCCCAGCAATGCCACCTATCAATGTGATCAGTGCCACCAATCAGTGTCAACAGTGCCACCCATCAGTGTCCATCTGTGCCACCTATCAGTGCCCATCCATGCCCACCAGTGCCCACCTATCAGTGCCTATCAGTGCCCATCCATGCCACCTATCAGTGCCACCCATAAGTACCCATCAGTGCCACCCATAAGTACCCATCAGTGCCACCCATAAGTGCCCATCAGTGCCGCCTATAAGTGCCCATCAGTGCCGCCTATGGGTGCCCATCAATGCCGCATACCAGTGCCACCTATCAGTGCCCATCAGTGCCACCTATGAGTGTCCATCAGTGCCGCCTATCAGTGCCCATCATTAGTGCCTGTCAGTGCCACCTCAACAGTCCCACCTCATTGGTGCCACCTCATCAGTGCCCGTCAGTGCAGCCATATCAGTGCCCATCAATGAAGAATAAAATGTGCTTATTTACAAACATTTTTAACAGAAACAGGGAAAAACTTGTTTTTTTCAAAATGTTCGGTCTTTTTTTATTTGTTGCGCATAAAATAAAAACCACAGAAGTGATCAAATACCACTAAAAGAAAGCTCTATTTGTGGGAACAAAATGATAAAAAATTTGTTTGGGTACAGTGTAGCATGACCGCGCAATTGTCATTCAAATTGCTACAGCGCTGAAAGCTGAAAATTGGCTTGGGCAGGAAGGTGCCTAAGTGCCTGGTATTGAAGTGGTTTATGTTGGGGATTTGCACACCCCGAATTCTAACTTAATCGTCCAAAAGTGTAATTTATTTTCAACTGTTTTTATATTAAATAAAATTGTGTATATTTTCATAAATTGTTTTTCATTCATTTACACTTCTCAGAGGTGCAATTAAAGTCCCATCCAGTTCCATATATTTTTTGAAACATAGTTGCATAATATGGGAAAAAGGTGTTTCCCCACTGATGCTTTATCACCAATCCTTGTTTCCCTAATTTAAAATTTTCAAAATCCAATTGTCATTGGGACAGAAAGTGAGGTGAAATCTTCTGAAGAGGGGCACAGACAGCAAAACAAATGTTACAGGGGTGATGATAACCCTTCCCTATGTTATCCAAAAAGCTTAAAAATAGATTTTTTGGCTGGAGCTACACTTACAAATTGTACCTGTCCCAAATTACAAACAGATTCAACATAAGAACAAACCTACAGTCCCTACCCTGTTTCCCCGAAAATAAGACCTAGCATGACTGTCGGTGATGGCTGCAATATAAGCCCTACCCCCCAAAATAAGCCCTAGTTAAAGTCCTTGTAGGTCTTGTTTTCAGGATAGGGCTTATTTTCGGGGAAACAGGGTAGGGCTTATTTTGGGGGTAGGGCTTATATTGCAGCCATCATTGACAATCACGCTAGGTCTTATTTCCGGGGAAACAGGGTATCTTGTTTGTAACCCGAGGACCAGCCTGTATACTGCTGCTGTTCAGAGTATACAGGGCCTGGGGGCCCCACGCCTTTATTTTTTAAATTTGGGTGTGGGGTTCACCTTAATATCAATACCAGACCCAAAGGGCCTGGTAATGGACTGGGGGGGGCAACATTACATTACAGCCGCAAGCAGTTTTAAATTACTTTTTTTCCTTTAGAAATGTCAAAATGTCATTTTGTGCAGGGACTGTTCTAAACACAGGAAAAATGCACCACTTTACAGGCATACTATAGACACCCTCCAGGCACAATATTTAAAGGAATATCACACTTTTATTGTTTCACTGTAAGCCTTATTAAAATCACTGCTCCCAAAAAAACGGTCCATTGATACATGTCCACTGGGGCAGGATCCAGGTCCCCAAACACTTTTTATGACAATAACTTGCATATTAGCCTTTAAAATGAGCACTTTTGATTTTTCACGTTCCAGTCCTATAGACTTTAACAGGGCTCGCGTGTTCGCACAAACTTTTGGTCTGTTTGCATGTTCTGCCGCAAACCGAACTGGGGGGGGGGGGGGGGGGTGTGTGTTCGGCTCATCCCTAATGTTAGGCAATGGGAATATTCACAAATTCGTAAATGTTATTATGAAATTTCCTTTTTTTGTATTTGTTTAAAATTTTCTGATCTTCTTTTCTGTTCATATAATAAATAAACTAAAATTAAACTATAAATAAAAAATTAAATAAAAGAAGAAGAGGAGTCTGATAGTATTTATTGCTAAGTTAAAGTGTCAGAAAAAATGAAATGGGGAATTAACACCCTACACCCTCCCCACCTCCCCACCCCCTTGTCCCCGCTGTACTTATCTCTGTGGGTCAGCACCCACACAGCCAGTGAAGCAGTCCAGGAATCCTTTCTGTAGGGCAATAAAGAGTGTTGACCAGCCAGAATCCTTCTGATCCATCTTGGAAGCCCTATCTGGTGAGCAGGTTCTTCTGTTCGAGCACATTGGGTGTGTGGTTTGAATCTATTGTCCAGTGGTTATTGGCTAATTGAAGTTACTTCACTGAAGATTTATGGACTTTTTAAAATGGTACTTTTTGTTTCCTAAAATAATTTAGCAGTTGCTTTCCATGTTTTTTATGTGGTCATATGTGTTATATTTAACACAATCACTGGCCCATTCATACAGTGGGTTCATTATCTAGCGTCCCCTGCCACTTTTTCCGTACAAATCCAGTAGACTGTCTACACTTTTTGGGGAACAGATATTTAGTTATTTATTATATATTTGGTGGGAGGTTTGTGTTTTAAAGGTGGACATGGTTCGTCCTCAGGCAGGGCAGCATCATGCATGGAGGAGTCAGCTAAACTATTTGAACACAGCATCAGCCACTTGTTTTTTTTTTTAGTGGGTAAGCAAGCATCGGTCATTGTGACTAATGTGGATATACACCTCTGGGTGATGTAATTGACAATTGATTTACACTGTGGTACTGTGGGGTTTTATTTTAATAAAGGACTTGTCACCAGTGTTTATGTGTTTTTTTTTTCAAATAAAGGATATTTTGTAAGGTGTCAATGTGTTTACTATCTAACTTTTTCTGTTGATGCGTACTGTGTTGATGCGTACTATGTACTCCTTACTCATTCATGTGGGTGGGGTGGAAGAGGGTTTCAAGATTATGATACATTCCCCCATTAAGAGTCCCACAACTACAGAGCCAGGTTTGTGGGGAAGAGGCCCTTGGCCTTGGGGGACAATGTGCTTTTCCAGGGGGCCCCTCAGTAAGGTATCCTCCCCATGTTTAGGGTACATGCCCATTGTCTGCTTTCCTGGCCAGCCAGGCTGCACGCTTAGATAAGGGTCTGATATGTTAGTTGTCGAGGGAACCACATGCCTTTTTTTTGTGTTTTTGCTTGGAGTACGCCTTAAAATCCATACTCATCAAGGATAAGTAACTGGTATGAACATTTAGGGGGAACCCAATGCGTGGTGCCACACTCATCTAGGATAAGGGTCTGGTATGGATGTGAAGAGGAATTCCAACTGCTTTGTTTATAAAAAGGACAAGGCAGCTGGGAAATGTCGTTTATCAAAAAGCTATTTAAATTGTATTTTTTTTCTTTGTAAATTTCCCTTTGTGTATATCCTACAGATGTACCACTCAATTTAAATGTTTACCCTTTTACTGCCACTGCCATAGATATTCCAGCAGTAACTGTGTACAGTGTGTGTAAATCTGAGGAACCAATTGTCAGCTATCAGATGGAAGTGATCTGGTGTCTGTACAGACACAGGATCACTTCCACACACCCCAGTAACTGATGGTCTCCCATATGCCCCTGCCATGTTTTATGGGAATCCATCAGCGGACACAGGACAGTCATGTCGGGTGCTTTCAGGGTAGAGGGGAGTAAGATTAGTGAACGTCCATTTGCTGATCTCCCCTTCCTGCTAATGACCCATAAGCAATGTGTAAAACATCACTTCTGGGTCCTGGTGTCACTTACTGTGATCTGCATTCTATTAGTTGCATTGGATGTCTCATAAAAGAGAACTTGTCTCCAAAATATTCATCACGTTTAGAAAAAAATGTTTGAGCCCCAACCCCTGCATACAAAAATGTAGAATGCAAATGCACACCACTGTGAAATCAATAATTCTAGGCCCATTATTTGTTTTACAATCCCTTGTCTATAAGCCTTGAAAATTTTCAAGATTCCCCTCCCATTGACTTAAACTGGGTTTACATTAATATAAAAAAATAATATTACAAATTTAAAATCAAAACAATTACATAGGTTCCTCATATGATTCATTCACAAAAAATAGCCTATGAGCACGAATAACACACCACCTATACACAATATAGTCAAAAACCCCAAAGGACCGGACTGATCACTTTTGAAAGTTATAGAGCTTGACGAGGTAGCGTGTGATAAAGTGCTCAATTCTGCTCTACATGTTGCACGTAAAGGAAACTCTTCTTCAGGAGCTATGGCAGATTCTATGAACAAGTGAGGTTTTTTCAATTAGATACATCACATTTTATATATTTATTCAACCTTATCATATGATATACTTATTGCTCCAGTGAATTTCAGCATGGCCACGTAATGTCTACAAACAATCAAAACGCCCCCTTGAAAAGGCCTGGATTAAGACGCAGCACATAAGGATTATGGAAGCGGACGTAACATATAACCATTTAAAGATTTTAAAGGGCGAATTATAGGGGACTTGTCCATAAAAGTATAATTATATTTATAAGCAAGTTCGTACTTATTTATTTATTTATTTCAGGTACTTATATAGCGCTGTCAATTTACGCAGCACTTTACATATACATTGTACATTCACATCAGTCCCTACCCTCAAGGAGCTTACAATCTAAGGTCCCTAACTCACATTCATACATACTAGGGACAATTTATACAGGATCCAATTAACCTACCAGCATGTCTTTGAAGTGTGGGAGGAAACCGGAGTACCCGGAGGAAACCCACGCAGGCACAGGGAGAACATGCAAACTCCAAGCAGGTAGTGCCATGGTTGGGATTCAAACCAGCGACCCTTCTTACTGCTAGGCGAGAGTGCTACCACTACACCACTGTGCCGCCCTTACATTCAATCATATGTAAGAAAAGGATGAGGCAGAAAGTAGTATTCTCAATGATGGTAAAGATTCACAGTGATTCAGAGGAGCTTAGGAAGGTAGTGCTTCAGGAACCATATAAATTTAATCTGTATATATATATGTTGGTATTAATATTTAATGCCAGGAAAAGTTATCATAGAAAGCTTACACTTTTAATTCTTTACCTAAAGGGTAATTCTATGCCACTATCAACAATTAGAAAGTAGTCTTTGAGATATAAAATATTGCATAGGACCGCTATTAAAATGCTGGTTTGTTCAGTGTAGGGGATCCTCCCATTGTATGCGTGCCTAATAGCCCATAAAAATCCTTTTTCGTTTTGTGTCTTCACTCTTCCTTATTTTTCCCTTTTATTTCTTTTTTCATTATTTTTATTTTTATCTTTATTTTATTTTATTTAATAATTTTATTTAATTGGTTCTTGGGAACAATGTATTCCCTTATTTCAAAATGGTAAATTGATAATTATATTATTTAATTTTATTTATATACTTTATATGTTTTTAGGCATGATATTGATATGTGTTTTCTATGACATTGCCCCTTTGTAAATCAGCTGCCGCAGTACAACAATCTATCTCCCCCTCTCCCCCTCCCTTCCCCCGCTTTTCTTCAGATTTACCCAATTCCTTTTCTCCTTTCCTTTCTCTTCCCTCGTCTTCTTTCTTACTTTACCAACTTTTAGTTGGGACTATTGTGGACACAAGCCATGGTGGATTGTATGGACGTCAAGTGCCGTTTGACTCAGCCATACAGGCTGTCAGCGGCGCTCTATGGCTACAGAAGGGCGACACCTATGTCCTTCCTCCTACTGTTATGTCTGCGGCTGTGCCAGACATCCCGATTTCTTTCCGCTCTCATTGGTTGCGGTGCTCGAGAGTCTGAGCGCATGTGCATTCCAACTCGGCCGGGCAGAGGATCGTCATATCCGGCTGAGCCGAGCTGACATCACTACTGGGACGCACGTACAAGTAGACGCCTCGGGCGGGCATCTTTTACAGTTGCCCTTGCTACTTGTGCGCTGCTGTTGTAGGAGGAGACCCTACCAGGAATTTAGTGTACAAGGTAATTGCTTTTGGTATTGAAACTAACTGACTTTCAACAACCAGAGACAATCCCTTTGGTATGTGCTTCCCTTCATATCTACTATGTTTTCTTGTCACTCTGCAGGGACCGGTATTTATGGGCTATTAGGCACGCATACAATGGGAGGATTCCCTACACTGAACAAACCAGCATTTTAATAGCGGTCCTATGCAATATTCTATCTCAAAGACTACTTTCTAATTGTTTATAGTGGCATAGAATTACCCTTTAGGTAAGGAATTAGAAGTGTAAGCTTTTTATATATAAACATATATATATATATATATATATATATATATATATATATATATATATATATATATACAGATTGAATTTATATGGTTCCTGAAGCACTACCTTCCTAAGCTCCTCTGAATCACTGTGAATCTTTACCATCATTGAGAATACTACTTTCTGCCTCATCCTTTTCTTACCTATGATTGAATACAAGTACAAACTTGCTTAAAAATATAATTATACTTTTATGGACATGTCCCCTATAATTCGCCCTTTAAAATCTTTAAATGGTTATATGTTACGTCCGCTCCCATAATCCTTATGTGCCGTGTCTTAATCCAGGCCCTTTCAAGGGGGCGTTTTGATTGTTTGTAGACATTACGTGGCCATGCTGAAATTCACTGGGGCAATAAGAATACCATATGATAATGTTGAATAAATATATAAAATTTGATGTATCTAATTGCAAAAACCTCTCTTGTTCATAGAATTCGCCATAGCTCCTGAAGAAGTGTTTCCTTTACGCGCAACATGTAGAGCAGAATTGAGCGCTTTATCACATGCTACCTCGTCAAGCTCTATAACTTTCAAGAGTGATCAGTCCGGTCCTTTGGGGTTTTTGACTATATTGTGTATAGGTGGTGTGTTATTCGTGCTCATAGGCTATTTTTTGTGAATGAATCATATGAGGAACCTATGTAATTTTTTTTTATTTTAAATTTGTAATAAATATTAATTTTTTATAAGACTGTGTTATGCCTAAAAATTCCATAATCTGAAAATCATAAAATTCTCCTATTCAAAATATTGGGACGTGGCAAATTTTAACCTAGTATTGTATCCACTGCACCACTCTGTGGAGATGCCAATTCTTAATTAACTTTATACTGGGTTTACATTAAAACTTGCAAATTGCATATTTTTTGGATGTGTTTGCTGAACCTGCTTTGAATCAAACCCAAGCATATTTACTCATCACTAGTACTAATATAGCATCTTCACCCATAGAAACATCCCAGAAAATACTTTTGGTATATTTGTTACAATAAAAGCTTGAAGTAAAGAAAAATAGTTTGTAAAAAAATTGCATTTTACAGTTAATCACAGTATTATTTTATATCCTGAGTCAAAATATAGCGCTCATGCTGAATTGAGACTTTTAAAGTATGAGGATAAACTTAACTGTGGCCCTCTTTATTTGCTAAAGGTACCTTTAGTCACAGTTCATTACTACAGAGGTTATTGTTTCAAAGAAAAAAATAATAAAATAGAACTGCATGCTATTACCTAGCCTCTTGTTAAACATTAAAACAAGACACAGGTTAAATGTATTCTTGATTACAGAGTGGCACATAATCCAGTAAAATCCTCAGAACCTAGTAGACTTTGACTCAGTTTTAATAAATAACTGCTCTCTCATGATTTCCAGTATATGCTTGAGGTTTGGGCAAAGACTATACATTGCTGAATATGTGGAAAACAACAGCTGGAACTCATATGAGAACTTGCATAAATGTATTTTTTTTCTACAACAGTAGATCTTTTATCACAGATCATACACACAAAAGCTGACAATGTATTTTTATTACCCAGAAGTGGGACAAACTTTGCCAGTCCACATTGAGAGCCAATATTGAGCAATCTAAAATCAAACACACTTTATACAGTACAGAATTCACCATTTTGGTAATGAAAAGAAAGCATATTCTTCTAGAAATCTGCAGTGCAAACAATTACCTAAAAGGATAAAAAGTCTGGACATGCAGCTGTTTACTAGAGAGGGGTTGGTGTTTGCTGAAAAAATAAATAAATAAAAAATAGATATTTGGCAAAACACATTTTAGATTTTCTTTGGATCTGGTGAAACTGATAAATATTCCAGTAGTTATGTAGTGTGAGGGCCCAAATAAATAATCCCACGCGGTCTCGTTGGGGCCCACAGCCGAGTGGGGTCCAGTGAGCAGGGCCAATCCTAGGTGGGTGCATACCCCGGTGCTGTAAGCTGCCGCAGAGAAGAGGCGCTGAGCTGCCGAAGCTGTGGCATGCCACTTGACTGCACTGGTTGCTAGAATCGCCTAGTGCCTAGCAACCAGTGATGTCAGAGGCCGCAGCTGCAACAGCATCCATAGCATGCCGCCTCCGCAGCTGGAAAATGAGCTCAGCTCCACCCACCTCTGCCATCTTCAGACAGCGTGGCTCAGAAGGAGGGAGCGAGCAGAGCGAGAGAAGCGTTTCTGAAAAGAGCTGCCTGACGGAGCCTGCCTGACTTGCTGTGAGACTGTGAGTGACTGCACTGCACTTGACACGAACCTCGGCCTTACCCTGTAAGTAATTTGCTGTACCATCAAACACAGCCACTGTGCTCGTCAAATGCAGCCACTGTGCCCATGTCAGGGCTGGCTCAGCCCTTCCTTCTCTGAGCTGGCTGCTCAGCTGTTGGCTAATTGCCAGCTCTCATCTCTCTCCACAGTTAACCAGCTGTTGTGGATCTGCTCGTCAGTCCCGCCTACTTAAAGATCTCCAGCTCACTTCATTCCTGTCTTTGCCTTGGTCACATCACAAGAAACCATCTCCTGCATTCCTGTTTAAAGACTGGCTTTGCAGACATCCCTTCTGGCTCCTTATCCTGCTTGCTGTTCCTCTGCTTGGATCCCTGACTTCTGGCCTGGCTGATTACCCAATCTGGTTACTGAACTCTGGCTTAGCTGATTACTCGATCTGGTTACTGCACTCTGGCTTGGCTGACTACCCGATCCGGTTACTGGACTCTGGCTATGCTTTGACTACACTTTCTCTATTTACCTTTTTATTTTTATTAATAAACAAGTGTGTTTTTACTGTACTTCTGTCTTGGTCTGGTTCATGGTTTCTGACGGTAAGCGAAGGCCATGAATTCAGAAGATACAGACAATCCACTTGTTGGTAATATTTTTTCCAGATTGGATGAGCAAGATCACCGCATGGATCAGTTTGCCATAGCGTTACAAACGCTCCCGAGTCGCACGGCTCACCTGGAATCCCCCACTGTGGCTGCTCCGTTACAACCTGAGTTGCAGGCCATCCCTGTTGCTGCGCCAGTCTCTGTGCAGGCACACGCCTTGAGTATTACCACTATATACTTCGCTTCCCAAGTGATTTGGGGGTGATCCAGTTAAATTCAGAGGGTTTCTCAACCAAGTTGAGATATACTTTGAGATGCTGCCCCAGGCGTTTCCCACGGACAGAAGCAAAGTAGGGTTTGTGATACCTTTGCTTTCTGAGAGAACCTTGGCCTGGGCTAACCCTCTATGGGAGATGCAAAAACCTGTTGTCTTGAGTTACCCTGAGTTTGTGGCCTCCTTTAAAAGGGTATTTGACATTCCCGCACACTCTGCTTCTGCTGCCAAGTGCCTCATGTCCATCAGAGTATAAGAACTGTGGCCGATTACGCCATTGAGTTCCATACTCTGGCAGCAGAGGTTGTTTGGAACAATGAGGCCCTCGTGGCTGCTTTTTCTCATGGTCTCTCAGATTCCATCAAGGATGAGATAGCAGCCCGAGATATACCCACTGAGCTGGAGAGCTTGATCTTGTTTGCCATCCTCATTGACTCCAGACTCAGAGAAAGACTTTCTTTTAAGGAACGCTTGCGGAAGCCTCCTGTACATTTGCCTCCGAGCTTTGCAGTCCCACCCGTGCCTCCCTTACCTCCCATGCGTCCTGGTACCGAGTCGGTCAGTGAAGATGAACCCATACACTTGGGCTTCATGCGTCTCTCTGCGTATGAGAGAGCCTTTTGGAGGAGGGAGAGATTGTGCCTTTATTGTGGCCAGGCAGGTCACTTTTTGAAGTCTTGTCCTACTTGTCCTGGGAACAACCGAACCTTGAGGTCCTGTCATGGACAGACCCTAGGTGGTGTTGTGTCATCCCCAGTTATCCACAAGGATAAGCTCCTGGTTTCGGTCACCCTTTCTTGGGCTAAGTCATCTATCGAGATACAGGCTCTAATCGATTCTGGGGCTGCAGGCCTGTTCATTGATGCTGCCTTTGTATCAAAGCACTCAATTCCACTGCAGCTGCGTGACACTCCACTTGCCATTGAGGCTCTTGACAGGAGACCTCTACAGCCTGCCCATGTGACTCATGAGATGTTCCGTTGTCCATGGCCGTAGGGGCTCTTCACCATGAGATATTTCAATTCCAAGTTATTTCCTCACCTAGGTTTCCGCTGGTTATTGGTTATCCTTGGTTACAGAGGAACAACCCCTCTTTTGATTGGCTCCATGCTGAGGTTCTCTCCTGGTCACCACAATGCAGTGAGACATGCTTCCAGGAGGTAGCCAAGGTCCTGTGCACCTCTTCACTCTCCTCCCTGCCGGAGGAGTACTGCGATTTTAGCGATGTCTTTGACAAAGGTCAAGCCGGTAGTTTGCCTCCACACCGGCCGTATGATTGTGACCTTCAACCTGGTGCCATTCCCCCTCATGGCCGGGTTTACCCTTTGTCGGTCATGGAAGATAAAGCTATGGAGGAGTATGTTGCAGATGCACTTTCTCTGGGTTTCATCCGCAAATCCTTGTCTCCTGCTGGTGCTGGTGAACTGAGATCTTGTATTGATTATAGGGGTCTCAATCTTTTCATGATTAAGAATGCCTACCTGGAGGGGCGTGGAAGCCTAATCCCTGAGCTCCTGCCACCACAGGGAAAAGCTGACTGGAATCTGAGGTAAAATTGCCCCTAAATACCTCCAAATCATGGGGACTGCATCGCGGAACTCTTCTGCCTCCCACTCCCGCTCCCCCCGCGAACAATTAGGGGACGAGGGTTATAATATTCCTGAAATGCTTCATACCAGCAGAGGGAACATGGGGCCTTCCCGCCACAGACACTCACACTCTCAGGCTTCTGAGGCAGCCCTGACAGAACCACCACACACAGGATCTCCAAACCCTCACAGGGATAGAAATGTCATTGAACTCTCACCACAGCCGCACTTAAACATGCAGGACCTGCGGACCATCGCAGAGGATATCAAAGACACCTTATCTGCCGCCATTTCAGAGCTCAGGCTCGATATCCGTGCGCTCAGTGACAGAGTTCTCACAGTTGAAAGAGTGACTGAACGCCATGATGTGACTATCTGCAAAGCTGCGAATCGCATTGACTCCCACACATTACAAATGAGAGATATGCAACGCCACCTGGAAGATCTCGACAACAGAGGTCGGCGCCATAATCTCAGAGTCAGAGGACTACCAGAGGCCATCGAGGGAGAACAAATAGCCCCCACTGTGACTGGAATCTTCAATGGTCTGCTTAATAGACCACCTCATACACCCATTGATATGGAAAGGATCCACCGGGCCTTACGTCCCAAGGGAAGGGAGACGGATCCCCCGAGGGACATCATTTGCTGTATAATAGACTTCAAACTGAAGGAAGAAATTATCAGACAAGCAAGAAGCAGACCTCAAATTCTCCATGATGGGAGAGCAATTCAAATCTATCAGGACCTCTCAGGAATCACCTTACAGCACCGCCGTGATCTGAGGCCTCTGTTGGACGCCCTTCGCACGAAAGGTATTCAATATAAATGGAAATTCCCGTTTTGCCTTTCTGCCTCCACCCAGGGCCGCACGGCTCTCCTGAGAATACCAGAGGATCTGCCACACTTCTGCGGAACCCTGGGCATACCCCTGGTAGATGTCCCTAACTGGTATGCAGAGTTTCGTCACTCAGTGACAAGCAAAGAATCACCTCAGGAAGAACCCATGGAGGCGCAAGATACCAGGTACCGTAGGAGAAGGTCCCCATCCGCCCCCAGGCACCTTACCGGTACCCACATTCACTACCAGGGGGGCAGCCCCACAAACGCACCGAAGCTCAGGAGAGCTCGCCGAAACCGCTAGCCGGCCTCAGATACACGCTACCATGCAATCTCAGTTTGCCCTGTTCAGCTTTAATCAGTTCTTTCACACTGTTAACCTTTAATTCAATGTTTATGTGACTGACTTTCTTCAAGAGATATTCAGCACAATAGATGTTTTGCATCTTTACTGGGTTCAGATTGTGTCCCTGTCATGGACATTGCAAGTTTAGCTAGAAAGCAGCAGCACTTGCCTATGGAATGAACACCGCCCATATGTCTAGTGGAGTGTTCTAAAACTACATGACCCACAACACCCTGCGGTTTGTACCCGCCCCTGACCTGGCAGGAGTTCTGTACAGTGTCACTTCCGCCCACAATCTCCCTGACAGCAAGGAAAAGCCTCAAGAATATCCGACGTACACTGCGACTGTTACCTGGACAACGCCTCAGATCATCACACTCAATGCTGACTTCCAAAGCTGTGTCTCACATGGACTCTTCTACTCCATCGCTGGCGGCAACCACTCGTGTACTGACTGAGGAGCCTACAGGGGCTACCCCCTCCATCTACATGTCCTGTACAGACACTCAACTGATGTGACACCTACCTGAAAACTTATATACAGTAAACTACATCCATCTACATGTCCTGTACAGACACTCAACTGATGTGACACCTACCTGCAGACTTATACAGAGTGCACTACCGCCATCTACTGGCCTGTAACTGTAACTTTACCCATTCACACTTGCTGGCATGTTAGGTTGCACGGCGAGGTATGAGGTATATTCCACACTCTCTCTATGGGAAATCTTCTAGTCTATAAGTTTAGTATTCCTCAGACTTTCTAGTTGGAGATCTGTCACTGATTGCATGGTCAGCTTGCTGACTGATTTACTTGTTTATTTACATGTTACTCCGGTTACAGTGTTCTATCCCTCTTTTGAGATTTTTGTGCTGTTTTTAGGCCCTATAAATGTCCTCTGTTTAATTACCTCACACGTTCTGAGGCCGACACTTGACCCATAAGAGGGCACCCACCTTTACAAATCCCACATTTAGCCGTGATAGTATTTAATGGTGTTTTGGGTGCCTTCTGGTATGGGGGCTGGGTGGTGGTATCAGAACTCCCAATATTTCTATATGATGGTTCTTGTATGCTGTTTGTGTAATGATGCATTTACTCACCCAAATCCCACCACTCAGCACTCACGTTTCTTTGAGAGTATCCCCTCGCCCTATTATTATATATCCCCAAGAAAATACGTTCTCCAAAACCTCCTCCTTTTATCACCTGAAGACCCTGTGGTGGCGGACTATACCGTTCTTTCCTTTACCTATAGTCCTCCTTCACTGCTTAGTGATTGCCAACCCCCACACAGTTGTGAGTCACGGTGCTGTTACACCCCTCGGGGTACACACATCGTACCCGCACTGTACCTTACCGATACTGTACAGTTTAGAGGTACGGGAGCAAGTCACCCCCAAACCTCATCGGTTTCACCCCAGTTACCCCAACATTACACTTAAGCCTGCCATACACTGAACAAACCCACATTCTGATCGCCTAGGTCATCCCTCTCCCTTCACTCATACTTATGGCGGATGACACAGACCCCCAGGCCTCACCGCCTGACCTACATAAGCACCTACAGACACTCAAACTCTGCTCAATCAATATACAAGGCCTTAACATCCCAGAGAAAAGGTCTAAACTGTTCTATTACTTACAACGATCGAAAATACATGTAGCACTTATACAGGAAACGCACTTCAGGACGGATAGCATCCCTAAACTGTATAATCACCAATTCCCACTGGTGTACCACGCTTCCAACACCGAGGCTAAATCCAAAGGAGTCTCAATCTTAATTTCTAAACAATGCCCCCTGCAGGTGACAGAAGTCCAAAGAGACTCCCAAGGGAGATTCCTATTCATTAAAGGCACTCTGCACCACAGGCCTGTCACAATAGCTAACATTTACGCCCCTAACTCGCAACAAGTGGCCTTTTTTAGAGACACCTTCCAACAACTTCTCAGCTTCCAATCAGGTACTCTTATAGTAGGAGGTGACTTCAATGTCGCTCTGAATCCCTCCCTTGACACATCCAACGGTTCTTCTTCCCTAACCTACAGAGCCTTACGGGCTATTAAATTGCAGCTCAGCAACCTGTTACTTCACGATGCCTGGCGCACATTACACCCCAACACTAAGGACTTCACCTTCTTTTCTGCACCTCATAACAAATACTCCAGAATAGACCACTTTTTTTTATCCCAAAATGATCTCACACACCTCTCAAAAGCCACGATTGAACCCATGGTTCTTTCTGATCACAACCCCATATTTATAACTCTAACCCTCCCGACGACCCATGGTAGGTCCAACATATGGCGACTTGATAATTCTCTACTGACCGACCTGGACCATATTCAACAAATTACCACGAGCCTCACCCAATACTTTGCAGAAAATACAACAGAAGACACCTCTCCTATCTCCGTTTGGGCAGCACACAAATGCGTCATAAGGGGGAAATTTATCTCCCTTGCGGCCCAACGAAACAAAATCAGAAAAGCACGAATTAATGAGCTGACCGACCGCATACTAACACTTGAACAAGCACACAAAGCGTCGCTAGCAGCTTCCACATTAACAGAACTAACTCAGACCAGAGAAGAACTTCTAGAGGAACTTAACCATACACTAAAACGTAACTATGCCATGACCCAAAAATTATTCTATGAATTCGGCAACAAGTCAGGTAAACTTTTAGCCAGAGCGCTTCAAGTTAAGAAAGCGGCCCATACCATTCACAAAATTACAACACCGACTGGCGACGCCCTTGTTACTACAGATGATATCTCTGACCATTTTGTTCAGTACTTCTCCAAACTATACAACCTCCCCACCACGCTCCCCCCTGCAGCCACCTCGGACCGTATGACAGCCATTACAGACTTCCTTGCACAATACTGTCCCTCCCCCCTCTCTTCAGATGAATCCTCGGACCTTGATCTCCCACTCTCAGGAGAAGAAATTTTAACTGCATTAAAACAAATGAAACAGGGCAAAAGCCCTGGCCCAGATGGCCTGTCAGTTAGCTATTATAAGTCCTTCCCAGACACCCTCATTCCCCACCTCACCAAAGCCTTCAATAATCTCTCACCAACCTCTAATACGATGAGGGACATCCTTGAAGCACACGTCACTCTCATTCCCAAACAAGGCAAAGACCCCTCATTGGTCTCTAACTACCGCCCGATTTCACTTCTGAACGTAGACCTAAAGCTCTACGCCAAAGTGTTGGCAAACCGCATTCTCCCTCTGCTACCCAAATTAATCTCCCTTGATCAAGTAGGTTTTGTCCCTGGCAGGGAGGCCAGGGACAATACTATCAAGGCTCTAAATATCCATCACTGGCTCTCCAAAACATCCACAAAAGGTTTTTTCCTGTCTTTGGACGCAGAGAAGGCGTTCGACAGGGTGGCCTGGGACTATATGGAAGCGACTTTAAGAGTAATGGGTTTCCCATCGCATCTACTCCAAATGATCCTGGCGCTATACTCTGCACCTACAGCTAAACTTAGGATCAATGGCCGCCTGTCGAACGCCTTCTCTGTCTCAAACGGAACCCGTCAGGGATGCCCCCTATCCCCGCTCATATTCATCCTTACTATGGAACCAATGCTTCGCAGATTAAGAGACAACCCGGACGTCAAAGGCATTAACATTGGTGATAACCACTATAAATTAGCAGCCTATGCGGATGACATTTTACTCTTCCTCACGGACCCTATAGTCACTATCCCCAATCTTCTTAAAGATTTCTCATTATTCAAAACCTTGTCAAACCTTCAAATTAACTTTACAAAATCGAAAGCACTGAACATCACCCTACCAGCCACACTGGTCACCCAATGCAAACAGAACTTCCCCTTTACATGGGAATCACAGGACATTACATACCTGGGCATCAAAATACCTACTAAACTACAAGATCTCTACATGAGAAACTTCCAACCCGCACTTCAAAACATACAAGCTCATTTAAATAAATGGCATTTCGGGTCCTTCTCCTGGTTAGGTAGGACAGCCATATTAAAAATGAATGTACTGCCCAGACTTCTTTACCTTTTTCAGGCAATCCCCATAAAGCTACCCACCTCCTTTTTTACATCATATAAGCGTATGTGCAGGACTTTTATCTGGGCGTCCAAGACCCCCCGACTAAGCTGGGATAGGCTAGTACTCCCCAAGCTATTAGGGGGCCTTGGCCTCCCCGACATTCAAAAATACCACTGGGCATGTCATTTAACTAGGATTGTAGATTGGCATCTGCATCGTTCCAATAAAGCCTGGATTACACTTGAAGACTCTTTCACCAATACCCCGCTGTCACATCTACCCTGGATCAATCACAACTCCATTCCTAGAAATTTGGTGACACATCCCTTTATTGGAGCCACATTGTCCCACCTTAAATTAGCCGGCAAAGCACTGGATTACACACCGCACCCAGGCCCTATGACCCCTTTGGTCCGTAATCCTGACTTCCTGCCAGGCCTTGCCTTAAGAGATCTGCACAGGGAATCATGCACAGCCCCCATCAGGGCACACCACTTCTTCCAAAATGGTGAACTCCTCCCCCACCAAGCCATGGCAGCCAAACTCACGGAATACAACATCCCCTTTTACAAGTACCTACAATTAAGACACTTTTTTACTGACGCCAAATCCATCTCACTGTGGTACCGAGATCGTACACCCTTTGAATTGCTATGTGATAGTTCAGAACCCCAACGTCATGTGATCTCTACTGTTTACACATTCTTATTTTCAAATTGCAAAATTAAAGATGATAAGCTTGTCCGTCGTTGGGAATCAGAACTGTCTATAGACTTAACCTCCACTGAATGGGAACGTATACACAACCATATTCATAAGGGCTCCATTAATGTATCCACCCAGGAAAACAGATACAAAATATTCACCAACTGGTACAGGACACCTGATAAGATCCACAAAATGCACCCCTCGGTCCCCCCGACATGCTGGCGTTGCAATGCGGCGCTTGGCACCCTCATTCATATCTGGTGGGAATGTCCTCTTATCATACCGTACTGGACGGAAATTCACCGCCTTATCACCCAAATTACCTCTTACACCCCAGACTTCACTCCGGCCCAATACATGCTCCATCACACCTTCATGCCCCTCTCCTCCTACAAAAAATCCCTTACCCTACACCTTATCAATGCAGCCAACCTCTGTGTCCCGGTTCACTGGAGGAGTTCCACACCACCCACAGTGGCTGAATGGTTCAAAAGAGTCGATAGAACGGCCGAGATGGAAAAACTCATTTACCAAGCAAAAGACAATCCCACAAAATTTAATACAACATGGGCTTGCTGGTTACACTTTAGAGTTTCCTCGACGCAGATCATTCCGCCCGGTGACCCAACCTCTCCGCCATGATCGATACTGATCTGTCACAGAAACGTCATAGTGTCTGGCTGATCGTGCCCTCCCTCCGTCCATACCCTTCCTCTTTCCCAATTAATCCTTACCGATCATTCTTAGGTGATCTCCACACCCTCTCAACCTGATACCAACATAACTCCTTCACTGTTCCGGCAGGAGCACACACCCTAACGGTTTCTGGTCTCCTTACTCCCCCCCCCCACTCCTAAACAACATATTATTATTACGCCTCTCAATCATATGGGTACCGCATAGGTTTAAAACCACACACATTACTACACATGGCCCCACTCATTCACAGTTAGAACCCTTTAGGGGTGAATGGGGTTAAGGGTGGCTTTGATCGGTACATAACATTACCCCGATTGGACCCCTACTCCCACACCAACCCCTCCTCCCTCACACGGAGATGCTTAATGATCCTTAGTTTATACACTTGTTAATTTGGGTATTCCCGCTTTACCATAGGAATACTTTACTGGGTCAGAACTTCACCTCCATCACTAATACAGAAGTGACCTAGTAAGAGGCTCAGTTGGCCGTATTTTGAACTCGTTCTTTCATTTCTGCTTTATTTATCAATTGTATGACTTATTGATTGTATGACTTATTGATTGTATTAACAGCTTCTGTTTCAATGTATACCCGATAACTGTGACTTTATGTATGTCTGAAAAATTTTAATAAACATTTATTGAAAAAAAAAAAAAGAATGCCTACCTGATCATGTTGATTACAGAGTTATTTGACCGCCTCCAGGGATCAACTGTTTTCACTAAGCTTGATCTGAGAGGGGCTTACAATATCATGAGGATTAACGAGGGCGACGAGTGGAAAACTGTGTTTAATACCAGAACAGGCCATTATGAGTATCTCGTAATGCCTTTTGGCCTTTGTAACACCTCGGCAGTTTTCCAGAAATTTATTAACAATGTCCTCCGAGATTTGTTGCAGTTATGTGTGATGGTTTATCTCGATGATATCCTCATATTTTGCAAGTCCCTGGAGAGCCACCACACAGATGTCTGTCATGTGCTTTATAAATTAAGAGAGAACAATCTCTATTGTAAAATGGAGAAGTGTGAGTTCCATCGGGAACAGGTTAAATTCCTGGGCTATGTCATTTCCAGTGCTGGTTTTTAGATGGACCCAGAGAAACTTTCGGCAGTCCTACAGTGGCCTCGACCTGTGTGGTTACATCCTCTGAAGCGTTTCATGGGTTTTGCCAACTATTATCGGAAGTTTATTCGTAACTTCTTGTCTCTGGTCAAGCCCCTGACCGATATGACCAGAAAGACGGTAACCCAGAGAGTTGGTTTCCGGAGTCCATTAAGGCCTTTGAAAGTCTCAAGGCTGCCTTTGTTTCTGCTCCTGTGTTGGCACATCCTGATCCTACATTACCTTTTATCCTTGAGGTTGATGCTTCTGAGACTGGTGTTGGCGCCCTTCTGTCTCAACGTCCTACCTCTGAGAGTGCTTTGCAACCTTGTGGCTACTTTTCCAAGAAATTATCAACTGCCAAGTGCAATTACAAGATTGGTGACAGAGAGCTGTTGGCAATCATTTTAGCCCTGAAAGAATGGAGACATCTCCCCAAAGGTACCACTGTGCTGTTTCTCATTCTTACTGATCATAAGAATCTCACATTCTTATCTGAGGCTAAACGCCTCTCTCCCAGAATGGCACAATGGGCTCTTTTCTTGTCAAGTTTCAATTACATTGTCTCATTCTTATCCAGTACTTACCCAGTACTCTACTTCCAAGTTGGAGTTGGTTCCGGTTCTTATGATTCCTCCTGATCGTACTCTGTCTAAGGTTCGCACCAGTCTTACTTCTCCTTTGGGTGACAAAATTCTTGCTGCTCAGGTCCATGCTCCTCCTGAGAAACCTTGTGACCGCTGCTTTGTGCCAGAGTGTCTCCGTACTTACCATTCTCCCAAGGCAGCTGGCCACCCTGGGAAGAATCAACTCTTCTGGGCCATTTCCCCACAATTCTGGTGGCCTAGTCTACATGCTGATGTAACTGCCTTCGTAGCTGCCTGTTCCATGTGTGCTCAGAGTAAGACTCCACGACACCTTCCAGTGGGCCTCCTACAACCCATACCCAAAGGAGAGAGGCCCTGGACCCACCTGTCTATGGATTTCATTGTGGAGTTGCCCAACTCCCAAGGCAACACAGTTATCCTTATGGTGGTTGACCGGTTCTCAAAGATGTGTCATTGTATTCCACTTAAGAAGTTGCTCACTTCTAAGGAACTGGCTTCCATTTTTGCTTGGGAGATCTTTTGCTTACATGGGCTACCCAAGGTTATTGTCTCGGACAGGGGTAGTAAGTTTGTGTCCCGGTTCTGGCGAGCCTTTTGTGCACAGCTGGGAATTCAACTTGCTTTCTCCTCTGCGTATCACCCGCAGTCAGAATGAGCCAATCAGTCCTTGGAGCAATTCCTACGTTGCTATATTTATGACCATCATAACAACTGGTCAGACCTATTACCATTGGCAGAGTTTCACAACAGTGCCTTGAATTCTGCTTCCCAATTGTCTCTGTTTATGGCAAATTATAGTTTCCAACCTTCCATGTTGCCTGACTTGTTTGTTCCGCAGAGTATTCCTGTGTTAGAGGAGCATCTCTGTTGTCTTCGTTCCACTTGGGCACAGATCCAGGAGGCTTTGTGTCATGCTAATGATAGGTACAGACTCCATGCTGACCGCAGTTGCCTGCCTGCGCCTTCCTACAGGGTTGAGGACAGGATCTGGCTGTCATCTCGCAACCTCTAACTTCGTGTTCCCTCACTGAAGTTCGCACCTCGGTTTATTGGGCCTTTCCGTATCCTTCGCAGGATTAACCCAGTGGCTTATGAGTTGGACCTTCCTCCTAGTATGCGCATATCAAATGTCTTTCATGTCTCCTTATTGAAACCGTTGGTCTGCAACTGCTTTACCACCTTGGTGCCACATCCTCACCCTATACAGATTGAGAACCATGAGGAGTATGAGGTACAATCCATTGTTGACTCCCGTAGGTTCCGTGGGCGCATACAGTACCTGGTGCATTGGAAGGGGTATGGTCCAGAGCAACACTCCTGGGTCTCATCCTCGGACGTACAAATGCTCCTGCCCTCCTCCGTGATTTCCATAAACATTTTCCCCTCAAGCCCGGTGGTCCTCAGAGGAGGAGGGGTCGTTGAGGAGGGGGGTACTGTCAGGGCTGGCTCAGCCCTTCCTTCTCTGAGCTGGCCACTCAGCTGTCGGCTAATTGCCAACTCTCATCTCTCCCCACAGTTAACCAACTGTTGTGGATCTGCTCGTCAGTCCTACCTACTTAAAGATCTCAAGCTCACTTCATTCCTGCCTTTGCCTTGGTCACATCACAAGAAACCATCTTCTGCTTTCCTGATTAAAGACTGGCTTTGCTGACATCCCTTCTGGCTCCTTATCTTGCTTGCTGTTCCTCTACTTGGATCCCTGACTTCTGGCCTGGCTGATTACCCAATCTGGTTACTGAACTCTGGCTTGGCTTACTACCCGATCCAGTTACTAGACTCTGGCTATGCTTTGACTATGCTTACTCTATTTAACTTTTTATTTTTATTAATAAACAAGTGTGATTTTACTGTACTTCTGTCTCGGTCTGGTTCATGGTTTCTGACAGCCCATCAAATGCAGCCACTGTGCCCATTAAATGCAGCCACTGTGCCCATCAAACTCAGCCACTGTGCCCGTCAAACTCAGCCATTGTGCCAGTCAAATGCAGCCACTGTGCCCATCAAACGCATCCACTGTGCCCATCAAATGCAGCCACTGTGCCCATTAAATGCAGCCACTGTGCCCATCAAATGCAGCCACTGTGCCCAAACACAGCCAGTGTGCCATAAAACTCAGCCACAGTGCCCATCAAATGCAGCCACTGTGCCATAAAATGCAGCCACGGTGCCTATCAAATGCAGCCACGGTGCCTATCAAATGCAGCCATTGTGCCATAAAACGCAGCCACTGTGCCATAAAACACAGCCACTGTGCCATAAAACGCAGCCACTGTGCCATGAAATGCATCCACTGTGCCCATTAAACGCAGCCACTGTGCCCATCAAATGCAGCCACTGTGCCCATCAAATGCAGCCACAGTGCCCATCAAACACAGCCACTGTGCCCATCAAATACAGCCACTGTGCCCATCAAATACAGCCACTGTGCCCGTCAAACGCTGCCACTGTACCCAAACGCAGCCACTGTGCCCATCAAATGCAGCCACTGTGCCCATCAAACGCAGCCACTGTGCCCATTAAACGCACGGGGGGCTGTTTGCAGGGGGCCCCGTACAACATTTTGCTATGGGGCCCTGTGATTTCTAGTTACGCCACTGTAGGTGACACCTATTTTTATTATCTGGGTGTCCACACTATGGTACCATGCATTGCTTTGTCACTGCAGACAACCTCTTGTATCATAAGGCCAACTGAATTATGCCTGAATATACAGTTCTATTGTCAGCTTAAGTAGGTGCAGCTTCTTTACCTCCATGTGCCTTTCTAGATTTCAGGTATTACACCTGCTTTCAACTTAATATTGGGATAAATAGATTTACTGTACATTTTGGCAGACCATCCAAAATAACAATGGCACACATAATTGAGTAAAAATCCAAAAAAGGTCAAACAAGAGTTCAATAATCACTAAAGGAAAAGAACTGGAGGAGGTGGTTACTGACCATACTGTGGTACAAAATTTGACCAACTGTAAATAGCGGCTGACCACACTTTATTAGTTCTGGTTTGGCACTAACACATGTGAAATGTTCTCTCATATTTCAACTCTATTTTAACATTCAGCGGTTTAAATGTTTATGTAAACTACCACATTTCGCCTCAAACTTCAGTTGATAGAAAATAAATTTAGTAGAAAATATGAGTTAAGTATTCTGAATACACAGAAAAGTTTACAATCTACAAATATTATATGGTAAACAAGCATACAAAAAATAAAAAACAGAACAAAAGCACTCAATTGTCAAAGATAGATACAATTTATTAGACAATTTTACCATTATTTGCTCCTAATGTACTGACTAATCTATGAAAAAACACAGAGGTCTTCTAAGGACTTTACAGGTATTTCTCCTATTATGAAAGAAACACAATCTCTGTAAAGATTTATATATATTATTATTACTTTACTTAAACTATTTTGGACAACGTTAACATATCCCTACTGAATGTGATAATACATTTATTACTGTTAAATACTGTATTATAACATTTTTAATCTTTAGCAGTGTTTTCCTGAGAGATAACATGGTTTAGGCCTGTTGGTTTCAATATTAAATGGGTAAAACAAAACTAGACTAGTGCTTAAACAGATCACAAGCTATCAATCCCTACATTAGGGAAGTTACATTTTTTCTTCTAAAGAATGGTTGTGTAGTGAGGCAGACAGTTTGATAATTGCTCCATGATCACTAAAAGCAAGTGAGCCATACATTCTACTATCAACAATCTGCATTATACCAGAGATGTACTGTAATTCTATCCACTAATTACCCTACAGCCTTCCGGTTGGAAACACTTAACATGAATCTTTTCACAGCATCTAAGGCCCCATTTAAAACAACAATAATGCATTCAAAGAGACCTTTTTTTTTTTCATCCCCCAAGGTGATTCATGCTGGGAAGCAACATGTTACATGGTGTAAGGCATATTGTATTTCCTAAAAACTCTGACCTAGCTGAGGAAGGTAATGATACGCAGACAAAAGACAATAATAACAACAAAAACATTTTACAGACCACTACCTTGTTTAAAATTGCTTTCTACCTATATAAAATAGCTATTACTAACTGTGAAAATGGTTATACTTTCTATTTACAGAAGGCACAAGCATAAAATTTATAAGTGAAGGAAATACATGCGTAAGAAAGTTCAGAAAAGAAACACTATGCATGCAGTAGATTTTTTGTCACTACTGACATCTATAACAACATATTCTGTGTTTATGTAAAAGCAACTGCTTTATGAGAGTGTTAATTAATCAGCATTTTATGATACCATTTTTAGTTTTCAAACATGTTTTACAACATATTGCTTAAATTAGGAAACGTTTATGGTTTCTTCATATGGTATCAACAAAATACACAATAACAGAAAAAAGCATAACACAGAGAAATTAGTTGCACCTGTTTGTTTATAAACTTTTCCAGTTTTAGAAAAAAAAAAAGAAATAAAGGATACTAAAATTAAAATATTTTAAGTGGCATAAACAGTAAGGTCCAAATGCTAAGTCCAGTACAAAAAAAGGTTTATTGACCATTTAATAAAATTCACTTTTCAAACTTCTATTTATGAGTTTATTTTTGTATATATTTTTGAGTTTATTATGTATAATCCCTTAAAAAATTATGTTTTCATCATTTTAGTTCCACTGCACTTACTATGTTCTGGTTGCTGTAATTGTTGATAAAATACACATTACTTGTGCAGAATATGTTATTTAGAAATTATGCATAACTACGGTTTTAGTACATTAAGATGCGTTCTATGAAGTACCTGATAGAATGGTGAATTTGACTTGTGTTTAAATCTAAGGCCTACATTACCCCAAAGCAACTAAAGTAGTAGCAGACATGAACTGTCCCCTTACACATATCCCTATTAGTCAGATGGTGGGCTCTACTTCTGGAGATAGAAGCTGATATTTGCATAATAGAGCATCTTGGTTTTTCAGGCTCCCAAGGCACTCTGTAAGATACTGTACATAACATGAGCATGCTCTAGGTGCCAGCTTTCCATGATTGGTGCCAGTTAATTTTATATTTAATCATGACTCAACCATTGATTTAACATTTAAGGTACTAAAACCTAAACTTAAACTTAAAGCGGTAGTGAACCGCTGGGAAAAAACAAACAAAACTGCAAGACAATAGCATAATGTGCTAGTATGCATCACATATTATGAAATACTTACCTTAGAACGAACCCCCTCACAGCGGTGCCTGGTCACTGCTGAGGGGGTTGACATGTTCCCCTGGTGTTTCTTCCGAGTTCGTGGGCTCCAGCACTGTGAGTGGCCGAAGCCACGATGACATCACTCCAGCGCATGCGCGTGGGTGCCCTCCATTCCAGCAAGGAGCTCTGAAGTTCTGGCACGATGCGCCGGGCCTTCAGAGTGTAGATACTTGTCAGCACACCAAGGGTCAGCACAGGATGGCATCCAAATGGTTTAGTTTATTGCATGATCACAACACAAAGAGGTGCAATGTTTCGGAGTCACGCAGGACCCCTTCGTTAGGCCTTCAGAGCTCATGTGCCACTGATGTCAGTGGCTGCATGCAGGGTGAATATCTCCTAAACCTTTATATAACCGCTTTAATCACTGACCTAAAGTTCGCACTTGTTCAGCGTTTTCTTTGATGCTATGAACTCCTCTGATCTCTCTGATAATAGAAGCACTACTGACAACACTGAATTTTTAAACAGCAATATCAATGCCTCAGTGATCACATAAATCAAGTTCAGGGCTAAAAATACCCTTTTTTCCTTATCTAGTAAGAAAGTATTTCTTTTGTAGCAAAATAATTAAGAATCAAACTTTAGTGATAGAAAAATATTTCTTTTGTTTCCAAAACTAACCGCATGTACAATCTTCCCTGAGCCACACAACTACTAAAATATGCAGCAAACAATCTTAGAGTATATAAATGATTGATTTACATCAGAATTAGTAAAGTCCAACAATATTTCTTAAGTATAAATAATCTAATTAATAAGAATACATTTTTTTAATCCAGTGTGTCTAAACTGATTTCTGCAGTGGTAGACACCATTTAACCAAACACTTGATTAGGAGCAAGCTTATTGCTAAAACACAAGATGAAGGATATGCACTGTACATCTTTTTCTTAAAAGCTGTAATGTGTAGATCCAGTTTACCATTATACTACCTTCTTTGGAACCAACAACTAAGCTAAAGGCAATGTAATAGCACCCCAACATCAGGTCATATCCCTAGCTGGTGATATTTTCCAACATCAAACTGTACAGTGCACTATGGGTATATTAGAAGTGTTTTTCAATGCCTTGCTAGGGCATATGTTATTGAAATATAAAATGCTTTAACAAATATAGACAACTGATTTTTTGTACACAAATTCCCAAATTATAAAATAGTTTCAATATTTAATTTCCAAATTATAAAATAGTTTCTATATCTACATGTTTTAAAGTTTCAGAGGACCCAGCGCAAATCCCAAAATGAATGTACTCTCATCCTAAATTAAAGCCAGATATGCATTTTAAAAGTAGAGTGATTGTTTAATGTATAAATAAGCATTTGCTATTTTGAGTTCCCATGACTACAAAGACTACTATGTGTTGTTAAATAAAACTACATATTTCAGACATCATCAACAGTATTCTACATCAAGTCTCACTGGGAACAGATGTAAATTGCATTTAAAATATTTAGTGGCCCAATGCTATTAACATGATCATTCCAACTGCTGCTAGACATAGTTCCTACTCATAAAAACATTAGGAAGGTGCGGGAAAGTCAATTCACACTCACACATCAAAAGACAGTTTTAAGTGGTGTGAACTACTAAATAGAATAAAACAAGAATCTGTTTTGATACCACTTTTACTTTGTATTAGGCCAAGCTTTCATTTGTTACTGACACTGGTGTGGTCTAATGCTTGTGACAAAGATGGGACATTTGTGTGTACACGCTAAACACAAACTGCTGAAAAAGTCAGGGTTGATGGAAACTTAATGACCAATGCTCCACCTTCAACTTACTTATATTATTTACAAATCCAAACACACTTTGATAACGTACTGTCATTTCACTTCTTTCAAACGAAAAACAAACAAACAAAAAAAAGCATTGTGCCAATGCTTCATTTTTTTGAACAACAAAAATACATATTACTGGAAAGAGGACATGGGCTAAAATAAAAAGGAAGATATAATAAAGTAATAATTAACTTTTACACTAAATATTTGTATAAATGTGGCTTTCTCCTAATTTTTCCTAAATTAAATAAGGTTTAATTATTGTTGACTAATACTGGAAACGATTCCAGCATACTGAAAAGTTTTTATATTTTAATATTGAAGCGTTGCAAAAAAAAAAAAAAAAACATTCAAAAGGAGTATACAACTATAGAGGTGATTCTCAAATACAGGTGTTTTATGATCCCTAGAAGTTCCTAGATTGTGTCATTATAAGCACTAAACAGATTTGGTGAGCATTTCCGATTAAGCACTTGTCTACTGGACACTTTTACCCTCTTCCTGCCCAGGCCATTTTTCAACTTTCAGTGCTGTCACACTTTGAATGACCATTGCATGACCATGCAACACTGTGCTCATGACAATTTTATCATTTTTTTTCCCACACAAATAGAACATTCTTTTGGTGGTATTTAATCACCATTGTTTTTTTTTATTTTTTGCTAAATAAATGAAAAAAAATTGTAAAAACATTTTTCATATTATGTTATAAAATTTTGCAAACAATTAATTTTTCTCCTACACATGTGCGCTGATGAGGCTGCACTAATGGGCACTGATGAGACTGCACTGATGGGCACTGATAGGCTGCACTTATGAGGTGGCACTGATTGGCACTGATAGGCTGCACTGATGGGTACTGATGAGGCTTCACTGATGGGCACTGATAGGTGCCACTGATGGGCACTGATTGATGACACTGAAGGGCACTGATAGGCAGCACTAATAATTGTAACTGATAGGCTGCACTGATAGGTGGCACTGGTGAGCACTGATAGGTGGCACTGGTGGGCACTGATGGGTGAAACTGGTGGGCATTGATTGGCAGCACTGGTGGACACTGATTGGCAGCACTGGTGGGCACTGATTGGCAGCACTGGAGGGTACCGTTGGGACTACACTGATAATCAGGACACTGATAATCGGTGCTCTTATTATCAGTGTACATTTCCCTTTAACACAAGCCGGTTATTGGCTCTCCTTGGAGGACTTCATATGACGCCCTCCAGGCAATTAGACATGTGCGCCGTCAATAAATTCATTTAGTTTTGTTCCATTCCATTTCGTATTAGCCGTTAATTCGTATTTCGTAATTCGTGTCCAAAATTCAATATGGATTCGTACGAAATACGTATTTTCGTTAGGTTTGTTAACTCTTCATAACAATTACAAACGTTCGTTATGATGAATTTAAAGAGCAAAGAATACCTTTCTCAATATGGCAGTCGTCGGACATTATGCTCATTATGAGGGGCTCCCACCATCCCTGTGCTGTGCTGACTGTAGCCCTGCTGTGCTCATTATGAGGGGCTCCCACCATCCCTGTGCTGACTTCCTGGGTTTGTACCCCTGCTGTGCTCATTATGAGGGGCTCCCACCATCCCTGTACTATGCTGACTTCCTCCTGGGGCTGTATCCCTGCTGTGCTCATTATGAAGGGACTCCCACCATCCCTGTGCTGTGCTGACTTCCTGGGTTTGTGCCCTTGCTGTGCTCATTATGAGGGGGCTCCCACCATCCATGTGCTGTGATGATTTCCTTGGTTTGTACCCCTGCTGTGCTCATTATGAGGGGCTCCCACCATTCCTGTGATGTGCTGACTTCCTGGGTTTGTACCCCTGCTGTGCTCATTATGAGGGGACTCCCACCATCCTTGTGCTGTGCTTACTTCCTCCTGGGCTGTACCCCTGCTGTACTCATTATGAGGGGCTCCCACCATCCCTGTGCTGTGCTCATTATGAGGCGCTCCCACCATCCCTGTGCTGTGCTGACTTCCTCCTGGGGCTGTACCCCTGCTGTGCTCATTATGAGGGGCTCCCACCATCCCTGTGCTGACTTCCTGGGTTTTTAACTTCATCATAACGAATAATCGTAATTATTATGACAATAATAAAATGATATTAACGGACATTCTTATTTTGTCCGATTCTGAATCTCCCATTGACTACTAGTACCAGTCTCCCACTCCCATATTAAAAAAGGTCATTCACCCAACCCTCACTCAGCAGCAAAAGAAAACCTCCGGTCAATAAAACACCAGTCACATTTCCGTTGTAATGGAATTTGGATCCGAAATGCGTCAACGAAATTTTGTATATAATTCGGAAGCATAGCAATTCGTATTTTGGATGCTTCCGAATGTACGAATTTTCGGAAAGTCGTACGAATTTTTGATTCGTACGAAACGAATCGCACGTGTCTATTGGCAATGTGCGACTGCGCTGTAGCCATCATTCGGCTATAGCGCGGTCAGGAACTGATTAAAGTAAAACCTATAGTGATCAAACATGCAGGCTACCATTCTCCTTCCAAAAAAGCTATTTGTAGAGATGGGTCTTCCTACTCTTGAATTTGAATGGGCATTCTGAGGACAGTGAGGTGCATAGTTTTGAAAAAGAGGACAACCAATTTACAATAGGAGTCAAAGAGTATAACTACATCAGACTGGAACAACCATTCCTAAACTGGGGTGGGGGCCTTCAACACCATCTGACACCCACATATAATTACCTTTTAACATCTTTACTCCCATAATTTGACAACAAATCACACCTTCAGCCATGTAACTCATACAATTAATATCTGTTTAAGACTACATTTACATCTGCCTTGACACAACACATGACATCATGATGATTGAATTAGGGTGACTACAAGTACTGAGGTGTGTTCCTGACACTCATTGGAATTAAGAATGTGGATGATTTGCAAAGCATATTCAACATTACAGAACAAGTGAAGTTGAGTATGACTAACTACTATTAGGTATACTATGACCTGAATAAATAAATCCTTAATGGATGTTTCATACGTGAAATTAAAAGAATTTGTGCTAAAATGGCTAAAATTTAGGTACTAAAAATTTTTGTAACAACTGCACACACAACATTTTTAAGATTCTGATTCTGAAAGATAACACACCAGACTCGGAAAGCAGTAGAAATTGGCATTAAGAGCAGCAAAATCACTTGAAATGAATCCATAGGAGCCATGGGAATAAGACTAGAGGCAAGGACCAGTGAAGCAAGTTAGATATTGTCAGATATAACTATCTTTTCCCCTCTACTGCAAAAAAATCCTGCTTTACAGCCAATATATTCAAATATTTTCAGGGGAAGGAACTCTCTCTTGGGGACCAGGAATCTTTAAGGTACAGTCTGAGGGTCTGAACATAGACTTGCAACTGAAGTACCCTTTGAAAGCCCAAACAACCTCACATTAAGATTCTTTAATTGGATGCAAGCTGAAGCAGTGAAGTACATAAAACCCTTTTATTTTACAAAGCAACAAACCCTTAGCCAAGAGTGAAGCCTGAGGCTTGGCTTGGCAACATCATCAGTGCTCTCTGAGGTTTGATAGTCTTAACAGGGGAAAGCAACAAACCTCTGCTCATGATGAACCATTTTGAAAGTTTATTTAGAAGAAAAGTATTACAGAATGAAATTATACACATTTGAATGAATTGCACAGACATGGATATTCTGGAAAGTCAAGTGTTGAGCAAGGATATAATATCTTCATCAAGGGGAGCTTTTTTAATCCCAGTCTTGAACATTTGCCATGTAGGAGATTAACTGTCTGTACAACAAGACCTTCCAAAGACATTGTAACAACATATCTTCTACAGAGTCATTGTAGCAAGCAGACCTCTTATTATAACATTATAACATTATTACTGTTACATAGTTACATAGTAGGTGAGGTTGAAAAAAGACACAAATCCATCAAGTCCAACCTATGTGTGTAATTATATGTCAGTATTACATTGAATATCCCTGTATGTTGCGGTTGTTCAGGTGATTATCTAATAGTTTTTTTAATCTATCGATGCTCCCCACTGAGACCACCGCCTTTGGAAGGGAATTCCACATCCTTGCTGCTCTTACAGTAAAGAACCCTCTATGTAGTTTAAGGTTAAACCTCTTTTCTTTTATTTGTAATGAGTGGCCACGTGTCTTGTTAAACTCCCTGTTATTATTGACATTATTATTATTCAGGATTTATACAGTGCCAATCGTTTGCACAGCGCTTTACAACATGGGGGTAGGCAGTACAGTACAATTCAATTCAATACAATATCATTTATTACATTAGAATAAAAGCATTTACTGTTGTTATTTCATTTATTATAAAACAAGTATTTTTATTTTTCAGTCTAAAGCTGTCAAATGATGGGCTGACTCAGGGCCCAGCAGGTTTACTGGGGCTTCTTACTTAACACAAAATACTACAGAATTTCCTCTTTTATCTTCTCATGTTTGCCACCATTCTTTTCAAACTTGAAGTAAACTTTTTGATATTATGAAGATAAGAAAGCAACCAGAAGTACCAACCAGTCTCATTTTAGCAAGGTCTTTTGGACCATTCCACTAATGCTAGAGGAGATTGTAATTTCCCAAGTTCTCCCCCAGAATGGTTCGCTAGAGAAATAAGTAAGATAACTACCTTTGGGTGGAACTGCAACCTAAAAAGGGTTTTGAATGTCTTGATGCTGGTCCAGATGGCTGCTTTGCAGATCTTCTCTGCTGAAGCATCAACTCTCTCAGCCCGGGAGGAAAAAAGTGATCCAGTAATGTAAGCAGTAAGACACAGAGATCATATAGTGGTAGCAAAAAGCAAAGTAGAGCTAATAGCCAGGTTTTTCCTTGCAATTGTAGCTTTAGAGGCACCTTTTCCTTTGTTTTCCTTACTTAATAAGGTAAAGAGTGCATTTAATATTATTAAAAATTCACCTTCTTATGTCCACGTACGGGAACTTCAGTGTTTTGTTGCCGTTTGCATCCTGACTAGAGGAAAAGAGAGAACAACCGCTTGATGTTGAGACTTAGAGGCAACTTTAGTTAGTAAAGCTAGATATTCATGCCCACCTTTGCCTCGTTCCAGTATTGACTCTTTCCTTCTGTTTGTGGCCACTGCCAAACACGGGCTACCTGCACCATAGGCAATCCATTACCAGATGATTTCTTACTGTAAAGAGTCAGTGCTCCTGTTGCTCCTCTTTCAACCAATGCATCAGTATGCTAGCTGATGAGACCCTTGTGTTTATCTTGTGTTCCTGCTAATTTCTGTGTTCCCCTGAAGTTTCAGCATTCCTGCACCAGTGTGCCCTGTGTACTCCAAAAGAGCTTATAGAATTCCTGTAGCAGTATTTCTGAGAGTTTGTGGCATTGCTGTACTTGTGAGTCCTATGCAGTTTAAGAGAGCTTCCAATATTCTTGTACTTGTGTGACCAGTGTACTCTCATTGAGATCCCAGCAGTGTTACACTCTGTACTTTCAGAAATTCTCTCTACAGTGTTCCTGTTTTCAGCGATCCATTAGTATGAAAGAATTCTATCCCTCTATTCCAGTGTTTCTTGCACCCTGGTGCTCCAAGAGACTCGTGTCTTTAATCTGTGTTCTAAGTAACCTAGCTCTGCAACAGAATCTTGTACGTGTCCTGTGTTTCCAGCATTCTAGTGCAGTAAGAATCTCCCACACATGTGATCACAGCACTTCAGTGCTCCTAGATTCTCTCACTCGTGTGTTCCCATACTACCTGCTTAGCAGCTTTCATTTTGTGAGTTAGATAGCTGAAACCTAGAAGCAAAGTTCATCACTCCTTGCAGGGTACTCTGAATACCAGGCCTCCGGCCACTGAATATGCAGGCACTCTGAGTAAAGTTCCTTCTTACTGTGAAGTGTCTTGTATCCAGTGTCATTTATTTCTGCTGCCACTTGGTGACCCTTGGGGAACCAATACCTTTTAAATTGTTTTCCTGTAGCCTGCACCACCACATGTGCCCCCAATTGCTACTACATGTAGAAAGGTCTCCGACCTCCTTCAGTCTAATGAGGGCCTCCGGGGCTAGAGACAGCTGACATCCTTCTGTATATAGTGGGCTGTGAGGCATAGTGGTTGCAAGGTGGAAGTTATTGGGCACCAGACACTTCTTGAATGCAAAAGAGATATTTATTTCTTTTACAATCTTTTATGGGGGAAAGAGGGTTAGGGCCAGGACACCTTTAAGTAGTTGCAAGTTCAATTGACAGACTCAGAGACTTCAATAGGAGGACAACCATGCAGGGAAAGGCCTCCAGCAAGAAGCCACATCTGCACGTGCAGGAATGCTGTGTCCTACGACAACAGTCTTTAACAGTTCCTAACACAAAGCGCAACAATTATTTCACCTTCACTACAACTTCTCCTTTTAGTTCTTCCACACACTGAGCTCCCAGTCTCTCACTAGACCCTCTGATTCACTGACTCTGAATAGCTTGAGCTCCTCTAATCTTCACAGTGGTATCTTCCTCAAGCATCACCCCTGCTTCCCTGCTGGGTTCCTAGCTTGGCACTCCAGATACTTCTCAAGCTTCATTCGACTCTCCTGCTCGGTCCCTGGCTTGACACACAAGGCTGCTCTGCAAACGTCACCTCCGCTGGCTGGGTCCCTGAGTTGATCACCGCCTGAAGTTTCCCGATTCTCCACCTTGCCCGTTCAGTGAGAATACTGCTCCGGTACTAGCTTCAGTTACTCACTGTGGTGAGTATAGTTGACAGCTTCCCTTCTACCTCCGACCACAGACAGGTTCTCCGCCCGGCACAACTGTCACTTCTGGTTGGACTGCAAGCCGCAATCCCAACTCTGCGCTGCTCTCTTGCTTCTGGATAGGCCCTCACACAGCCTAGCAGCCAGACGCCCCTGGGATAGGCCCAATCTCTGGCCTAACAGCCCCTAGCACATGACGCATGTCCATCCAGACAGCCATCTAGGTGGCACCGAACCTAGATCACCTGACTCCACCCAAATATATAGGTACTCACAGCAGGCCAAGGGATTCAAGAAAACCCCTGCCGATTGGCTTAGATACCCCAGATACCCATAACCTGACCTTGGGTTGTCCTTCTCATATCTTGTACCAACCAGAGCCCAGCCACCTAGTGATAGAAGAGAAAAGTGCAATAAGGCCAAACTTAGGGAGAAGTCAATGGATCCCTAACAATCAACCAGGGTAACTACTCCTGGCAAGTAAATTTGTGAGGAGCATCCCTGCCTAAACTCCAGGGTGCTACATCCAAATCCCTGATCAGCCATTTTCTAGTGGATACGAACTGTGGTCCACTGCACAGCTCTATCTTGAGTAGGACTCTCTCCGCCAGTAATGTAGGAAACAGCTCTTTAATAGACAAGACTTGTACCTTGCTGACTTTGCAATTTCATGGTGATTTGTCCTAATAAACCTTTGGACAAAGTTTCAAAGGATGGTGCAGTTAGCATTAAACTTCAGTGGTCAAGTCCCAAGGAGAGACTGACATAGTTTGTCAGGGCAAAAGTCTGCTTTAAAGAAATTATTTACTAGATGGTTGAATGCCAAGGCTTTGTTCAGCAACAATGATAGGGCTGCAATCTGGACTTTGAAAGTGCTAATGGCAAGTCCCTTCTCTACCCTTCCTTGAAGCAAGCCCAGAACAGTGGAGATTTTGCATGGTGTAGCCTTTGCTAAGCAGCAGGACCAAGAAGTGTACTTTTCAAACTCTGTTATAAATGACCAGTGTGATACGTTTCCTGCTCTGCATTAAAATAGAAACCACTTTATCCAATAGGACTTTTCTTTTTATTAAATCTTCCACACAGAATCCATGCAGAGATCTTTGATGTGGGGAGATGGGGGGATATGTGCCTATATCAGGTAATTCCAGGAGTGTGCTTTCCTAAAATGCACTCTCATTGAGCAGCACAGCAGAAATTCTTTCACTCAAGATAATATGTAGATTGATCTTTCTAAATCTTTCATAAGTGTCTCCATTTCATGAAAAATTTTATTTTGCAGGGCTCTTGTGATTGAGCCCAATTCAAAGCTGGTATTTTACACTCAGTGCCCAACTTGTTTGTTGTAATAACCTGTTCATTTTTCTTCAGTAATGCCGCGCACACATGATCGGAATTTCTGTCGGAAAAACCTTGGATGGATTTTCCAACGGAATTCTGCTTAAGCTTGCCTTGCATACACACGGTCACACAAAAGTTCTCTGAACTTTCGACCGTCAAGAACGCGGTGACATACAACACTAAGGCAAGCCGAGAAAATTAAGTTCAATGCATCCGAGCATGCGTCGAGTTGTTTCCGAGCATGCGTAGGAATTTCAGATAGGAACCTTTTCCGTCGGCAAAATAGAGAACCTGCTCTCAATCTTTTGCTGGCGGAAATTCCGCCAGCAAAAGTCATATGGAGCATACACACGGTTGGAATTGCCGACCAAAAGCTCACATCAGACTTTTGCTGGCGGAATTTCCGATCGTGTGTACACGACATAAAGCTACTTTCACACTGCTCCATTGCAAAAACAAGGTAAAATGCGTATGTTTTTGCCTCCTTTCCGCTGCATTTTGCACCTGTGAAAAAAGGAAATGCTACTCAGAAAACGCAACCGCATGTGCGTTTTTATGTGTTGTTTTTTATATGTTTTCTATTAATTTAAATGGGGGAGTGCAATTTTGGTGCATTTTTTTACCACACCAAACATGCACCAATTGCAGATTGCAGAAAAATGCAACAGACCCGCAACTGACCAGTATAATTTAATGGTTATGCATTTTTTTAACACTAAAAAGGAACAAAAATTGATCAGTATGAAAGCAGCCTAAAAAGAGTTTCCTGCTGTGTAAAACCTATGAAGTAACTTAGGACAACAGTAGTTTGTTTGGATTTAAATTCAGCTTCTCAGAATTTGGAACCCATTTCAATTCCTCAAAACGAGTGGTCTGCTAGAGACTTGAACAAACTATGGCATTTGAGTTACTAAAACTGGAGAGTGCAAATTCTGGTGCAGCTGTGTATGATAGCCAATCAGCTTCTAATTTTGGCTTGTTCAATTAAGCTTTGACAAAAAATCTGGAAGCTGGTTGGTTTATTTTAGGAATGGGCTTGTGCGTGTTTGAGTTCCTAACGGGATGCGGCTGGTGGGTTGGGACTAGGATCCCGAACACACTCGAGCCCATCTCTAGTTTCTATGCAGAGCTCCACCAGATTGTACTCTGCAGTTTTAGTAAACCAATTCCTTTGCATCAAGATGGTGAGGGAAATGAGGAAATGATTGAGGAATGAATGCAATCTCCTGGTCCTCAGAATTACATTTATGTTTCTTTCTTTGTAAAGATACATTGCCATTATGCTTAAATCTTTCACCACAAATCTCAGGAACTGCTGATGATCTTGATGAATAGAAATGGGGACAGTAGGTAGACACTAGATAGGTAGGCAATTTTTCAGGTTAACAATGAGGTGGTATTATCTGCAGAGTTTGTTCTTCATTAAAATGACTAGAATCCCTTTCCTATTTGACTCAATGGGTCTTTGGTGATCGCATCTGATGACAGGAGATCTCCCAGCATTTGGCTCATGGCCGCAGCCTTTCCTGGATCTTAAGCTTTATGAAAAATCAAAGGGGAGAGAGAAGGAAATTAATTTGCATTTTTACCCGTTCTGGTGATACCCGAAGTGAACAAATTAAATTTGTGGGGAAAAAACATCCAAAGTCTTCTCCTGACTGCCAAAGGGAGTCTTTGGTTCTTGTCAGGAGAACTTATCAGAGCAATATTGCTGGTATCGATGAGGACTGTGTCTGCTAAAGCATTGGCCATATACACTATTGCTTTAGAAACCAGTTTAAAAAATGCTACACACGTTTTCTATACAGGGTATAAAGGTTAGTTTCCTTGTTTTCCAAGCTCTCACAGAATGTTCATAGTCCCGTCCACGGGGCCATTGAGCTGTCTCTTGTACAATTGTATACATTATAGTAGTTCTAACCACCTTAAGATCTTTCACTGACACTTATGTCTTACTGATTGAATTTTCATATGTAATCACATGAGCCTTCTCTATTTATTTGTATTCAGATACAAGGCTTCTTTTAGGTTCTTGAACAGGTACTCCAACTGACATTGGAGACTCCTGAGTTGAAGGAGTAATTAACACAGAAACAACAGTAAGTGTCACGTACCTGGTTGAGGCTGAGCTGATGGGAAAGCTTTCCCTTATACCTGTTTCTCCTGAAGGTGGTGACAGGATATAACAGGAAATGGCGTGGCACTGGTGCCTGGTTGGAGATCCTGGACAAAAGGTACTTGCAGCAAGTGCCAACCAGCGGGCGGACTTGTGGACTGGCCGATGCCAACAGGGGCAGGACAGCAGGCAGACTGGTAGACTGGCAGGTGCAGGTACACCGCAGCAGGTGCAGGGCAGCAGACCGCAACCAAGCTGGAGAGCAGGCGGATGAAGGGTCGTGGGTGGTCAGGCAGGCAGAAGTCGATAACGTCCAAGCAGCAACATATACCAAATAGGATCCAGAGAAAAGTCAGGCCAAGACAGGGTCGGTATCTAGCGAGTAGAGAAGGCACTGGAACAGAAGGCAAAAGGCAGAATCGGGTCACAAGCCGGGTCAGCAATCAGGTATCAGGAACGAGCAGAGTAAAACAGGCTGGGTATACACACAGGAACAAGGACAGGACCTGGTCACAGACGGAAGAAGCTGACGACCACTCAGAAATCTTCTTGTTTATGGTGCCAGTTTAAATAGGCAAGAGGGCGCCAACTACTCACGCACGCTTAGCAAATGAGCGCAGATACGTTAGTGCGTCAGGAACACCTAGTTGTCACTTGTGAATTCTTTTGCCTATACGTATGAGTTACGGAACCTCTAGTTGACACACAAGAATTCTTATTAGCATGTGCACATCTTTGTGCACGATTATGCATACAATTTCCCTGACAGTAGGTTGAACAGCATATATGAACAGCATACATTTAGGCTTTAAAAGCATCCTAGACTTCTAGATAGCAGGTAGAAATCATATTTGCTTTAGAAGCTGAGGCTAGTTTTGCCAATATATACAAGGTATATAGTATATTGGTAAGCACTCATTGGCAGATTTGTGGATGGTATGTTACCTAGGTTTCAGAATTTAAGACTGATATGGAAAAAATAAACTTTTTTTATCTTAAAAAGTCCCATACTGGGTCCTAGAACTCAGAGATTTTATAGAGCCTTGAGTGGGAATAACACTTCATTCATAGGTCCACACCTTACCTGGGTGCCACACCTCTGTATTAGTCTCGGCTGTGCACAGACCTTGTGTGAACAGACAAATACTAAGGTCTCTCGCTCTCTCTCTTTGCCTGTTTATTTTGGTTTGGAGGAACACATCAGGGCAACCTGTTATTCATGGACTGGTATGAGTTTAATCAGTGGCTCAGATGAGCAGTTTTATTTGGTTTGTGTTATGAACTTTCTGTAAAAATCCCTCCTGCATCAAAACTGTGTTTGTTTCCTGCGTTACAGAATAAAAGCACCAGACATACAAGCTTGGAGTGTTCCTGGGTGTCCTTGTCCTGGTGCTCTGACTTGAGAAGTGCCTTAAAGACAAAGACATACTGTTGGCAAAATCGGACTAATCAGCTACTGCTTAATAGCCTGACAGATGCAATATCTGACCAAAGTGCATCAGGCTTCCTTGGAGGGTCAACAGCAAGTGAAGTTGACTCTCAGCAACAGATACAGGCCATGTCAGAGAGGCAGATGGGAGTACAGGGGCCAACAGCTATACCTCAACACCTGGTGTAGTGCATCATTTGGAAATTTTCCCTGAAGGATGATTTTGATGCCTACCTTAACATGTTTAAGAGAGTTGCAGAACATGAACATCTACCTAAAGTGCAGTGGGCTGAGGTGATGGCACGTTTCTCAGACCCCTTTCACACTGGGGTGTTTTTCAGGCGCTTTTGGGCTAAAAATAGCACCTGTAAAACACCTGAAAAATGCCTCCCTGTAGCCCCAGTATGAGAGCCCGAGTGCTTTCACACTGGGGTGGTGCATTTGCAGGAAGTTAGAAAAAGTCCTGCAAGCAGCATCTTTGGGGCGTTGGAGGAGTGGTGTATACACCGCTCCTCCACTGCCCCTGCCCATTGAAATGAACGGGCATTTCTGCCAAAGCGCCTGAAAAGTGCTTTGCCAGCGACGCTATTCGGGCGCTGTTAACCCTTTCTTCAGCTGCTAGCGGGGGTTAAAAGCACCTTGCTAGTGGCCAAAAAGCACAGCTAAAACAATAGCTTCACCACCGATAAAGAGTCGCTAAAACTAGCGGCGCTTTACTGCTAGTGCGACTGACAGCCAGTGTGAAACGGCTCTTAAAGGGGAGTCCCAAAGGCCTACTTTGACTTGCAACCTCAGGATGGTAAGGAGCATCCTAAACTCTGAGGAGAAATCCTACCCCAGCTTGGGGTTACCATGGCTGTCTGAGCGCAGCATGGGTTTACATGGGAATATGATCTGGAAAGCCTGCAAGATCCCAGATATATGATTTGTTCCACCTTACAAACAAGTGGTTGCAACTAGATAGACTCCATCCTGTTTAGATTGTGGAACAAGTGGTATGGGACTATTACATCAAATCCTTGCTGCTTAAGATACAGCAGTGCATTAGGCATACAGACCCCAAGAGTATAGATGAGCTGGTGTCCGTTGTGGATCAATATAATGCTACTTTGCTATCTATGGGATCTGCTCTCTAGGTAGGTACCCCCTGGAAACAGGAAAATTCCAACCTCAGAAAAGACCTTTTTTTTTTCTATATTATTTATTTAGTTTCAATGATAATACAAAAGAAAAAAGACATATTCAATAGAATAGAAGCAATTATGCCATACATATAATCACTAAAAGCAGGGCTTCAAATCGGTGAATGATCACCATCTGATATAAAGCAATAATGGTAAAACAATCTCATGTAAATTGCATAGCAAAAGTCCGATAATCACAGTCTCTCATAGAAAAACACCAAAGTGAGTCTTTAGAGATCCAGAATGCATTCAACTCCAAACGATGAAGGAAAGCTGTCAACAACACCTCCACGAGTGGATACTGCTCCCTCTAGAGTGAACACTTACCAGATCACGATAAGTGTAAAGCATTTAACACTGGATGATAATCATATGGACTCTCCAAAAACCAAGATGTTTTGATATCCGGGTAAGCGAGGTCCATAAACGTTCAATATAGGAGTTAAGGGCAGAGTCAATTATGTTAAAAATTACGCCATACAAACATATACAGTTCGGTCCATATATATTTGGACACAGGCACAATTTTCATACTTTTGGCTATGCCTCCAGAAAAAATTAAAATGAAAGGATCCAAATGAATTTGAATTGCAAACTTTCAGCTTTAATTCGAAGGGGTTGAACATAAATATCAAGTAAAAATTTTAGGACCTGCGACCATTTTTATACACAGCCCCCTCATTTTCAGGGGCTCAAATGCAATTGGACAGATGAATATAATCATAAATAAAATGTTCATTTGTAATATTTTGTTGAGAATCTTTTACTGGCAATGCCTGCCTGAAGTCTGGAACCCAAAGACTGGGTTTCCTCCTGTCTGATGTTTTGCCAGGCTCTAACTACAGCTGTCTTTAGTCGTTCTTTCTTTGTGGGTCTGTTAGAAAGGTACTTACCGAGGCCAAGGTGCTGAGAGCGGTTCTCTCTTGCGACTAAGTGCACTCCACCCCTGGTGGTGGTACAGAGGGTGAAGGGCACAAAAAAGGCATGAGTCACCAGCAGGCTGGGCAGGTCTTGCATGAAGGTCACCGGGAAGCTGGCAGCTGTGCAGGGACTGGTAGACACTGGAACCCAATGGGGTAGATGAATAGCAAAGTCCAACAGCAGGCCAAGGGTCAAACACAAGTGACAGGTAGTAAGTCTTTAAACAGGCTGAGGAGGCTCACACAGGAGACTGGTAACAAGTCCGTAAGCAGGCCGGGGGCCAAACACAGAAGGCTGATAGCAAAGTCCGTAGGCAGGCTGAGGGTCAAACTTGGGAGACTGATAGCAAAGTCTGTAAGCAGGCTGAGGGTCAAGAGTAGGAGACTGGTAGCAAAGTCCGTAAGCAGGCCGAGGGTCAAGCACAGGAGACTGGTAGCAAAGTCTGTAAGCAGGCCAGGGGTCAAACACAGGAGACTGGTAGCAAGTCCATGAGCCAAGCCGAGGGTCAAGCGTAGGAGAAGATCAGAGCAGGTCAGGGTCAATCCGGGTCACAACGGGTAATCAGAAGGCAGGATACAAAGGCAGGGAACACAGGAAGCTAAGAGATAATCCAGCAATCTAAACATGGAACTGAGCAGCCTTTTATAGGCCGGCAAAGGAACTTCCATTATGCATGCGCGCCGTTTCATTGAATTGCATACAGGTATGTGCCCAAGCGCCCCTCTGCCACGCATGTGAGCAAGAACGCTACGATACTGGCAAAGCTGGTTCCTGTTTCTTCCCTGACAGTGTCCCCCCCAGGAGTGGCCTCTCGACGCCCAATCTGGACAGTAATTCTGGGTGTTTTTGTGAAAGGCTTGGATCAAACGTGGGGCGTGCAGGTTACCGCAAGGTTCCCAAGAATCTTTAGGGGGGGTAGCCTTTCCATTTTATCTGGTACTGGAGCTATCTACCCTTCTTCTTACAATCTATTATAGCCTCCACCTCAAACTCATTTTCGCCATCAATTTCGACTGGAGGAGGAGGTGGCTCTTCTCTTCCTGAAAAGGGACTGGGGACCACTGGTTTCAGTAGGGATGCATGAAACACAGGGTGTACCCTGTAGGAACTGGGTAAGGCTAATTCAAAAGCCACAGGATTCACAATTCTTTTAATCTTGAAAGGGCCAATGAATCTCGGGCCCAATTTCCATGAAGGGCATGGTAGTCTGAGATTGGTGGCTAATAGTCAAACCTCATCTCCTACCTTAAAGGCCGGTTTTCCCTTTCTTCCCTTGTCATAATGCTTTTTATAGCTGTCCTGAGCCTTCTGCATGGTTTCCTGGATGCTTTGAAAGTTTGACTGGATGGAGGTTATCTGGCCTTCTACAGCAGGGAATGAGATTTTAGGGATGGAATTAGGGAGAAAAGAGGGGTTAAACCTGAAATTAGACCAGAAAGGTGTTTGGTAGCTGTGTGAATGGAGTTGTTATAGACAAATTCCGCATAGGGCAGAAGAGAAGACCAATCATCCTGGGAGCAGGAACAGAAACAGCGAAGATATTGTTCTAAAGTTTGATATGTCCTCTCAGTTTGGTCGTTACTTTGGGGATGGTATGCCGAAGAAAGACAAACTTTGATTTCAAGTACTTTGCAGAGCTCCTTCCAAAACATGGAGGTGAATTGGACACCTCTATCGGAGACAATACTATCGGGTACCCTGTGAAGCCTCACTACTTCTTTAATAAATGTATTGGCTGTATCCAGGGCAGAGGGAGTGCCCACCAAAGGTAAAAAGTGTGCCATTTTTGAGAGGTGATCCACAATGACCAAAATGGTGGTGAACCCTTCAGAGGGTGGCAAGTCAACGATAAAGTCCATAGAGACTTCTTTCCATGGTTATTCCAGGATGGGCAGAGGTCTCAACAGATCCCAAGATTTAGCATTTGACCCCTTGTTGCACTGGCAAGAGATACAAGAAGAAACATAGGGGGTCATTTACTATAACTCCAGGAAGTACTGGGCACTATGGCAAATAATAGAGCCAATTTTAGCCAAATGGAAACAAAACGGCGAATTTGCGCATGAAAATCAGCGATATAAGTGGAGAACAAACGGTTGAAAATTCTAAATTGCCGCTAATTAGCGCTTCCGCGTATATACAAATGCCAATTCTTATCAAGTTGTTATATAGCAGTGTACTGTAGCCATGATCCATGTATGTGAAAGAAACATTTTTATGTGAGATGTGCTCTACCTCGTGTGCATCTATTGATGTATGTTGCAATTAGTATTCCTATTTCTTTCCTTCTTTTGCTAACTAATGCAGTTATGAATGATTATTACATAATAATGTCTGCTATTCTGTAAAGTTACATGTATTAAACATTTAGGTTACCTATTTGTTGTATGTTGTTTTTAATTTTTTAATTTAGGTGACTATAAAGCGGTAATTATTTATATTCATTCTTTAATCATACTACACTATTATGTAGGTCTCATACTTAGCACAATGGCTTAGTAGTCTGCTCAGATGTCTCCACAGCACTCACGGTACAAGTTCAAATACCAGCCAACCTACCATCCCCCAGCTGTGTTTATTTTTTCAGTGCACAAGTGAATTAAAATGAACAAACAAAAAAATGTAATCTGCCCATTAGTTAGTGTGTGGTGTTTGGAATTTCACACCATAATAGTATTGAATACTTACATATCATTGCATGCATTTGAAGAGTTAATATAATCAGCCAAATTTAAAGTGCATTGGCTAATTGGCATTCACCTATTTTCAGCATATGCTGCTTTGGCTAATTGGCTAATAGTCATTTGCTTTTTTTTCACCAATTCAATCTTTTAGTGTTTCTCTGTGGGATTTGAACCCATGAGTTCTTCAAGGTAGAAGTGCTGACCACTAGCCTATTGGGCGTAGCACAGTCATACATAGAAAATACATTCACTAGTGTTTGATGTTTCTTCTCCCCGAGCTGTCTCTCCTGCTGCCACCATCTTCCCCCGCTGATGTGTTCTTCAGCGCAGCCGGTTACCCACTAATAAAAAAAAAAGCCGCTCTTCTTGTGGCGGTCTTCTGTGGCCATCCGATAATGTCACCCGGAGAGTCCGCTCCATGGCTATGTAAGAGACGCCACACAGCGGGTGACAACACAGCAGAGGAAGACCACCATGGAAAAAGAGCAGCTTTTTTTTATTAGCAGGTAACCAGCGGTGCGGAAGAAGACAGCAGATGGAGAACATGGCAGCGGCAGGAGAGACGGCTCTGGGAGAATACAGCTCGGGGAGAAGATGGAGGAGGGAGAGACAGCGTCTGGAGAAGATGGCCAAGGGAAGAAGACAGCTCGGAGCTATTTTACAATAAAGGACTTGTCAAAAACCGGCTATTGATTTTTTTTACATTTCACTGCTTTTTTTGGTGAATGGGTAGGGGTAAAATGTACCCTATACCTATTCACATAGGGGGCAGGATCTGGGAGCCGACTTTTTAAAGGGGGTTTCCAGATTCTGATAAACCCCCTGCCTGCAGACCGACAACCACCGACCAGGGTTGTCGGGAAGAGGCCCTTGTCCCCATCAACATGGGGAAAAGGTGCTTTGGGGCATGTGGCCTGGTAAGGTTCAGAAGGGGAGGGTGCTCACTCGTCCCCCCCTATCCTGACCTCCAGGCTGCATGCTCGGATAAGGGTCTGGTATGGATTTTGGGGGGCCCCACATCAAATTTATTTTACAATTTGGTGTGGGGTTCCCCTTAAAGTCCATACCGAAGGGCCTGGTATGTACTGGGGGGACCCTACGACATTTTTTTCCTTGAATTTTGGAATTCCATACCATAATATTATTGAATAAGTACATACCATTGCATGCATTTGAAGAGTTAAAATATGGAATAAAGCAAGCTGATGTGCTTTGGCTAATTATGCTTCTGAGTACAATGCACACTTCTAGGAGGTAATGCTGTCAGTGGGATTTGAATTCATGGCTTGAACTTTTGGGGGCAGCAGGGTATACCGCTATGCTACAGAGCTGAGCACTTACCTACAGAGAAAATACATTTACTAATGTTTGATTCAATACAATAATGTTTTGCATTTCAGGCATTAATATTATAGTAACAACCATGCTCATGCCGATGTGCCGATGTGGCATTGGCTAATAGGCGTTCGCCTCTTTTCAGCATACGCTGCTGAGTACAATGCAAGCTTTCAGTAGGTGATACCATCTGTGTGATTTTCAGCCATTTGAGCACAATTATATTGAGAACATATGTTTACTAGTGTTTGATGTTGGGACTACTTTATATTCTAGGTATAAAATAGTACTCAGCACAGTGACTTAGGCACCTTTCACACTTGTGCGACCTGAAAGTTGCGAGATTTTAATGCGACTTTAAGCAATGCCTGTGTAATCTTGAGGTCTATGGACGCAGGAGTCGCAGGGAAAGACACGCAACTTTCCCACGATTTTGCATCAGCAATTTTGCCGCAATTCCAGGGAATGCCTGTGTAAACTTGAGGTCTATGGACCTCAACTCGCATCAAAGTCAGACCAAAGTAGTACAGGGACTACGTTGAAGTCAGTGTTACTTGAAGTCGCACAGATATGAATGGTACACATTGAAAATCATGGGGTATGACTTGTCATACGACTCTGATGTCCAAAGTTGCACAAGTGTGACTCAGCCCGACTTTGTCAGCGATTTCAGAGACATCAGTGCACTTTCCTGCACAAATGTCTAGTGCAGTGGTTCTCAGCTCCGGTCCTCAGGACCCACTAACAGGCCAGAATTTAAGTATTACCTTGGGGGAGATGCAGACTAGAATACTGCAATCACAGAGCAGCAAATGATATCACCTGTGATGTATTTCAGTTATCTTGCAAACCTGGCCTGTTAGTGGGTCCCGAGGACCGGAGTTGAGAACCACTGGTCTAGTGAAATCACATAGGTCCCAACTGTTCTCCTTTAAGAAGGTGTCCTATGCCTACCTACTTTTGCTAATAGGTGTCCCTTATACCCATCTCAAAAAGTTGGGAGGTAAGAAATCGCCCCCTGAAGTCGCCCAAAGTAGTGCAGGAACTACTTTTGGGAATTGTTGTGGCGTCGCACCAATTTGGACAGTTCCATTGCCATCAATAGGCGCCGATTTGGCCTACAATTTGACATGTCAATTCAGACCTATGTGAACATGGGTGAAGTTGCATAGATATTAGAGCTGCACGGTTCTGGCCAAAATGAGAATCACAATTTTTTTGCTTAGAATAAAAAGATCACGATTCTCGTGACATAAAATCTTTCACATTATCCCACAAGAAATTGGGCTAACTTTTCTTTTTTTTTTTTAAATCATTAAAGTAATTTTTTCCAAAAAAAATTGCATTTGAAAGGCGCAAATACATAAAATATTGTAACAACCACCATTTTATTCTCTAGGGTCTCTACTAAAAATATATATATAATGTTGGGGGGTTTTAAGTAATTTTCTAGCAAAAAAAAAATGATTTTAACCTGAAACCAACAAATGTCAGAAAAATGTTTAGTGTTTAAGTGGTTAAACTTTCCTCACTTACACAGAATTCTATTTAATTGACAAATTGTTACAAGGTTTCTAGTCAAGTTCACTGATAAAGAATGTTCTAATTCTTGGCAGACTTCCTGGTTTTTCGGCTGTGGCTTCAGAAGAGCAGAGAGAGTTCTTTGCAATAGCAAGAATCGTGAAACGCTTTTTTCAAGATCGTAAAGGGGAAAAAAATTACGATGACGATTAATCGTGCAGCTCTAATAAATATTAATGGAAATCAAGGGGGACAACTTTTCATGTGACTCTGAGGTCCAAAGCTCCATGAAAAGTCACCCAAGTGTGAAAGTAACCTAATGCGATTAATTGATAACACCTTTGAATAAGGCCCCATTTGCACTTGTGCGACCTTAAAATTGCACAGCTTTGTCATGACTTGAAGCAATGTCTGTGTAATCTTGTGGTGTATGGACCTCAAATTGCATCAGTCAAACCAAGGTAGTGCAGGGACGAATTTGCTACACTTTCAGGATGCACAAGTGACAATAGGGCCAAATTCAAAGGTGTTATCCTTGAATCTCATTCACACTGCTGCGACCTGTAAGTCACCCTATTTTGCTGCCACTTTGCTGCTGCAACTTGGCCCCAACTTCTGGGAATGCCTGTGTAATATTGTACCCGATATACCTCAAGTCACACCAAAGTAGTACAGGGACTACTTTGAAGTTGGTGCGACTTAGTAGCACAGATATGAATGGTTGTCATTGAGAATCATGGGGTACAACTTGCCATGCAACTCAGAAGTCCAAATCTGCTGGAAAATTCGCCCAGCTGTGAAACAAGTCATATATATTTTAATAAAAGGATCTCTCATTTATACTTGCATAGTCCTTACTGATTTACATCAGCAGAACAAATGCAGGAATTGATGTGTGCACATGGGACGGAAGCAAATGTGTGGTGATGCCAAACAAATCAATGAACCCCACCCACACCAAATCGAACTATGACATCCACCCCTACATTGATTAAGTACAAGTACATATCCTACACTTACCCGGCCAATGAGCAGCGCCTCCTCTCTGCTAAAGAGACCTCGCCATGTCCACCTAGATTGAGATCCTGACCAGCACAAGAACTTCCGGGTGCATACAATGACTAATTTCCAGGTCAGAAGGTGAAACCACACTTTTGATTGCAGCTGCGAATATTTGATCTCAACCATGATTAGTATTTTTTTATTTTCAGATATGCAAATCTGTATTTCTACATATATTTGAAGGTAAACTTAAGGGAGTTTGCTAAGAAATGGTGTCCCTGGGTTAGCAGCATGTGAATTACAAAGGCAAAAGGCCCAGTTTGAGCCCTGGTTCACACTGACAGAGGGAGGAAAGCGTTCAGCTGAACTCCCACAATTTCATTCCTGCATGTCAGTCCCGACTGTGGGGGCAACATCAGAGACATCGTTGCAGGTTTCTGCACCAATATCAATACAAATCGCACTAATTAGAACAGTGCAATTGCCACAGATTTGACATGTCAAATCACACCAATGTGAACCAGAGCTGACACATTCAAACACTGCCTATCCACCAGCTGAATTCATTACCTGCAATTCTCCACAGCTGTTAATGATAAAGGTGGAATCTTTATATATAAAACTTGCAGTTGTGCAGAAGCCTAGGTTTACATTGGAGCGATTGGTCATGCGATTTGAGAGATCAAATCGCGTGACTCTTGGCAATGGCACTGGCACTGTTCCAATTGATGCAACATTTTTTTTTGTGGCACCACATCAATTTGCTAAAGTAGTTCCTGCACTACTTTTGCCGATTTCAGGTGCGACTTCAATAGACATTTGTGTATGAAGCCACCTGAAATCACGCTGACCTTGCTACTTTGAAATCATGCTACGTCAAGTGAAGTAGCACAATTTCAAAGTAGCATGTGAACCAGGGCAAAGAGATTAGTTTTTTGGTGCACAAATACATATTGAAATAAAATATAAAAGAGATATTGCACTTTCCCAAAACCACCACCCACAAAAACTAAAGAGAAAGAAAAGTAGAAGGAAAAAAAAAAAACCCCACACACCACAACAAGAGCTCAAATGTACTTTTATTTTACCAGCAGAAAAAAAATAAAATTTACATTTACTAGCTTCAAAAAAATTTGGACAGGATATATGGTACTACATTTAGCAACGGAATTTTAAGGGCCCTGCTCATAGGAGCTTACAATCTAAAATTAGACAAAACCTTAGAGTGGACACAGCTTTAATTTCAGTGTATAACGGGCAACACATCACATTATTATCTGAAAGATTATAGAAACATACTTAACAGTCATTCTTACAAAGCATTCCAACATAATATTGCAAAAGACTTATTAAAAACACCCACCACCAGCCCACAATCCACACATACATACATTGGTGACCATGTTCTACTGGAAGCTGCATTTCGGTGTACACAATTAAACGAGATCAAAAATAGTAGGTCAGCAGATGCTTCCAAACGATGTTTGCATGATCAGACAGGAACAATACACACACAACATTGACAGCATGGCCACATAAACCCACTTTTGATTGAAAAAATGCACAAGAATTTCATCAAATCTCCCAATATCATTCCTTCTCCATCACAACAAAAAACCTGACCTTCTCAGGCCAAACGAACCCCCCTACTGCAGGCCTTTATATAAGAGAGGTTGTATTGTTAGCACACTGACACACCCAATAGAAGTACACGCCCACCAGTATCTTTCAATCTGTCTCTTCATGTATGTCTAAAGTGATTGCACCTGATGAGCAGGAACACATAATAGGATTTGCAACTGCGTTAGCCTTGGCTATGTGCATCAAATCTCCAACTACAGGACAAAGATCAAAGTCCATTTGCATCCACATAAACAAAGCAACAGTTTTCTAAGCATATTTACCTGTGCAGTGTAAACCCTAAAATTTGAAATGTCCAAGTCCCTGGGCATGATTAGTGCTAATAAACATTAACATCAGTCCCTGGCTGCAATGAGCTTCCAATATAAAGTCCAAAATTAACTTTCTTACATTAGAACCTATTTCGACAGGAGACAAATAAGATGCCAGCATGTCTTTAGATTGTGGTGAGAAACCCACACAGGGAGAACATATAAACTTCAACACAAGCATTAGCATGTTGGTGGAAGTGAACCAACATCCCAGGTGCTGCTAGACAGAACTGCTACCCACTTAGCCACCAGGGCAGACCCACACATGTTCTCTGCATCTCTGTGGTGTGAACTAGCCCTAAGTCCATAGCCATGCTCAGTGTCACAAGCAATATACAATATATTGGCGTAAGTATTGGGATGCCTGCCTTTAAACACACATGAACTGTAATGGCATCCCAGTATTAGTATTGGGTTCAAAACTTATTTGGCCCACCCTTTGCAGCTATAACAGCTTCAACTCTTCTTGTCCACAAGGTTTAGGAGTGTGTCTATGGGAATGTTTGACCATTCTTCCAAGTGCATTTGTGAGGTCAGGCACTGAAGTTGGACAAGAAGGCCTGACCTACAGTCTCCTCTCTAATTTATCCCCAAGGTGTTCTGTTGTGTTGATGTCAGGACTCTGTGCAGGCCAGTCAAGTTCCTCCACCCCAAAATCACTCATCCATGTCTTTATGGACCTTGCTTTGTGCACTGGTCCAAATGATTTGGTGGAGGGGGATTATGGTGCGGGGTTGTTTTTCAGGGGTTGGGCTTGGCCTCTTAGTTTCAGATAAGGGAACTCTCAAGGCATCAGCATACCAAGACAATTTGGACAATTTCATGCTCCCAACTTTGTGGGGACAGTTTGGGGAAAGCCCCTTCCTGTTCCAACATGACTGCACACCAGTACACAAAGCAAGGTCCATAAAGACATGGATGTGCAAGTTTGGGGTGGAGAAACTTGACTGGCCTGCACAGAGTCCTGGCCTCAACCCGATAGAACACCCTTTGGCTGAATTAGAGTAGAGACTGCAAGCCAGGCCTTCTCATCCAACATCAGTGCCTGGCCTCACAAATGCACTTCTGGAAGAATGATCAAACATTCCCATAGGCAGACTAAACCTTGTGGACAGCCTTCCCAGAAGCTGTTCTAGCTGCAAAGGGTGGGCCAAATCAAATTTTAACCCTACGGACTAAGACTGGGCTGCCATTAAAGTTCATGTGTGTGTAAAGGCAGGCGTCCCAATACTTTTGGCTATATAGTGTATCTGGAAAAGACTTACAATGGTGGGGGAACCCTCCTACACATAACTACTACAATTAGACATAGTTATAGGACCTGGGAAATGAGACAACTTCTCTACATGAAGTAACATGGTTGGGATTTGAACCCAGACCCTCAGAGATACTAAGCAGAAGTTCTAACCTCTAAGCCACAGAGCTGCCACGTGTAAGACCCTCCTACACATAACTACACATAAATACACATAAAAACACATAAATACTGCATTTCTATGGACATACAGGTGATGGAATTACATTACTCAAGAGTTATTCTTCTTGATTTATTCCGTGATATTTGGTGTTTTTTGTGGGTGAGAGTAGAATATTACCCTCAAATTTTTGGGAATTACATTTTGATTTCTGATGTTTGTACACATATCACATTTTTGGGCTCAAATTATGAATATTTGCAAATAATACAAAGCACAAAAAATTGTGATTCATTTTAAATTTTCATCAGCAATGGTATTGTTTGTGGATTGTAAAGACACCTGTGTGAGTTTGGGGTAAAGATGGTTGTGAGATGAAGAAAAACAAGTGAAAGTGACAGAGAAAAATATATTTTACCAAAACATCAAAACATTCCACATTGTAGCATTCTTAAAATCAAAATATTTTAAGTAGAAGCAACAATGTTGCAAAGGAAAATGTATTTCACAGAAAGATACATTTCATCTCAACATTAAAAGGATTTTTTTGTGAAAGTTAGAATTGTTCCATTAGAATCAGTGACTGAAACTTCATTTGGACTAAATTAGAGCAGATTTTAACTCCCAAAAAATGCTCTCTAATTAGCTCTCATTTTGGTATTTACTATACCTCCAGGTAAAAAAGACACTTGAGTTAAAATGAGAGTTATTTTCAGGTCTGAGCATGCTCAGTTGTGTTGGCACCTAGTTGTCCAAAACGGGGAATTTTTCACTTTTCAGACTTTTAAAGATATTTCAGTGTAGAAATCACTTTTTCACACAGTTTAAAAGCAGATAATCTTTAAATAATATACCGCATATTTCAGTACCATTTAGGCAATTATATCATGCTCTAAAAATTATTTCCATGTGCAATTCTCTAGGTTTTAGCAGAGTAAGGGTTTGGGCTCTATTTAGTTTCTGGGAGCTATAGTAAATTCGATTTTGGGAGAATTTTCTCACCAGCGCTATAGTGAATACCGTTTTCGCGCGAATTACCGCTATTAGCGCTAATTCGCGCTAAATTGCCGCGAATTAGCGCTAAATTGCCGTGAATTAGCGCTAATTCGCGGCAATTTGCGCGAATTAGCGCCATAGCGCTATAGTAAATGACCCCCATAGTCTTTACAGTCCCTCCTCCAACCAGGCCACCAAAAAAGAACGAGATATTAATTTGGAGGCTTTTTGTACTCCGAAGTGACCTGCCAGTTTATGGTCATGGAAAGTCTGTAAGATCAAAGGTCTTACTTCCAGAGGGACAAAAACTTTATTCCGGGCCCAAAGCAAGTCATCCCGCTTCTTCAAAAAAGATACCTATGGCTCAGTACAATGGCTGGAAGCCCTTTTGATGGCAGCTCTTAGATCAGACTGGATAAGGAGACAAAAAATTTGCGGGGATAGGATGGTGCTAGGTTTTATTATCTGAGGAGACTCTGGGAACATCCGGTAGAGTGTGTCCGCTTTCTCATTCTTGGAACCAGGTCTATATGAGATGTGTAAGTTGAACCTGGAGAAAAAAAGTGCCCACTGGGCTTGATGGGGATTTAGGCGTTTGGCCGTCCTGAGGAACTTCAGGTTCTTGTGGTCCATGAAAATCATGATAGAATAGGATGCACCCTCCAGCAGATATTTCCATTCCTCCAAGGCAAATTTGATGGCTAACAACTCACGGTCACCTACATTATATTTTTTTTCAGGGGGACTTAGCTTCTGAGATGCAAAGGCTACTGGATGAAGGAGGGTCTTGGGACACCTTTGGGACAGAATAGCTCCTTTAGCTGTCTCCTAGGCATCAACTTCTAATATGAAAGGCAGAGCCGGGTCTGGATGCTGCAGAATTGGTGCAGAGATAAACAGGGCCTTTAATTCAATGAAGGCTTCTTGGGCTTCCTGGGACCACTGAAAATGGCTCTGTTGGTGGGTCAGCTGGGTGATGGGTGAGATAATGGCCGAGAATCCTTTAATAAATCTTCGATAGAAGTTGGCGAAGCCTATGAACTGCTGAACTCCTTTTTTATCCGCAGGGGTTGGCCATTCCTGAAGTGCTCTGACTTTTTGTGGGTCCATTGGGACCCCTTTGGTAAAAATCATGAACCCTAGAAACTGAACAACAGTCTTTTCAAACATTTTTCCGCCTTAAGGTAAAGTCCATGTTTTCTGAGGATTGTGAGAACTTTCTTTACATGAGCTTGGTGCAGTTCAATGGTAGCAGAAAAGATACGGATATCGTCCAGGTGGACAATTACAAAGTTATAGAGGTATTCTCGGAAAATGTAATTTACCAGATGTTGAAAAGTGGCCTGGGCGTTGCACAGCCCAAACGGCATTAGCAAGTACTCAAAGGGTCCGAATCTGGACCTGAAGGCGGTTTTCTACTCGTCACCAGCACAAATCCGGATAAGGTTGTAAATGCCTCGTAGGTCCAATTTGGAAAAGATTTGGGCAGTTCGGAACTGCTGGAATAGTCCTGTAATAAGCAGGAACGGGTACCGGTTTTTAATGGTTATTTTATTGAGCTCTCTGTAATCCACGCAAGGTCTTATGGAGCCGTCCTTCTTTTCGACAAATAAGATACCGGCTCCAGCCAGTGAAGATGATGGACGGATGAAGCCTTTCTCCAAATTCTCGTCAATGTATACCCGGAGGGCTTCCAATTCGGTCTCAGATAACGGGAATATACGACCAAAGAGGATTTCAGAGCCCGGTAAGAGTTCAATGGGGCAGTCGTAAGACCAATATGGTGGCAGACAATCAGCTTTTTTCTTATCAAAAACGTCTCTGAATTTGAGATACACTGGATGAACATGCTGAAGATTATCAGGTACTGGTTGTACAGTCAAACAGGAGGCTGGAACTGGAATAAAATAGTGCTGGGAGCCGTAAGCCGAGGAGAAGGAAATTTCTTTCTTACTCCAGTTAATTTGGGGATCATGAGCTTGCAGCCATGGAAGTCCCAAGATGATGGGAAACATAGGGGAGAAGATAATGTCAAAGCGTAAGAACTCTTGGTGGCCGGAGTCCGTGATGGTAAGGATGGGTCATGAACAAGGTAGGGACCCATCAGCCAAATGGTCCTGAAGGCATTGTTTTTTGTTTTGGAGAGGAATGTGTAGTCTTTGAGTCAAAGATGCATCTAGGAAGGAACTGCAAGCCCCCAAATCAATTATGGCCAGTAGCAGGATTTCCTCTTCCGCTATCTGTAGGGAGAAAGGGAGGATGACTTGAGTTTGAGCAGGACCAGTGACCTGATAGTTCATAGCATATTGAGAGCATGACTTACTGGGTCTCATGGGGCAGTTGTGTAAATACTGTCATGATCCCCCACAATACAGACAAGTTGGCTTTCGTCCTTGTTGTCTTTCATCAGGGTTGAGTGGAGACAGGACCAGTCCTAATTGCATAAGTTCACTCTCCGGAGGGGAGACAACAAAAGGAGCTGGGAATGGAGGGTGAACTGAGGGAGGCTTAGGTAGCACCCAGGTGGGTCGGGAGGACTGAAAGTGCTCGGAGAGCCATTCGCGCATGCACCTGTCCAGCTTAATGGCCAATTGAATTAAGTCTTCCAAAGTGGTTGGGGTCTCGACCCAAGCCAGCTCATCCTTAAGAGCCTCAAAAAGACCCTGATGGTACTGGTACTTGAGGGCGGCTTCGTTCCATCTTGTATCAGCCGACCATTTAAGGAACTCGAATGTGTAGTCTCCCACCAGTCTTTTCCTTTGGGAAACGGCGTGTAGGATGGCTTCGGCTGTGGCAGTTCAGTGATGGTCGTCGTACAATTAGGCCATAGATTCAAAGAAGTTATCCACTGGATATAGTATAGGGCTCCTCTGCTCCATAAGACTATGGGCCCAGGCTTGCCGCTCTTCAGACAATAAAGAAATAATGAATCCCACCTTCACAATTTCTGAGGAGAAAGTTCTGGGTTGGAGGGCCAAGTACAGAGAACAGGCATTCTTGAATGCCCTAAATTTCTTTTGGTCTCCAGAAAATCGCTCTGGTGTGGGAACTCTAGGTTCAGGAAGGGCCATTACCACAGTAGAGCTGGTCTGCGCCTGGGAAGAGGTGGCCCCAGAGGAGGATGCTGGAGCTGCGACAGCTGGGGCAGGTGACCTGGACAGATGCTGGAGACGACCCTCAATTTGGACATAACCCTCCTGTAACTTCTGAACTGCCTGCGTAAGAGCTGCAACCTGCTGGCACAGGGCCTCAAGAGGAGAACCCGCTCTGTCGGCCTCTGACAAGGCTGGTTTATACTGTCAGAAAGGTACTCACTGAGGCCAAGATGCTGAAAGTGGTTCTCTCTTGCGACTAAGCTCACTCCAACCCTGGTGGTGGTACAGAGGGTGAAGGGCACAAAGAGGCACAAGTCACCAGTAGGCTGGGCAGGTCTTGCGTGAAGGTCACCGGGAAGCTAGCAGCTGTGCAGGGACTGGTAGACACTGGAACCCAATGGGGTAGATGAATAGCAAAGTCCAACAGCAGGCCGAGGGTCAAACACAGGTGACAGGTAGCAAGTCTTTAAACAGGCCGAGGAGTCTCACACAGGAGACTGGTAACAAGTCCGTAAGCAGGCCGGGGGCCAAACACAGGAGGCTGATAGCAAAGTCAGTAGGCAGGCTGAGGGTCAAACACAGGAGACTGATAGCAAAGTCCGTAAGCAGGCTGAGGGTCAAGCACAGGAGACTGGTAGCAAAGTCTGTAAGCAGGCCGAGGGTCAAGCACAGGAGACTGGTAGCAAGTCTGTAAGCCAAGCCGAGGGTCAAGCGCAGGAGAAGATCAGAGCAGGTCAGGGTCAATCCGGGTCACAACGGGTAATCAAAAGGCAGGATACAAAGGCAGGGAACACAGGAAGCTGAGAGATAAACCAGCAATCTAAACATGGAACTGAACAGCCTTTTATAGGCCAGCAAAGGAACTCACGTTATGCGCATGGCATTTCGTTGGATTGCGTACAGGTATGCGCACAAGCACCGCTCTGCCGCACATGCGTGCAGGAACGCAGCGATACTGGCGAAGCTAGTTCAAAAACCACACAAATCAATCTCTTGTGCTGTGTAGTGCGCCTCTACATGACCGTGAGCTCACTGCTTAGTAATGGATAATGCACTTCATACTGCTCTGCACAGACTGGGAAATCCAAAACACTAGAACATGAAAAGAAAAAGAAGGCACGTGGATATAGCACATTATCCTCAAGCAAAGATATTTATTTAAATACGAAGGTAGGTATCATACTCACAAACATAGTCTTGATTAAAGCATGTCTTATTAGTCCTCCACATGGGACCATGAAACTGTCCACATCACATAATGCTTGTTACATGTTTATTTAAATTTGTATGTGGAACCACTGTAAGGTAAATTAAGATTATGTTTAAAAATGAATACAATGTATAAAAATGCTAAACATGGTAAGAATTGATGGAGGAATAAGAGAATGAGAGAATAAAATAAAAGAGAGAGTGTGAGGGATCATTGTGTGAATATACTATTGTAAACTGTCATGATGTTTTACCCAATATGAAATGATTTTTATTGGTCTCCACTTCCTCTCTTATTGGATGGATAGGTACAGGGGTGCCTTCCACCAGTGTGGTGATGTCTTCATCGAACACAGCCTGTATTCAAATAACCCCCACTTCTTCCCTAGGTTCCAGTGCACAGTGCTATTCTGGGGTGCACAACACTCCTCGAGCTGTTGCAGGCTAGGGACTAACCCATGCCATCACACTACCTCCACCATGTTTTACAGATGACATTGTGTTCATTGGATCATGAGCTGTTCCAAGCCTTCTCCACACTTTTTTCATCCCATCATTCTGGTACAGATTAATCTTAGTTTCATCCATCTAAAGAATGCTTTTCCAGAAATGGTCTGGCTTTTTTTTAAATGTTTTTTGGCAAAATCTAATCTGGCTTTTCTTTTCTTCAGGCTTATGAATGGTTTTCACCTTGTGTTGAACCTTCTGTATTTGCTCTTGTGAAGTCTTCTCTTGAATGTAGACTTTGGCAATGATACGCCCACCTCCTGGAGAGTTTCCATCACTTGTCTGGATGTTGTGAATGGGTTTTTCTTTACCATAGAGAGGATCCTGCGATCATCCACCACTGTTGTTTTCCATTGACGTCCAGGCCTTTTTATGTTGCTGAGCTCACCAGTGCGTTCTTCTTTCCTCAGAACGTACCAAACTGTTGATTTGGCCACTCCTAATGTTACTGCTATCTCTCTGATGGATTTTTTTCATTTTTGAAGCTTTACAATGGCCTGTTTCACGTGCATAGACAGCTCCTTTGAACGCATGATGTAGGTTCACAGCAACAGATTCCAAATGCAAATAGCACACTTAGAATCAACTCCAGACCTTTTACCTGCTTAATTGATGAAGAAATAATGAAGGAGTAGCCCACACATGGCCATGAAACAGCTTTTGATTCAATTGTCCAGTTACTTTTGGTCCCTTGAAAAGGGGGGGGGGGATATTCTTAAGAGCTGTAATTCCTAAACCATTCCTCCAATTTAGATGTACATACCCTCAAATTAAACCTGAGAGTGTGCACTGTCAGCTCATATCCATTATATAACTGTAGCTTGAATAAGTTTTGGTAAATACCTGAAAAAATCTAAAATTGTGCCTGTGTCCAAATATACAGTGAGGACGGAAAGTATTCAGACCCCCTTAAATTTTTCACTCTTTGTTATATTGCAGCCATTTGCTAAAATCACTTAAGTTCATTTTTTTCCCAGATTAATGTACACACAGCACCCCATACTGACAGAAAAACACAGAATCGTTGACATTTTTGCAGATTTATTAAAAAAGAAAAAATGAAATATCACATGGTCCTAAGTATTCTACTGCAGTAGGGAACAGACACAAAAGATACACTCCGCATCTTTCCAAATAACTGTTCTGCTTTATTATGACGCAATTGAAGGTTTTTTATACACATGATTACGTAGGTATCACATTAATATTACAATTGTACATTCATGGTAACAAGGGGCGTAACATAGGCAGACTAATTCTAATCAGGACTCAAAAGAATGCAAACATGTAATGAAAACATTATTAGTGCCATGTGCACAGTGAGAGCAGTGTGCAATACATACAAAATAGAATACAATTATATACAGAACTTACAACTTTCCTTTACAGTCTCCTCTTTTTTGATCAATATTTTGATCACTAACTCTACCTGCTATCACCTTTAACCTGGAACCTCCTCACACTTAGGTGGAAGTGTGACTGGCCAGAATGACCTTCTAGCTTAATTGTTGGCATACTTATCAGCATATGTAAACACAGACAATTCTACATAAAATGGAAGACGTACAAAGGACAAATATGACTTCAACATCGCTAAACTACTTTTCAAATCACATTTTATATATATATATATCCCTTACAATTAAAGTATTTGAATAAATAGTACCCTAGACTGTGATTCCAAAAAGGAAACAAATCAAATGCAAAGATTTCTTTAATTTAGTCATTTTTGCAGTGTCTGGTGTGGATCCAGGAGAATTTTCCTTCAAGATTTGCACAACTGTACATGAAATAGATGCTGTATTGCATCTCCAAACATTTCCTTATATATAAATGTCTCTTAAAAATCCACAATCACCTGGCTTTAGTTGTAGATCCTTCCAAACTCTTAGAAGAGAAAACACATTAATGAGTTTGTCAAAAACCTTAAAAGATCAGCAACATTCTCTGTGAGATCCAAATGGAGGACTTCAGCTGCTGAGACAAAATATAAGCAAGTGAGTAACACACTCCCAAACCAAATCCCATAGGGAGAGAGTCCAACATCCCCTTAGGGGCTTGATAAAATATAGTAAAACATTCAGGCAAAAGTTTTCTAGTTTCTTACTCTACTTTTTTCGCTACATTGTAGACAGTAGGGGGTGTAAAAATAAAACCTCAAAACTTCTAGCAAGGACTCTCCTATAAAAATGATTTCCTCTGTTACTCTCTGTAGATTCTGCACTCTGTACTTTCAAACTACTTCTGATAACACTTTTTACTGTGGCTTTTGCAGCAGCATTTTCCACTGGACATCCAGAAAACATGTCCATACAGACACAATGCATACTTGTAAGATCCTGACTTGGGCATCTGGATATATCTGTTTGTAATCTCTGGAAGGGATGTTCAGCTTTTTGTAACACCTTTGGTAACAGGTAAAACAAGAACTGGTATATTATAAAAACAACTGTGGAGCACCCTGGTTCTATCCCATGCTCATTTACTAAGGCAGCCATAACTGCTTGTGACTGACTATGTATCAAGCTGGAGGGAAGAGGGTGACTGGCAGACATAAAAGATGACATTTTTCCAAAGTCCTGTTTCATAAGAAATTGCCCCCTGTGGACCACTTCTTCTTCTCGTTCTGGGGTCCTTAAAGTTGAGTTATTAATCCCAGCTATACTGGGCCAGAACTAGGGTGGAATCTGTGAGTTGCACAGACCCAGCTGTAAATGCAGCATCCTTAGAGTCTCCTGGTCTGCTTCCATGTGTGAGTTTTAATGTTAGTATGGCTACCTCAGCAAGAAGATGGAAGGCTGAAAACAGTCAATCAAATTAACTTAACATGCTTAATTGGTTTACCTGCTGAAGTAAAAACAAACTTCTGGCTCTGCAAATGGAACCAAAAACTCTCTATATCTCGACTATCTATATAAATATATACATATATACTCTTTTTATAGCTCACAGGCTTTGCTAAAACATGGAGCTCTGCTTCTTGAGCTGGGGAAAGGATCAAATTACTCTGAATACAGGGTTTCCTTCTGGGTGATAAACTGTATACTCAGTATAAAGCCGGGTTCAACGCTATAAAAAATAAAATATCTGGGTCTTCGGGGAGTGTGTCCTGCACTGGGCTCACAGCAGCTGATTCCTACATCATCAATTTAACACATGAGGTTTTTCTTTGTCTCCAGCCTCCTCCAATAGAGGCAATAAGGTGGCTGGATTCAAATGTATGCATTTTTTATTGTTAGATTTGTACATAAACAAACAAAATAAATTCATATTTTGAACCTTTCATTAGACAAACATTTAGTTAGCTGTATATTTTCTGTGGGACCATTACAAATTAAATATTTGACAAAAATAATGTCTGTAACTTTGTCTAATAGCACCTTTGCATAAAGCTACAGCTCTGATATATCGGGGTGAGCCCTTAATTACTGGGTCCAGCTTGCATAAATATATTACAATGGCTTGCTTTCTATCATGCTGTTTGTGTAAGAACTCCAGTTTCATGTTTCAAAAAGACAACGTTTTCCTGGAAATATTATAATTTCTCATTGCTTGCTCTGTTGTTAGTTTTAGCTAGATAACACAAATCCTTAGTTTGCATCTGACATTATTTTCCTGATGTCATAACATAATAAATAACAATACCCTGTGGTCATGTAGATATGTCCAATAAATCCAAAGTATTCTTCTGCTTATACCACTGCACTTACAAGGAAAAGGGGCACATCATTTCCCAATCCACACATTCTGCTTTGCATTTCAAAAAATAAAAATAAATAAAAACAAAAAAGACCAACGATCTGTATATGACAGAACAGAAAGCTCTCAGCCAGATCAAAAACTATACAATTGGCTGCAGGTGGCATCTATCCTAACAGGGTGTGTGGACTTGATGTAATGGGTCTGTTATATTTAAATTTTATTTAGTATTACTCTCACATCATGGACCACACATCAATTTATTATCAGACCTTTAGATTTCATTTTTGTACAAAAACTTCTTATGTATCCCATCCATCTTGGCTTTGTTAAATATTATGGCAGCTGTATTCCAATTAACAACCTCATCTTAATCTTTTTTTTCACTCAATAAATGTAAAATTACAAAATTGTTATCTTAATCTAAATTAATCCCATTTTTACAAAATTTCCCCATTAACCTGGATTTTATTTCCAACCAAAGGTTGTCTAAACCAGTTACAATATATCTATATTATTAATATAATTGTTAAACACCCTAATTCTAATATTTATCCAGAGATATATTTGCTTAAATTAGTACATTTTTCTTAATTTTACTTATTTTCCCTTTTTTAAATGCACTGTTTCCACTATCAAAGAATATTCAATTTGTGTAATACACGGTTAAATGTAACCTTCATTTTACCATGTTTGGAAAACAGATACAAAAATAATTGTAATCACATTGTTTATCATTAGATTAATTAACCAGGCACATTTTGTTATAAATGTTTTGTCTAAAAAACAGAAATTGGCATGGTGTCCTTCCAGCTTATTACTGGTCTCTCATCCCAGCTACATTCTTTCATGAGAGCGCAAAGGAGGGAGTCACATCTGCATACATGACACACACAAGAGATAGAACTAAAGGTTCCAGCATTTACACACATAAACGAATATCTCTCTAAAATTGTTTACATTTTTTCCATTTTTACACAACATATGCATATCATTCTCTCACTTTCTTTTAACTCTTTTTAATATTACCCTGCTTAAATTCTGCTTTCCTTATTTTTTTCTGATATCTTTTGCATCTCATGTATTGTAATCCCATACTTCACATACTCTAGCTTCTATGATCAGACGGGCAGACATAGTGCTCATCCCATCTTCCCTCTCTGACAACATATAAAGTATTCTGTTTTAACTCTCATTTCTCTGTTTTAACTTTACTAGTTGTAGTGCCTGACCCCAAATTCATCCCACAACTTAACATGAAAATGTCCCTTTCTGTCTAGTGTTAATTGTCACCCTTGATCCATCCTGCTCTCATAGATATCTGTTTCTCTAGCTGTTTACTCTGCATGATTCTTAGTCCCTGTGGACTTTGGTAACCCAGTTACCCATTGTGGATCCCTGTCCATTTTAACCATTAATCTAGGGGCTAAGTATAGGCGGAACTGCACCTTCGGTTCACATATTTTATAGAGCTCCTCGTGCACTGGGCACATTTGAGGGTCTCTTACCCTTCATTCCCTTACTTAATTTAATGCCATTAATGACTGGCCGGTCTTCTCTACATGTGCCTATACCCTCTTGCCTCTAAACTACTTTATCTAGCAGATGTACTACATATACCTGTGAACTGCACTATTCTTCCCTTTTTTATCTATAACACTCTGATGGACAGTAGACAGTGACAACATAACATATAACCACCAATCAATACAGTTCAATTAAGGAGAGTAAAATAGGTACCCTTTGTCCCGAAAATGCCTTACCGATCAAGGAAGTCTGATAACTCAAATGTAAGCAAAAGGCTTACCTCAGCTGGCTGATTATCAGAAATTCCCAGATCATCTCAAGCTCCTCGTTTTGAATTCTTAGGGTCACCTGTAAATCCTCCTGGCTGGCTCGCCATGCTGACCTGGACATTTTATAGATAGGCATCTCCTATCCTCATATTGATTAGTGGTTCCAAATTAATAATAACTACTGCAGGAGGGAACAGACACAAAAGATACACTCCGCATCTTTCTAAATAACTGTTCTGCTTTATTATGACACAATTGAAGGTTTTTATACACATGATTATGTATCACATTAACCATTATTTATTACAATTGTACGTTTATGGTAACAAGGGGTGTAACATAGGCAGACTAATTCTACTCAGGACTCAAAAGAATGCAAACATGTAATGAAAACATTATTAGTGCCATGTGCACAGTGAGGGTAGTGTGCAATACATACAAAATAGAATACAATTATATACAGAACTTACAAATTCCCTTTACACCACCAATTTCTGTACCTTGCTGTACCCCTTCAGTTAATGAATAAGTAGTATTTTCGCTCCCAGAGAAAATGATCTAGCACGGAGACTTGAAAACGTTGCTGTTTGTCTGGACAGCACTTAAAGTGGTGGCTAGGTAGGTTGTATGCTGAGGCCAGGGTCAAGAAATCCCAGAGTGTATTAGAGTCCCAGAGTATACTGTAGTTCATAAAGGGAGGCAGCAAAGATAAGCCTCTTAGAATTCCACATATTAGAGGCCTTACATTTAAGAGCTTGTGGAAACATTGGATTGCCTTGTATGGGCAAATACTGGGAGATATGAGGTGACAGGCCCAATTTATGTTAATTTTCCCTCCAGGTAATTACCATGTCCTAGTTCAAGAGGTTGTTTTGAAGGCTTGCGGGAAGTAGATGTAATTTGCAATAAAGGATCGCAGCCAGATTATATGGCTTCACGATTGTTGTTTCCAATGCATAATTTGTGTACATGGATGCCTGCAGTACCCAGTCTATCCCTATATTCAATAGACAAGCAAGATTATATAGTCTAATATTGGGCAGATTAGCTCCCCCTTCACTCCTTGGGAGTTATAATTTTGTCAGTGCTATTCAGGGTTTTTTTCTTACATCAAATAAAAGAGAGGACAGCTTTGTTTAAAATTTGAATATCTTCATGTTTAAGTAGCAGTGGTATTGTTTGAAGCAGGTATAAAAGGTACCTTGCTTTGTGCACTGGTGAGCAGTCATGTTGGAACAGAAACGGGCCATCCCCAAACTATCCCCAGTTTCGCTTCTGGAAGAATGGTCAAACATTCCCATAGACACATTCCTAAACCTTGTGGACGGCTTCCCAGAAGAGTTATAGCTGCAAAGGGTGGGCCAACACAATATTGAACCCGATGGACTAAGACTGAAATGCCATTAAAGTTCATGCGCCAAGGCAGGCGTCACATTACTTTTGACAATATAGTGTATATATATTATGTATTATATATATATATAATAGAGAGAGAGAGAGAGAGAGAGAGAGAGAGAGAGAGAGAGAGAGAGAGAGAGCAAACAGGTGGTGAACAGCACATCAGCAGTCCCCCAGTACAATGCAATCAGACCATCCCAAGCGGTCATATATAAAAAAAAGTTCAGAGGATTGCTGCACAAAAATGTATTGCAATGAAAAACATACAAAGAACATACACAAAATTTATCAAAAACATTCCATAGTATAGTTATAGTTTCGGGCTGTATTGCTAGCGCTCTTCCTCAGACTAGAACATATCACAATTGAGTATTCTTTTCACATCATTTATAAGAAAGCATAATTGGAATCAGTTGCATTAACAAGATCATTATCCATCACATGTGTCAGAGATCTCTTTAATTAAAATAGCAAGATGAAAAGGCTAGAGGCTGGATGCAAATTCCTATTCACTCTAACACGCATCCCTGATGTCAACCTGTAATATAAAATAGAAAAAAAAAATACTAAAAAACATTTTTATCTTCATATTCAGTAAATGCAATGTAATTTAGAACCGGTCATATGTCAAGCAACCCATACTCCATGAGTCACTCATACGAACAAATACAGATCAATTTCTGAGTTTAACCCTTTGGGGAACATGGTATCTAAATAATGGATCCACTGTACTTCTTTCCTTCTCAAAATTAACTCACAATTACCACCTCTCCTACTGCGACTTACTCCATCTATAACCATACATTTCAGTTGAGAAATCGCATGGCCCTTTTCAACAAAATGCCTAGCTTGTGGAAGTTGAGTAAATTTGTCTCTTATAGAATATTTATGCCGGCAATGCGGTCCTTCACTTTTTGAGTTTCTCACCAACATAGAGGAGCCCACAAGGACATTTAATCACATAGATCACATATGGAGACTGACAGCTATAATATCCTTTCATTTCAATTCTATGACCTCTATGTGGGTGAGACAAAAATGTACGCCTAGTCATTGAGTTGCATTGAATGCAACTCAGACAGGGGAAGAGACCATTGTTTTTAAGTCCCAAAAATGTTACAGGAGGGGTTGGGATATAGTATTGATCGGTCCTAACTAGTCTGTCATGCAGAACTGTTCTACCCCATCTATAAGACAGAAGAGGAGGTGTATTAAATTCAGAAATATTAGGATAATTTTCACTCAATATAGACCATTGTTTCCTTATAATACTAAATATCCTGAAGGAAAAGGGATGGAATTGAGCCAAAAATGGAATCCTACTTTGTCTAATAATATTGGGTTTGGTATCTGATGAAATCATCTCCCGTTCTTTATGTACCACCTCTAAAGGGTAACCCCTCCTTGTGAGTCTCTTTTCCATTTCATTAAGTCACTGATAGCGTCTTTCTGGATCATTTACAATCCTATTTACCTGAGTCAGTTGGCTTCTGGGAATAGATTTAAATACACCTGGAGGGTGAAAGCTGGTATAATGTAATAACTGATTACGCTCTGTAGCTTTTATACAGATCACTCATAATTTTGAATCCCTGTATGGACAGCATGGTGTCTAAAAAAGACACCCGTGTTGTACCATAGGTAATGTTAAATTGCAGACCTGGCACAAGATAATTCAAATAATCATGAAACAATAAAAGTGATTCTATGTTGCCTGTCCATATAGCGAACACGTCATCAATGAATATGGACCACCCCTTACAGTGGCTCAGAAACAATTTGTTATTAAAATAAACAAGTTCTCAATCATGTCCATAAAAGTGTTTGCATATGGAGGTGCAACATTAGAACACATTGCTGCTCCTTTCAATTGAAGAAAATGTGCCTCTTTAACCGCTTCCTGACCACCGCATGCCGATGTACGTCGGTAGAATGGCAGAATGGCACGGGTGCACAAAAGGTCATAGCAGTACATCCCTTCATAATCCCGGGCTAGCGCGTGCACACTGCTGGCGAGAGCGTTCCCGCAGGTCCCGCGAACTCGATGTCCGCCGGTGGCCCGCGATCATGACAAGGAGAGGCAGAACGGGGAAATGCCTATGTAAACAAGGCATTTCCCTGTTCTACCTAGTGACATGACAGGGATCTACTGCTCCCTGTCATCGGGAGCAGTGATTTCTGTCATGTCCTAGCTAGCCCATCCCCCTAGAGTTAGAGCACGCTGAGGGAACACAGTTAACCCCTTGATTGTCCCCTAGTGTTTAACCCCTTCCCTGCCAGTGACATTCACACAGTAATCAGTGGCTATTTTTAGCTCTGATTGCTGAATAAATGTCAATGGTCCCAAAATAGTGTCAAAAGTGTTCGATCTGTCCGTCGCAATGTCGCAGTCCTGATAAAAAATTTCAGATCACCGTCATTACTAATAAAAAAAAAATTATACTAAAAACGCCATAAATCTATCCCCTATTTTGTAGACACTATAACTTTTGCGCAAACCAATCAATATACACTTATTGTGATTTTTTTTTACCAAAAATATGTAGAGGAATACATATAAACTCAGAAAGAAATTTGTTTTTTTATATATTTTTGGGGGGAGATTTTTTAGCAAAAAGTAAAAATATTGCTTTTTTTTCAAAATTGTCCCTCTTTTTTTGTTTATAGCGTAAAAAATAAAAACCACAGAGGTGATCAAATACCACCAAAGAAAGCTCTACTTGTGTAAAAAAAAGGACGTTGATTTTGTTTGGGTACAACGTCGCATGACCAATTGTCAGTTAAAGTGACGCAGTGCCGAATCGCAAAAAATGCTCTAGTCATTAGGGGGGTAAAATCTTCTGGGGCTGAAGTGGTTAAAAAGAAAGTCATTTTCTTCAAGTACAGTGGCCAAAAGTTTTAAAAAAAACGTAATCTGCACATTTTTATATTGACAGGACTGGGTTAGAAGCCAATGACATGCTTCAACTCTCAATTCGTGCAGTATAATCGTATACGGACTGGATATATCAGATGTGACTAGGATGGAATCAGAAGCTACTTGAACTCCCCTAATTATGTTAAGAAAATCACCCGTATCTTTGATATAGGACTTAGTTCGTGACACCAAAGGTGTCAACACTTTATCCAAATATTTAGCCAGAGGGGCAGTTATTGAGTCCATCCCTGACACAATTGGGCAGCCTGGGGAATTGGTATGGTGCTTATGAATTTTGTGCAGAATGTACATTACTGGTATAATAGAATAGGGTAATCAGCAGTAAGACAAGTACAGGTTTCTTGATCAATGATCCCATCTTTCATAGCTTGTATTAATATCTGCTTGATTCTAACCTGTACCTGAAATACAGGACTAGAATCAAGAGGCATATATGTATCTGACAGTTGTTTCCAACTTCCTTCCTCATAATTCTTAGTATCCATAACCACTATAGCCTCCCCCTTATCGGCCGGTTTGAAGACAATATCGTGCCGGGCCAACAAGGAGGATACAATGGACAATTCTTCCCTGGTCAGATTATTAGGTATATGATCAGTCTTCGTCCGATCATTCAAAGAAAATCTGAAAATCATTATCTATCTTGTTATTAAACACTTCTACTGCTGAACCTGATTTCGGTGGCACTATCTTACTTTTAACCCTTAAATCTAAATTTGTCACTGATAAAAGTAATACATCAGTTCGCTGTAAAGGAGATTTTGTAGAATAAAACGCTTTAAGTCTAATTTGTCTGAAAAAACAGTACATGTCCTGTCGCAAAACCAACTTATTCATATGTTTTTTAGGGCAAAAGCCCAAACCATTGTTCAACACACTCAGTTCATTCTCATTCAAAATAATAGAAGAAATGCTAGGTACCACATTTGTAGTTATCTCTCCTGGTTCCTCAATCTGCCATGGTACTTTTGGTTTCTTGTACTGATTACCTCCCTTCCGCCTCCTGGCACAGGTCCTGTGGATGCAGCTAAGAAATTTGATTTTGCAGTATTGCAGTTTTGCAGTATTGTCAGGTGGTGTGGGCCTTTTTCAACATGTGTGCAGCATATTGCACTGTTACTGTTTGCAAGCTATGTCTGAAGCGGATCAAGCGTGGCCAGAACAGCAGCAGATTGGGTACCACATGCTTGACCAGACATATGACAACCTGCCGTGCAGTACGTTGGCAACAGCACTTGAAAGACCCACATCAAAGAAAAAGGCAGACTTCTCCTTGCTCCTCATCTGGTATCTTCAACCCTACTATACCTCCAGTCCTCTCAAAAACCTGCACTGGGAGGAATGAAGGTATAGCAATAGGTGTCCCAAGTACTTGTAGCCAATCTGCTAGCAGTACACCACCAATTGATTTTAGCAGCAAATTTCCCTACCCCATTTGCTGAACCGTAAAAAGAAATTTGTTCCCAGCCATCCACATGCTCAGCGTCTAAATGCTAGCTTGGCCAAATTGCTAGCGCTGCAACTGCTGCCTTTTCATCTGGTAGACTCTGCCCCCTTTTGTGAATTTGTGGAATGTGCTGAACCTCAGTGGCAGGTTTGTTTTACCACAGTCTTAGGGTTCTGCAGGCATGGGCAGGGATGGTACCTTTCCTTCACGGCGCATTGGGTAACTCTGCTGGCAGCTTGGAAGGATGCAGGACAGGGTTCAGTGTTGTTGGAGCTTGTTCCGCCACTACGCCTCCAAAATGCCAGTGGTGCTTCTGCCACAGCTCTCTCCCCCCCTCCTCTTCTTATTCTTCTATGGCCTCTGCAGATTTGTCCTCTGAACTAGCAGTGCTCCATAAACATTCAAGGGGCTATGCAAGCAGTCAGGCTAAAAGATGCCATGCGGTACATGAGTTTTTCTGCCTAGGGGACAGAAGCCACACTGGGGCAGAGATTCTGTCAGCTCTACAGGGGCAGGCTCAGAGGTGGTTGACACCATGCCAGCTTCAGCTAGGAATCCCCCCGACAGGGACATTTGACCCATGTTCCATGCTTGGCACACGTTCTGAATTTGGTGGTGCAGCGGTCCTTGAGCAGGTACCCAGGCTTACAAGATCTCCTGAGGCAGGCCAGAAAAGTCTTGTAATTTCTGCCGGTCATAGAATGCCAGTGCTCAGCTGGCATTCAAAGGGAGTGCAACCTGCCCACCAACTGCCTCATTTGTGACATGCCCACCAGGTGGAACTCAATGTTGGCAATGCTGCAGCGGCTTCAGACAAAGCAGAGGGACATCAATGAGTACCTGTGCGAGTATGGCACCAGGACAGGGTCAGGGGAGCTTGGCTTCTTTTCACCACGCCAGTGGCTACTGATCAAGGATGCATGCACTGTCCTGTCACCATTTGAGGAGGCCACAAAGATGGTGAGCAGTGACAATGCATGCATTAGTGACACTGTACCTCTAGTCTTCCTGCTGGAGCACACCCTTCGTGGAATCATGGACAGGGCACTTGAGGCAGAACAGCGGGAGGAAGAGGAGGACTTCCTTTCCTCTCAAGGCCCCTTTTACCCAAATAGCATTCCTGCGGGCACACCAAACACACAGGAAGAAGAGGGGGAGGATTGTGTCAGCTTGGATGTAGAGGATAGCACTCAGCAGCAGTCTTCAAGGGATGGTTTTCAGTCCCCAGAAACCCAAGGAGTTGCACGTGGCTGGCAGGAGGTAGTTAGGGATCATGTGATCCTTAGTGACTCAGAGGACCCAGAATCGAATGCCTCTGAAAACTTACGCTGCATGGCCTCCCTGATTCTGCAAAACCTGCAAAAGAACCCTATGATTCGTGTTATCAAGGAGAGGGACTATTACTGGCTGGAAACCCTTCTTGATCCACGTTACAAGGATAAAGTTGCAGAACTCATCCTGCCTTTGCAGAGGGAACAGAGGATGAAACATCTTGAGGAGGCCTTGAAGAAAGGTTTATGTAACGCATTTCCAGACCTGGGAGGTTACCAATTCCTGGTGCTGGACAACGTGTTGCTGAGGCTTTGTTCAGTCAGAAAAAGAGCGGTGGAGAAGGTGGCCAGCTTACCGATGCCTTTAAACATTTTTTCAGTCCTCAGTGTCAAGGTTTGATCGGTTCAAGCAACCATCGCCAGCGTCTGCATTATATGGTGCAGGAATATCTAGGGGCAAGAGCAGACTTGGAGACCTTTCCAACAGAGCATCCACTGGGTTACTGGGTCTTGAGGATGGACCACTGGCCAGAACTTGTTCAATATCTAATTGAGCTACTGGCCTCTCCTGCATCCAGCATGCTTTCTGAACTCACATTCAGTGATGCTGGAGGGTTTGTAATGGATCAAAGAGTGCGTCTGTTCACAGACTCTGTTGATAGGCTCACATACATAAAAATTAATTAGTCTTGGATCAGCAGCTATCAAGCACCTGATGCTGATGTAACTGATTGAATTTGCTATGGATGTGGGATCCCTTGAAGACTGCCTATGCTGACTATCCTATTCCACCTCAATCTTGATGATGCTAGCTTCCAACAATATTTTTTGTTTAGGGCACCACCACCACCACCCAAGGCCCAATTTTTCTAACCCTGTTTAACAGGGGCATGTAATTACAATTATTTATTTATTTGTTTATTTTTTCATCAATATTTTTGACTGTTTTGCAGTGTAATCACAATAACACAATGTATGCACTGTACATCAATTTACACAATATCTTATAAACGGTGACGTTTAGAAATAGACTTGCATATCAATCGAACAGAAAACTTGTAGCTATATTATTTACATGAGTTGCTGAAAATAGGCTTGTGGTTCACTCCCCCAGGAACCCCAGTGGGAACTCTTTTGTAGCCCAGGGGAGGGCTGTAACTTGTGTGTTCTATTTGACATATTTCTTATAATTTTTGAAATAGTAATGCCTAACCTGCTGACACAGCAAAAACAAACCAAGGTAATTCTTGTGAATTTTATAAGAGGTTAGCGGCTCCAGACCACTGTGCCCACAGCATCCACACTTTCTTTTCTTTGGTTAAAGAACCTCCGCTAGAGGCCATCATCATCTCATAACTGTAGTGAAGGTTCACCAGTTCAAGGAACTGGCCAACGGAAGGGACCTTGTCTGTTTTCCACAGACTTGCAATGCACAATCTAGCAGCTAACAGAATGTGTGTCGTCACGTGTCTGAATGGATGTGGTATATCACAGGGATGAGCCGAACACCCCCCCGGTTCTGTTTGCATCCAGAATATGCGAACAGGCAAAAAATTTGTTCAAAAGTGCTCATTTAAAGGCTTATATGCAAGTTATTGTCATAAAAAGTGTTTGGGGACCTGGGTCCTGCCATAGGGGACATGTATCAGTGCAAAAAAAGTTTTAAAAACTAACGTTTTTTCGGGAGCAGTGATTTTAATAAAGCTTAAAGTGAAACAATAAAAGTGAAATATTCCTTTAAATTTCGTACCTGGGGGGTGTCTATAGTATGCCTGTAAAGTGGCACTTTTTTTCTAGAATAGTCATAGTCAATAGAGCAAAAAGTCATGTAGTAATAGCGGTGTCGGCTATAGTGAATTGTCTATGGGAGAAATCAAAAGTGCTAATTTTAAGGGTGCAAGTTATTGTCCTAAAAAGTGTTTGGGGACCCGGGTCCTGCCCCAGAGGACATGTTTTAATGCAAAAAAAAGTTTTAAATATGGCTGTTTTTTCAGGAGCAAAATGACATTTCTAAAGGGAAAAAAATGTCATGAATTCCCGTATATAGAACAGTCTGACAGCAAAATGTCATTTCTAATGGAAAAAAAGTAATTTAAAACTACCAGCGGCTATAATGAATTGTCGGTCCGACAATACACATAAAGGTTCATTGATAAAAACGGCATGGAACTTCCCCACAGGGGAACCCCGAACCAAAATTTGTTTTAAAAAATGCGCGGGGGTCCCCCTAAATTCCATACCAAGCCCTTTAGATCTGGTATGGATATTAAGGGGAACCCCGCACCAAAATTTAAAAAAAAAATGGCGTGGGGGTCCCCCTAAATTCCATACCAGGCCCTTCAGGTCTGGTATGGATATTAAGGGGAACCCCACGCCAAAATTTAAAAATAAAAAGGGCGTGGGGGTCCCCCTCAAAATCCATACCAGACCCTTCAGGTATGGATTTTAAGGTGAACCTAGCACCAAAATTTTTAAAAAATGGCATGGGGTCCCCCCAAAAATCCATACCAGACCCTTTTCCGAGCACGCAACCTAGCAGGCCGCAGGAAAAGTGGGGGGATGAGAGAGCGCCCCCTCATCTGAACTGTACCAGGCCACATGCCCTCGAAATTGGGAGGGTGATTTGGGGTAGCCTAAAATAGAAATAGTATTTAGAAATGGGGTTGAGAAGAGTTCTGAACATGTAGAGAATTTGTGGCAGATGTAGCATTTTAAATGCCGCTAGTCTGCCGAACCATGATAGTTCATGTTTGGTTATGGATTGGGAGCCTAGTCGTAGTTTGGTAAGGAGAGGTTTAAAATTGGCCGGGAAGAGGTGTTTGACCGATTTTGTGAGCTGTACCCATAAATATGAAATATTATGATCTGGCCAGACGAAATGGTACTGGGTCTGCAGCAAGTATTTAGTGGTGGCGTCTAATTTTAGATCTAGAATGTGTAACTTGGTTGTATTTAGTTTGTAATAAGATATGCGTCCAAACCAATCTAGTGTTTTTTGAGCTTCTGCTAGGAATGAGGTTGGATTTGTGAGGATCAGTATCACATCATCTGCAAAAAGACTAATCTTGTGTGAGGTGGTTCCTATCATTAGTCCTGTGATTCTGGAGTTCGTGCGTATGTACTCTGCCAATGGTTCCATCACTAGGTTGAATATTAATGGTGACAGAGGGCACCCTTGATGGGTACCATTCGTGATATGGAATGGTTGAGATAGCATATTGGCTGACTATGCTTGCGCTGACGGGGTAGTATAGAGTGCCATAATAGCCCTGTAGATGTGGTCAGTGAAACCGAATATCTACTTTCTGTAGATATGACCAGTGTACCCTGTCGAACGCCTTCTCTGCATCCAAAGAAAGAAGCAGAGAAGGCGTTCTGCTGGATCCAACATGATGTAAGTCAATCATACGTCTTGTGGCTTCTGGTTCTTGTCTCCCTTTAATAAACCCCGACTGGTCCTTGTGTATGAGGTCTAGCATTCGTATAATGAGGCCGAGCGGTGCTGAGACACCTAGAGTGCTGTATAAAGGAAGCAATCAACGTGAGTGAGCATGTATACAATAAATCCTGTGTAGAAAATGGTAATTGACCTCAAACATAAATGTATATGTGACATATGTAAACTTCTGAGGCAAAAGCGAAAATACTAAAGAAAACCAAAAAAATCAAACAAGGTTACACTAGATGTCTGTGGAGATCTGTAATCACTTCTATAGGGTGTCCAATGCCTATACCGGGTACTGACAAATAAATACAGTGGTAATAAAATCAGTAAGTAAATACAGTGATAGTGAAATAATATGTGCAATAAAATAGCCAATGCATTCAGTAGGTGCTCACACTTAAATATAACATCAAATAATTTGTGCAACAGAAAACATATACAAAAGTGACAAGTGCAATATAAGCTGATTCCAATAATCGTCCAACGTGCCACACGGTGAAGAAAAAATGTTCAACAGTAATTATAGCCAAAGAAATAACTCAGCGTGCAAGGTTACAGTGAATGTCCATGGGGATCAATAATATATGCAAAAAAGTGTCCAATGCCAACATTAAATACTTAATCTTAGAATGCAGCAATGTACAAGGTGTAAAAGAAAAAGTGACTTATGCCACACTAAGTATTTCACAGTACAAAAAGTGACTTGTGCAGTGTTTAGCAGCTCCAATAGTTCTTAAGGCATGCCAAACAGTGAAAAAGAGACGAGCAGTGATCGAATCATTTCTTGCATTTAGATAACGTGGATAGAGATGTGGGGTGTATACAGGTGCTCTTCGTGCAGATAATCCTCCAATGGAGGGTAATGGCCCCTTACCTCATTAACCTGAGGTTACAGCATAGGGCCAAACGGGAGCTGTTAGTATCTCCTGTGGGGATGGGTCCTGCGCTCCAGGCTGTCTTTTAGTTAACCTCCAATCCTCCCAGAGTATAGTAACCAAAGGGAGACAAGGATGCCATATAGTGTAGTATTTTTAATAAAACCAAGCTTTATTAGTAAAAGAAATGGTACTCACACAGTTAAAAACAGACAGTGCAGTGTATCCCAACGAGCGGCGAACTCGTACACTGCTGACAGTGGAAGGTGTGCCTTTTCCCTACGCATGGCGTCACGGGTCACGTGGCTTCATCAGGGGTAGGGATGAGCCGAACACCCCCCGGTTCGGTTCGCACCAGAACCCGCGAACGGACCGCAAGTTCGCACGAACGTTAGAACCCCATTGACGTCTATGGGACTCGAACGTTCGAAATCAAAAGTGCTCATTTTAAAGGCTAATTTGCATGGTATTGTCCTAAAAAGGGTGTGGGGACCCGGGTCCTACCCCAGGGGACATGTATCAATGCAAAAAAAACTTTTAAAAACGGCCGTTTTTTCGGGAGCAGTGATTTTAATGATGCTTAAAGTAAAAAAAAAAAAGTGAAATATTCCTTTAAATATCGTACCTGGGGGGTGTCTATAGTATGCCTGTAAAGTGACGCGTGTTTCCCATGTTTAGAACAGTTCCTGCACCAAATGTCATTTTTAAAGGAAAAAATCTCATTTAAAACTGCTTGCGGGTTTAATGTCATGTCGGGTCATGGCAATATGGATGAAAATCAGTGAGACAAACGGCATGGGTACCCCCCAGTCCATTACCAGGCCCTTTGGGTCTTGTATGGATATTAAGGGGAACCCCGCACCCAAATTAAAATAAGGAAAGGTCCCTATATACTCTGAACAGCAGTATACAGGCGGTGCAAACAAGACAGGGACTGTAGGTTTGTTGTTAAGTAGAATCTGTTTGTAATTTTGAACATTTTTAACGTGTTTAGCTCCAGCCAAAAAATCTTTTCTAAGCTTTTTGGAAAACATAGGGAAGGGTTATCACCCCTGTGACATTTGTTTTGCGTCTTTCCTCCTCTTCAGAAGATTTCACCTCACTTTTTTGTCCCAATGAAAAATGTTTTTTGAAAATTTGGGTTTTTTTGTGGAACAAGGATTGGAAAGCATCAGTGGAAAGGAGAAATTGTTTTCCCATATTAACTCTTACAGGAGAGAATTTCCCTTCCTAGGGGTAGATTTCATCTCACTTCCTGTTGTCTCCTTCCGTTTGCAAGTAGGAGTCGTTTGTAAGTTAGATGTTTGAAAGTAGGGTCCTGCCCTATATACTCAGCAGAAATTTGGGCCTTAGGTGTTGCTGTGGCCAAAACACTGTAAGCCCTCACAGGGCCCTGCTGTGAAATATTAGATCAAGAATTGTAATTACATGCCCCTGTTGAACAGGAGCTGAAAAATTAGGCCTTAGGCACTGGTGCTGGTGCCACAACACTGCAACCCCTCACAGACACTCTAGTTGGAACGCAGGAACGAGCCCTGCTGCAAAGTATTGCATCAAAAATTGTAATTACACGCCCCTGTTAGACAGGGGCAGAAAAATTGGGCCTTAGGCACTGGTGCTGGTGCCACAACACTGCAACCCCTCACAGACACTCTAGTTGGAACGCAGGAACGAGCCCTGCTGCAAAGAATTGCATCAAAAATTGTAATTACACGCCCCTGTTAGACAGGGGCAGAAAAATTGGGTCTTAGGCACTGGTGCTGGTGCCACAACACTGCAACCCCTCACAGACACTCTAGTTGGAACGCAGGAACGAGCCCTGCTGCAAAGTGTTGCATCAAAAATTGTAATTACACGCCCCTGTTAGACAGGGGCAGAAAAATTGGGCCTTAGGCACTGGTGCTGGTGCCACAACACTGCAACCCCTCACAGACACTCTAGTTGGAATGCAGGAACGAGCCCTGCTGCAAAGTATTACATCAAAAATTGTAATTACACGCCCCTGTTAAACAGGGGCTGAAAAATTGTGCCTTAGGCACTGGTGGTGGCGCCCAGAACCAAAAATGTTCTTACAAGCTATCAGCGTGATGATTGAGGAGGAAGAGGATAATTACTCAGGGATAGTCACTCAGCATCAGCATAGGCAGTCTTTGAAGGGATCTGAAAAAAATTATTCAGTTACATCAGCATCAGGTGCTTGGTAGCTGGTGGTGATCCAAGACTGATTCATTTTTATGAAGGTCAGCCGATCGACCGAGTCAGTGGACAGACGCACCCTGTGATCGGTTACCACGCCTCCAGCAGCACTGAATGTGCGTTCCGAAAGAACGCTGGATGCAGGACAGGCCAGTAGCTCAATTGCATACTGTGCAAGCTCTGGCCAGTGATCCATCCTCAAGACCCAGTAACCCAGAGGATTTTCGGTGGGAAAGGTGTCCAAGTCTGATCTTGCCCCTAGGTATTCCTGCACCATGTAAAACAGACGCTGGCGATGGTTGCTGGAACCGATCATACCTTGGGGCTGCGGACCAAAAAATTGTCTGAACGCATCGGTCAGACGGCCACCTTCTCCACCGCTCCTTCTTTGACTGACCGAAGCCTCAGCAACACGTTGTCCAGAAACAGGAGTTTGTAACCTCCCAGTCTCTGGGAACGCGTTGCACAGACCTTTCTGCAAGGCCTCCCGAAGATGTTTCATCCTCTGCTCCCTCTGCGATGGCAAGATAAGGTCCGCAACCTTACCCTTGTAACGTGGATCAAGGAGGGTTGCCAGCCAGTATTGGTCCTTCTCCTTGATACCACGAATACGAGGATCCTTACGCAGGCTTTGCAGGATCAGGGAGGCCATGCAGCGTAGGTTTGCTGAGGCATTCGGTCCGGAGTCCTCTGGGTCACTAAGGACAACAACGTCCGCAGCCACCTCCTCCCAGCCACGTACAAGCCCATGTGTTCCTTGGGACTGATCCCTTAAAGACTGCTGATGCTGAGTGCCAGGCTCCACCTCCATACTGACACAATCTTCCTCCTCCTCCTCCTCCTCCTCGTCCTCTTCCTGTGTGATCGGCGGGCACGCAGGAACACTGTCTGGATAAAGGGGGCCTTGAGAGCTAAGGAAGTCCTCCTCTTCCTGCCTCTGTTCTGCCTCAAGTGCCATGTCCATTATTCCACGCAGCGTGTGCTCCAACAGGTGGACAAGGGGGACAGTGTCACTGATGCATGCACTGTCAGTGCTCACCATCCTCGTGGCCTCCTCGAATGGTGACAGGACAGTGCATGCATCCCTGATCATGGCCCACTGGCGTGGGGAAAAAAAAACAAGGTCCCCTGACCCTGTCCTGGTGCCATAGTCGCACAGGTACTCATTGATGGCCCTCTGCTGCGTGTGCAGCCGCTGCAGCATGGCCAATGTCGAGTTCCACCTGGTGGGCATGTCACAGATTAGGCGGTTCTTGGGCAGGTTAAACTCCTTTTGGAGGTCCGTCAGCCGAGCACTGGCATTATATGACCGGCGGAAATGCACACAGACTTTCCTGGCCTGCCTCAGGACATCCTGTAAGCCCGGGTACCTGCCCAAGAACCGCTGCACCACCAAGTTAAGGACGTGAGCCAAACAGGGCACATGGGTCAGTTGTCCCTGTCGGAGGGCAGAGAGGAGGTTGGTGCCATTGTCGCAAACCACCATTCCTGCCTTAAGTTGGCGTGGCGTCAACCACCTCTGAACCTGCCCCTGCAGAGCTGACAGAACCTCTGCCCCAGTGTGGCTCCTGTCCCCCAAGCACACCAGCTCAAGCACCGCATGGCATCTTTTGGCCTGCGTACTTGCGTAGCCCCTTGAACGCCTACGGAGCACCGCTGGTTCCGAGGAAGAGGCCATGGAGGAAGAAGAAGAGGAGGGGGTGGAGGAGAGAGGTGTGTCACAATCAGCATTTTGGAGGCGTGGTGGCGGAACAACCTCCAACACTACTGCACCTTGTCCTGCATCCTTCCCAGCTGCCAGCAGAGTCACCCAATGCGCCGTGAAACTTAAGTAACGTCCCTGTCCATGCCTGCTGGACCATGAGTCAGCGGTAATATGCACCTTACCGCTGACCGCCCTGTCCAGCGAGGCATGGACATTGCCTTCCACATGCCGGTAGAGAGCCGGAATCACCTTCCGTGAGAAAAAGTGGCGTTTGGGTACCTGCCACTGAGGAACCGCACATTCCACAAACTCACGGAAGGGGGCAGAGTCTACCAACTGAAAAGGCAGCAGTTGAAGTGCTAGCAATTTTGCCAAGCTAGCATTCAACCGCTGGGCATGTGGATGGCTGGGAGCAAACTTCTTTCGGCGGTGCAGCAGCTGGGGCAGGGAAATTTGCCTGGTACAATCTGACGTCGGTGTACCAAAAGCAGATTGCCCACAAGTACTTGGCTGTGACACACCTAATTCTACACCTTCATTCCTCTCACTGCAGGTCTCAGAGAGGACTGAAGGTCTAGTGGGGTTGGAAATCTCAGCTGATGAGGAGCAAGGAGAGATCCTCTTTGTTCTTTGGTGTGGGTCTTTTAGATATGCTTGCCAACGAACTGCATGGCAGGTCAACATATGTCTGGTCAAGCATGTGGTACCCAAGCGGGAGATGTTTTGGCCACGCGAGATACGCTTGAGACATATGTTGCAAATAGCAGCGGTGCGATCTGATGCACTCGTCTCAAAAAAGGCCCACACCAAAGAACTTTTTGAATAACGCGCAGAGACTGCAGCGCCCTGCACATGTGGAGCTTTGGGGTGTGATGCAGTCAATGTGCTGCCCTTAGGCTGGCCCCTGGAGGGCATCCTGCCTCGTTGGTGATGTGCCGCCTCCTCCTCCTCCTCCTCCTCTCTCCTATCAGGCACCCACGTTGAGTCAGTGACCTCATCATCCCCTCCCTCCTCATCACTGGAGCAAACCTGGCAGTATGCTGCAGCAGGGGGAGCATGACTGCCAGATTGCTGTCCTTCTTGGGCACCCCCTCTGTCCGTGCTCATGTTACTGCCTTCATCGAGCTCAGTATCATCATCAGAGCCTTCCAAACGCTGGGCATCCTCCTGGAGCATGTACCCAACACTGTGGTCAAACAGTTCGAGGGAATCCTCAGGAGGACATGGTGAAGCTAGGGAAGGAGTCACTGATGACATTGAGCTGAGGGAAGAGGCCGCTGCTTTGCCAGACAAAGCACCCTGGGCATGGGTGAGAGAGGATGAGGAGGATGAGGACGGCTTGGTCATCCACTCGACCAAGTTTTCTGCATGTTGCGGCTCAACACGGCCAGCTGCCGAAAAAAAGGCCAAGCGTGTCCCATGGCCACGGGCTGATGAGGATGCACCGTCTCCACGACCAGCACTAGACACAGAGCCTGCTTGCCCTCTCTTATTGGCTTGTGACTGTCTGCCTCTCCTTCTTGGCCTTCCAGACATACTAATGGCCTGTAGGTGCACTAAGCTGGGATAGAACACCTGTAATTTTCTTCAGGTAGCTTTATATACTGTAACCAGACAAGCCTGCCTGTCAGTAGGAAGATAACAGGAACGGATCTAGCTGAACACTGTGAGCAGGACGCACTGACTGCACTAAATGTAAATAGCAGGAACAGATCTAGCTGAACACTGTGAGCAGGACGCACTGACTGCACTAAATGTAAATAGCAGGAACGGATCTAGCTGAACACTGTGAGCAGGACGAACTGCACTAAATGTAAATAGCAGGAACAGATCTAGCTGAACACTGTGAGCAGGACGCACTGCACTAAATGTAAATAGCAGGAACGGATCTAGCTGAACACTGTGAGCAGGACGCACTGCACTAAATGTAAATAGCAGGAACAGATCTAGCTGAACACTGTGAGCAGGACGCACTGCACTAAATGTAAATAGCAGGAACGGATCTAGCTGAACACTGTGAGCAGGACGCACTGCACTAAATGTAAATAGCAGGAACAGATCTAGCTGAACACTGTGAGCAGGACGCACTGCACTAAATGTAAATAGCAGGAACGGATCTAGCTGAACACTGTGAGCAGGACGCACTGCACTAAATGTAAATAGCAGGAACAGATCTAGCTGAACACTGTGAGCAGGACGCACTGCACTAAATGTAAATAGCAGGAACGGATCTAGCTGAACACTGTGAGCAGGACGCACTGACTGCACTAAATGTAAATAGCAGGAACAGATCTAGCTGAACACTGTGAGCAGGACGCACTGACTGCACTAAATGTAAATAGCAGGAACGGATCTAGCTGAACACTGTGAGCAGGACGCACTGACTGCACTAAATGTAAATAGCAGGAACAGATCTAGCTGAACACTGTGAGCAGGACGCACTGCACTCAATGTAAATAGCAGGAACGGATCTAGCTGAACACTGTGAGCAGGACGCACTGCACTAAATGTAAATAGCAGGAACGGATCTAGCTGAACACTGTGAGCAGGACGCACTGACTGCACTAAATGTAAATAGCAGGAACAGATCTAGCTGAACACTGTGAGCAGCACGCACTGACTGCACTAAATGTAAATAGCAGGAACAGATCTAGCTGAACACTGTGAGCAGGATGCACTGCACTCAATGTAAATAGCAGGAACGGATCTAGCTGAACACTGTGAGCAGGACGAACTGCACTAAATGTAAATAGCAGGAACAGATCTAGCTGAACACTGTGAGCAGGACGCACTGCACTAAATGTAAATAGCAGGAACGGATCTAGCTGAACACTGTGAGCAGGACGCACTGACTGCACTAAATGTAAATAGCAGGAACGGATCTAGCTGAACACTGTGAGCAGGACGCACTGCATTAAATGTAAATAGCAGGAACAGATCTAGCCTAATCTAGCTAACTCAAATCAAATGACACTGTCTGTCTCTCTCTCTATCAGCACACCGGAACACACTACACAGGGCCGCCGTGCAGGCGGCCTTATATAGTGTGGGGCGTGTACTAAATCCCCTGAGCCATAATTGGCCAAAGCCACCCTGGCTTTGGCCAATTACAGCTCTCTCTACTGACGGCGCTGTGATTGGCCAAGCATGCGGGTCATAGTGCATGCTTGGCCAATCATCAGCCAGCAATGCACTGCGATGCCGCAGTGAATTATGGGCCGTGACGCGCCACACGAATTTGGCGCGAACGGCCCATAACGTTCGCAATTCGACGGACGGTCGAACAGCCGATGTTCGAGTCGAACATGGGTTCGACTCGAACACGAAGCTCATCCCTAATCAGGGGATACTAGAGGGCACTTAGGCTTGTCTTTAAATAGACCAGGTAGATACAATTAGTGGCGGCCATTTTGTTGAAGTTCAATGGGGATTTCCCATAGCGGCCATCTTCCGGGAGGTATATGGGCGTGGCCATTTTTTTGGTTATAAACCGACGGGAAAGTCATCGGCCGGACTGTCGGCTAATAAGTACTTAAATACATGATCGGAGCTTGTAAGCAGCGCGCAATACTAGATCTACAGTGAGACTGGCCAGAGGGTCAGCGATCAGTGTTACACAAAGAACGCAACACTAATCATATATGCAGATGGTAAATGTAGTGTGGATGGACTATAGGGTATATAATACAAACTTCATCCTATGGGGATACCTTCCATTGTAAACAATATACTCGCATTTAATGGATACATAATTAAGCAACATGTAATGAATTACGCTTTTAGGAATAAGAATTAAAATAACAGACCTAATCTTTAAAACCAAATATTACATAGGTAATGTTACACTTAAAAGCTCACAAGGAACATTAAAATTTATAATTTATAGAACTGCCCTTGTAATAAAAGGATAAAAATGTCAAATAAAAACGGAACGTCTTTGAATGGAACACTTCTGTGCCCTGTAAAAATGTCATATAATGCGCAAGGTGTAGGGACAAGTCATCTAAATGGACTAGAGAGAGGGGATAAAACCTAGATATAGGTCCCAATCTAGGGACAGAAATAAATATGTGTGTGTTCACAATTAAAAGTCACTTAAAAAACAATTCAGGTCAAATTCTATATTGAGCCCCCGCGGCGTAAATGTGTCCAACGTAAATATCCATCTGGATTCGGCCTGGCTGAGGGTCTTGACCTTATGTCCCCCCCGCCAGTGTCTGATATAGGGTTCAATCCCCCAGAATTTTAAATGTGTTGGGTCTTTATTATGACAGAGTAAAAAGTGCTTAGAAACACTATGTTTGTCATAGCCATTCTGGATATTTTTGACATGTTCTTTAATCCGTGTCTTTAGTGGTCTTTTGGTACGGCCAATGTACTGGAGCCCACAGCTGCATTCCAGGGCATATACAGCTCCTTCAGTATTGCAGCTGATAAAATTGTTTATCTTATATGTATTTCCTGTGCTTGTTGATGTGAACTCATATTTCCTTTCGTTTGGCCTTCTCGTTTTTGTACAAGCGAAACACCTTCTGCACGGAAAGAAGCCTTTCCCGGTAAAAAAGGTAAAGGTTCTTTTAGGTGGATCAATCACATTTTTTACTACCTTGTCTCGAACAGTAGGTGCTCTTTTATAGATAAAGTGCGGATGTGCGGGTAGGGAGCCCTGTATCTGTTTGTCTGCTAGGAGGATGTGCCAGTGGTTTTTTATAATTTTTTCAACTTTCTTATGTTGTGCACTGAAATCCAGAATTAAAGGTGCTCCTCCTAGTGGCTGTTTCGATTTCTCGGTATCTCTAATTAATTCATTTCGATCCATCTGAGAAACTTCTTGTACTCTCTTTTCTATGGATTGGCGATCATATCCTTTATTTGGGAACCTCAGTGTGAGCTTTTTCGCTTGGTCAAGGAACGTGTTAAGTTGTGTACAGTTCCGTCTTAGACTTACGAGTTGGCCTTTCGGTACTTTGAAAAGCCAGTTCCTATGATGGCAACTTTCAATAGGTAAGTAACTATTTCTGTCTACGTTTTTGAAATGCGTTTGCATTCTAAGACCAGATTCTTCTTGTATAATATCCAGATCCAGAAATGTTACTTTACTCGTACTAATGTCCCAGGTTAATGTAATATTTTTGTCGTTCCTATTGAGCTTCTCTAGGAAGCTGGTAAGACGATCTTTATCTCCCTTCCACAGAATAAATACATCGTCGATATATCTTTTGTAGGTGACCAGTTCACTTGGTGTATTTTCGAAGATACTCTCCTCTTCCCATTGGGCCATAAATAATCCAGCTATGCTTGGGGCAAACTTTGCCCCCATTGATGGAGATCAAGCATACAACAGGTCTTTTTTAGACAGGGGTCGGGACAAACGCCCACCGAGACCGTCAGACGAGAACAGAAATCCCAGAAGAAGCCCAGGAAGAAGAGAGGATGGAGATCTGGAAAGAGAGAACAAAAGAAAAAGAGAGTGAAAGGAGAGGGGATCTTTAACTTAAGTGGACAAGAATTGACAGCAGAAGAGATAGGCGTACTTGATAAAGGCCTGAAATATGCACCTATGAAAAATTTGGATAAACTCCAGACGTATATCGGAATTCAGAAATTCATAAGAAAATTGAACATTCAAAAGTACATTGCAAGTAACCCCATTCGCACAAGATATCCAACGATTGAGGATAATGGCGTCACACATAGCACTTTGAGGAATAAATCTGTTTTTAATCCGCCCTTGAAAGATAATAAATATATTGAAGTTTTTAAAAAAGTGGTCTTAGAAGATATTAAAGAGCTTAAAATTAAGAAAAAGGAGGATCCCGATTATATAAAAAGTGGTATCAGGAAATTAGCAAGGAGGAAAAACTTGGTAATCCGTCCAGCCGACAAAGGCGGGGGGATCGTTGTACTCTCAAAAGAACAATACCATCAGACTATGACAGAGATGCTTGGCGACCAGAACACCTATACGAGACTATTGAGTAATCCCGTCTATAAGTGCAGGAAAGCACTAGAACAGATTATAGGCCTTGGAGTGAAGAAAAATATTTTGAACAAAAAGGAAGCGAAATTTTTAGTCCCAGAGTCATGCCGCACACCTATTATATATACTTTACCAAAGATACACAAGAATAACACCAATCCACCACCAAGGCCAATAGTAAATGGCATAGACTCGCTTACATCCCGATTGGGCCAATATATCGATACCTTTCTGCAACCCGCTGTAAAAAATACACGAGCATATTTGAGGGACACAAAAGAGATGTTTCAGATTCTAGAAAATACGTCAAAGGAAGAAGGTCCATGGATTATGGCTACTGCAGATGTCGCCTCGTTATATACTATTATACCACACCACATGGCATGTGAAGCAGCAAAATGGGGCTTGAGGAAATTCACCCAATTACCTTGCATACAGAGAAAATTTCTAATAAAGTGTATCAACTTCAATCTGAAGAACAACTATTTTTGGTACAATAGTAAATATTACCGACAGCACACCGGAGTTGCAATGGGGGCTAAGTTTGCCCCAAGCATAGCTGGATTATTTATGGCCCAATGGGAAGAGGAGAGTATCTTCGAAAATACACCAAGTGAACTTGTCACCTACAAAAGATATATCGACGATGTATTTATTCTGTGGAAGGGAGATAAAGATCGTCTTACCAGCTTCCTAGAGAAGCTCAATAGGAACGACAAAAATATTACATTAACCTGGGACATTAGTACGAGTAAAGTAACATTTCTGGATCTGGATATTATACAAAAAGAATCTGGTCTTAGAATGCAAACGCTTTTCAAAAACGTAGACAGAAATAGTTACTTACCTATTGAAAGTTGCCATCATAGGAACTGGCTTTTCAACGTACCGAAAGGCCAACTTGTAAGACTAAGACGGAACTGTACACAACTTAACACGTTCCTTGACCAAGCGAAAAAGCTCACACTGAGGTTCCCAAATAAAGGATATGATCGCCAATCCATAGAAAAGAGAGTACAAGAAGTTTCTCAGATGGACCAAAATGAATAAATTAGAGATACCGAGAAATCGAAACAGCCACTAGGAGGAGCACCTTTAATTCTGGATTTCAGTGCACAACATAAGAAAGTTGAAAAAATTATAAAAAACCACTGGCACATCCTCCTAGCAGACAAACAGCTACAGGGCTCCCTACCCGCACATCCGCACTTTATCTATAAAAGAGCACCTACTGTTCGAGACAAGGTAGTAAAAAATGTGATTGATCCACCTAAAAGAACCTTTACCTTTTTTACCGGGAAAGGCTTCTTTCCGTGCAGAAGGTGTTTCGCTTGTACAAAAACGAGAAGGCCAAACGAAAGGAAATATGAGTTCACATCAACAAGCACAGGAAATACATATAAGATAAACAATTTTATCAGCTGCAATACTGAAGGAGCTGTATATGCCCTGGAATGCAGCTGTGGGCTCCAGTATGTTGGCCGTACCAAAAGACCACTAAAGACACGGATTAAAGAACATGTCAAAAATATCCTGAATGGCTATGACAAACATAGTGTTTCTAAGCACTTTTTACTCTGTCATAATAAAAACCCAACACATTTAAAATTCTGGGGGATTGAACCCTATATCAGACACTGGCGGGGGGGACATAAGGTCAGGACCCTCAGCCAGGCCGAATCCAGATGGATATTTACGTTGGACACATTTACGCAGCGGGGGCTCAATATAGAATTTGACCTGAATTGTTTTTTAAGTGACTTTTAATTGTGAACACACACATATTTATTTCTGTCCCTAGATTGGGACCTATATCTAGGTTTTAACCCCTCTCTCTAGTCCATTTAGATGACTTGTCCCTACACCTTGCGCATTATATGACATTTTTACAGGGCACAGAAGTGTTCCATTCAAAGACCTTCCGTTTTTATTTTACATTTTTATCCTTTTATTACAAGGGCAGTTCTATAAATTATAAATTTTAATGTTCCTTGTGAGCTTTTAAGTGTAACATTACCTATGTGATATTTGGTTTTAAAGATTAGGTCTGTTATTTTAATTCTTATTCCTAAAAGCGTAATTCATTACATGTTGTTTAATTATGTATCCATTAAATGCGAGTATATTGTTTACAATGGAAGGTATCCCCATAGGATGAAGTTTGTATTATATACCCTATAGTCCATCCACACTACATTTACCATCTGCATATATGATTAGTGTTGCGCTCTTTGTGTAACACTTATCACTGACCCTCTGGCCAGTCTCACTGTAGATCTAGTATTGCGCGCTGCTTACAAGCTCCGATCATGTATTTAAGTACTTATTAGCCGACAGTCCGGCCGATGACTTTCCCGTCAGTTTATAACCAAAAAAATGGCCGCGCCCATATACCTCCCGGAAGATGGCCGCTATGGGAAATCCCCATTGAACTTCAACAAAATGGCCGCCACTTATTGTATCTACCTGGTCTATTTAAAGATAAGCCTAAGTGCCCTCTAGTATCCCCTGATGAAGCCACGTGACCCGTGATGCCACGCGTAGGGAAAAGGCACACCTTCCACTGTCAGCAGTGTACGAGTTCGCCGCTCGTTGGGATACACTGCACTGTCTGTTTTTAACTGTGTGAGTACCATTTCTTTTACTAATAAAGCTCAGTTTTATTAAAAATACTACACTATATGGCATCCTTGTCTCCCTTTGGTTACTATACTCCGGGAGGATTGGAGGTTAACTAAAAGACAGCCTGGAGCGCAGGACCCATCCCCACAGGAGATACTAACAACGCCCGTTTGGCCCTATGCTGTAACCTCAGGTTAATGAGGTAAGGGGCCATTACCCTCCATTGGAGGATTATCTGCACGAAGAGCACCTGTATACACCCCACATCTCTATCCACGTTATCTAAATGCAAGAAATGATTTGATCACTGCTCGTCTCTTTTTCACTGTTTGGCATGCCTTAAGAACTATTGGAGCTGCTAAACACTGCACAAGTCACTTTTTGTACTGTGAAATACTTAGTGTGGCATAAGTCACTTTTTCTTATACACCTTGTACATTGCTGCATTCTAAGATTAAGTATTTAATGTTGGCATTGGACACTTTTTTGCATATATTATTGATCCCCATGGACATTCACTGTAACCTTGCACGCTGAGTTATTTCTTTGGCTATAATTACTGTTGAACATTTTTTCTTCACCGTGTGGCACGTTGGACGATTATTGGAATCAGCTTATATTGCACTTGTCACTTTTGTATATGTTTTGTGTTGCACAAATTATTTGATGTTATATTTAAGTGTGAGCACCTACTGAATGCATTGGCTATTTTATTGCACATATTATTTCACTATCACTGTATTTACTTACTGATTTTATTACCACTGTATTTATTTGTCAGTACCCGGTATAGGCATTGGACACCCTATAGTAGTGATTACAGATCTCCACGGACATCTAGTGTAACTTTGTTTGATTTTTTTGGTTTTCTTTAGTATTTTCGCTTTTGCCTCAGAAGTTTACATATGTCACATGTACATTTATGTTTGAGGTCGATTACCATTTTCTACACAGGATTTATTGTATACACGCTCACTCACGTTGATTGCTTCCTTTATACAGCACTCTAGGTGTCTCAGCACCGCTCGGCCTCATTATACATTAGCACATTGTAGTGAGTTTTGGATCACTGGAGTAAGTGATTGCTCATTGTTAACTAGGTACTGTGGGGTTTATGAGGATTAGCGCAGCACCACCTCTACTTAATATATCTCATTTGCCGTTAGGGTCAGGTTGGACCCTATTCGGTGCAAGCAGCTTCTCCTTTATCCTTTTATTTTAGTGGTACATGGTAGCGCAGGAATAAAATAGATCTACCAGTATGAGGTCTAGCATTATTTTCATCAGGCGACTAGCAATGGTTTTGGCATACATTTTTAAATCAAGATTTAGTAGGGAAATTGGAGGAAAGTTTTGAGGGGAGGTTGGTTCTTTTCCTGATTTTGGGTTTGTGATTATGAGAGCAGTTAACGACTCCTTAGCAAACATTGAAGCGGAAGCAGCATTATTGAAAAGTTTTGTCAAGTGGGGGAGTAAGTGGTTTGAGAATTGTTTGAAGTACTCTTCTGTGAGGCCATCACGTCCTGGAGCTTTCCCCGAGGGTAGTGAGGATATGGTTGCGAGGATTTCCTGATCAGAGAATGGTACAGTCAAGGAAGACAGTTGAGTCTCTGTCAGTACTATAGTAGTCACTAAAGGCATTCTCTATGTCTTAGGGATTGGATAATTTTTCTTTGGAGTGGGGGTGGAATAGATGGGGAATCTGATGATCTATGATGCTAGGAGCTGCCTCAAGGGAGATTCTCTTCTTTTCGCTGCTGATGTAGTGTCCATATGGATATCTACAACTAGATTAAAGTCTCCACAGATGAGCAGTCCCTGGCGGACTGATTGTGCTTTGGTGAGAGCTTTCCTGAGGAAGCTTATCTGACGGGTGTTATATACATTCAGTAATGTGTATTTAATTCCATTGAGGGTGCATATTAGGATTAAGTATCGACCATTGGGGTCATAAACTTCATGTATCGGGTTGAAGTCTATTCCTCCTTTAATTGCTATGAGGACTATACTATTTTCTTTGAGGTCAAGTTAGCTCGGTAGATGTGGGGGTATTTGCTGTTGGAATAGAGGGCTGCTGACGCAGGTGTCAGGTGGGTCTCTTGGACACACAGGATGTCGCTGCCATATGCCGTTTTTCAGCCGTATGCCACAGGGAGTGTCTCTTAGCTGGGTGGTTTAGACCTTTGGCATTCAGTGACAGAACGGTAAGTGGCATGTTCGTTGCTCAGGGCCAAAGGTGTTGCTGGTAGGAATGATAAACACTTACAGTTAATTGGTGGTAGGCGTGTGGTGAGGTGGGTGGTCTTCATCTGGAGCTGTGCTTCTGCAGGAGGGTGGGTACCAAGGTGTTGATATACTGGAGTTGTTTCTGTAATAGAAAAGCTGGCAGAAAAAGCAACAAGTCAGATAAGTAAAACGAATAGTAGGAGAGGGTGTGCGGCGGCTTGTGGAACAAAAAAAAAGCTGAATTTAGCTAGGCCAGCTGTAGAGGGAAACAGTCAATAACTAGTAGAATGGAAAGATAAACATGAGGCAGTGAGGGAGGAATTGTTTTGTGGTTGTGAGCCCGTTCAGATCAGGTGGTATGCTGTGACTGGTAGCTTCTGGTCCCCTGATTGCGGTGGGATTGCTGAGGTTTCCGTTGTGGTAGAGGTGGGACTCCCTCTTTGGGGGGGGGTTCCAGGATGATACGCCATTCATGCAAGAGACACATGCCCTTCTGTAGGTCACCAATGACATGGGTAATACCATTCTTGGTTATGAGCAAGGTGGCAGGATAGCGCCACTTGTATATGATTTTATGATTGTGGAGGCCTTTGATGACAGGGTTTAGATTCCTTCTGAGTTGCAGCTTGTATTTGGAGAGGTCGGGGAATAGTTGGACTCCTTCATATGGATGAGGTAGTGGGGCTTTGGATCTGGCTTCAGACATCATTTTTTCTTTAATATGAAAAAAATGTACCCTCATGAGCACATCTCTTGGCACAGACGCAGCCAGGTGTGAAGGTTGAGCTATTCTGTGGATCCTGTCTATAACAATATCCCTGGGTGGTGCGTCGGGTAATATGGTGTATATGAGGTCTTTGGCATATTTTGGTAACTCCGTTGGGGGTATAGATTCGGGGACCCCTCTCAGTTTAACGTTGTTACGTCTGGAGCGGTTCTCTAAGTCGGCCAGCTTGGCCCAAACCCACTCCTTCTCATCTTTCACCTCCTCATATGTATCTATAATGTCAATAACTATGGATGTACATTCTGTTATACCCAGTTCAATATTGGATATTCTGTGGTTCAAAGAACTCATGTTAGTAGTAATCTTGGTAAACAGGGCTGATAAATCAGTCATCAGAGAAGTTTGTAAGGACATGAGCATGTCCTTTGATGTAGTGTCCATTACTGGTTGTCCTGTGGTGGGGAAGGATGCCATAGAATTGTGCAAGGCCCGGTTCGATTGCAGTGGATTGAAGGCCTGGGCCTCAATTAATGCCCGGGGTGGCCGCAATTGTGGTGCATCCATCCACATCCGGGCCTTAGCGGGGCTGCTTGTGAGGGGGTCCACACCCAGGTCTTGTGTAGGGGAAATCTGTGTAGGGGAATTCTGCTGCGCCCATTTCTCCCAGGGATTCATCTGGGAGATCTGTGTAGGCTTTCCGCAGCTCGGATAGGCTGCCGTCGCCATCTTGGTAATGACTGACCTTATCCTCCGGGGAAAACAGGAGCGTAGTCAGCTTCTTGGGCTTGTGTTCGCCAATCCACTTGCGGGACATTGTCAGCTGGTATGTCCTGTAGCTGCGGGGTGACGATGGGATGGTATCGCTGCCTTTAACGGGCCTCTCCGATGTCCTCCCACACTCTGGAGCAGTGAGATCAAGTATCCATCTTCCGCCCCCTCTAATTACAATTTTTGATCAAATATTTCACAGCAGGGCCCATTCCTGTGCCCACCAAGAGTAACTGTGAGGGCTTACATTGTTCTGGTACCACCACCACCATCAAAGGCCCAATTGTTCTGTCCCTGTTTAACAGGGGCATGTAATTACAATTTGTCATCTAATATTTCACAGCAGGGCTCATTCCTGCACCCAATAAGAGTATCTATGAGGGGGTACAGTGTTGTGGCACCACCACCCAGGGCCCAACTTTTCTGCCCCTGTTTAACAGGGGCATGTAATTACAATTTTTAATATAATATTTCAATGCAGGGCCTGTTCCTGTGCCCAACAAGAGTAACTGTGAGGGCTTACAGTGTTCTGGCGCCAACAAAACCAAAGACCCAATCTTTCTGCCCCTGTTTAATAAAGGCATGTAATTACAACTTTTGATATAATATTTTACAGCAGGGCCCGTTCCTGCACCCAGCAAGAGTAACTGTGAGTGCTTACAGTGTTCTGGAGCCACCAAAACCAAAGGCCCAATTTTCTGCCCCTGTTTAACAGGGGCATGTAATTACTATTTTTGAAATAATAGTTAAGCAGAACCCATTTCTGCGCCTAACAAGAGTAATGCCCCGTACAAACGCTCGGATTTTCCGATGGAAAATGTGCGATCGGATCGTGTTGTTGGACATTCCAACCGTGTGTGGGCTCCATCGGACAGTTTCCATCGGATTTTCCGACACACAAAGTTTGAGAGCAGGCTATAAAATTTTCCGACAACAAAATCCTATCACGTCAATTCCGACCGTTTGTGGCCAGTTCCTACGCACAAAGTGCCACGCATGCTCAGAAGAAATTCCGAGACGGAACAGCTCGGTCTGGTAAAATTAGCGTTCGGAATAGATACAGCACTTTCGTCACGCTGCAATGTTTTAAATAGTTTAATACAGCGCACTCTGTTCATCTTTATAATGTGAGAAGAATGAAGTAGTTTTGCTGCTCATATTCACACAGACTTCTCACAAACTTCTTTCTTTATTCTTTATCGGGATTCCCTCAATATATTTTGATTTGTCACATCTGACCAATTTTTTTTTGGTTGTTTTTAATTTTTTTAATTTTTTTTTTAAGGCTGTTTAATTTTTTTGGGGGGGGTTTGTATTTTTTTCAAGGCTGTTTTTTTTTTCTTTTTTTTGGTTTTTACTCCAGAATATTTTTGTGTGTGTTTTGTGTGTCAAGTTACCACAACACCATTGATATCTTGTATTATTTAATCTCAAAGAGATTGTTTGGTGTTGGTGTCCCTTGTTAATTTCACATTGTATTTTGAAATGTACCTGCCTCCTCACCAACAAACTGTTTATTTGGAAGGAAAACACACATAGGCGAGTATAATTGAAACAAAAAATCCTTTATTAAGGGCTCACAACCAAACAAAGAGGGAGGCAACGCTGGAGAAACAGCAGAAATTGGTGAAGCCTTTGGCCCCCAGGGCACACATCAATTCTTTTACAGCAAAATTGGTGGCCTGAGGAGTCCATATCTAAGGGAGTGCAGTCTGGTCCAGAAGTCCCAGAGATCCTGAAAGCAGCAGATGACATCTGTGTCCCCAGGCTGTGGTCATACAAGAGACTGCATCTTTTGTCAGACCAGACTGAACCCAGGGCCATCACTCTCTGGTCTCCCTTCTATGCTTCCTTCCACGCTGTGGCTGTGTGGCTGTGGTGGTGGAGTTGTGGCAGCAGGAGGAGGAGGAGGAGGGGGATGGGCCAACACACTCAGGTGGGTATTGGGTGTGATTTCGCCACTCACCCCCTTACTTAGGACTTTATACAGAAGGTTCTCATAAAGCTTGCGTTGACCCTCCTGCATGGCCTGCAGTTTGGTTGAAGCCATGCAGGCAAAGGCCTCTTCAGGAGTGGGTAAGGCTCTGAGGGATGCAGAAGCCTCCTGAATGAGCCTGAGCGCTGAATCCTGCACGTGACTCCCCTTCCTGGGTCTTTTGTATGGAAGGCGGAGGGGAGGAACCTGCGATTCAGTCAGGCTACGACTGGGCCCAGGCTTCTCCTGGCTGCCACTTAGCCCCGCCTCCTCCTGGCTGCCACATTCCACAGCCTCCTGCTGTGTGGCACATTTCACAGCCTTGTCCTGGCTGAGGTCTTCCTGTGTATGAAAAAGGGACATAGTTTTATTTTTTTAATCATCAATCACACACAATTTTCAGCTCATGATTGTTGCAAATTGAATGTTAACAAATATAACAGACTATCCTTCTGAGCCCAGCATTTTTCATTCTTGTCCCAATTATTTTTGGCCACTACTGTCTACTGATATGTAAAACACTTTCTTAAATCAGCAATTAGTGATCAATTATTAAAGTCAAGTTAACAACATTTATTTATTGTCCAGAAATCTGTAGAACAATGCTATACCTGACTCCATCTGGGCTCCTCCACTTCTTCCTGGCTGGAAGTCCCAGGTTGGACATTGGAAGCTTCAGCTGGGGTGGAAGGTAGGGTGGAAGGAAGAGTGGAAGGAAGGGTTGAGAGGGATTCCCTGACTCCAGTCTGGTCTGACAGAAATCGCAGTCTCTCATAGTACCACAGCCTGGGAACATAAATGTCATCTGCTCCAGCTCCTGATCTCTGGGAATCCGTGACCTTCTTGCGCTCTCTAAGATAAGTGCTCCTCAGGCCACCAATTTTGGTTTTTAAATAGGGGATGGTTGCTGTGGGGACCACCGGCTTCACCAACTCCAGCAGTTTCTCCAGCACTGCCTGCCTTTTTTGTTTATGATTATAATGAGGATGTTTGACCTGCCACAGACAGGGCAGCTCCCTGTACTTGTCTATGAACAGGGGGAGGAAGTTGTGGTCATTGAAGCCATCCATTTTATCTGCAAGACACAACAGGCAAAACTCTCCTACTCTTGTTACAATATAGGCCTTAATCTAGAAGCAGTATAGGCCCAAGTTTAGATCTTACCTTCGTTATCACGATCGGCGCCTCCGATACTCCTTCCTCCGCTCACAGATCGTATGTACTACGCATGCGTGTTACGCTTTATACACACTGCGCATGCGGGTAACTCCCACTCCTGACGTTCTTTCTAGTCTATTCCCCACCCCTTTTCGTTCGGTGCAGTGGGGGAAGAGCACATGGCGGAGACACAGCAGGTGCGTGCTAATTACAGCAACAAGGAGGAGGAGGAGGAAAGCCTGGAGCCTGAAACGTCCCGATCCGGAAGGAGAAGATTTAAGGCATCAAATATGTCCTTTGGGGAGATGTTGGAGATGGTGGACATCCTGAAGAAGGCCGACTATGACGGGAAGTTTGGACCTTACCCCAACCCCAATGTCAGAAAGGCCAAGATCATGGCGAAAGTGGTCAAGAGACTGCACCGGAATTTCGGGGTACGACGATCGAAAGATCAGCTCAGGAAACGGTGGTCGGACCTCAAATTAAGAGAGCATGAGCAGTACAGAAAGATCCGGAGAGTGCTGCAAAAAGTAGTTGTACTGTGTTCCGATTCTTTTTATGTTTATTACGTTCGTGCTTCTCCATGTGCTTTTCTTAACTGTTATCCATTTCTAAATGTGAACTTTCATGTTCATGGGCACATTATTCGTTTGTATCAAACATTTTCCGTGTGGCCTAGAAAACACTATTGTTTTGGCCATATGCATTTGCCCACATTTTTTAGGGCCTACTTGTCTGAAACTAATTTGGTTGTGTAGATGTGTTTGTTACTAGAATGAAATGCAAACTAGATCCTGTGTAAGGAGAGGACACTCAGCAGCTGGTTACACATCTGGACGCTGGAGCACTAGTGTGGGACACAAGAACACCCTTTTTATTAAGGGTCCCACACAGGTGCTCCAGTGGATACTATAGGGGTGTCTCCATCTGTGAAGCTTGTACAAAGCAGGTAAAGTATTCAAGCTTGACAAAGGACACTAAAAATTCTACATCTTGGAACTCTGCCAAAACAGACAATTGTACCCCACTTCCAAGCAATGTTTCATATTTATAGTTCTGCCATCAAATATCTGTGTGCTAAGTATACCATTTTTTTTACATAGGGGAGAAAAGACTCGGAGGACACCCCTCATTTGAAGAGACCAGAGACCCCCCACCTCTGGAAGAAGGGGAAATCCACCCAAGACAAACAGAGCAGGAGGAGGAAGACGTGGTGGAAATTGGCACCACAACAGGTGAGTGTCTGCGACCACAGGCTCAGGTAAGAGATGGATGTCGGCATATTTATAATACATGTTTTTTTTTGGTTTCTATCTTTTTAGGTGATCATGATGTTGTGGATCCAGATCCTTTCACCTCGGAAAGTGCACAGATCCTGATAGGGGAGATCATGGGGTGTAATAGGGACTTGGAAAACATCAAGAAAAACATCAATGATGTTCTTCAAAAAAATAAGAACATCATTGATGTTTTGGGGAGAGTTTGAAACCCCTCCAAATCCCTTTGTTTTTTGGTGTGCTACAATTTTGTAACATTTTTTTACAAATTGGAGAAAAGCCAAATTTTGAAGAGGCACACAGTGTGTCAACATGTGCTATCTGCCATCATGGGAGATCAATGGATGCGTTTTGGGGGTGCAACCCCTTCCTCAATAATAAAGTAGCTGAGAGGAAGGGGTTGCACCCCCAAAACACGTCCCTTGATCCCCCGTGATGGCAGGTAGCACATGTTGACATTCGGCTATTTGTGTGCATCTTCAAAATTTGGCTTTCCGGGGGTGACTTCACCGCATCTGAATGCAATATCAAACACAGTTTCTAAATACCTTTTCCTTGTCAAAATAGTTTTATTGAGTACGGAGATTATATACAGGTAACATTGAATAATAACATACATTCAATATAAGGAAGCTCATTTACAATTAAAGAATAGTTAATTCATTAATAATATCGTAAAACAAGACAATATATTCTAACACAAGGCAATATATTTTAAAAGAAAATAAAGAAATAGGAGAGAAAGAGAACTTTGGAGTCCTTGTCCATTTCAAAAGAATAGAATTAAAGGAGTTATGTAAGTTCTGCTACATCGTTTGCCTTGTTTTATTTCTATTTCTAGACAGTAATTGAGATTATTATTTAAATATCAATTAGAGCTTCAATATCATAGAATAATATAGTATAAGGAAAAGAAAGGAAAGAAAGTATAGTAGGGAGGGGAGAAGAGAAGAAGCTTAAGGGAAAGAATCCACGAGGTCAGGCCGAAAGTCACCACAACAACTAGGGCTGAAATATAGCCTATGTCTTGTTATCACAACTACCATGGCAGTAGAACACTCTTGTCTAGGGCTGGCATGGAATATGTAATCCAAGGCTGCCATATTACCTCAAATCTGGGGATCGTGTCCAATTCTATAGCTATCATCTTGGCATGAGTCATATAGTAATTCATTTTAGCTTTTGCTTCATTTATATCTAATGTTGGTGATTTCCAAGATTTTGCTAAAGTCTGTTTAGCTGCTGTGAAGAGATATACCAACAATTTGAATTGGGTATGCGTTATGAATTCAGGTTTTAAGTTGAGAAGGGCCATTGCTGGATCGAAAGGGATTGTTTTCCCAATAAGGTTAGTTGCAATGTTAAAAATTCCCCTCCAGAATATTTGAGCTAATGGACACGACCACCAGATATGAAGGTATGTGCCAGGGTCCAAACAACCCCCGAAAACATTGCGCCGAATAATTTTGCACATATTTTGCAACTCTAGTAGGTACTAGATGCCAGCATGTTAAAACTTTATAATTAGCCTCAACCGCCAATATATCAGGGGAAGCTGTTTTTGTTGTTGATCATATTTGTTTCCAACCTGAATTATCAAAAATACGCTCAAGGTCCTCTTCCCATTTCTGGACATAGGATAATTTGTCTTTACTGGAATGAACCAGCAGGTGAGAATATATAGTAGAGATTGTGCCTCTAGCATGCAGATCTTTTTTACAAACTTCTTCGAAACTAGTCATATGTGTTAATGGGGATGTGGTAGACTTTAGGGGGGGGAAGAAATTTTTTATTTGGAAGTATCTAAATAATTCTGACTGCGGTAGACCATATCTCTCACAAAGGGTTGAAAAAGGGATGAATGATGAGGAATGTACAAATTTATACATACACAGTACGTCTCTAGATACCCATTCTTTAAAGGAATTAGGGAATATCCATGCTGGAGAGAAAGCAGGATTTTTATAGAAGGACAACATCGGGTTATGAGATGATTGTAAATGGTTATTCTTTATGAATCTATCCCAAAGGGAAATGTAGTGTTTATTAATTGGATTATTTAGGTCTATGCGATCTTTTGGAGTGATCCATAGTAAGTTTGATATTGGAATAGGATCGCATTCTGTGGCTTCAATATGTACCCATAATGGGGTCTCCTGGTATGCATGATATTTAGCCAGGCTTGCTATGTGTGCAGCCCTATAGTAATAAGCAAAATTAGGGCAACCTAGGCCTCCGTTTAATTTTGGGAGATATAGTGTATGTAGCTGTATGCGTGGTTTGGAGGAACCCCATATGTATGACAATGTTTTCCTTTGTAATATTCTTAGGTGATAAGCTGGAATAGGAATTGGTAATACTCTGAATAAGTACAGTAATTTCGGTAGTATTGTCATTTTTACCGCGTTAATTCTTCTGAACCACGATAATGGAAGATGAGACCATGATTTCATTAAGTTTGATAATTGTTTTAAAATTGGAGGGTAATTAACTGAAAATAGATCTGCTAATGATGCTGTAAGATGTATGCCTAAGTATGGGATTGATTTGTTCGACCATGTGAAAGGAATACTAATTTTAGCTGAAGTCAGTTCAATGTTAGAAAGAGATATGTTCAATGCTAAACATTTTTTAGGGTTTATTTATAAACCAGAAATGTTAGCAAATTTATTAAGAATTGGGATTAGGTTTGGGCCTGACACTTGTGGAGATGAAAGAAATAGGAGGATATCCTCTGCAAACAAACAGAGCTTATGTTGAAATCCTCCCATTTCTATCCCTGTTATAGTGGGGTCAGATCTAATTACTAGTGCGAGTGGTTCTATTAGGAGGGCGAATATCAATGAGGATAGGGGACATCCTTGACTTGTGCCTCTCTCAATGTTGAAGAAGTCAGATTTATAACCTGCGTATTTGACATATGCTTTAGGTTTGTTATATAGAGCCGTAATCCAATTTATAAAATTTGGACCGAATCCCCATTTCTGCAAGGTATAATTCAAGTAAGGCCATGCAATAGAATCAAAAGCTTTCTTTATGTCAAGTGAGAGAAAGCAAACAGGTATGTGACGTTTTTTAGCTATGTGTGCCAAGAGGGTTGCTCTTCGTACATTGTCACCTGCCTGTCGGGAGGGCATGAAGCCTACTTGGTCACGATGTACGAGGGTGCTAGAATTTTTGCCAACACTTTAATGTCCATGTTCAACATGGATATGGGGCGATAATTTGTACATAGAGTATCATCTGAGTGTGGTTTAGGAATCATGCAGATGATCGCCAATAATAATTCTTGTCTAAAGGATTTATTATTTAATAGGTCATTAAACGCTTCAACAAGCATTGGTGAGATAATGTCTGTAAAAGTTCGATAAATAAGGGCTGTGAATCCGTCTGGTCCCGGCCTTTTATTTATTTTTAATGTTTTAATAGCCTCTGCTACTTCATCGCTAGTTATGGGTTTTTCTATTAAGAATTTTTGGGATTCAGTCATTTTGGGTAGGTTGATACGTGAAAAAAAGGCGTCAGCTTCCTCAATGTTAGTTTTATTTGTCTCTGTGTATAGAGTTTTCAATTGAGAGCTAAATTTCTGTACGATTTCAAGAGGATTACTGGTGTATACGTTGTCTGCTATTTTGAGTCTAATAGGTTTATAAGATTTGTTGATAGACTTTAATGCCCTTGCCATGAGAGTACTTGGTTTATTGGAATTCTTATAAAACATATGCTTAGTTTTCCTGAGGGATTTGTCAGCAGATTCAGTTAAGAAAAGATTATATTCTAGGCGGGCTTTCTCTAAGCGAATTTTCCCTTTCTGGTTAGGATTGTTTTGAAAAGCTACGAATGATTGTTTCTAATTGTCTAGCCAATTTTACACGATCCCGTTTGAGTATACCTGCTTGTTGCTGAAGTATTCCTCTCAGAACTGGTTTGTGTGCCTCCAAAATTGTGAGTGAGGAGATTTCGTCACTTTTGTTATGTTCTAAGTAGTCATTTAGAGCCTGTTGGATTGTTAAACAGTGGGAGGGGCGTTTAAGTAGCACATCTGGAAGATACCATGAAGGGTCATGCCCCTTGGGTATAGTAGAAGCCACCGAGGTATAAACTGCATTGTGATCTGACCAGGGTATAGGGATAATTTTAGATAAAATTACTTCAGGAACCATCCCTATTGTTACAAAGATATGATCTATGCGACTAAAAGTTTGATGTGGATTAGAAAAATATGTATAATTTCTTTTAGCTGGATTAGATTCTCTCCAAGAGTCAATCAAATTGTGCCTAGAAAGAAGTTGAGATAAAGACCTAGTATCTTGTGTTCATGGTGGGGTATAAGGGGTTTTGTCAATAAATGGAAGGAGGACCTGATTGGAGTCCCCACATATAAAAATTGATCCCATTTTGTGGGTGTTAATGATATTAAATAGGTGCGATAGAAAGGGTACAGGACGATACTTTGGTGCATAGTGTGAGACCACCGTTACAGCTGTGTCTATAATGTATCCCATTAGAATTAGGTAGCGACCCTCAGGGTCTTTAATTTCTGAATGTAAGGTAAATGGGGTAGAGCGATGAAATGCAGTGAGAGTTCCACGTTTTTTAGTGAGCGCCAAGGCAGTGTAAACTTGGGGATAAGAAGTACTAAAAAATTTAGGGGTGGAAGTCGGGGTAAAGTGAGTCTCTTGTAGACATACAATGCGTGCTTTTTTAGACTGAAATGACTGAAAGGCTTTTACTCATTTCTGAGGAACATTAAGACCCTGGACATTCAAAGATAAAATATTTAAAGGAGCAATTGAAACAAGAGTATGCGCTTACCAGTTGTCTGGGTGCAGCGACTATTCGGCCTGACCTGCGCGGATTTGAAACAAAGAGATAGATAGCCAGATCCATAATAGGATAACTTAAAGAGGAAATAAGAAACAATAAAAATTATAAAGCATTTGAGTATAGTACAAATGTAAGTAGATTCGAAGAATACCCGAGTTGGGGTCAAGGACTTCCCAACAGGGAAAAGGAGGCCTTTGTCTGATCCCCATATATTACTATGGGAATCCAAGGAAGACATGGTGAGGCACATGTGATTTCCGTGCATGGGGGAATCCGCCTTAAAAAGAAAGAAAATTTATCACAAAGATATGAAGATTGTAAAGTATAAAATTGTAAATTTAAGAGCCCGAGTTTCATATAGTTGAAGCGAATGGGAAAAAAAATTGAATGGGAATAAAGGAGTGCAGTAATATCAGAAACATATTTGGATGTCCAACCAATAGAAAAGGATAGGAAACCCTTTCTTTCGGCTTGGGGTGACCAAAGAAATGTAAATGAAACTGTGAAATTAAGACTACCCAAAAACTATATATATCAAATTAATGAAGAATTTTAAATAAACTTCAGTTGAAGGAAGATTTTCCATCCTTGGTGGTTGTTTCAAGTTTTACATTGAGAAACAAAAAAAGGAGGAGGAAATATAATAATATAAAAATAAATAAAAAATAAAAAATGTGCATATGTATATATATATATATATATATATATATATATATATATATATAAATATACAGAACAAAAAAATGTATACATATATATAACTAACTTAATCAGTCCACCATACATTAGGGACTATTTAGGTGTTCAGAAAGTAAAAATATTATCTGAACGCTTACCATACCCTATTTCTAAAATAAAAAGTACTAAAAAAAGGGAAATTAAATTCAAAATAAAAATTTTGTTATTTCACAATTTTATCTTGAGAAACAAATAAGGAGGAGGAAATATAATGATATAAAAATAAATAAATAATAAAAAATGTATACATATATATACATTTATATATACATACATACATACAGAATAAAAAAATACATATACATATATAATAATTAAATTAGTTCACCATATAATAGGGACTGTTTAGGTGTTCAGAAAGCATAAATATTGTCTGAACACTTACCATACCATGTTTCTAAAATAAAAAATACCAAAAAAGCCATTGAGAAACAAAAAAGGAGGAGGAAATATAATAATATAAAAATAAATAAATAATTAAAAAATATATATATATATATATATTATACACACACACACACACATACATATAAAAATTAAAAAAAAAAAAATATATATATATATATATAATTTTTTTAATTAATCCTCCATACATTAGGGACTATTTAGGTGTTCAGAAAGTAAAAATATTATCTGAACATATACCATACCATGTTTCTAAAAATAAAAATAAAAAAAAATAAAATAAAAACTACCAAAAAAGGGAACCTAAAATCATAATAAAAATTTTGTTATTTAATTATAAACTTATATCAATAAGGTATAAATTAATAAATTAGATAATCTAGTTCATAGTGTATGTCCAATTGCTCACTAGTGAGCTAGATGGAGTATTCGTTTTTGGTTTAGGAAGAGTATTCAGAAATCGGGATGAGCTTCGAGTTCGAGTCGAACTCATTGGCTGTTCGCAAGTTCGCTGAACAGCGAACAATTTGGGGTGTTCGCGGCAAATTCAAATGCCGCAGAACACCCTTTAAAAGTCTATGGGAGAAATCAAAAGTGCTAATTTTAAAGGCTTATATGCAAGTTATTGTCATAAAAAGTGTTTGGGGACCCGGGTCCTGCCCCAGGGGACATGGATCAATGCAAAAAAAGTTTTAAAAACGGCCGTTTTTTCAGGAGCAGTGATTTTAATAATGCTTAAAGTCAAACAATAAAAGTGTAATATCCCTTTAAATTTCGTACCTGGGGGGTGTCTATAGTATGCCTGTAAAGGGGCGCATGTTTCACGTGTTTAGAACAGTCTTCCCTGTGGCATTCCCCGTGACCTTACAGGGAAGTCCCGTCAAGTCACGATGCGTCAGAGGGGGCTGGCCACCCGGTGGCCCTGCCCCCCATTATTTAGGAACCGTCAGGCGAGGAGACTCCGTCACACAGCGGGAGCCTCCCTCCATGCCAGCATGGGTGCGGAGCGGCCCGGAGAAGAAAATGAAGAAGAGAAGAAGAGAAGAAGGAAGAAGAGAAGAGGATGAAGAAGAAGATGAAGAGAAGAGTGGGAGCCTCCCCCATGCCATGGGTGTGGAGCGGCCCGAGGAGAAGAAGATAGAAGATGCCGCGGAGGAGATGCTAGACGAGAACGCCGGAGGAAGAACCAGAAGAGCCAGAAGAACCAGAAAAAGAAGAAGGAAGATAGAAGAAAGAAGAAGCATTTAAATAAAGGAATTGTCAAAAACTGTCTCTTGTCATTTTTAACTTTTTTGACAGTTTTTTAGTGAAATGGTAGGGGTAAGTACCCCCTTACCATTTCACACAGGGGGGGGCGGGATCTAGGGGTCCCCTTGTTAAAGAGGGCTTCCAGATTCCGATAAGCCCCCCGCCCGCAGACCCCCACAACCACCGGCCAGGGTTGTGGGGATGAGGCCCTTGTCTTCGTCAACATGAGGACAAGGTGTTTTGGGGGGCTACCCCAAAGCACCCTCCCAATGTTGAGGGCATGTGGCCTGTTACGGTTCAGGAGGGGGGGCCGCACTCTCGTCCCCCCCTCTTTTCCTGCGGCCTGCCAGGTTGCGTGCTCAGATAAGGGTCTGGTATGGAATTTAGGGGGAACCCCTCGGCATTTTTTTTTTTTACATTTTGCCCGGGGTTCCCCTTAATATCCATACCAGACCTGAAGGGCCTGGTATGGAATTTAGGGGGACTCCCACGTCATTTTTTTTTTAAAATTTTGGTTCAGGGTTTCCCTGTGGGGAATTCCCATGCCGTTTTTATCAATGAACTTCTATGTGTATTGTCAGCAATGCAATAGCCGCGGGTAGCTTTAAATGGGTTTTTTCCTTACAAATGTCATTTTGCTGTCAGACTGTTCTAAACACGGGAAACATGCACCCCTTTACAGGCATACTATAGACACCCCCCAGGTACGAAATTTAAAGAGATATTACACTTTTATTGTTTGACTTTAAGCATTATTAAAATCACTGCTCCTGAAAAAACGGCCGTTTTTAAAACTTTTTTTGCATTGATCCATGTCCCCTGGGGCAGGACCCGGGTCCCAAAACACTTTTTATGACAATAACTTGCATATAAGCCTTTAAAATTAGCACTTTTGATGATTCATGTTCGTGTCCCATAGACTTTAACGGTGTTCGCGTGTTCGAGCGAACTTTTTTCCTGTTCGCATGTTCTGGTGCGAACCGAACAGGGGGGTGTTCGGCTCATCCCTATTCAGAAATGTAATTACAATTCTGTTCTCCCAATAGGTGCTGTCATAGCTGAAATGGCTATATTATATAAGTGTATATTTCTCAGTCCATGGCATCATCTTGTTCTTGTTGTGAGGATGCGAATCGTCCTCTTTTGTGTGTATGATGGTTACCATTTTTTGTCTCAGAGGAGGATGTTTTCTGAATGAAGGAGGCAGAAGCTGATCTCCTACATGAGGTGGAGGCTATAGTTGTACCGTCAATCAATCTGAGGTCTTGGAGTACATGTTGTAGTTCTTCAGGAGTTTTGCATGTGAATCTGGTCCCCTGGTGGGTGAATTTTAGGGAGAACGGGAAGCCCCATTGATGCCTAATGGCATGACGTTGAAGTTCCAGTAGATGAGGCTTCATTTCACGCCTCTTAGATATTGTTAACTGGGATAAGTCAGCAAATAGTTGATAACTATATCCCTGAAATGTTAGATTATTTTTCCCTCTAGCCGCTTCTAGAAGTTGTTCTTTTGAACGAAAAAAATGAAATTTTGCTATAATATCCCTGGGGGGGCCATCAGTTTTTTTGGGCATAAGTGCCCTATGTACTCTGTCCATTTCAAGCCTTTCCACTAAAATGCCAGGTTGTAATTCTTGGCATATTGCTGTGATTGTTGATTGGAGATCTGTGATTGATTCTGGTAAGCCTCTGAATCGCAAATTCGATCTTCTGGCGCGATTCTCATAGTCCTCCAGTCTATTCTGTAAAATAATATTTTCCTCTCTAAATACCTTTTCTAAATGCACATGTGATTGTGCAGGTATTAAAAAGATTTTTAGTCAACAATGTGTTGATTATTGTCTCAACGGTACAACACTTTTGTGGTGCTCTAATTGCTGTTTTCTGTGACAATGGGTGTTATTTCCTAAGGGCAAATCCACCTTGCACTACAAGTGCAGTTTCAAGTGCAAAGTGTCTTTGCCTTTAGTAAATAACACCCAACAGTGCTTTGTAAGGTTACGCAATCACGCCATTTTCAGGACTCATCACATTTCTGTCATTTTCTGTTTTACACATTGTCTGGCATATTGATAGCCACCCTACCCGCAAAGAATTCAAGGTATCTTGACATCACAGGCACTCGGGGGGGCAAGCCAGGACAGCCACTTTCAAGCACCGTCAGGGTTGATTCATTTTGACTTTCTGCCTCAGGCCCAACTGAGCCAGCATAGTTGGCAGAATTTTGCTGTAAAAAGTTGTCTAGAACACAGCACGCCAGGATAATGTGATTCAGTTTGTTCTCCGCCATATGTATGGGTGTAAGAAATATGCGGAACCGGCTGGCCATGATTCCAAACGTGTTCTCCACCACTCTTCTGGCTCTGGCCAGCCGGAAATTAAAAACCCTCTGGTCCGGGGGGGAGGGTCCTCATCGGGAATGGCCACATAAGATGGTCCCCCAGCGCAAAAGCTTCATCCGCAATGAAGATGAATGGGAGTCCTTCCACATTGTTTTCTGGAAGTGGCAAGTCCAAGCTGCCATTCTGGAGACGCCTGTAGAACTCCGTCTGGGCGATGACTCCACCATCGGACATCCAGCCATTCTTCCCCACGTCCACATACAGAAATTCATAAGTAGCGACACCACTGCCAACATCACAATACTATTGAACCCCTTATAATTATAGTACGACCCCGAGTTGGGTGGTGGGATGATGTGGACGTGTTTCCCATCAATTGCCCCTCCGCAGTTAGGAAAGTCCCACCGCTGGGCAAAGTGGGAGGCCACAGTCTGCCATTCCTGTGGCGTGGAAGGAAACTGTGGAGTAAAACAAAATAAAAAAATAGTCTTTTTGCACATAAACATGGAAAGCAGATTAGACACAAACATTCTTGGCCAACATCAAGATACCATTTATTTTTGGGAATTTTTAAAGACCAAAGTATAAGGTACACCTATCAGATCCCCCCCCCCTCTCATGGGCCATTTCTGGGGGGGAACTCTTGGACAGGTAACCCTCTCCACTTTATTGAGAGATGAATGCCTATATAATGTGTATTACTTTGAACGGACCCTCCTTAGTTACACTATTGACAGCCCACTGGACAGGTAAGAAGTGACATAATACAAAGATGTAAATACACACTGTACACATTTTAGCACATTTGGACATTCTGCTATTACCTATCAAGATAATAATAGGATACAAAAAACTTAAAACAGTACCATTTGAAAGTATACAGGCAGGCTATTGCACTACATGCTTTGGGGAATTCATCCATAAATCTGAACACAGAAGAGATGGGTATAGTGTGTATGGGTTTGGCAAAGTCAGCAGATAGATGATTAAGGATAGATAGAGAATTGGTATCAGCTGACTTAGCAGTTGGGGGGAGGGCGGGTTCAAAATGATTGACCCCCCAAAAGAACTCTGCCTGAATTTGAAGCACCAATCACATTTCAAAACATTTTAGGGGTGTTTGGGGTAAAGCACTACTATGGAGTTGATAAAATACATTGTTAAGTGACTACATGAGGTGAATATAGGGCAGGAGACCATGCAGGGGAGGTAAGTGAAGGCAAATATGTATGAAGGACAACAAAAATAATTACATAAAAATCCAGCATGCATGAGGACAAAGGGGACATTCACAGCATATTACAATCATGGTATTTAGGGAATAAGGAAAGAAATACAATACATTAGCAAACATTATATACAATAAAATGTGATATTAAAGGATAAAAATCTTACCTTAATATATTCCTTCTGTAGGACCTGGATGATGGCAGAACAGGTCCCTGGGATAATGATCCCCAGAGCCTGGGGGGAGATGCCTGTCGAGAACTTCAAGTCCTGCAGGCTTCTCCCCGTCGCCAAGCACCACAGGGTGGCAACTAGCCTCTGCTCCAGAGTGATGGCTTGCCTCATGCAAGTATCCTGCCTGCTAATGTAGGGGGTCAGCAAAGCCAACAAACGAAGAAATACGGGGTCCGTCATCCGGAGAAAGTTCCTGAAATCATCAGGATTATTCTCACGGATCTCACAGAGCAAAGGCATATGACAGAACTGGTCATGCTGAAGCAACCAATTCTTGGTCCATGAACTCCTCCCCACCCTGTTCATGGACTGGACTTGTGTCAAGGTCAGGACCCCAACACCAAGCTCCCACACAGCACGAACTCTACGAGGAGTACGTATACACAACATGGCTAGAAAATGGTTGGCTGCTCAGAATGAAGTAACAGAATGCACTGAAGAACAGCAAGGCCTGTGAAGAGCGACGTGAAAAACAGTAACGAACGAACAAGAACACAATGACAAAGTCACGCGTAGCTTGCTTGCACGCACTGAAGAGCAGATACAAACCCACAAGCACAAACTGAACAGCAGAAAACGATCTGAAAACCACGAGTCTGAAAAAGCGCAAATCATCTCTCACCAAACTTTTACTAACACGAGATTAGCAAAAGGAGCCCAAAGGGTGCCGCGCTTGGTTCTGAAATGGCCTTTTCTAGTCTCGTCGTACGTGGTGTACGTCCCCGCGTACAAGTTTGAGCCAACATCCGTCAGAAAAAATCCAAGGATTTTGTTGTCGGAATGTCCGATCAATGTCCGATCGTGTGTACGGGGCATAACTGTGAGGGGTTACAGTTAAGTGGGAGAAATGCAGAGTAAAGCAGCCAACACCACAATCAGACTAATTGCAGAAATATAAATACAATATAGAATATAAATAAATAGAATATATATAACGAAAAAAATATATGTATATATATATATATATAAAATTAGCCACAGGAATCACTGTAAAGTATAAATAATACTAAAACAGAGATTCTCCCTTCATAACTCACAACATACCCTATATTATCAAGCCCAAACATACCTTTACTCCTAGAAAGATTCAGTGCTAAAGTACCTGAAGCTAAAGCTGACACTCACTAGGGATGAGCTTCGAGTTCGAGTCGAACTCATGTTCGACTCGAACATTGGCTGTTCGCAAGTTCGCTGAACAGCGAACAATTTGGGGTGTTCGCAGCAAATTCGAATGCCGCGAAACACCCTTTAAAAGTCTATAGGAGAAATCAAAAGTGCTAATTTTAAAGGCTAATATGCAAGTTATTGTCATAAAAAGTGTTTGGGGACCTGGGTCCTGCCCCAGGGGACATGGATCAATGCAAAAAAAGTTTTAAAAACGGCTGTTTTTTCAGGAGCAGTGATTTTAATAATGCTTAAAGTCAAACAATAAAAGTGTAATATCCCTTTAAATTTCGTACCTGGGAGGTGTCTATAGTATGCCTGTAAAGGGGCGCATGTTTCCTGTGTTTAGAACAGTCTGACAGCAAAATGACATTTTGAAGGAAAAAACCCATTTAAAACTACCCGCGGCTATTGCATTGCCGACAATACACATAGAAGTTCATTGATAAAAACGGCATGGGAATTCCCCAAAGGGGAACCCCGAACCAAAGTTAAAAAAAAAATGACGTGGGAGTCCCCCTAAATTCCATACCAGGCCCTTCAGGTCTGGTATGGATATTAAGGGGAACCCCGGCCAAAATTTAAAAAAAAAATGACGAGGGGTTCCCCCTAAATTCCATACCAGACCCTTCAGGTCTGGTATGGATTTTAAGGGGAACCCTGTGCCAAAAAAAAAAAAAAAAAAAACGCGTGGGGTCCCCCCAAAAATCCATACCAGACCCTTATCCGAGCACGCAACCTGGCAGGCTGCAGGAAAAGAGGGGGGATGAGAGTGCGCCCCCCCTCCTGAACCGTACCAGGCCACATGCCCTCAACATTGGGAGGGTGCTTTGGGGTAGCCCCCCAAAACACCTTGTCCCCATGTTGATGAGGACAAGGGCCTCATCCCCATAACCCTGGCCGGTGGTTGTGGGGGTCTGCGGGCGGGGGGCTTATCGGAATCTGGAAGCCCCCTTTAACAAGGGGACCCCCAGATCCCGGCCCCCCCCTGTGTGAAATGGTAAGGGGGTACTTATCCCTACCATTTCACTAAAAAACTGTCAAAAATGTTAAAAATGACAAGAGACAATTCCTTTATTTAAATGCTTCTTCTATCTTCCTTCATCTTTTGGTTCTTCTGGTTCTTCTGGCTCTTCTGGTTCTTCCTCCGGCGTTCTCGTCCAGCATCTCCTCCGCGGCGTCTTCTATCTTCTTCTCCGCGGGCCACTCCGCACCCATGGCATGGAGGGAGGCTCCTGCTCTTCTCTTCATCTTCTTCTTCATCCTCTTCTCTTCTTCCTTCTTCTCCTTCTTTAGGGGGACTCCCACGTCATTTTTTTTTAAAATTTTGGTTCGGGGTTCCCCTTTGGGGAATTCCCATGCCGTTTTTATCAATTAACTTCTATGTGTATTGTCGGCAATGCAATTGCAGCGGGTAGTTTTAAATGGGTTTTTTCCTTCAAAATCTCATTTTGCTGTCAGACTGTTCTAAACACAGGAAACATGCGCCCCTTTACAGGCATACTATAGACACCCCCCAGGTACGAAATTTAAAGGGATATTACACTTTTATTGTTTGACTTTAAACATTATTAAAATCACTGCTCCTGAAAAAACGGCCCCCAAAACGGTCCCCAAACACGTTTTATGACAATAACTTGCAAATTAGCACTTTTGATTATTCATGTTTGTGTCCCATAGACTTTAATGGTGTTCGCGTGTTCGAACAAACTTTTTTCATGTTCGCATGTTCTGGTGCGAACCGAACAGGGGGGTGTTCGGCTCATCCCTAACACCCACCTATGACACCTTGTATAAAGAAAAATTTCTCTCTCTTTATGTCCCAATGTAAATCATGCCTTTTCTCTTTCTTGGTTGCACAGCGATTATTAAAATGTCCATTTGCCAAAATTGCTTTATCTCTATGAAACCTTAACAGTACCGATACCGACTCTCACTTTAGGACTCTTCAAAACTATTTGCTTAATTTTGTCTGGAATTATAAATATCATAGAATTTCTAGATCTGTTCAGTACACCCCATGGAACCAAGGGGGCCTAGCATTTCTGAACATTTCTAAATATTATACTGCTGCTCAGTTAAGACCCCTGGCTTCCTGACTTTATGGTACATTCTTTCAATTGATGGAATGAAATCAAGAGGTTATGGCTGGCTCTCATAGACCCAAATGCTATAATGTGGAGCTCCAACATCTCAGTAAACCAGACTAACTAAATACAACCCATGGTGCTTACATATGCTATCTGGTGATGAGCTAGTGTTTTTTAACATCTAACACCCTTACCTAAGCATTCATATTATTATTATTATTAGTAGTAGTAGTATTATATAGAAATTATATAGCGCCAACAGTTTGCGCAGCACTTTACAACATAAAGGCGGACAGTACAGTTACAATACAATTCAATACAGGAGGAATCAGCGCCCTGCTTATTAGAGCTTACAATCTAGGAGTATGTACAGTATCTCACAAAAGTGAGTACACCCCTCACATTTTCTTAAATATGTTATTCTATCTCTTCATGTGACAACGCTGAACAAATGACACTTTGCTACAATGTAAAGTATTGAGTGTACAGCTTGTATAACAGTGTACATTTGCTGTCCTCTCAAAATAACTCAACATACAGCCATTAATGTCTAAACCATTGACAACAAAAGTGAGTACACCCCTAAGTGAAAATGTCAAAATGTTGCCAAATTAGACATTTTCCCTCCCCGATGTCATGTGACTCATTAGTGTTACAAGGTCTCAGGTGTGAATGGGGAGAAGGTGTGTTAAATTTGGTGTTATCACTCTCACTCTCTTATACTAGTCACTGGAAGTTCAACATGGCATCTCATGGTAATGAACTCTCTGAGGATCTGAAGAAAAGAATTGTTGTTCTACATAAAGATCGCCTAGGCTATAAGAAGATTGCCAAGACCCTGAAACTGAGCTGCAGCATGGTGGTCAAGACCGTACAGTGGTTTAACAGGACAGGTTCCATTCGACCAAAGAAGTTGAGTGCACATTCTCAGCGTCATATCCAGAGAGGAAGCCTCATCTAAAGATGATGCACAAGAAAGCCCATAAACAGTTTGCTGAAGAAAAGCAGACTAAGGACATGGATTACTGGAACCATGTCCTGCGGTCTGATGAGACCAAGATAAACTTACAGTGGGGACAGAAAGTATTCAGACCCCCTTAAATTTTTCACTCTTTGTTATATTGCAGCCATTTGCTAAAATCATTTAAGTTAATTTTTTTCGTCATTAATGTATACACAGCACTCCATATTGACAGAAAAACACAAAATTGTTGACATTTTTTGCAGATTTATTAAAAAAGAAAAACTGAAATATCACATGGTCCTAAGTATTCAGACCCTTTGCTCAGTATTTAGTAGAAGCACCTTTTTGATCTAATACAGCCATGAGTCTTTTTGGGAAAGATGCAACAAGTTTTTCACACCTGGATTTGAGGATCCTCTGCCATTCCTCCTTGCAGATCCTCTCCAGTTCTGTCAGGATGGATGGTAAACGTTGGTGGACAGCCATTTTTAGGTCTCTCCAGAGATGCTCAATTGGGTTTAAGTCAGGGCTCTGGCTGGGCCATTCAAGAACAGTCACAAAGTTGTTGTGAAGCCACTCCTTCATTATTTTAGCTGTGTGCTTAGGGTCATTGTCTTGTTGGAAGGTAAACCTTCGACCCAGTCTGGGGTCCTGAGCACTCTAGAGAAGGTTTTCGTCCAGGATATCCCTGCACTTGGCCGCATTCATCTCTCCCTCGATTGCAACCAGTTGTCCTGTCCCTGCAGCTGAAAAACACCCCCACAGCATGATGCTGCCACCACCATGCTTCACTGTTGGGACTTTATTGGACAGGTGATGGGCAGTGCCTGGTTTTCTCCACACATACCGCTTAGAATTAAGGCCAAAAAGTTTTATGTTGGTCTCATCAGACCAAAGAATCTTATTTCTCACCATCTTGGAGTCCTTCAGGTGTTTTTTAGCAAACTCCATGCGGGCTTTCATGTGTCTTGCACTGAGGAGAGGCTTCCGTCTGGCCACAGTGCCATAAAGTCCCGACTGGTGGAGAGCTGCAGTGATGGTTGACTTTTTACAACTTTCTCCCATCTCCCGACTTCATCTCTGGAGCTGAGCCACACTGATCTTTGGGTTCTTCTTTACCTCTCTCACCAATGCTCTTCTCCCACGATAGCTCAGTTTGGCTGGACGGCCAGCTCTAGGAAGGGTTCTGGTTGTCGCAAACGTCTTCCATTTAAGAATTATGGAGGCCACTGTGCTCTTAGGAACCTTAAGTGCAGCAGAAATTTTTTTGGAACCTTGACCAGATCTGTGCCTTGCCACAATTCTGTCTCTGAGCTCTTCAGGCAGTTCATTTGACCTCATGATTCTTATTTGCTCTGACATGCACTGTGAGCTGTAAGGTCTTATATAGACAGGTGTGTGGCTTTCCTAATCAAGTTCAATCAGTATAATCAAACACAGCTGGACTCAAATGAAGGTGTAGAACAATCTCAAGGATGATCAGAAGAAATGGACAGCACCTGAGTTAAATATATGAGTGTCACAGCAAAGGGTCTGAATACTTAGGGCCATGTGATATTTCAGTTTTTCTTTTTTTAAAAATCTGCAAAAATGTCAACAATTCTGTGTTTTTCTGTTAATATGGGGTGCTGTGTGTGCATTAATGAGGAAAAAAAATGAACCTAAATGATTTTAGCAAATGTCTGCAATATAACAATGAGTAAAAAATTTAAGGGGGTCTGAATACTTTCCGTCCCCACCATATTTGGTACAGATGGCGTCAAGCGTGTGTGGTGGCAACCAGGTGAGGAGTACAAAGACAAGTGTGTCTTGCCTCCAGTCAAGCATGGTGGTGGGAGTGTCATTGTCTGGGGCTGCATGAGTGCTGGCAGCGCTGGGGAGCTACAGTTCATTGAGGGAACCATAAATGCCAACATGTACTGTAACATACTGAAGCAGAGAATGATCCCCTCCCTTGGGAGACTGGGCCACAGGGCAGTATTCCAACATGAAAACGACCCCAAACACACCTCCTAGATGAGGGTAAAGGTGAAGGACTGGCCAAGCATGTCTCCAGACCTAAACCCTATTTAGCATCTGTGAGACATCCTCAAATGGAAGATGGAGTAGCGCAAGGTCTCTAACATCCACCAGCTCCATGATGTCGTCATGGAGGAGTGGAAGAGGACTCCATGCCAAAGAGGGTTAAGGCAGTGCTGGAAAAAAATGGTGGCCACACAAAATATTGACACTTTGGACCCAATTTGGACATTTTCACCTAGGGGTGTACTAACTTTTGTTGCCAGCAGTTTAGACATTAATGGCTGTGTGTTAAGTTATTTTGAGAGGACAGCAAATTTACACTGCTATACAAGCTGTACACTCACTACTTTACATTGTAGCTAAGTGTAATTTCTTCAGTGTTGTCACATGAAAAGATAAAGTAATATATTTACAAAAATGTGAGGGGTGTACTCACTTTTGTGAGATACTGTATATGCTAAAGTGGGAACAAATACTACTGGGGGAATTAGAATTAGAGACCTGGCAAATTATATGGTTTCAAGTTGCCAAAAGATAAATAAGTACATTATTCAATAAGAACCATCACAAAATACTCTTTCATTGATATCACAGTCCAGTCAGATTAAGAGCTCTATACTCCTCTGATGACAGATGGAGATGCAATGGGGCCCTAGGAACAATACAGCACATATATTGGGCTTGCCCCCTTGTCAAACCTTACTGGTAAGCAGATATACTCTAATCCACCAGCTCTTTAAAACTCAGATGCCATTTACAATCAAAGCATACCTTTTAGGAATACCCCCACTTACTTTCTCTAAAACATCCAAAAAATTGTTGTCCCATACCCTTACAGCAGCCACTGCCTAGTTGCCCTTCACTGGAAGAGACGTGCACTTCCTTCCTTGACAGATCCCCACACCAGGATCTGCAGTGTCAAATGGATGGAATACCTCACAGTCACCATAAATGACTATGTTGCTACACATAACAATGTTTGGCAACTGTGGCACCTATTGGAGTATCCCTCCTCCTTGGATGCCCTTACAACCCCCCAGCCACATAAACACATTGGTAGGCATAGGCAAGCAGATGCCCCTCAAGCCCGGGATGACAATTAAGGACATTAACATTCCACCTCCTCTTTCTCCTCTCCTAGCACCTCCCCTCTACACCTTCTGCATCTATTCTCCTTGCGTGTACATGATTGACTCCCTAATACTGTTCACGACTTTTCAACTGACAGAGTTTACTGTGTTATACTCTGACACACTCTTTATTTAAACAATCCATGGATCTTGCATAGTTTGAAAGACTGATGTCATGCATGATTGCTCTGTTTTACACCAAGCATTTTCCCTTTGTCATGAAAAATACGTTTTCCAAAAGAATTCACACAGAGACCTAAATATGACTGAGCAAGTGGTGAGACTCATTTGCTAAAGTTACAGAAATTGTGTTTCCTAATTGGACAGAATAGCTCAGTATTCTCCCACAGCATTGCTATGCATCTTATGTGCTACCATCCTCCCTAACTTCATGAGCTGCTCCACAATCTTGCCAGGGTTATTTTTAGTTTGATACTTTCTTTACTGTCCGTGATACTTTTTTTATTTGCACTAACATACAATTTTTCAGGACAAGCTTTCGGGGTATGTTCCCTTCTTCAAGGTCCAAGCAGTACTGATTCACAAATTTTTAGGCAGCATGTTAAAGAAAAAAAAAAAAAAAGGGAAAGCCAAACACATACAAATCAATGGTGATAAAGATAGCAGCAGAGTTAGTGAGATAAGACAGAGGGAGAGAGAGCTATAGAATGCAGGGGGGGATAGTAGTAAAGAGGGGGTTGTAAAACTTTAGCATAATGTGTCAGGAAACCAATATCTAAATTCAGGCCGTTATTTTTCGTGTCAAAAAGAAGTATCATTCTTAGTTCAAACATTTTCCTTTCCTGGATAGTTCTGAAATTCCCTTTAAGAACTAAAACATTGAGGTCTTCTGAAGTGTGGTCCGGCTGTGAGAAATGATGTCCCACAGGTGTGCAGAAACTGACTTCTTTATGTTCTTTGATGGTATGTCTGTGCAAATTCATCCTCGCTTGCAACTTCTGTCCTGTTTCACCAACATAAGATCCTTTGCTGCACCTTTTGCATTGGATGAGGTACACAACATTACTGGAGGTACAGCAGTAAGATCCCATGATATTAAAGGTCCCATTTGTGTGTGTAACACTATTGGATAGATTTATCTGGTTGCATAGTTTGCAGCGTTTTTTATTGCAGGGTTTGCTTCCATTATTTGTGACTTCATAATTAGAGTGATGTTTCCTGCTGATTAGTTTGTGTCTGAGGTTGGGTGGTTGTCTTAAAGCCAATAATGGGGGTTGTTGGAATATTCCTTTTAGAGTTTCATCCTCTGTTATAATGGGTTGTAAATCTTTGATTATCTTTTTGATCCCTTCTAGTGCTGGGTTGTATGTGGTGACTAGAGGTACTCGGTTATTTGTTTTTTTCTCTGTGTATTGGAGGAGATTTTCTCTTCGGGTTTTCAAGGCTGTGTTTATGCTGTTGTTGATGGTTTTTTCTTTGTAACCTTTCTTATGGAAGGAGTCTGCCAGTGTTCTGAGATGTTTATCTCTGTCTTCTGGGTCTGAACAAATTCGGTGGTATCTAATGGCCTGGCTGTGTATGATGGCCCGTTTAGTGTGTTGGGGGTGAAAACTGGAACTATGAAGATAGCTGCATCGGTCAGTAGGTTTTCTGTATATCGACGTGTGAAGCTTGTGATCCCTGATGTATACTGTAGTATCCAGGAAGTTGACATGTGTTTCCGAATAGTCCATTTTTAGTTTGATAGATGGGTGAAAAGTGTTGATAAATGAGAAGAATTGGTTTAGATTTTCTTCACCTTCAGTCCATATCATGAATATATCATCAATATAGCGATAATATCTGTATGGCTTTTGTTGTATGCTGTTCAGGAATTTGTCCTCCAGGTCAGCCATAAATAAGTTTGCATATTGGGGTGCCATTTTGCTTCCCATAGCAGTACCCATACACTGGAGATAGATGTCATTATTGAAAGTGAAGTAGTTGTGTGTAAGAATGAATTCAATGAGCCGTGTCACATCCTCAGCAGTGTATTTGTGGTTTGGTGAGGATGATAAGAATCTGTGACATGCCGCCAACCCATCCTTGTGAGGGATGTTACTGTACAGAGATTCTACATCCATAGTGACTAGAAGTGTATTTGGTGGTAATTGTTGTATATTGTAAAGCTTGTTCAGAAAATCAGTGGTGTCTTGCAGGAAACTTGCAGTGTTCATGACTAAAGGTTTTAACATGTTTTCTACGAGGCCTGAGATATGTTCGGTAAGTGTATTCATACCTGTTATAATGGATCTGCCTGGATTTCCTGGCTTGTGAATCTTGGGCAGCATGTAGAAGTCTCCAATTTCTGGATTATCCGGAATCTTATTGACGAGTTCTGAATGTAGGTGGCTTGGTATTGTCGCAATGAGACCTTTTAATTGTTTAGTAAAATCCTGGGTTGGATCAGAATCCAGTTTTTTGTAGTAAGTAGTATTTTCAAGCTGCCTCTGGCCCTCTTGTATATATTTGTCTGTATCCATCACAACGACTGCTCCCCCTTTATCTGCTGGTTTGATGGTTATGGTCTGATTATTGCGCAGATCATGTACAGCTCTTTGCTCCAGTGGTGAAAGGTTGTATAATATTTTCTTTTGCTGGGTGGATATCAGGGATGGGGTTGCGTCCTTGTGGAGGTGTGAAGTTGCTGTTCTTTTTCTTTTTGTCACCTCCTATTGTCCTGGGGTTCCTTTCCTTACTGTGAAAATATTCTTTGAGCCTTAGTCTCCTAAAGAATTCCTCCATATCTGACCATACCTGTAAATTATCCAATTTGGTGGTTGGGCAGAATGTGAGGCCTTTGGAGAGGACTGTTGTTTCTGGTGTAGAAAGTTGATGATTTGACAAATTTATGATTCCGAGTTCCTCTGTTATATCCACATTTTCTGTAAAGTCAGCATTTACACAAGGGATACCTTGGGATTCTGGATCAGCTTCCAAGTTGCTGATAGCAGGAGTTATAGAAGTTGTGTTTGTTTTGTGTTGTTTAGGTTGTATCCAAAAGGTCTGCTCTTGGTGTAGGTTTTGGAGTTTTTTTTGCTTCCTATTCATGGCAAGTTTTTGCAGTTGTCTTTGTAAGGTTTCGATTTCATTCTTAATTCGGTTGATGCTTGTGTGGTCCAATGGTGTTGAGGTTTCAAACACCAACTGCTTTTGTTTCCGGATTGTTTCCCTTTTACCATAGAGTTTATGAATGAGGTTGTTCCTTAACCTTTCGCTGGTACGTCTGCAGAGTCCTTCTGCATAAGGAGAGTTCAGTGTATTTGCACAAGGATTTTTAATCCGGAGACCCTGTGGTATGAGATTCCTCTTTTTGCATCTTGAGAGAAAGAAGATGTCGCTGTTGACCTGTGTTTCCTTTGTGATCAGGTTGGTTAACTGCTTCTTTATGCGGCTATATGCAGTATCTTTCCTTTTTTTTTTTTTTTTCTTTAACATGCTGCCTAAAAATTTGTGAATCAGTACTGCTTGGACCTTGAAGAAGGGGACATACCCCGAAAGCTTGTCCTGAAAAATTGTATGTTAGTGCAAATAAAAAAAGTATCACGGACAGTACTCAATTTTCTCTGTCACAATTGCACTAATACGGCTACAATCAAATCAAGTATACTTTCTTTAATCACAGCAGATTGTGTTAACCTATCATTAACATTATGAACCTGTGGAATGTTTATTTAAACCCATGCATAATTTCTTTTACCTTCAGGAAATCCTTTCACCCAACAAGGCAGAACCAAGGTTGTCCTGAAAATCCTATAGCTCTGGCACTCTGGGCCCCTTTTACCCAACAAGGCGGAACCAAGGTTGTCCTGTAAAACCTATAGCTCTGGCACTCTGGGCCCCCTTTAGAAGTTTTCCCTACAACATTTAAAACAACACTTTGCTAATGTGACTCAGGTGTTTACACAAACAAAGGTCACATCATTTTCAAATTCATTTATAACCTTTGTTTTTCAGCTGCAAAGAGGAAAGTCTTTTTTCCAAATACATAGTTATCACCTTGGTTGGGATCTTTCCTACTTCATGGTACTCAGTTTCACTGCCAGCTTCTCCAAGTACTGACATACCATTTTCAATACTCACCTCCTTTACAAAAGTCTAACCAATTACTCCTGGAGGTTTCACTTTCCTTGTTTATTATTATACAGGATTTATATAGAGCCGACAGTTTACGCAGCACTTTACAACATTAGGGCAGACAGTACAAGTACAATACAATTCAATACAGGAGGAATCAGAGGGCCCTGCTCGTTAGAGCTTACAATCTAGGAGGGAGGGTTGATACTAAACTGTTGATAACTCTCTGCAAACCTGCCATTCCACCAATAAGGCCAGAGGGCCAACAGCAATGAATAACCTGCACCTTGTTGCCCCTGCAGACTTGGACTTATACACAGTTGCCAGGGGTGATTGTAAACAAACCTCTGCCAGTCCCGGTTACCTTGCACTTTATCCAGTGTCAGGGGACATTTGGTGACTGCATGCTCTTTTTCACTATAATACATAAAAATGGAGCACTCTGGGTTGAACATATGAAAAATATGAAAATAAATATATACCACTCAAATATAAATCAAACGGTCCACTATCTGCACCTTGATCAAATTAGTCCTTTGCAGTCCATAAGGTTTTCCTCAACTCAAATAATGTATATAGAATGTATTTCTGTCTTTATCTTCTATGTACAATTTCACTACTCTGCTCCACTAATTATCCTTTCAATTACTCCACTTTAACAGCTACCAATAATCAGATATCCAATCACACCAATAATCAGATGTCCAATGCAACATGTACTCTCAAAATCAAACAAAAATAGTGCTTTCTGCATCACAACACTAAATTTATTAAAAAACTCAAAGGGAGAGGTCGCAATTCTGACCAGCATCCTTTGGGACAAGGTTCTGGCACAGCAGTCCTCTCAAAAGCATTTAGAAAGACTTTAGCATCATTAGATAGTAACAAATTGTGCATATAGTCCACTGGTCTAATTGCACCAGTGTTTCTATGGGCAACAACACTCACCTTCTTTATCTAAAAAGTGACTGGCTCTCTTATGGAACTGGCCTACCACTTCCTATAGCTGTCATATGTTATTTACACCAATCTGTGGCAGACTCCTAAACTAGCATATTCTGTTTTGGCACATGATAGTCAGTGCAATCTCTCATTCTAGTAATGTTTGCTTTTGAAAACCCCATATTATAAACATACAGTACAAAAAGTACACAGCAACTTGCAAATATTCTGTAAAAATGATACACTGGAGTTGATTTACTAAAACTGGAAAGTGCAAAATCTTGTGCAGTTGTGCATGATAGCCAATCAGCTTCTAACTTGTCAGCCTGTTCAGTTAAGCTTTGACAAAAAAAAACCTGGAAGCAGATTTTTTCTATGTAGAACTGCACCAGAATTTGCACTCTCCAGTTTTAGTAAATCAACCCCACTGTCACCTGTCTCCTCAGGAGGCAGCCTATCTAAGTGAAAGGCTGTTTCTTGAGTGACTGTTTCACTGCTGATCTAGGCACTATCTGCATCTTTACTAGGGATGAGCCGAACACCCCCCTGTTCGGTTCGCACCAGAACATGCGAACAGGAAAAAAGTTTGTTTGAGCACGCGAACACCGTTAAAGTCTATGGGACACGAACATGAATAATCAAAAGTGCTAATTTTAAAGGCTTATATGCAAGTTATTGTCATAAAAAGTGTTTGGGGACCTGGGTCCTGCCCCAGGGGACATGGATCAATGCAAGGTCTGGTATGGATATTAAGGGGAACCCCGGCCAAAATTTAAAAAAAAATGATGTGGGGGTCCCCCTAAATTCCATACCAGACCCTTCAGGTCTGGTATGGATTTTAAGGGGAACCCCGCACCAAAAAAAAAAAACAGCATGGGGTCCCCCTAGAAATCCATACCAGACCCTTATCCGAGCACGCAACCTGGCAGGCCGCAGGAAAAGAGGGGGGGACGAGAGAGCGCCCCCTCCTGAACCGTACCAGGCCACATGCCCTCAACATTGGGAGGGTGCTTTGGGGTAGCCCCCCAAAACACCTTGTCCCCATGTTGATGAGGACAAGGGCCTTATCCCCACAACCCTGGTCGGTGGTTGTGGGGATCTGCGGGTGGGGGGCTTATCGGAATCTGGAAGCCCCCTTTAACAAGGGGACCCCCAGATCCCGGCCCTCCCCCTGTGTGAAATGGTAAGGGGGTACTTACCCCTACCATTTCACTAAAAAACTGTCAAAAATGTTAAAAATGACAAGAGACAGTTTTTGACAATTCCTTTATTTAAATGCTTCTTCTTTCTTCTATCTTCCTTCATCTTCTTCTTCTGGTTCTTCTGGCTCTTCTGGTTCTTCCTCCGGCGTTCTCATCTAGCATCTCCTCCGCGGCGTCTTCTATCTTCTTCTCCTCGGGCCGCTCCGCACCCATGGCTTGGGGGGAGGCTCCCGCTCTTCTCTTCATCATCTTCATCTTCTTCTCTTCTTCTTTTCTTCTCTTCTTCTCCTCTTCATTTTCTTCTCCGGGCCGCTCCGCATCCAAGCTGGCATAGAGGGAGGCTCCCGCTGTGTGACGGCGTCTCCTCGTCTGACGGTTCTTAAATAACGGGGGGGGTGAAGGGTCTGGTATGGAATTAAGGGGGACCCCCACGTCATTTTAAAAAAACATTTTGGCCGGGGTTCCCCTTAATATCTATACCAGACCTGAAGGGCCTGGTATGGAATTTAGGGGGACCCCCCACGTCATTTTTTTTTTTTTAATTTTGGTTCGGGGTTCCCCTGTGGGGAATTCCCATGCCATTTTTATCAATGAACTTCTATGTGTATTGTCAGACCGGCAATGCAATAGCCGCGAGTAGTTTTAAATGGGTTTTTTCCTTCGAAATGTCATTTTGCTGTCAGACTGTTCTAAACACAGGAAACATGCGCCCCTTTACAGGCATACTATAGACACCCCCCAGCTATGAAATTTAAAGGGATAATACACTTTTATTGTTTGACTTTAAGCATTATTAAAATCACTGCTCCTGAAAAAACGGCCGTTTTTAAAACTTTTTTTTGCATTGATCCATGTCCCCTGGGGCAGGACCCAGGTCCCCAAACACTTTTTATGACAATAACTTGCATATAAACCTTTAAAATTAGCACTTTTGATTTCTCCCTCAGACTTTTAAAGGGTGTTTCCGCGACATTCGAATTTGCCGCGAACACCCCAAATTGTTCGCTGTTCGGCGAACTTGCAAACAGCCAATTAAGCTCATCCCTAATCTTTACACAATGAAAGATCCACTCCGGAATTTCCATCATTAGAAAAATGTCCCTACTAAAACACCCTTGTTCTAAAGAGGAGTGAGAGGACTGTGTGCTTTATCAAATAATAGTCACAGGGAAGAAACTAAGGTTGGCCATACACAGATTTAATTTTGGTCAATTTTTGTCAATTTGGCCAAAATTTGTTCCGTGGGTGGCCCTGATGGCATGACCCAGCTTGACAAAAATTGTATTTTTTAGTACATTTTTGCTGAAGGAGCCAATAACAAAACTTATGACAGAAAATCTCCTGCATCTAATCACATGCAGGCACTGTTTCAGTATTCTGACAGCCAGGGGTGCCATCTGTCAGAATTAAATACCTAGCACTGCAGATTTGTCCACCCACACTGTTTAACATGGATGGGCAAATCAAGTGATTTCTCTCATTCAGCCCATGGAGGGGATTTTTAACCTGTGTGCTTCCTTTCCACAACAGTTGGTAGAAACTTGCTTTTATTTTATTGAGCTGTTATAGGGGGAATTATAATAGGTACTTTATTATAATAATACATTATTCTGTAAATGGGATAAAAAAAGAATACCAACTTTATAGAAGCTAGCATATGTATTATGTCTACCTGCAGAACATAATTAGGGTATCAAACAATTACATTTTTAGTTAAATTGGTTTATCCTCTAAATTAGAGGCTAGAAATGTACACATTTACCAACTGATCTACCAAGTTTGACAATCAACCCAGATGTGGCCAAATAACAGTCGTTATATGCAGCAAAACACACACTGTACAGTATCTCACAAAAGTGAGAACACCCCTCACGTTTTTGTAAATATTTTATTAAAACTTTTCATGTGACAACACTGAAGAAATTACACTTTGCTACAATGTAAAGTAGTGAGTGTACAGTGTAAATTTGCTGTCCCCTCAAAATAACTCAACACACAGCCATTAATGTCTAAACCACTGGCAACCAAATGAGTACACCCCTAAGTGAAAATGTCCAAATTGAGCCCAATTAGCCATTTTCCAACCCCGGTGTCCTGTGATTCTTTAGTGTTACAAGGTCTCAGGTGTGAATGGGGAGCAGGTGTGTTAAATTTGGTGTTATCGTTCTCACTCTTTCATACTGGTCACTGAAAGTTCAACATGGCACCTCTTGGCAAAGAACTCTCTAAAGATCTGAAAAACAGAATTGTTGCTCTACATAAAGATGGCCTAGGCTATAAGAAGATTGCCAAGACCCTGAATCTGAGGTGCGGCACGGTGGCCAAGACCATACAGCATTTTAACAGGACAGGTTCCACTCAGAACAGGCCTCTCCATGGTTGACCAAAGAAGTTGAGTGCATGTGCTTAGCGTCATATCCAGAGGTTGTCTTTGGGAAATAGACATATGAGTGCTGCCAGCATTGCTGCAGAGGTTGAAGGGGTGGGGGGTCAGCCTGTTAGTGCTCAGACCATATGCCGCACACTGCATCAAATTGGTCTGCATGGCTGTTGTCTCAGAAGGAAGTCTCTTCTAAACATGATGCACAAGAAAGCCCACAAACAGTTTGCTGAAGACAAGTAGACTAAGGACATGGATTACTGGAATCATGTCCTGTGGTCTGATGAGACCAAGATACATTTATTTGGTTCAGATGGTGTCAAACATGTGTGGTGGCAACGAGGTGAGGAGTACAAAGACAAGTGTGTCTTGCCTACAGTCAAGCATGGTGGTAGGAGTGTCATGGTCTGGGGCTGCATAAGTGCTGCCAGCACTGGGGAGCTACAGTTTATTGAGGGAACCATGAATGCCAACATGTACTGTCATACTGAAGCAGAGCATGATCCCCTCCCTTTGGAGACTGGGCCACAGGGAAGTATTCCAACATGATAACGACCCCTAACACACCTCCAAGATGACCACTTCCTTGCTAAAGAAGCTGGGGGTAAAGGTGATGGACTGGCCAAGCATGTCTCCAGACCTAAACCCTATTGAGCACCTGTGGGGCATCTTCAAACAGAATGTGGAGGAGCGCAAGGTCTCTAACATCCACCAGCTCCTTGATGTCATCATGGAGAAGTGGAAGAGGACTCCAGTGGCAACCTGTAAAGCTCTGGTGAACTTCAGGTCCAAGAGAGTTAAGGCAGCCGTGGAAAATAATGGTGGCCACACAAAATATTGACACTTTGGGCCCAACTTGGACATTTTCACTTAGGGGTGTACTCACTTTTGTTGCCAGCGGTTTTATCAGGAACCATGAATCAGACCGAGACAGAAGTATAGTTAAATCACACTTGTTTATTAATAATAATAATAAGGTAAACAGAGTAAGCGTAGTCAAAACAAGCCAGAGTTCAGTAACCGGATTGGGTAGTCAGCCAAGCAAATGTCAGAGAGCCAGAGATAAATGTAGTAGTACAGCAAGCAGGATCAGGAGCCAGAAGGAACATCAGCCGAGCAAGTCTTCAACAGGAACGCAGGAGAAAGTCTCTGTGATGTTGACAAAGGCAAAGGCAGAGATCAAGTGAGCTGGACGGCTTTAGGTAGGCAGGACTGATGAGCACAATCAACAACAGCTGGGTAACTGTGAAGAGAGATGGGAGCTGGCAATTAGCCGACAGCTGAGCAGCCAGCTCAGAGAAGGAAGGGCTGAGCCCAGCCCTGACAGATTTAGACATTAATGGCTGTGTGCTGAGTTATTTTTAGGGAATAGCAAATTTACACTGTTATACAAGCCTTACTGTCAGGAAAGGCTTCACCTGCTGGTGGCGCTGTCAGATCTATGGGCCGCAGTACTGGTGTCAACAGGCGGGTGTCTCCCAGCAGTTTGGAGCTGACATCATCTTCTGCAATCAGGCATCACCTGAGACTGATTGCAGGAGGTGTACTTATACCCAGGAGATACTTGCACTCAACGCCTTGGTATTGTTCCTTGAGCCTTGACCTGTATTTCTATCCTGAAACCTGTATCCCATGATCCTGTACCCTGTATCTGTTCCTGGACTCCTGCCCTGTGGCCTGATCCCTTCCGCCTTCTCCCCCTGTCTCCTGTTACCTTCTCTCTGTCCTGTCTTGCTCCTTGCCCCATCTGCTTGATTTCCCATGTAGGACCCTGGCTTGTTTACAATTAGGATTGTATCTTTCACTTGTATATACATTTGTTTTGGGTAGTCATTTGTGTGAGCCACTGTGGTTGTTGGCTGGTTTATTTTATTTTTTGTCAGAGGTGCATTTACTTTGGTGTATTACTTATTCTCATAATAAATTATATTTTTATTAATACTTTACATGCATTTGGTCTTCCCTATCGCAGTCCACACATTTCTGGTCACACCAGTTTCTAACATCTACACTCACTACTTTACATTGTAGCAAAGTGTCATTTCTTCAGTGTTGTCACATGAAAGGATATAATAAAATATTTACAAAAATGTGAGGGGTGTACTCACTTTTATGAGATACTGTACAGAGATGCGGTTTCTTGTATTTACTAGCATCTATAGAAACTTGCCACTACTAGGTGCATTAACTGACAACTTCAGTCAGTGTATTGCTATTGTTGGTGCTGTTTTCACTATCACTCGAACATTTCTTTTGTGGAATAAAGTGAAGTGGTAATCAGTAATAGAATGTTGTTTCTGTATTTAACATCCAGTGCCAATTTTCTTACATGATTTACTTCTTTTTTTTTTTTTGGCTAACCAAAAAATCTTTTTTAAAAATAATAGATTATACTGATGTGCTAGCATTATTGACTGAGACACAAAATAAGTTAGTGTCTGAGTGCTTCAAGAAACGTGAATAAACTGAGATGTTACCAATCTATGCTTTGCACCCAGGCTTATGAGTTTTCAATGAGGAGATAGCTGGTTCTCAGGCCGATGAAGTCACTTCTTTCCATTTTGGCTGACATCAATCACCTGAATAGGAGGTCTGGGGAAATCCCACAACAGAGATTCAATCAAAATCTGACAATGAAAAAAGTTCTTCTTTCCCCACCCCCAAATTATGTCCAATGCACAAGCTACCTGCCAATGGTGCTGCTAAAACACAGAAACATAGGCAATTAATTGCTGCTTATACAAAATTAAAACTGCACTTAAATGAGAGACACACCCAAAGAAAAGTAATAGCACAACCTGAACTGAATAGCTAACTTAACAGCTAAATTTGTCAACATTTTCTTGCTCAGGACTTATTTCCTTAACAATCACATATTCCAAAGCTCTGGAGTTAAAGCTGACCTTCAGTCATTTTTTCAACATGCCATCTAATAAATGTTCTGCCCTTGTTATTTTAACTTTGAATAGTAAAACATTTTTTTTCTCTCTATCACTCTTGTGAGAGTTTGCTAGGAAGGGAGGGGGGATGAGTCATAAGAGGGCCAATGAGAGCTGGTACAGAATTACTGTATATGTATAAAAAAATATGCAAAGTGGTTGAAGGGAAACTTCACAATGGCAAATATGTTTTTATTACAAATTATGTGAGCAGATTGCAGTTTCTCTTTAAGGAGTACTTAGACTATCTGCAGCAGGTACTTGGGTTATGGAAACTCACTGAAGCTAATATTTGATTATTTGGGGGTGTGGCTTGGCACGCATCGGGGATGACAGCACATTGAAGGAGCTCCGAGACACACGCGGCGGTTCTTAGCTTCACACCCGACCTGTTGCTTCCAGATGCCGGGCAGAAAGCTCCACTTGACTCCCCGCTCCAGACCAGTCTCATCAGCTAATAACAACATAGCTGACATCTTTCAACACAAATCGGCGGCCCACAGCGGAGCCACGAGACTTAAGATGGCGCCGACGCTTCATGAAGAATAAGGCAGTGAGGACTCCCTTTCAGCTACAGAGGACACAGGCAGGGGTAAGTCCAGACCGGACCACCCTCTGACATTTGCAGATATGTCAGTATTTGCGGCGGACATCAAAGCTACATTTTCAGCAGCCATCACTAATTTGAAAACAAGCATGCTGGTAATAAATGAGAAGATGGCGGCAGCTGAAAACGCAGGCAGACACAGGGATAAGGCAATCCACAAATTATAGATGACAACAACAGCACATATGCAGCGCTTTATAGATATGAACCGCATATTGAAGACCTTGACAATAGAGGGAGAAGATGCACCATTAGGGTGAGAGGGATCCCTGAGTCTGTGGAACAAGAGCAGATTGTCCCAGCTCTCCGGAGAGTCTTTAACAGCTTGCTTGAAAGACAAGAAGATACAGAGATTGACTTTGTGAGAACTCATAGAGCTCTTAGACCTAGGGGGTCTGAAACAGCACCTCCTCGAGACATAATATGTTGTTTGCAAAGTTTCACTACCAAAGAAGAGATTATGCGCAAAGCAAGACGGAATGACCAAATCATCTTTAATGGCGCTACGATCATGCTATTCCAAGATCTATCACAGATCACCCTGAAGAATCGGCGCGCTCTACGCCCCCTTCTGGAGAAACTGAGAGCAAGGGACTTAAAGTACACATGGCAATTTCCGTTCGCCCTCACAGTCTCACACAATGGTCATCAATGTATACTACGCACTCCAGCTGATCTTCCAGAATTCTGCGAGATGCTAGACCTGGGACAACTGGACCTTCCGGATTGGTACGCTGATTTCCTACAGCCCGCAATGGTAAGGAGTCCACCCTCTTCTCCCTTCTCGTCCCCAGACAAGAGGCAGCTGAAAAAATACAAACAAAGTCGGGGAGGCAGCTCTACAGCAGACACGCCAAGACGAATGGCTGGACCTTCTAGAGACCAAGAGGATGACTAGAAATGCCATAATGCTGCTTTGTTATTTCACTACTATATGCCTTAAGACATGCAGGTAACAGTATCGCATATACATTTCTCCTTAATGCTGTCCAATTTAAATGACATAGATATCTCATGGAAACATTTGCTCATGCGCTTTGCCTTGAACCTGCATAGAGCTTTATTGGCAGTACTTTCTTACACTGACCTACCGATTACAGGTATTACCCGGAAGGAATTATAGGCCCTCATGCACACAGTATTCTTAAATATCGGTCAAACGTAAGATGCCCTAGCTTGACTTCTTCACTGATTTGCCCTGGACGTGGCTCACTGTCAGTCAAGTGAACAATCCACATCATTATTGTATACTGTCTGGGATGAGCCTGATTTCATCTAGATTGACAGCCTGATAGCTCTGGAACAGAAGGGAGGCCCATCCCAAACGTATGAAGATAATTGCCTACGGTATTGCTATGGACTGAGCATTTTTTCACGTGCTTTCAGGCCACTCAAATCCACATGATCTAGTCTACCGTGAGATTATACCACATCTGATCTGTGGTCACCACTAGTTACGACAGTTAACATATGCAAGCTATGATAATACTTGCCTGCTATAACCATTATTTTGTTTCCTGTGTTATTTTAGGTTTAAATTTATTATAATGTCTGCCCAAATATATACATTACACCATGGTCGGGTGTAAATCAAAACTCATTATCTTAAATTACATTTGAACTAGCCGTGTGTGCCTCATTGAGGCTATTCCTGTTTATGTTTACTTGTTTAATCTATACTTCCAATAGATTGGAAGGTGGGCTGCCTCCTGGTTGTTGTCTCCTCCCAGCGACCCCACAAAGCATCCCTGAATCCCTGGCAGGGTAAGGGAAATAGCTACAGTACATTAGGTGGTACCTCTCTTTTGGGGGAGTAGGGGATTTCTCTGGAGAGAGGACTACCAGAGTGATATTCTCCCGCTACGTTAAACAAGTGTTTCTTTCTTGTTGCTTCTCTTTTTCTCACTCTTTTCTCTTTTCTGTATTCCCCTTGCTCTCGCTCTTCACAAGGTACCTGCATAGATAGTCATAGGTTTGTTGTTTCCGACCTGAGACATAGATACTAATCTCCAGATAATAGTTTTATCTCTGCAGTTCGGACCTCCAAGTATTTCCTCCTGATTCTCCGCCATGGTTTACTTATCCTTGGGACGACGCCCCCTAGTGATTTCACATTATATCAGAGGCCTAAACATCCCTGAATGCCGCTCTACCCTTCTGAGGAAACTTAAAAAAGGTAAGCCACAGTTCATATTTCTCCAAGAGACCCATTTTAAGACTCACCACATACCAAGACTCACAAATTTACACTTCCTGAGAGCTTTCCACGCCTCGACTGCTGACTCCAGGTCCAAGGGTGTCTCTATACTAATAGGCAGAGATGTACCCTTTAAGTTGTCTGAACAAATGTGTGACCCAGAGGGAAGATTTGTATTCCTGAGGGGCTCATATAACGGCACGCCCATAACTCTAGCTAACATATACTTTCCGAACAAGGCTCACATCAAATTTTGTCAACATATTGTGGGAAAGCTACATTAGTTTGCTAATGGCTGCCTGATATTAGGAGGGGACTTCAATGTTCCTTTGAACCCCCTTCTTGATACATCCAACGGACCTGCATCACTTACAAAATACTGAAAAAAACTTAAGTTGCTTCTACAGACACTACAGCTGGTTGACTCCTGGCGCTTTCTTAATCCAGAGGGAAGGGATTATACCCACTTCTTGATACCACATGATAGATACACGCGACAGGACTGTCTATTTATCTCACAAAGGGACCTTTCGAAGCAGACTGACGCACGCAAAGGCATTCAGATGATCTCGGACCACTCCCCAATCTCCATCTCTATGGATCTCCAGAACACTACACGACAGCAACCGGCATGAAGATTAAATGCTTCACTGCTGACTGACCAGTCGCTCCTCCCTATGATTACTAAAAATTTGACAGAATTCTTTAAACACAATATCACTCCCAAGGCAGACCCATTCATGGTATGGGAAGCACACAAATGCACCATCCGTGGAACACTGATAGAACTAGACTCCAGGCGTAAAAAAGAGAGAGACGCCCACATAAAGAAATTGCTCACCCAAATTGGAACCTTAGAGTTATTGCATAAACAATCCCTCTATCTAGCTTCAGCCAAGAGCCTGCTAGATGCCAGAAAGGACTTACAACAGCTGCTTAATTCTAGAGCTAAACGGATGCTATTTTTTAAGAAACAAATTTATTACGAGTCGGGAGATAAGGCGGGCAGGTTCTTGGCGAGAGCTCTGAGAGAACATATTTCTACCAACAATATTGCCGGCATTAGAAATAAAGAAGGGAAGCTAGACATAGCATCAGAAGCGATAGCCAAACACTTCCATAACTTTTACACAAAGTTATACAACCTACCATCGCAACATAAGCAACCACAAATGACGGGAGATAGAGCACAAATCATACAGGATTTTATAACAAAAAGTGGACTCCCAACTCTACCAAATTTAGACACAGAACTATTAGAAACCCCAATCTCATCGTCCGAACTTAAGCAAGCCATTAAACTACTCAAATCTGGTAAAAGTCTGGGGCCAGATGGATTCTCGGCCATCTACTATAAGTCCTTTATGGACATTTTAACTGACCCCTTGAGAGATGTCTTAAACGCTTTGTCCACACCGAGAGCAGTAACCCCGGGCTTACTTTCAGCACATATTATACATGTTATACCGAAGGCAGGCAAGGACCTTGGGGGTTGCGCTAGCTATCGACCCATCTCTCTGCTGAATCTAGTTGTCAAACTGTTTGCAAAGGTACTTGCACTGCGGATGGGACCATTGCTGCCAAAACTGATTGGTATAAAGCAAGTGGGCTTCATGCCGGGCAGAGAGGCTAAAGACAACGTGACTAAGGCACTCCTACTTATACATGCAGCGAGATTGCGGAAGATCAAAGGTTTTCTCCTCTCAACTGATGCAGAGAAGGCCTTCAATCGAGTAGCGTGGGATTTCATGATGGCAGTGTGTAGAGGAGTGGGTTTGGATCCACATATGTTAGCTTGGATTTCTGCACTTTATCAAAATCCCTCAGCAGAGCTGAAAATAAATGGCATCCTCTCTGAAAAAGTTCACATCACAAATGGGACTAGACAGGGCTGTCCATTATCGCCCCTATTATTTATTCTCTCCCTGGAACCTTTTATCAGATCAGGCCAAAATAACACCGCAATTCATGGATTTCAGATCAAGGATAGAGAATATAAGGTGGCAGCTCATGCCGACGACCTTTTATTTTTTCTAACAAACCCGACCATAACTCTCCCCAACCTTTTACAAGAATTTGCTCACTATGGATACATAGCCAACTTAAAAATAAATGACACAAAATCAGAGGCCCTAAACATTTCCCTTCCAGATAGGTTGCTCACATTAACCAAAACCAACTCGTCATTTAGATGGGACCCTACTACGTTGAAGTATCTCGGGATCTGGCTCACTCCACAGCTGCACTATGCCTTTGAGAGAAATTTCATGACCCTCCTTAAAGGATGTAGGGAAGATCTCACAAAATGGAATGAGAGGTTCTTTTCCTGGTTCGGTCGAGCGCCAATAGTAAAAATGGTGATACTACCCACATTTCTGTACCTAATACTCTCATTACCGATTGAAGTTCCTCAGAAATTCTTTAGAGCCCTAAACTCTATGGTCTTGAAGTTTCTCTGGCACCATAAAAAATCCAGAATCAAACTAGCTACTCTAACAAAACCCATAGATCTAAGCGGAATTAATTTACCGAACTTCCAACACTACTACTATGCGTCACATATAGCTAGAGTAATTGATTGGCATTGCCACGACCTTGTGAAAGATTGGGTTACATTAGAGACAGATCTAGCCACATTTCTGCTTAAGTACTCATCATGGGTTGCCCTGAAAAGTTACCCACATAGCCTACGTAAACACCCGCTTACTGGCACGACATTGAAAATCATTAGCATACTAGCTAAACAAAGAGAGCTTACCACGTCTCCCAGCCCTCTGACACCATTGACACACAATCCTGACTTTATACCAGGCATGCACAACCTGACACTCAAACCGCCATCGCAGAACATTCCTCTACTGGCAGGTGACTGCTACACAGGGGAAAAATTCAGAGACTGGTCGTCGCTTAAGTCCGAAAAATACTTACCACAAATGCGGCAATGGACCTATTTCCAGATAAGAAGCTACCTAGGCAAATTTAAAAACCCTCAACAATTACATAGGCCCCTGATAGCTTTGGAGTCGACATGCCGGGACGGGACTCCACTTGATAAGGCTACTTCAGTTGCCTACTCCTGGCTGAGACATGCAGGAGCTGTGGGGGTGAGCGGACACAGGAGGAAATGGTCGGAGGAATTAAACGAAGAAATAACGGACAAACAATGGAGGTATGCCTGTATATTAGCACATAAATGCTCTATTAGCTACAAATTGCTGACGCACTGGTATAATACTCCTGACAAACTGCAAAAATGGGATGCACAAAAATCAGAGGTGTGCTGGAGATGCCTATCAGAAAGGGGTTCTCTGGCTCACATCTGATGGTACTGCTCCAAGATTGAACCCTTCTGGAACGAAGTGCAAAAACTAATAAAAAAAATGACTGAGACTAAAATAGAGCTAACTGCAGCATGTTGCTTACTGCATGTGTCCAATTTCTATTTCAAACGCTATAAACATTCCCTGGAAAAACATCTTCTCAACGCAGCTAAATCGCTGATCCCTTTACATTGGAACTCAACCCGACCCCCGTCTGTTGCTGCTTGGGTAAAATGGAGGATACTCTGGCCCAAGATAAGGGCAATATTGAAGGGTTCCACAAAACGTGACAACCGTGGTTGGTTTTTAAATACTCACAGGAATCTACCACATAAAATTCCTATGACCCTGACTTCCCATTTCCAATTCTTTTTCTTCGCTTTCCTCATTCTGAGCACACCTTTCATTATGCCTACGAAAAATACCTTTGACCATTCAGGCTAAACTATGGTTATCAACATTTTTCAACTTTTATTTGTGGATAATACCAATATATTAATGTTAATTAAACTGAATTATCTCACTACGTTGGTGATATATTTAGTGGATACAAAAGTTTGAATTTGCCTGAATTGATATGCCAGATTATTCCATAAGCTAAAACTGACTAGTATATTCATGTTAGTTACCTTATGCCTTAATGATTTGTATAGATAAAAAGTACGCAGTTGCATCTGCAATTTACGCATTGTGCACTATGTTTCTCTGTTACTTATTTCAATAAAACTTTAAATGAGAAAAAAAAATATTTGATTATTTTGCTAATCTATGAGCCTATGAATTTTTTAGACTGGTATGTGGCTGAAGGTCAGAAAGGCTAAAACTCTTCACATGCCCTATTTCTATAGTGCAAAATTGTTGGGTAAAAAAAAATACCAAGAAACAAACAAATAAAAACATATTTACTCCAAATTCGAGAGCAAAATTCACTTTTCTGTTTAATTATTTTCTCCAAGGCACCTTTCTAGATATGTGTTCAGGTCAAAAAAATTGGGAATAGGTGTTTGAAATCAATACGATATGATGTAATTTGTTTTTGAATTTTCTACAAATAAAAAAACATTTTTACTCATAGAAACCTATTGTGGTAAAATCAGAAATTTGTGGAAGATTTTTTTTGTCTAAAAGCAGATAAATATAACACTGCTAAAACAAATGTTAACACTCTCCCTAATTTACATAGAATAGTTATTATTTCTTTTATAAACAGAGCATACACCAACTAAAGCATCAGTTATGCTTTGCATTTATTATATTATTATGTAAGACTTTGAATTCATTCTATGGTAATTTTAGTTCACATTAGGACAGTATTAATTAATGATTGTAGTAAAAAAGATAAAGAAATAAAAAAAAGGAAATGGACAATGCATTGCAGTTTGTTTTACACACACGTTTCAAATAGGTGTCTATATTCAAGTCTGGCCAAATCAAATGGGAAATGAGTGGGAGATACTACAAGTCATGTTCAGGACACCAAGGTCAGAGGTGTCAAGAATTACTTTAAAGGGATGTGTAGGTTCAGATGACCTCTATAATGAGGGCTGCTTTCTCTCAGAACTACCAAGCTGAAGCCTGTTTGATGAAATGGTTATCTTTTGTAGCCAATGATTAATAGAAATACGACTAAGAATGTGCATCTCTTTACTTTAAAGGGTTCCTAATATGTTTGTGTTTCCATCTAAAGGAAAGAAACTTTATGCAAAACTCATTAGAAACAATTTCAGATACGATGATGAAAATAAACAGATGAAGACAAGCGTTGACTCTAGTGGAAATACTTCAGCAAAATCAGCTATTTGTGGAGGTGAAAGTTTTAACAAGCAAAGTTCAAAGAACTAAAAACACAAGTGAAGTGAGTAACACAGGGTAAATAGACATGTCCAGTGTTGGAAGCAGTTGTATAAACATAGGATTAAAACTGAAAATGGGCTAGAAATGGACATTTTTTACAAACACAAGTATATAAAATAATATGTCCTCACAATCATCTATTTAACCTCTTTATGCACATTGTAATACATCCATAATTCCAAGCAAACAGATCATTTAAATGGCCAGGTTTTGAAATATACAATTCAGATTATAGGGTTTCCATAGCTTAATTCAAGGTAGATAATGTGTTGCATTTCTTGTGCAGTTATGTGATATTTCAGATGAAAAAAAGACTAAAGTGGAGCTCTTTCCAGTGCAAAGCACATGAATCACAAAGCAAAGCAATGGTCATTTTCATATAGGCTATTTTTTTCATCTGCTCTATCAGTATGTCAGTGATCCTTAAAGTAACACAGTACTACAAATTCTCTTATCTTTAGTTTTTTGGCATAAATAAAAAATGAACAGCATGCAAATAAATAGCTCCTATTGTTTACTGTATGTCTATGAACTACTCTGTCTGCATATATTTAATATTTAAATAGAACAAAGAAGCTACCCAAGGCTTTACACACTGCAGATAATTATTCACATCGGGCTCTGTCCCAAAGGTGTTCACCATCTAACATTCCTCCCACACTTGCACACAATCTAGGGATACTCTGGGAGAAAGCCAATTAACCCAGTCATAGGAGATCAAAGAATCCAGAGAAAATCAATTCAAATAAGAACACAAATACTGAAGACTCAAGTTTAAAATCAATATTGCTAGCCACTCAACTATTAAGCTTATCTCTGCATTCACAGTATAGAAATAGAAACATTTGAAAATTATGTAAATTTTCCGGGCATTGAGTTTCTACCTATCCTGATGTCCTGAAGTTATCTGTTTTAACAGTTTATGCTGCATGCCATAATTATTTTTTATCATTCATACCATTTTTACATAAGAGAACTGCTACACCCACATACTTGGAAAGAGGATAGCTTTAGTGAATGGAATGAGTGTAAATCAGTGCTTCTCAAGCTTTTTTAAGTGACTACACCCTTCAAAATTTCACAAGGCACCCCATTCTTAAAAGGAAAACAACAAAACTAATAGTTTTACATAATGCAGCAACACCCACACACATAGGACACCCAATATTAATGTTAGTGGTGACACATTCTTTCAAAGTAAATAGAGCTTTGCTATTTGGTACTGACTAGTATTCCAATATTTCACCTTTCCCTCAGTTTCTCTCCCTCGCTCAGGTAATGCATGTCCAGTGCTGACAGAAAAGGGCAGGGGAGGGACAAACAACGATGCTTTGCTGGGGCCCGTCATCCTCTTTATAAACCAATGACATCATTGGTTGTTTAAACACTGGTGACTGGAAAATGTAGTGCAAATGAACACCTGTGGCTTTGTGTAACTGAAAGGCAGGCTTGAGCCACCTGCTGGCTTGTATAAAATTTGGGGGAAATTTTTTGGCATTTTGCCAAGGCCCCCCTAATACAACCTGAAGGCATCTTGGTTGAAAAAGGCTGGCAAATGCTATATAATCTTTAATTAAAAAAAAAACAAAAAACTTTAGTTAAGCCTTCTTTAAAATGCACAATTTTTTTTTAATCTTGTTTAGAAAGCCAATTTACAAAAATTGTTGCTAATTATGCAGCTATTGTATTTAATCATAGAACCATTGATTTAAATATGTTTTTGTCCAAAACTTTGCTTTAAATGTTTGATTTCATATTTTAGCAGCTATTTAATGCTGCAGAAATAGACTATAAACGTGAACTTATACTGTACTTTAGCTGTCAAGGTCATCAGAGTTGAGCTTCATTAATTTTATCAGAATTTAGCTTTTTCAGAATGCACCTCCAACCACCTGAGCGTTAATTATATATTGTCAATCTACGTCAATAAATTTAGTCGTTCAGGAGCCTTTGCTGTGATGTTATGTCTCTTGTCACCAGAGTGTGTCATTGTAAGTCTTGACTAGTGCACATGGGCTGTCTGCTTCCCAACAATAGCAGGAGCTCCCCAGGGAGGCAAATGGCAGACAGCAGCTTTTCTACTCCTTTCAGCAGACACTTAGAGGTCTGTTACTTATTATCTTTTGGAAGAAAGGCCACAGGTTTCATCCAGCAACATGAGCTTATATCAGAATGAAAATCACAGTGGATCATGTCGTTGAGACAGTTTAATGAGACAAACTTTTAAAAAGTGAAACAGAAAACATGTTCAGCTTTTCAAGGGGATTATTTTTCTGGTCAATCAACAGAATAATCTTTTCTTTAGTCAATGGTAAAATGCCTAAACAAAAGATACTAGATGCACAATAGGAAGGAAATGGATTATAATGAAAAGTGAATGGAGTGATGTGGTTAAACTCCAAATGTTTGCCCTTGTTGACAAGAGTGTTGCCTATTTTTAGAAGTGATCAGCTTCTAAAGTCAGAGTTGACAGCAAGAGGATGTGAGCTCAGAACTGAATACAATAGAAACAAATATAAAACTACAAAGGTTGACAAAGACAATTAAATAGAGCTACCCAATCACTTTGCCAAAGGGTAAAAAAAAGAATATATGCTTTACATCAAACATTATAGGAATGATCTTCAGTTTATGAATGGTAATATGTTTGGCATTACACTGACTGTACAACATATAGTTGGGCATATACTGCCCTGTCCTTTTTGATGACAGGACAGACATCTAAATGTGTTTAATATGATTGCATGCAAGTGAATCTAAGTTTTCTTGGAGCAAGTAAAGGGAAAGGCTCCATAATATGTTTCCTTTTAGCCCCATATTCAATCACTTTCCAAGGCTCAACCTTCACAACATCTCTAAAATACATCCCTTACTAACCAATGAAACCACAAAGCTCCTGATTCACTCCCTGGTTATCTCTCGCCTTGACTACTGCAACTCCCTCCTCATTGGCTTATCTTTAAATAGGCTATCCCCCCTTAAGTCCATCATGAATGCTGCTGCCACACTCATCCACCTTGCAAAACGCTCAGCGTCTGCTACCCCTCTGTGTCAATACCTCCATTGGCTTCCACTCACCCAACAAATTAAATTCAAAATACTAACAATAACTTACAAAGCCATCCACAACTCTGCCCCCAGCTACATCAATAACCTAGTCTCAAAATACCAACCAAATTGTCCTCTCCATTCCTCCCAAGACCTCCTGCTCTCTAGCTCCCTTGTCACATCCTCCCATACTAGCCCCCAGGATTTCTCCAGAGCCTCTCCCATCCTTTGTAATTCCCTACCCTAATCTGTCTGACTATCTCCAACTCTATCTACTTTTAGGCAATCCCTGAAAACATTTCTCTTCAGAGAAGCCTATCCTGCCTTCACCTAAAGACTGTTCTTTTATTTTCTTCATCAGCTCAACCCCTACAGTAATTACCTTTTATATAACTTGACTCTCCCTCTTAGATTGTAAGCTCTAACAAACAGGGCCCTCTGATTCCTCCTGTATTGAATTGTATTGTAACTCTATCGTCTGCCCTAATGTTGTAAAACTGTTGGTGCTATATAAATCCTGTATAATAATAATAATAATAATAATAATAATAATAATAATAATCTATTGAAAGCAGATACAGTAATTTAATCAAGAAACGTTTTAACCACTTCAATACCAGGCACCTTTACTCCCTTCCTGCCCAGGCAGATTTTCAGCTTTCAGTGCTCTCACACTTTGAATGAGAATTAGTCATGCAACACTGTACCCAAACAATTTTTTAATTTTTTTTTTAGAAAGATAGAGCTTTCTTTTGGTGGTATTTAATCACCACTGGGTTTTTTTATTTTTTGTGATATAAGTGACATTTTTTGAAAATTTTTAGTTTTTATCATAAAATTTTGCAAATAAGTAATTTTTATTGATAAATTTAGGCCAACATATATACTGCTACATTTATTTGGTAAACATAAACCAAATCAGTGTATATTATTTGGTCTATGTGAAAGTTATAGAGTCTACATGCTCTGGTATGTATCATTGAAAATTGATTAAGTGCTGATTGCCTATCTAATTTCTTGAGGCCCTAAAATGCCCAACAACAAAAATAACCCATAAATGACTCCTCTTTGGAAAGTAGACAGTTAAAGGTATTTAGTAAGAGGCATGGTGAGTTGTACATTTTTCCAGCAATTCTTTGGAAAATGAAGAGATTATTATTTTATTGTCACAAGATTGTTATATTGACAAGTTTTTTCTCACACATGGCATAGGCATACTTGCAATTACACCCCAAAACACATTCTGCTTCTCCTGAGTAACAGAAATACCACTTTTTCATGGCCTAGCTACATAGAGAGGCCCAGCATCCAAGGAGCACCTTCAGGCGTTCTAGGGGCATAAATTACACATCTAATTTCCTGACTACCAATCCCATTTATGAGGGCCCTGGAGCACCAAGACAATGGAAACACCCACAAAATGACCACATTTTGCAAAGCAAACACCCAAATATATTTTATATTAAGCATAATGAGTCTTTTGAACATGCCATTTTTTCCACAAGCTTTTGGAAAATGTAGAAAGAAAATGAAAACATTTTTTTTTACACAAAATTTATAAGAAATTTCTAACACACAGCATGGACATACCAAGAATTATACCCCAAAATAATATCTGCTACTCCTCCTGTATGGTGATACCACATGTGTGAGTCTTTTTCATAGCCCAGCCACACAGAGAGATCCAACACCCAAGCAGCTTCAGGTATCCTAGGGACATAAATTACCCATCTTATTTCCTGACTCACTTTTAAAGGCCCTAGAGCACCAGGACAATAGGAACATCCACAAAATGATCACATTTTGGAAAGCAAACACCCCAACATATATTCTTCAAGGCATAATGAATATTTTGAACATGTCATTTTTTTCCACAAGTTTTTGGAAAATGTGGAAAGAAAATGAAAACGTGTTTTTTTTTTTACACAAAGGTGTCAATTTACCAATAATTACACCACAAAATATATTCTGCTACTCCTCCTAAGTATGGCGATACCATATCTGTGAGACCTTTTGTACAGCCTAGCTGGACAAAGGTTAAACAAATGTTTACCTGTGATTTTAGTAGAGCGGTTGTCCGTAGAGGAGAGCATAAGTCAAGAAAGCAGGCAGCCTCCGGACTCCAGACCCTGACCTGGGAATTAAAAACCCCAGAGAAAACCAAAAACTGTTTTTCTCTACTCTGGACACTACTCTAAAGCCCCTCACATATGTGAAACCCCTGTGTTATCCTAAATCCCTCTACTACAGTAGCAGGGCAAAAGATCAGTCCAAGCGGCATAAAAAAACATGGTCGATTAAAAGTCCAAGGTCAGTGCAGATGGAAGGCAGAAATGTGGTTGATAAACAATTCAAATGGTGATAAACAGACAAGGTTCAGGTTAAGGTGGAAGGCAGAGGTATGGTCAGTTGAGGCAGTAGGCAAATGATCAGCACAGATATTAGAAATGGGGAAATAGCAGGCTGTTAGAAATATTGGCACTATACTTACACTAATATTTTAGTGACTTGTGGTAATGTCAGATGGATAGGCCCAGCTTGGCGGGACTTTGAGGACAATAAAAACGGTCTCTCCTAACTCCTGCTCTGCTGCATACCCAACATTTTATTTGCATCTACAGCCTGCTTCTGTGGACAGAATCTTCTCTGGAGAATGTCACGAAGTCTGCTCACAGAATCAGAACAAAAGTGTTCTGGTTGAGATCCTTCCTGGCAGATCAGGGCAGTGACAATATTTTCTATAAATCTGAGAAAGGTGGTGGGTCTTTCCGCAGACTTCTGATAGGTGACATACGCATTAAAAATGGCCAAATGAAAAAGGTAAATTGAAACTTTTTTATATCAGTAGAGGGACCTTCTTGTTGATAAATAGGGCTCTAGCATCCAATTGTTGAAGTCCACCCCCCCCCCCCATGAACCTATTATAATCATGGATGCACTCAGGTTTTCGATGAACCTTCTATAATCATGGATGCACTCAGGTTTTTCGAATGGGACCGTGTCTTCCGTGAATTTCCACCGAGGTGCCATTGTGGATGGAAGACAGGACATATACTTCTCTCTTATCTCTCCACTTCATGGCTAACACTTCCTTGTTCCTCAAACTTGCTGATTTACCCTTTGCAGCCTTGTGGTCACCAGACTTTGTGGGAATCCCTTCCTGTTTAATCGTGGTGTACTGCAGATTATGGTGTTCTGGAGGTACAGGTGGCGGAAAAGCGGCAGACTTGTGTAAAAGTTATCCAGGTAGATGAGATGATCCTTTTTTAATAGTGAAAGTGCCAGGTCCCAGACAATATTTTCACTTGTCCAGATATAGGTTGAGCACTCAGGGGGCTGGAGCTGGGAATCTTTGCCTATGCACCCCTGGAAGGCATACATAGATCCTGTGGCTCTTTCACAGAGCTTATAGAACTTCATCCCATATCTGACCCTTTTACTGGGAATGTACTGCTTGATTCCCAGCTGGCCAGTGAAGTGGACAAAGGGCTCATTCACACATATTTCCTTGTCAGGGACATACAATTCAGTGAATCTCTGGGAAAAAAAGTGGTTACATTTTGAAGAGCTTAACATAGCCAGGCTGATTTTGGGGAGGGCACTGTGTATTATCACTAAATGGAGGAAGCACATGATCATGTCATAGCGTGACCTGAACATAACAGCTGAATAAATGTGTATGTTATGAATAGGGTCGGTGGACCAGTAAGCATGTCCTTCATTTTTATTTGTAAGCTCCATGTTAATTATGAGGCCCAAAAATAATTTGAATTCCTCCACTATGAGACATCTCCATTTAAATGGACAGCATATGATGAACTGGGGTTATATGCAATGTATTGCTGGCAAAAACATTGGTCTGGTCCACAATCAACTAAAATAAATTGTCAGAGAAATATAAATAAAAAAAAATACTCTGCAAACATTTTCAGTGTTGACCTAAACACCTGGCTGTGTGGTAAAAGGGGGATTGCAGCTGAGTTGGAAGGCAACCATAATGGATTAACAACTGTGTCTGGGAGATATGTACAGGCCCTAATTCTTGGGGTCTGATGTGATACCCCAGTACTAGTATTGGGCCTTTCATCTAGAGGTCTAGTGCCGTTGGTGTTTGCCAATTCACCAATGGGATGTATGGCGCTGCTGGTGGTTGCCTGGTCTTCAAAATGTCTTATCCTTTTTGGAGAGAATGTTTCTTCATCCGATTTGGTCACTGATCCACTACTTTCAGCAGAATGGGAATCAGGCAGTGAGAGCTCCCTGCTGCTCTCATCTTTCATACCAAGGATTTGAAATGCCTCCTCACTAGTATAAACATTTTTGGAAATGGCTGGCTCTGTTGTCACTAGGACAGGTACACTGTTGATGACAGCTGTGTGACGGGTACACTGCTGATGGCAGCTGTGTGATGGGTGCACTGTTGATGGGTGGCTGTGTGGGTACAGTGCTTATGGTGGCTGTGTGACTGGTACACTGCTAATGGGTGGCTGTGTGATCGGTACACTGCTGATGGGTGGCTGTGTGACGGGTTCACTACTGATGGGTGGCTGTGTGACAGGTACACTGCTGATGGGTGGCTGTGTGACTGGTACACTGCTGATGGGCGGCATTGATGGTGGCTCTGTGACAGGTACAGGTAAACGTGTAACATGTGACAGGTACACTGCTGATGGGGCACTGATGGATGATGAGTTAGAGGTAAATTGATTGAGCTGCACTGATGACTGCTGTGTGACAGGTACACTGCTTAGGCTGCACTAATGGCTGCTGTGTGACAGATACACTGCTTAGGCTGCACTAATGGCTGCTGTGTGACAGTTATAGGGCGCACACACGGTCGGACTTTGTTCGCACATTCCGACAACAAAATCCTAGGATTTTTTCCAACGGATGTTGGCTCAAACTTGTCTTGCATACACACAGTCACACAAAGTTGTCGGAAAATCTGATCGTTCTGAACGCGGTGACGTAAAACACGTATGTCGGGACAATAAACGGGGCAGTGGCCAATAGCTTTCATCTCTTTATTTATTCTGAGCATGCATGGCACTTTGTCCGTTGGATTTGTGTACACACGATCGGAATTTCCGACAACGGATTTTGTTGTCGGAAAATTTTATCTCCTGCTCTCCAACTTTGTGTGTCAGAAAATCCGATGGAAAATGTCCGATGGAGCCCACACACGGTCGGAATTTCCGACAACACGTTCCGATCGGACATTTTCCATCGGAAAATCCAACCGCGTGTACGGGGCATTATACTTTATTCTAGGGCTATCGGGTGTGGTGCACAGTACTGTCAGGGTTAAATCAGTTCCCGGATTCTTCTTATTATTCTTTTATATATTTTTTTTTCCTTTATTAGTGGTTGATGTTGCTTGCAGATGTGGAACTGTTGGTGGCTGTGGTCTTTGGTGATGTGGGTTCTATGCTATGGTAGAGAGTAGCAGTTCAGTTTACTTTAGTTACCTGTAGTACTGCATAGAAAGGGAGGGAAGAAGAAATTAAGAAAACAACAAGAAAACGTATAACACTTTCTCCTTCTTCCCCCTTAGTTATGTAAAAATTTGAACAGAACAAAATAAAATAGTAAGGCGGCGTGAAAAAGGCTGGTTTCAGCTGAGCCGCTATGGGGGTAAAAACAGTTAGTACTGAGATGTCTGCACTAAACAATCGAACAAACGCAGCGTTCAGTGAGAGAGAACTTAGTCAACAATGTTGTCGGCCCGCCTGGGCTTGGGTTCATGTTTTGTTTGGGAGATCTTTTGTTCCTTGGTTGCGGCGTGATTGTGGTGATCTACGTTGCTGTAGAGGTGGATTCTCATTTTTGGGAGCTTCTATTATGATGCCCCATTCGTACAGAAGGCGCATGCCTTTTTGTAGATCATTAATTGTATGAGTGGACCCATTCTTGGTTATGAGGAGGGTTGCCGGGTATCTCCATTTATACAGGATTTTATGGTTATTGAGCCCCTTAGTGATAGAATTCAGGTTCCTCCTGAGTTGTAGCGTGTATTTGGATAGATCTGGGAAGATCTGGATACCCTCAAACGGTCTTGGTAGTGGTGATTTGGATCTGGCTTCAATCATCAGTTTTTCTTTTATGTGATAAAAGTGTATACGCATGAGTATATCTCTGGGTATTGAGGCTGCCAGATGTGAGGGTTTCGCTATTCTGTGGATCCTGTCTATGATGATGTCTCTGGGGGATGTATATGGTAGGATGGTGTGAATGGGATCTTTAGCGAACTTGGGAAGGTCTGCTGGTGGGATGTTTTCCGGGACCCCGCGTAATTTAACATTATTCCGCCTTGAGCGGTCTTCTAAATCGGCCAGCTTGGCACGGACCCATTCCTGCTCTTCCTTGATTTCATCGTGTGCATCAATTAGGTCATTTACTGTGGTTGTGCATTCGCTCATGCCTCTTTCAATGTTAGATACTCTGTTCCCCATGTGCTGCATGTCAGTGGAGATTTTGCGGAACATTGATGATAAGTCTGTCATCAGTGATGTCTGTAAAGACATGAGCATGTCTTTTAAAGTAGTGTCAATTACAGGTTGGCCTGATGTGGGGAAGGATGCCATAGAGCTGTGTAGGGCCTGGCCGGATTGCATGGGAGTGAAAGCCTGGGGCTCTGTTAGGGCAGTGGGATGCCTCGGGTATGATGCATCCATCCGCATCCTGGCTTTGGCAGGGCTGCTGGTAAGGGGATCGGTACCTGTGTCTGGTGTAGGATACACTCTCTCTTCTGAGGGTCCTATTTCTCCTTGTGGGTCATCAGGGAGATCTGTATATGCCTCATTTGTTGTTGATAGGCCGCCGCCACCGCCATCTTGCCAGTCCCTGTCCTCCGGAGGGAACATGAAGGATGTCAGCTTCTTGGGCCTGTGTTCTCCCATCCTCTTGCGGGACATCGTCGGCGGTGGGGTGATGGTTCACTGGCACAAATCTGGTGGTGATTGAGTGCCTGTAGCGGGCTCTATTCGCTCCGGTGTCTCTCTTCACTGCAGAGCTGTGGAGCTAAGCGTCCATCTTCAGTGACGGTAGGCCACGCCCCCCTGATTCTTCTTTTCCTCACACAGAATCTGCATGTGAAGAACAAGAAGCTGGTAACAGGGAGTTACGGTCCTTGTTTACATTTGTGATCGGCTGTATATGGACACAGTGATCATGTGCTAAAGAGCTGCTGTGATTGGCTCTTTACCCTGATAGGTGATGTGATGTGTCTGAGGGACACAGCTCACCACCAATCACCGCACTGCGCGCCCCGGTGCTGCGCACAAGAGGTAAGTCTGGGAGGATGTCATATGATGTCCACCCAGAACTACAAATGTCCCGCCCAGCCTATAGTAAAATGACGACTGGGTGGGTTAAAAATATCCTTAATCGTCACTACCATCAATACACAAATACTTTGCTGCATGTAAGCTAGTTGTGAGTTTTCTGGTACTATTAAACCTTTGTCCTTGGTGCGTAAATACCTAGCATGGAGGCTTGGACCCATGGAAGAGAAAATTATCCTCTATGTAACTGAAAAGGGATGTAACTGAAAAGGGATCAAGATCCAGAAGGCAATGAAAGGTTTGGATAGATTATCTATAGATGGCTGTATTTGGAATTTAGATGGATGACCTATTAAGGTGAACTGAGATTTAAAAGGAGTTGGAAAAGAGGGATACGGACCTGAATTTAAATTCTGTCCATCTCAATCATTGATTATGATTTCTTGAGAGAATATGCATGTCCTAGTAATTTTCTATTTTCCAGTCAATGCGTAATAACCCTTTACAATGTACATCCTGCTCATTTGCTGTGCAACTCCCATTCGCTGTATACTAACCCTGTGTAGAAATGTTTCTATTTTTTGTACAATGACCATTTACTGTGAACTTTCTTTTCACTAAATATGATTCCTTTGTGTAGTTTCACTGAATATTAAGCATTCAATGTGCACTTTCTTTTCACTATACATTAAACCTTCACTCTCTTCTATGTCCACTTGATGGCCCAATGCTCTCACTCCTCAATGTTATTATTTTTATCCATTCACAACCTGCAACAAAACCGCACCCAGTTCTATATCTGAATTAATCGCCTCGATGACAAACTCTACTTTCTGATCCAAGACAAGCATATGGTCTTAAGAGTTGAGAACACTTATTCTTGTAGTCATGTTATAAATCCAATTGTGTGCCTCTTGAACCCACTGGCATGTGCTTACTGACTATTAGTGATGGGCCAAACACTCCCATGTTCGGTACGCACCAGAACTCCTGAACATGGAAAACGTTTGGACCCGAGCCAGAAACCCGGACCCAAACTTGAAAAATCAAAAGTCTCCATTTTGAAGGCTTATATAAAAGTTATTGACCTGGGGGACATGTATCAATACAAACATTTTATTTAAAAAAAAGATCATTTTTAAAGGAGCAATGTTTTTAATGATGCTTATCTACTTCCATACAGGGCATTTTCCCCCTCTTCCTGCCCAAGCCAATTTTCAGCTTTCAGTGCTGTCGCACTTTGAATAACAATTGCGCGGTCATACTACACTGTACCCAAATGAAATTTTTATCTTTTTTTCCCCACTAATAGAGCTTTCTTTTGGTGGTATTTGATCAACCCTGCGTTTTTTATTTCTTGTGCTATAAACAAAACAAGAGGGACAAGTTTGAAAAAACACAATATTTTTTACTTTTTGCTATAATAAGTATCCAAATTTTTTCCTCATTTTAGGCCGATACGTACTCTTCTACATATTTTTGGTAAAAAATATCGCAATAAGTGTATATTTATTGGTTTGCGCAAAAGTTATAGCGTCTACAAAATAAGGGGATAGATTTATAGCATTTTTATTATTATTTTTTTTTACTAAAATTGGCGGCAATCTGCGATTTTTATCATGACTGCGATATTGCGACGGACACATCGGACAATTTTGACACATTTTTGGGACCATTCACATTTATACAGCGATCCATGCTATAAAAATGCATTGATTACTGTATAAATGTGACTGGCAATGAAGGGGTTAACCAGGAGGGGGAGCTGTAGGGGTTAATGTGTTGCTAGTGAGTGATTCTAACTGTGGGGGGAGGGGATTCACAAGGGGAGGAGACCGATCGGTGTTCCTGTGTACAAGGAACACACCATCGGTCTCCTCCCATCTGACAGGACGTTGATCTGTGTGTTTACACACACAGATCCACGGTCCTGCTCGGTTACCGGGCAATCGCGGGTGCCCGGCAGACATTGCGGCCGCCAGGCACGTGCACCGGGAACCGAGCCATGCGGCGGGTGCCCGCACGCCCCCTGGGCTGCCTGGAAGGCTGCGCCATCATATGACGGCGGCCCAGAACAACAGCTGCACCGTCCCACCGCCATATGACAGCGCGCGGGCAGCAAGTGGTTAAAGTGAAACAATAAAAATGAAAAATTACTTTAAATGTAGTGCCTGGTGGGGTTCCTTTAGGCCTCTTTCACACGGGGCAGATCAGTCATGATCCGCCCCGTGAACATCCGCTGGCTCAGCGGGGATCGCTCCGCCGATCCCCGCTGAGCAGGAAGATGACAGGTGCATCGCTGCACGCTGTGCAGCGACGGACCTGTCAGAGCGCCGCTCTCCCCTATGGGGGGATCGGATGATGACGGTCCGTAGTGTCCGTCGTCATCCGATCCGATCCGAAAACGGAGGAAAAAGTAGGTTTTTCCTCCGTTACACTTTTCGGATCGGAGCGGGGCGGATGTCAGCGGACATGTCACCGCTGACATCCGCCGCTCCATAGGGATACATGTATGTCCGTTTTTCATCCGAAAACGGAAGGATGAAAAACGGACATACGGATGCCTCGTGTGAAAGAGGCCTTAGTCTGCCTGTAAATTGGTGCATCTGTACCATGAATAGAACCTGCTGAAGCAAAACTGACATACATATATATATATATATATATATATATATATATATATATATATATATATATATATATATATATATATAAAGAAAAATGACATTTAAATAGATTTTCACAGCTGCAAGCTATTGTGAGCAATACAAAAATGTTAATAAAAACAATGCCCCCCCCTCCCCCCCAATCCATACCAAGTCCTTTGGGTCTAGTATGAGTTTTAAGGGGAACTCCATGCCAAAAAAAGAAAACAGATTACGAACCAAGCATTGATATAATTAAATATACTTATTTCATTGATTTAGACAAATGTCTTCTGTGCTATTTCTGAAACAACAAATTCCCTGAGTCAGGGAACATTATGCCAAATATTTTAATGTTAGGCCTCATTCAAATGGCACAATGTACCAGCTGCAGCAAGAATCCTGCAGATTCCCGAGGCTGGATTTACAGGTGGATGTAGATAGTTGTGGCCGCTTATTCTGTACAAAGCAATGATAGGCTGACAACAGACCCAGCTGTTCACTGGTGTTTGAATGTAATGAAGAGCTTACCTATGGTTAGAGAAAGGCGATTGCCTCTGGATACAACATTTTTGCATCCAGAGGTGATTATCTGTCCCTAACTGCAGATTAACAATCCATGTGTGATTACATCTGAATAACTGCAGGCAGCTGCGGCTGTTGTCAACCTGTTGTTGTTTAGTACAGGCTCAGCAACTGCAACTATCAATCACCATCTGTAAGGGCCGGTTCACACTGGTCTGACATGCACTCTAACTTCCAGAGCACAAGTCGCATGACATGTCAAAATGAATGATTTCCTATGAGAGTGGTCTTAACCTGTCTGACTTGTGTGGGTCTGATTTTGAAAATGCTCCCTGCACTAATTTGGTCCAGCTTAGACACAATTTCAGCCCATTGATTTCAATGTAAGTCACGTCCAAGTCAGATCATCGTCTTAACTGATCCGACTTGTGCTCTGAGGATCTTGAAGGGGAACCCCATGCCAAAATTAAAAAAAAAATGTTCTGGGGTCACCCCCTAAAATCCATACTAGACCCTTATCCGAGCATGCAGCCACACGCCCTCAATATGGGGGATTGCTTTGGGGTGGGGGGCCCTGCGCCCCCACCCCAATGCACCATGTCCCCATGTTGATGGAGACAAGGGCTTCTTCCCCACAACCATGGGCTGTGGTTGTGGGGATCTGCGGACAGGGGGTGTATCCAAATCTGGAAGCCCCCTTTAACAAGGGGGCCCCCAGATCCTACCCCCCAGTATGTGAATGAGTAGGGGTAAATTGTACCCTTACTCATTCAAAAGTGTCAAGAAGAAATAAAAACACACACACAGTTTTTGTCAATTCTTTTTATTAAAAAACAATGTCCCCAGATGTAGATCCATTCACCACATCCCCTCAACATATCAATTGTCCACATGCCCTCTATATTAAACTTTAACTTATTAATTGAGAACTTCCTTTTACAATAGATGCTCTTAAAGATATTTTTTCAAGCTTTAATCCTACATAGACATATGCACTAATCAGTAAGATTCCATATACAGATCTGCAGTTGAAGTAACTGGTGAGTTACAAAAAGAACCATTTTAATATTAGACCCTGTGTTTTTCTGGCTGCTCAGGTCACATCCATAATACATTGCTAGGCAGCAGATGTTTCATAAGTCAACACATTTGTAATTAGCGTTAATATGGGAATATTTGAAGACTGAAACAAATGTATGTTTCTAGAAATAAATCAAAGAGCATCATAGCAAAATTTATGAGTCTAGACTAGGCTACTAAATAAAACGTTTAATTTAGCACTAGAATAACAAGTTGCAAAAACATGGTACCAGTTAATGGTAATGTATTTACTTAGAGGTAAAATAACTATTATATCATATGTTTGACTGCAGTAGAATAAAGGAAAAAATGTTTGCAGAACATTCAGTATAAGGATCATGCACAGAAAATTTAAGAGCAATGAGAAAACCACAGAAGACTCGCATCAACAGAAGGCCATGGAAGTTATGCATAGCTACAGATTTTAATCACCAGAAATTCATTCTTGGAGCATGTGTTGATCTATTTAATAAAGTTCAATTAAGAGGAACCATTAAACCTTATTTATTAAACACAGTCTCAACAAATCTGTATGACAGAATAAGGGGCAGAAGAAGTGGTTCTAAAAACGTGGGCACATCTGTGCATTACTATTTCCATGTACTGTGTGTCATAGGAAAAAAAAATGTAAATACCTTTTGCGTTTTCGAGAGAGTGAAATACAAATTTACTGTATCAGCATAACCCAATGGTTTCTCAACTAACATATATTTGTAAAATGTTGAAAATTGTATTAATTTATTATGAAGGTCATGGCAGAATGTAAAATTGTGTGGTGGTACCTTGGTGTGTGACCTTTTATGAAGAGACCCTGTCACCCATCGTCATGCATAATGTACAGGCAAGTGAGCATGCTCATTGCCTAAATTGGTGCCTTTTAAGCCATCAGTCTGCACAGACTCAGAGTGTTTTGTATTCAGCATTAGCTTGTGTTCTGTGACCTGCTATCCTGATTGTCTTCCCATTACTGACTCAGCTTTCATCTTGATCTACTCTACTTTCATGCATATTCCTGACTTTGGCTTGCACCTTGAGTACACAGATGCCTGCTGAAACTGTACCTCATCTGTGTGCTTGTTGTAGACTTTGACATGTACCCTGACCATGCATATGTCTGATGAATCTGTATCTTATCCATCTGCTTGTTGCTGACTGGGACCTGTAAAGCAGACTTGTAATCTGATTAGGCATCAGCCTGGTGATTTTGATACATGGCTATTCATCTGCCTTTTACCTGGTGAGGTTTAACCTTGTGAAGACCTGGTGCACCCATGCTATCTATTGCTATGCTATCAATCTATTATTTCAACACTTTATAACCAGGTGGACCTTCAAGACATTGCACTAAGTCCTATTAGCGATCTTGGTCTGGAGGTGTAAGAAAGGTCATCCTGATCTCCTCAAGTTCCCCAAAAAGGTATGTGAATTATCTTCAGTGGTACATCACACTCTCTGACCAGTTATCATGATTGTTTTCCCATTACAGACCCAACTTCTGTCTCAATCTGCTCTGCTTACCTACTTGTTGGTGACTCCAAACTGTACCCTAACTTTGTCTGGTAAAACTGTGAGATTGTTTTTCTGGAGTTTTAGTTCTACTTTCAATACTACCATTCCACAAACTCTGAAAAAATGGACACTACTTGGTCTGGGTTAAATATAGTGCAACTCAGTATTGGACTTAACAATTCATGATATTCCATCTCCTTCCATCATTCTCAATACTGGTTACCCCCAATAATATGTTTTTAGTCCCCTACTGCAGTGTTTCTCAACTCCAGTCCTCAAGGCGCCCCAACAGGTCATGTTTTCAGGCTTGCCATTATTTTGCACAGGTGATTTGATCAGTTTCACTGCCTTGGTAATTACCACAGCCATTTCATCTGAGGGAAATCCTGAAAACATGAGCTGTTGGGGCGCCTTGAGGACTGGAGTTGAGAAACACTGCCCTACTGTACACTCTACTGAACAATGATTGCTCAGCCAATTATCCAACCAGTCAAATTATGAAGTTAGTCAATGATACAGCAGTATTGTGATTCACAGTAATGAGACTAAGTACATGCAGGACATGGAGAAACTGGACTTTTAGTGCCAGGTAATAAAATGTAACATCAAAGTAAAGAAAACAAAGAAGGTACTAGATTTTAGAAAGAATGACAATACCCCCCACCCCCTCTATATTGGATGTATACAGAAACAAAAAAATTCGCCCGTGGGACTTTAAATGAAGTGTCCATGGTGATCCCATATAAATAGAGAGAATATTGAAATGACAAAATTTATTGAAATAAATATCATCCAGTACAAGTCATAAGCATGGGTGACAATTACATAGGAACAGCAACATGATAAAATGGTCCTAAAATGTAATAACAAGTAAAAATGTATTGAAGTATAGCTTGTAATTGGACAACAACATGAAGCCTGAAGCTAGTAATCCGATACCTACTTGTCAGGCACTTGACCCCAAAGAGGGCGGCCCCAGGCAGGGGGCGGCGGAAATACATCTCCCCCGGGAGCTGAGGGGGGGAGACCACGGAGTGGAGGTCCAGAATCAGGCATAGGGCAGGCATGGCGAAATAAAAAGAAAAAGGATGGACCCGATTGTCACCCACGATGGTTACAGAGCGTGCTTACTGTAATAAAATATGACAAAAATATATGTATCTAAAATAATGATAGTAACCATATCCAAAAGGGTTTGCAGTAATATGATTGAGTATGGTGGGTGCAGGGTGTCCAGCAGAGCATGAAAAGGGGAGTAAGAGCAGAACAGAAAACAGAGAAAAAGTAAAAGAGATGTGAGCCCAGGTGTGGCCCAGGTGTTAACCATGAATCTAGCAGGGCTTAGTCTCTGTAATGAAATATATAGATGTATATGTATATATAAAAATGATGGATAGTATGATCTCCTAAATAACCTAAAAGTCCTACATGGCATGTATACCATGATAAGGTACATGAATATATGTATTGTATAACTTAAATGATTCATATCACAATGTAGTGGGAGTATAAGGTATTAGGCTATGGTACAGAAAATATAAGAGCGTCCTGCAGAGTGTGGGGGGGGGGGGTGAATGTGAAAAAAAGGGGGTGTAGAAGAAAGAGTGAGAGGGAATGGTGGAAGAAAAGGAAAAAAAGGAAAAAGAAAAGAGAAGAAAAGAAAAAGGAGGAATAAGATAGACAAGAAAAAATGCAGAAAGTGAAGAAGAGGAAAAAATGCAGACAAACCAGAAGGTATAATGGTGAATAGACAAAAGTAGTTATCAATAAAATGCAAGTGATGTTGCAGGGTGTGCCTATACAAGTGGTAAGTACACTGGTGGGGTGATATGTAAAGGTATATAAATATAATGGTGATGCCTACCAATATAGTCTCTCGCCAGTGTGTAGAAGGAGCCAAATGAAAAGAAAACTGACCATGCCAAAACCCCTGCCTAAATATCCGGAAGTCCGCCGTAGCCTCCGCCCCCAACGTCATACAAACGTCGGTGGGGAGGACCGCACACACCGCGTCCGCCAGCGTGCGGCGGGACGCAGCAGAGGTACCCGCCCATCGTCCAGATGTAAACTGTGCTCAGGAGGTGGGGACACCGCTGTATGCGGAAGTCTCTCACTTTAGCACACGGCATGACGCCGATGCACTGGTGGCTCCGCCCCCTCTATGGTGGAGAGGCGGAGACAGCAGGGGAAGATAAACCCCATTTGTGCATCGCAGCTCCCGGGGGGAAATGAACCGCCCCTCCCCAAAAAGAGAGCCACACACATGGAGCCAGGTCCGCAAGTGGAAAAGGGGAGTCACCTATATAAAAACCATGTCATATTGTGGATGGATAGTCAATGTATATATATATATTTATAAACGGGATCTAGGAGCAGCAACAGACTCAGGGCATTTAGGTGTCTTCCACCTGGGTTCAATAGAAAAAAGGAAAAGTCTGAGAGCTGCTCCCTAACATGAGACACCTCCATCCCTATAATACATACAGAAACAAAAAAATTCACCCGTGGGACTTTAAATGAAGTGTCCATGGTGATCCCATATAAATAGAGAGAATATTGAAATGACAAAATTTATTGAAATAAATATCATCCAGTACAAGTCATAAGCATGGGTGACAATTACATAGGAACAGCAACATGATAAAATGGTCCTAAAACATAACCATCATGGCATAACATCAAAGGATATAAAAAGTACAGATATACATGATACATCTCTAACCCGACGCATTTCGCGAGCTCTCCTCGCTTCATCAGGGGCTGATGTGTATATCTGATGTCTGTAATAACAAGTAAAAATGTATTGAAGTATAGCTTGTAATTGGACAACAACATGAAGCCTGAAGCTAGTAATCCGATACCTACTTGTCAGGCACTTGACCCCAAAGAGGGCGGCCCCAGGCAGGGGGCGGTGGATATACATCTCCCCCGGGAGCTGAGGGGGAGGAGACCACGGAGTGGAGGTCCAGAATCAGGCATAGGGCAGGCATGGCGAAATAAAAAGAAAAAGGATGGACCTGATTGTCACCCACGATGGTTACAGAGCGTGCTTACTGTAATAAAATATGACAAAAATATATGTATCTAAAATAATGATAGTAACCATATCCAAAAGGGTTTGCAGTAATATGATTGAGTATGGTGGGTGCAGGGTGTCCAGCAGAGCATGAAAAGGGGAGTAAGAGCAGAACAGAAAACAGAGAAAAAGTAAAAGAGATGTGAGCCCAGGTGTGGCCCAGGTGTTAACCATGAATCTAGCAGGGCTTAGTCTCTGTAATAAAATATATAGATGTATATGTATATATAAAAATGATGGATAGTATGATCTCCTAAATAACCTAAAAGTCCTACATGGCATGTATACCATGATAAGGTACATGAATATATGTATTGTATAACTTAAATGATTCATATCACAATGTAGTGGGAGTATAAGGTATTAGGCTATGGTACAGAAAATATAAGAGCGTCCTGCAGAGTGTGGGGGGGGGGGGGGGGTGAATGTGAAAAAAAGGGGGTGTAGAAGAAAGAGTGAGAGGGAATGGTGGAAGAAAAGGAAAAAAAGGAAAAAGAAAAGAGAAGAAAAGAAAAAGGAGGAATAAGATAGACAAGAAAAAATGCAGAAAGTGAAGAAGAGGAAAAGATGCAGACAAACCAGAAGGTATAATGGTGAATAGACAAAAGTAGTTATCAATAAAATGCAAGTGATGTTGCAGGGTGTGCCTATACAAGTGGTAAGTACACTGGTGGGGTGATATGTAAAGGTATATAAATATAATGGTGATGCCTACCAATATAGTCTCTCGCCAGTGTGTAGAAGGAGCCAAATGAAAAGTCATGCTTATGACTTGTACTGGATGATATTTATTTCAATAAATTTTGTCATTTCAATATTCTCTCTATTTATATGGGATCACCATGGACACTTCATTTAAAGTCCCACGGGCAAATTTTTTTGTTTCTGTATGTATTATAGGGATGGAGGTGTCTCATGTTAGGGAGCAGCTCTCAGAATTTTCCTTTTTTCTATATTGGATGTACAGTTGTTTAGGTGGTTTCATGCTTTGCAACAGCAAGTGAAGGAAAACAGCCTTTAATATTATGAAGAATACTACTCATTATTTCTCCCTTCAGATCAGATGTTATGCAGCAGCAGGGCCAGAATTACATTCTGCATCATGCTGAATAATTATAAACATTATTCTAAGGCCCCACTGCAAGTTGAGACTGACAAATTTCATTGAATTTTGTGCTGCTTATTAGTAGACATGTGCATTCTTTTTTGAAAATGCATTTTCGTCCGAATTTCAGGTATTTTCGTTATCGTTTTAACAAACGATAACGAAAGTGCAGAATCCGAAAAACGAAAGATCCGACATAAACAAATGCTTTATTTTCGTTTTCGTTGCTACAACAGTTCGATATAGATAGGAGATTTGACATGATGATGACAATAACAATCTGTGTCCATCAAACCTGTGGTCGAATGTGCCTAACCTTAACTCTATTAGTCCAAGATTATTCTACATAGAGAGAAAAGATTCGACATAGAGAGGAAAGATTTGACGTAGGGGAGAAAAGATTCGACCTAGGGGAGAAAAGATGAATAAAAATAATGATGATGATGAATGTTATTGGCTGATTGTAACCAAAGAAGAGGAGCAGTAAAATAGCTAGAACTAAGTACACACGTACTTTGGCTTATGGTGTCTGTTGAAAGTTCTAAGAAGATTTGAAGGAGCAGGTAAACTATACGGCGTCATACAGTTTAGCTGCACTGTCAAATCTTCTTTGAACATTCGACGCCATAAGCCTTCAATGACAGATTCGACCTTAATTTGGATTTTCGGACGAATGCAATTTTTAACGAAAAACGAAATAAATAAAAACGAATTTCGGGAGTAACTAAATAAATGTATTTTTCGGACGAAAACGAAATTCCGAAACAAAATATTTCAGTGTGCACATGTTTACTTATTAGGCCTAATGCAAACTGGTCATTTTTACAGCTGCTGTTTTTGGCTTCAGGAGTTTTTTTTCTGCAGTCAGTAAACTCTTCAGCATGTTATCCTATGTGTCCATGCACACATAAGCTGTTATCAGCTTTTTTGGCAGGGGCATTTTCTGGCTGAAAAAAAACCTTTCAAAAACCCTTTTTCTGAAAAAAAGCTGAAAAAGCGTGGCTATTCTGCGTTAATAAGCGTTTTTGAGCCACAAGTGTTTGTGGAAGTATAGTTTTGCTAAAAGAAAAGCTAAAAACACTGAAAAACGCTACTGCAAGAATACTGCAAAACTCATTCTACAGCTAGAGCTTTCTACAACTAACGCTAATGCGGTTTTTATAATGTCCAGTGTGCATGAGGACTGATAAGCAAATGTAAAAATAATGTTGTGTGACAAACCAGTGAAATTCAATTTTAAATCATTGCGAACAACATAATATAATTTTTAAAAAAAATTTGGCATGTATTTAACATGCAATAAAACTACAGTAAATATTGGGTCTATGAGAATCACTGTATTCACAGCCCTATCAAGCCTTTTATCAGTTGTTATTATTGTACTACATTGGATTCATTTCCCTGATATAACTCTTTACAAAATGTGAAACATGGATTTACTTAAATGTAAACAGTGTAGCGCTAAAGTGCAAACCTCTAAGTGAAAAATTAAAGAGAAAGGAAACTATTCTGTAATTAAGTAAAGAATAACCATACCTAATCTCAAGGCTACATAATTTAGAAAAATGAATTCCAAGTGTGTAGTCTAATATAAAACGCTCATTCATCAGTGATACGAAGAAAAAACAACCTCCAAAATATAAAAATAATGAGTAGTGAAAAAAATTATGTAACAAATAAAGTGATAATTTAAAATGTCCGCATTTCTGGTGAAAATGAGATATAAGTGGCAAACTTAGTGATAATAATAAAATATCCACAATTCAAGTAGGCGGTGTGGCCACCAAAGTGAGATATAAGTGGCAAACTTGGTGATAATAATAAAATGTCCACAATTCAAGTAGGCAGTGTGGCCACCAAATCAAATCTGGAGATGATCTAATCCCAATGATATATCATGCAGATAAAGCGAATTCAATACGATGCAGATGATACATTAATATCTCTTCCGTAATAATCCAAATCAACATAAGGGATAAGGTACTCTTACCGACTTTGGTGGACTCACAGGCCGTTGGCGGTGAGTCAAAAGGGCTTGCACTGTCTTAAGATGACAGTATAGGGGTGGACCATGTGCTGGTAAGTCTCTTCCTTCTGATAGGGGACCAGGATCCTGCCCGGATGGTCTAAACGATCACCGTCCTTGTCAGTATTGGTAAACCATGTATAAAGAAAGAAACAAGGAGCCTCCACATGGTGTAAATCCAAAAATTCAAGTGGCATTTATTTGATCAGTCCCGACCATTGAACAATCCATAAAAATATATAAAAATTATAATAGAATCGATTCCAATAAAAAAAAAAAGAAGAAGGCAAGCGTGGTGTGGGCGGCTGGGTACAGCAAGGAGACCCAATTTTACTTAACCACTTGCCGACTGTGCACTGTAGCTTTACTGCTACAGTGAAGGCAGGCTACGCAGAATCATGTATTAAATGCCCTGGCTGTGCTGTGATTACTCACAGTGTAGGCCAATCAGCGGGATGACTGCCGGCACCCGCTAATCAGCGAGGAGGAAGACAGGACAGAGCTCTGTCAATGTAAACAATACGGAGCTCTGTCCTATCAGCAGGGATGTGCTGGTTTTTGTTTCCCTGAAAAGCAGGAAATAAAAGCTGGCACATCCCTTAGTGAAAGCACCTCAAGGTACATACATAAACACTGGTTAGGCACACATTTAACTCTTTGATTCGATTTTGCCCTAGATGTTTAACCTCTTCCCAGCCAGTGTCATTATACAGTGACAGTGTATATTTTTAGTACTGATCACTGTATTAGTGTCACTGGTTCCCACAAATTGTAAAAAGTCTCAGTTAGTGTCAGATTGTCCACAATACTATCACAGTCCATAGCTAGAAGTTGCTGATCGCTGGCATTACTAGTATAAAAATAAATAAATATATAAAAATTCCAGTATATACTGACATGGGAATTTATAGATAGGTAACTCCTATCCTCATATTGATTAGTGGTTCCAAATTAATAATAACTACTGCAGTAGGGAACAGACATAAAAGATACACTCCGCATCTTTCCAAATAACTGTTCTGCTTTATTATGACGCAATTGAAGGTTTTTATACACATGATTACGTAGGTATCACATTAATATTACAATTGTACTTTTATGGTAACAAGGGGCGTAACATATGCAGGCTAATTCTAATCAGGACTTGAAAGAATGCAAACAAGTACTAAAAACATTATTAGTGCCATGGGCACAGTGAGGGCAGTGTGCAATATATAAAGAATAGAATACAATTATATACAGAACTTACAAATTTACTTTACAGTCTCCTCTCTTTTGATCAATATTTTGATTACTAACTAGGGATGAGCTTCGAGTTCGAGTCGAACTCATGTTCGACTCGAACATTGGCTGTTCGCAAGTTCGCCGAACAGCAAACAATTTGGGGTGTTCGCAGCAAATTCGAATGCCGCGGAACACCCTTTAAAAGTCTATGGGAGAAATCAAAAGTGCTAATTTTAAAGGCTTATATGCAAGTTATTGTTATTGTGTTTGGGGACCTGGGTCCTGCCCCAGGGGACATGGATCAATGCAAAAAAAAGTTTTAAAAAGGGCCGTTTTTTCAGGAGCAGTGATTTTAATAATGCTTAAAGTCAAACAATAAAAATGTAATATCCCTTTAAATTTCGTACCTGGGGGGTGTCTATAGTATGCCTGTAAAGGGGCGCATGTTTCCCGTGTTTAGAAAAGTCTGACAGCAAAATGACATTTCGAAGGAAAAAACCCATTTAAAACTACCCGCGGCTATTGCATTGCCGACAATACACATAGAAGTTCATTGATAAAAACGGCATGGGAATTCCCCACAGGGGAACCCCGAACCAGAATTTAAAAAAATGACGTGGGAGTCCCCCTAAATTCCATACCAGGCCCTTAAGGTCTGGTATGGATATTAAGGGGAACCCCAGCCAAAATTTAAAAAAAATTACGTGGGGTTCCCCCTAAATTCCATAGCAGACCCTTCAGGTTTGGTATGGATTTTAAGGGGAACCCCACGCCAAAAAAAAACAAAAAACGGCGTGGGGTCGAGAGAGCGCCCCCCTGAACCATACCAGGCCACATGCCTTCAACATTGGGAGGGTGCTTTGGGGTAGACCCATCCCTACAACCCTTGCCCGGTGGTTGTGGGGGTCTGCAGGCGGGGGGCTTATCAGAATCTGGAAGCCCCCTTTAACAAGGGAACCCCCAGATCCCGGCCCCCCTGTGTGAAATGGTAAGGGGGTACAAAAGTACCCCTACCATTTCACACAAAAAATGTCAAAAATGTTAAAAATGACAAGAGACAGTTTTTGACAATCCCTTTATTTAAAGTCTTCTTTTTTCCATCTTCTTTCTTCTATCTTCTTTCTTCTATCTTCCTTCGGTTTCTTCCTCCATCTTCTTCTTCTGGTTCTTCCTCTGGTATTCTCGTCCGGCATCTTCCTCCGCTGTGTCTTCTTCCCTTCTTCTCGGGCTGCTCTACATCCATGATGGGAGGTTCCCACTGTGTGACACTTCTCGTCTTCTGACGGTTCTTAAATAACGGAGGGCGGGGCCACCCAGTGATCCCAACCCCTCTGATGCACGGGGACTTGACGGGGACTTCCCTGTGGCTTTCCCCGTGATGTCAGAGGGGGGAAGATGCCCCTTTACAGGCATACTATAGACACTCCCCAGGTATGAAATTTAAAGGAATATTACACTTTTATTGTTTCACTTTAAGCATTATTAAAAACACTGCTCCTGAAAAAATGGCCGTTTTTAAAACTTTTTTTCGCATTGATCCATGTCCCCTGGGGCAGGACCCAGGTCCCCAAACACTTTTTATGACAATAACTTGCATATAAGCCTTTAAAATTAGCACTTTTGATTTCTCCCAGCTTTCGAATTTGCCACAAACACCCCAAATTGTTTGCTGTTCGGCAAACTGGCGAACAGACGATGTTCGAGTCGAACATGAGTTTGACTCGAACTCGAAGCTCATCCCTAGTATTGAGCATTGAAAGAAGAAGCCACACATTGTTGAATATAAAACCTGTTACTCTGTGCACATTCACATATGCATTGTAAAACCTTTTTTGTTAAAAAAAATAACATCTATGTTTTATCAATTTTTACCTTGAAAATATTATTTTGGTACATAAACAGGCATGTTTAAAAACATAACATACACAACTCAGGAACTTACAAAGTTCAACATTAAAAAACTGAAGGCAATATCAGACATTATAGTGTCAAAAATATTACCTTCATCAGATGGGGTGATGTCACCCCTGTGAAAGCCAAATTTAATAGATGCACACAAATTGGGAGTAAAAATGGGGATTTCCCTCCTGATCCCATGCCTAATGTCAACATGTGCTATCTCCCATCATGGGGGATTAATGGATGTGTTTTGAGGGTGCAACCCCTTCCTTTCACCTACTAGAGTTGCGAGGAAGGGGTTGCACCCACAAAACACGTACATTGATATCCCCTGGTAGCAGATAGCACATGTTGACACACCGTGTGCATCTTCCAAATTTGGCTTTTAAAATGTATAAAAATGTTATTTAAATTTTCGTAGAAAAAAATTAAAAAGTTGACATTTTTTCATTTTTTTTAATTTAGATTTTCCCTAGTACATCAATCATGTTCTTCATTCTTTAAAAAAAGTCAATTATTCCGTGCTTAGGAAAAAAGGGGAACTGCAGCCCTCCCAAACAAAGAATATCACCTCAGTGAAATTCAGGCAAAAGAGATCCTATTATGGGGGAATTGGCGCTGTTCAAAAAAGTATTCAACAAATAAGAAAAAAACACAGAAGAGACATATGCGTAGCGGGGCTATGTGATATGCATACATGTCTTCTGTGTTTTTTTCTTTGAACTTCCGGTTTCTGGTAGGCAGGCTGTGGAACGCACGCCGCTACCACGCTGTTGCTGCGGAAATCTGCTTTGAGCCAGCCGGCGGAGCATTGTCAGCTCCTGTTTTAAATCAGTTTTATTATTTACAATAGATTTTGCTTTTTGGATTCACACTATGAGGCTCCTTTTTTTCTACATTATATGGATGTCTATCGTTGGGGATTATTAAGAGGACCTCCGTGGTACATAAGAAAAGGGGAAGAAAGCGGCACCCGTGTAAAGGACTATCCACCACCAAGAAACATCACTGCTGGATCCTAGCCTACACGCCTATTACCCCTGCAGAGGTTAGGCGCTCTGGTGAGTGAGGGCACGATTGGGGTTGCAGTTGAAGGCGGGGAGCACTTGTTGAACAACCATATCAAGAACTCTTTTGGATTTTTCTTTCTGGATTGATACACAATAGTTTTTTCACAGACTGTATTCATTTTTTCCAGGACACAGAGATTTTTTATTATCATATTTCACACACAGTATTTTTCATATCACATTCTGCTTTTTTTACCATTTTTTCACTGTGGTTTGTTGTGGATTTACTTGAAAGACTTTTTTACAGTATGTTATTTGGTGTTTTTAATATCACCGTTAGTTATCTATTTATTTAATTCACATGAATTGTATTTATTTTATATATTCAGATCACATATTTTCCAGCACTTTTCACTTTATAGCACATCAGTGTATTTGGGTACATTTTCACCTGGAGTACTTATTTATTTATTGACTCACATTTATTTTTATTTATTTAATTACTGATTGGTATTATTTTAATATTTGTTTTAATATTTGTTGAATACTTTTTTGAACAGCGCCAATTCCCACATAATAGGATCTCCCATGTTCTTCATTCTTTGTTCAATCTCCTTGGTTTTTTCCTTGATGAGGTCTAAATCCCAACTACAAAACATTATCTTCTGGATTAGCCATTGTGCACTGTCAGTCGTGAAATAAATAGATTGTTCTTCCACAACATGCACATCACCTAAAAGAAAAAAATACACACCATGTATTATAAATATGCAGGCACACACTCACCTGCTGTGGTGACAATTTCCACCACCTCTTTTTCCTCCACATCCTGAGGTTGTGTCCTCTGTTCCCCTTCTTCAGGAGGTGAGGGGTTCCTGTTGTCCTCCAACGTCCCGAATCTTTTCTCCCCTATGAGAATGAAACAAAAGGTATACTTAGCACACTTAGCATATTTGTGGCCAGAAATATGAATGTGAAACATTGTTTGGAAGTTGGGTACAATTGTCCGTTTGGGCAGAGTTCCAAGTTGAAGACATTTATTCCCTTAACAAAGCTGCAATACTTACCTTGTTTTGGACAAGTTTCACACGTGGAGACTAGGGATGAACTGAACACCCCCCTGTTCGGTTCACACCCAAACATGCGAACAGGCAAAAAATTTGTTCGAACACGCAAACACCGTTAAAGTCTATGGGACTCGAACGTGAATAATCAAAATTGCTAATTTTAAAGGCTTATATGCAAGTTGTTTTTTTTTATATCCACTTCAGCAAACTTTTCCGAGAGAAGTTATTTTAACTTTATAGTTCAATTTTGTCCCAACTCATATTCACATCATAGTGGCTTATTCAAAGTATCTTTATTAGTTATTTAATTATTAATTTATTCTAGTTAAAAAAAAAGAAAGAATGAGGTATACAGGATCTAGATCTACTCTTACTTCCCTTTCTATTTCCTATCTCTCTTTCTCACATCCCCTACTCCCCTTCCCACCCCCCCACCATCTGTCTGGTTTGCTTTTTCCTCAGGTCCCTTAGATTCCTATCTTACGGCCCTTCTCCTTCTTTCATCTTATTTAGGTATGTGTCCGAGGTTTTATATTTTTTCAAAGCCTTCCAGGTACTAATATGTTTATTATATTGTCCACCCTCTCTACTACTCAACAAATCCATCTTACAGTAGTAGTCTACTTGTTCATACCACTCTATTATATCTGGTTTTTCACTTTTTAACCATTTTTTTGGGATCAAACCCTTTTCAGCATTTAGGAGATTTGGAACCATTGTTTTCATATACTGTTTCTTTGGTCCCGTATGGTCGTGAAACAAATAGGTCCAAATATTTTGTTCTATTTTCTCTTCTGTTATCTCCTTTATATTGTTTACCACTTCTTGCCAGTAGTCCTTTATTGCTGGACACTCCCACCATATATGTGTCATTGTTGCTATTTGATTACAGTTTCTCCAGCACAGAGATGCTTTTTCTTGTTGGTATCTATGGGTTCTCACTGGTGTCAGGTACCACATTGCTAGGAATTTATAATTCATTTCTATGGTATTCATATCCCAAACAATGTTGTACCCCGTTCCAATCATCTTTTTGATTTTTTGATCATCTATCTTTAAATCCAGTTCTTTTTCCCATTGTTCAATGAAATCAGGTCTTCCCTGGCTTTCTAGATCTGTCAATATTTTGTAAACTTTTGATATTCCAATTTTCAGTGACGTTCGGGTATAGCAGAGTTTTTCCAGTGGACTTAATTTCTCTTCTTCTCTAAGTGGATGTGGTAATGTGTTAACTAAGTGTCTTAGTTGATAGAAATTCCATTCGCTTATCTTCCACCCATTAAGTTCTTCTAATTCTAATCGTGATCTTATCCTGCCTTTTGTGATGATGTCTTTCAATTGTGGATTTCTATTTTCATATCCAGCGAATATCTCCTTCCCTGGTGTGAAAAAATGTGTTCCCATGAGAGCTATTAGCAGTGAATAATGTGTCCATTTGTTTTTTGCGTGTACTGTGTCCCAAATTTTAAAAATATTTTTAGTTATTTCGTGAGTTTCCACGTCCATCTCCCTGAACTTTCGTGGTATCCAAATATTTTTGTGCAGTACTGTCTTACTTATCGTGTTTTCTATTTCCACCAGTTTTTTTTCTCTGTTTCCGTTTGTCCACTCAATCATTCATGACAAAACTATTTCTTTTTTTAATATCTACATATATCTGGATTTGCTAGTCCTCCGTGTTCCCTATCCCTCGTGATTTGTGCAAATTTAATTCTCAGCTTTTCATTACGCCAGATGTATTTTATCAATATTGTTTTTATTATCTTGAAAAAGCTCTGTGGAATCCCGATTGGCAACATCTAAAATTTGTATATTATTTTTGGTAGTATCGTCATTTTAAACATATTTATTCTTCCAATCCAGGATGTTGGTTGTGTACTTATTTTTTTTATGTCTTCCTTGATCTCATTAATTAATGGAATATAATTTGCCGGGTAAATTTCTTCTACCGTTGATGTTATTTGATTCAAAGGTATTTTAGTTCTCCTTTTACCCATGTAAATGGGAATTCTTTTTGGAGGGACTGAACTTTCCTTTTTCCTAATCCAATATTTAATATTTCTGTTTTTATCCGAGTTATTTTGAAATTTGAAAGTTCCCCATATTCTTTTATTTCCCTGATTATATTTGGCAGAGTCACTCTTGGGTTGGTTACATACATCAAGATGTCATCCGCATGTGCCGCGATTTTGCGCTCTTTTTCTCCAACTCTCACTCCTCTCACATCTTGGTTATTTCGGAGTGCCGCCAAGAATGGTTCCATTGCCAGTACGTATAGTAATGGAGAATGCGGGCATCCCTGCCGTGTTCCGTTTTGCATCTTAATCACAGGCAAAAGTCTCCCGTTGACCTTGCTGTTGGGCCGTTGTATAAGTTTTCTATCCACTTCATAATTTTTGGTCCCAGTCCCAGATGCCGCAACGTGTTCAACATGAATCCACAGTCTACCCTGTCAAATGCTTTTTCTGTTGTATCTATTGACAGGAGTAGAGCTGGGGAATCACCCGGTTTCCCCCTACGTAACATCAATATTGTTTTTAGACTTTTGTCCCTTCCCTCTCTACCCGGCACAAATCCAGTTTGGTCAGGGTTTATCCATAATGGTATTAATTTTTTCAATCGGGTGGCTAGAATCTTTGCATAAAGCTTTGTATCAGCATTTAGGAGATTGATCGGCCTATAACGAACAATTAGTTCTATCTTTCCCCTCTTTGGGTATAATTGTAATATATGAACAATGATTCTCGTCTTACTCCTTCTTCTCTAATGTTATTCAGATATTCATGCATCCTGGGGATCAGTTGTTCTTGGAATTTTTTATAATATTTAGTCGTGAACCCATCTGGTTCTGGGCTTTTTCCTACTGGGGTTTCTTTTAAAGCCAATTTGATCTCTTCTTGCATTATTTTTTTTCCAGTTCTTTTAATTGCTCGTGTTGTATTTTTGGTAGTTTTGCTTTCTTTAGATAGTTTTGTATCTTCTTTTTTTTACTTCTTCTTCTGATTGTGTTGCTTGTTTTTTTATCGCATATAGTGAGCTAAAATATTTTTGAAAGGCTATTGCGATATCCGTTGTCTTATTTACTCATTTCCCTTTCTCGTTTTTGATCTTTTCAATATAATTTAGTGACTTCTTTTTTCTTATCATTTTTGCAAGATATTTTCCTGGCTTGTTACCCCATTTAAATCTCTCCTGTAGTACTCTATTGAATTCCCTCCTCTCTTCTTGTTCCATCCATTCCTTTAATTGTTTTCTTTTCAGGATTAGGGTCCGGTATATTTCCTTTTCTGATTGCTTTTTATGCCTTTGTTCTGGTTCATATATTTTCTTTATAGTTCTCATCATATTTTCTCTTCTTTCCTTCTTTTTCCCTGCACCAATAGATATTAATTTACCCCTAATGACGGCCTTATGCGCCTCCCAGATGATTGCTTTTGATAATTCTGGGGTGTCATTCTCCTGGAAATATTTTTGGATTTCTTCTGTTATAATTTTTTCTGTTTCCCTATCTTCAATATATCTCTGTTTAGTCTCCATGTTCCTTTCCCAGAGGATTCTCCTTGTAGGTTGATTTTCAACATTACTGGGGAATGGTCTGAAACTGTTATTATTCCTATTTTTGTTTCTGTTGTTTCTTCCAAGTTTCGATGTTCTATCATGATATAATCCAACCTGGAATATGTTTCATGTACTGTTGAATAAAAGGTATAGTCTTTTGTACTTGGATGCTGTATTCGCCATGGATCTACAAGTTGATATTCGTATAATTTTTTTGCTTTCTTAGTAATCTTATTTCTCTATCTATTGCATTGGAGGTACTATCCAGTCTATGGTCCATGGAGAAATTGAAATCTCCTGCCAAGATTAGCTTACCTTGTTTAAATTCCATTAGATCTTTTAATATCTCCAGAAAATATTTTTTAGGATTTGTATTGGGGCAGTATACATTAGCAAGTGTATATTTTATACCCTGTATGGAACCTATAAGAAAGAGGAAGCGTCCCTCTGAGTCCACTTTTCTTTGTTCTATTGTAAAACAAATATTTTTCCCCACTCCGATAGCCACTCCTTTAGCCCTTCTTATTGGTGAGTCTCCATAAAACCATGTTGGAATATTTCTTGAGTATATTTTAATGTTTGAGTTTTGGGTCATATGTGTCTCCTGGAGAAATATTATTTCAGCCTTACTTCTTTCCAGTTCTTGAAGTATTATACTTCTCTTTCCTGGGGCGTTTAATCCTCGTACATTATATGACAACATTTTTATACTATTTATATTTTCCATTTCTTTGTAAACCCCGTGTCTTCCCCGGGACCCCCCCCGGTCCGGCCAAAGGGCCGGGAGGGGGACCCCCTGCGTCGACAAGCATGGGTGTCTTGATTTTAATCCAGGGCACTGGGGGACTGTATATACTCATATAAACAAACCTCTTCCCTCCCTCCCCCCTTCCCTCTCCCCCTATTCCCACTCCTTCCTCCCCCCCACCCCCTCCCCCCTCTTTGGTGTTGATAGTTTGACCTCATGGTCTTGAGAGCAGAAAATAGTTTTATTTTTATTTTATGGGGCGCACCCTTGTCCCCTCTATTCTCTTTTAACCGAGGCGGAATCTATATGGCACGCTGGGGCCCTCTCTCTTGTATTTAAGAAAGGATGACCCCCTGAGCACACTGTAGTTCCCAGCCTCTCCTCCCGCCTCTGCCATACTCCCACCCTCCCTACTCCCCCCAACCCCCCCACCCCCCCTGCCTCTAAGTAATAAGGATAAGGTATCTTGACATTGTAAATCTATAGCTTTGTTTTGTTTTCTTAGACTCAAATTCCATTCGATTTCAGTCTATGTTGCTATTTCATGTGGTCGGTTTCTTGAGCTCAGTTGCCATTGTGTTACATCCTGTGTCGTTAATTGTTCTTGTCTAGTTCCTATATTCCTAAAATCTTCTGGTATCGGGATTTCTAGTTTAGTGCAAAAGTCCGGGATCTCTTCTATGAATTTTAGTCTGGCACTTCTTCCATTTCTCCTTGCTATCAGGCATGCAGGGAAACCCCAGTTATATTGTATTAACTGTTCCTGGAGGGTTTTCAGTAAAGGTCTTAGCGTCCCTCTTCTTCTTCTTAGCGTTTCTTGTGATAAATCTTGAAAAATTTGTAGCATGTTTCCTACATAATTGATTGATGGTTTTCTCTTCAGATTCAACCAGATTTGATTTTTTTCTTCCCATTTTTTAAAACGAACGATTATATCTCTTGGTTTCTTCATTGATAGTCCTTGGGGTCTTCTTATTCTATGAACACTTTCTATTTTTATTATGTTGGTTTCTTCTTTCCCCAGGATGGGGTTGAAAATCTTGTTCATTATTTCTATTAAATTTTCCTCTTGTGTAGGCTCAGGAAGGCCTCAAATTCTCAAGTTTTTCCTTCGTTCTCTATTTTCCTGGTCTTTTATTTTGTAGTTTTGTTCCTGTTGTTCTTATTTTAATATATTTATTTCACCTCTCAGTTCTTTTATCATTCTTGAGTGAGACTCTGCTTTAACCTCCACTTCTTCCACTCTTGAGAGGATATGACCCAGATCTTTATGTATTGTTATTATCTCTACCTTCAGAGAGTTTTCCAAGGCCGCAAACATTTTTTCCATATCAGATTTTGTTGGTAATTGTGTTGTATGTTGATCTTCTTCCCCTCCCCCTTCTCTTTCACCACCTACTTCTAGCTCTTGTTTCATTCTGTATTCTGAGAGTAAGCTGTTCTCAATTGCTGTCTTGTTTTGGCCCTTTTTTCCTCTCTTCTACTTCTTTTCGTTAATGTCTGTCTGTTGGCCCATTGTACCTTGTTGTCTCTCTCCCTCTCTGTTTCCTTGGGACAAGTATCTATTCATAGGGCCAGGACTGGGGCCTAAACTAGTCCGAGGTGATTTTGCTATTGCTCCGGCCCTTTTTGCCGTTTTACCCCTCATTTAGTATAGTTCAGGGAGGGGCGCAAATACAAATAGAAGAAAAAAAAAAAACACCTCTAAAAGGGTTTTTCCAATCAATCATTCATATATCTTCCCAGTCCTAAATCAATTGTTTAGACATTTCTTATTTATCAAACAGTCTCTGGGTCGTTTTTATAGTATTTCTCTGTTGGTTATTACAAATATAACAACTATCCAACTACCCAACCAAGTATATCACCGTATACCCTTAACAATCATGTTTACCTGCATTTGTGCATGTGTGCCCACATCTATGTTCTATCACATCCATGTACCATTATCTTGTAACATCTGATTTTGGTTTAGTGTTTTATATGTTTTATGGTGTTACTCCAACTTTCCCTTTTTCCTTCTTTCCTTTCCCTCTCCACCCCCACCTTTTGTCTCACTAATTCTCTCATCCCTTTTTTTTTTCTTCCTCCTATTACAGGCATCCAGAACACTGCAGCCGGAAGCCGAATGAGAGATGTCCCGGAGGCTCCGAACGTTCCCGTATCCGCTAGACACCGATAACAAACAGTTCCATCCTCTCCTTTCTCCGCAGGTATGGGGGGGCAATGTCCGCAAAGAAGGTGTGGGAGTGCTGGGTCAGTGGGGACTGGGGGCCACACTAAAAGCGTTCATTCATCTTGAAAGCAGGAGGAGAGATTATAGAGACCTCACAGCGTGCAGCCTTCTGGCACCATTAACAGACTCCTCCCATATGCAAGTTATTGTCATAAAAAGTGTTTGGGGACCTGGGTCCTGACCCAGGGGACATGTATCAATGCAAAAAAAAAAGTTGTAAAAATGGACGTTTTTTCTGGAGTGTAATATTCCTTTAAATTTTGTACCTGGGTGGTGTCTATAGTATGCCTGTAAAGTGGTGCATGTTTCCCGTGTTTAGAACAGTCTGACAGCAAAATGACATTTCTAAAGGAATAAGAGTTATTTAAAACTACTTGCGGCTATAATGAATTGTCGGTCCAGCAATACACATGACAGTTAATTGATAAAAACAGCATGGGATTCCCCCACAGGGGAACCCCGAACCAAAATTAAGAAAAAAAAATGCATGGGGGTCCCCCAAAATTTCATACCAGGCCCTTCAGGTCTGGTATGGATATTAAGGGGAACCTTGTGCCAAAATTTTAAAAAAAATGGTGTGGGGGTCCCCCTCAAAATCCATACCAGACCCTTCAGGTCTGGTATGGATTTTAAGGGGAACCCTGCGTCAAAATTTTTACAAAAATGGCATGGGGGTCCCCCTAAAAACCCATACCAGACTCTTATCCAAGCACACAACCTGGCAGGCCACATGAAAAGAGGGGGATGAGAGAGTGCCCCCCCTCCTGAACCATACCAGGCAACATGCCCTCAACATCGGGAGGGTGCTTTGGGGTAGACCTCTCCTTACATTACACTGAATCAAGTTTGCTATTCCTTCTAGTTACAAACACATCTAGACAATGTCCTAAACTTCTTTTAATACAAATTAGCATGACCAAATGGAGTTAACCCTGTATCTGCCTAAAACATCGTATTTAGTTGGTGAACGAACAATGTTTACTATGAACGATTACTGTGCCCACGAGCCTGAAAGTTGCCATTTTAAACTGTACAACAGTAAAGAAAAGCACATGGCACAGCGTGCAAGTAATAATAATAATAGGAACACACGACAACTACTTACTTTTTAGAAGCACTTTCTTGATCCTTCTGTACTTATCCTGCTCCCTCAATTCTGACCAGTGTTTCAATTGCTCCTTGGATCGTCGTACCCCAAAATTACTGTCCAGGCTCTTCACAACTTTAGTCATGATCTTGGCCTTTCTCACATTTGGGTTTAGATATGGTCCATACTTCCCGTCATAGTCGGCCCTCTTCAAGATGTCCACCATCTCCATCATCTCTACAAAGGCCATATTTGAGGCCTATATCTTCTCCTCTGGGATCAGGACGTTTTGGACTCCGGTCTTTCCTCCTCCTCATTACTGCTATTATGTACCTGCTGTGACTCCGCCATGTTCCTCTCCCACTGTGACGAAAAAGAAGGGGCAGGTAATATTCTAGAAAGATCATCAGTGGTGGGCGACTTGGGTGGAGTTTCACGCAATCGCAGTGTATATAAAGCTAACACGTGTGTGTCGTACCTACGTTCTGTGTGCATAGGAAGGAGGATCAGAAGCGCTGAACTTTCTAACAAAGGTAGCATTTTAACTTGGGACTGTCAGGTCACCTTGAGGTTAGGTGACAGATGAACACCATTGGGATCAGGAGTGCACCGCAAGGTAGTGGACCCTACGGCTGACTGCTGCAGATGGGAGTCCAGGTATAAGGAAGGCAGGGCCGCTGGAACACCAACACGGATCCCACCGGGGTTAGAGCGTAGGATTCCCTGGGGCGTGGAGTCTAAGAGCCAGCAGGTGTTCACCAGAGCCTCTAGTTGTGAGGATGGACTGGGCTGCAACTGGCACAAGGTCGTGACCCCCAGGGTCCCCCAGCTCACACCCACAGTAGGCAACATAATGATAGGGATAGTAAAGGAATAAGCCAAGGTCAGGGCCACAAGCAGACAAGGACAACAGAGTACACGCCAAGGTTCAGGGTCACAGGCAAACAGGGATAGTCGGGGACACGCCAAAGGTCAGGGTCACAAGCAGACAGGAATAGTATAGAACACGCCAAGGTCGGTAACAGAAATAAACGTAGAGCACACGACAGGCAGGAACAGGAAGCCAAACACACAAAGGTTGATCAGCAGGGCTGACCTGCAGTGCAGAGGTTAATATAAAGTTCTCTGATAGGAGCTGGGGTGGAGCCATGCTAGAGGAGACTTAATAAAAGCAGTCAGGTGAGAGACAGCTGGTCTTTGGAGATGAACACATGGAGACAGGTAAGCTGACAAACAAACTCTATTGCATAACCATGACAGGGACATCAGTGGCCTATACTGATTCAAGATTGAGGCCTACATTGGGATAAGATTAGGAGAGTTTAGCCGGATATTAGTGTTTTTGTCTTATATTTTATCTTGCAGCAAATATGAAACAATTCAAAGACCCTGATTTCATGGGCCATTTCATTGACAAATACAGGGATATGCGTAATTTGTGGGAGATTAAAAACCCCTTATATCGCAATAAACCAGCTAGGAAAGCATAGCTGGAGAAACTGCTGCAATTTGTGAAGACGCAGGTCCCCAACGCAGACGAGTTTGTGGAGAAGAAAATTGGTAGCTTGAGAAGCATGTATAGGAAGGAGCTTAATAAGGTCCAGGCTTCCATGAGATCAGGAGCAGCAGCAGAGGATGTGTATGTACCCAGTCTGTGGTACTACAACAGGATGCGGTTTCTGGAAGACCAGATGGAAGTCAGGGAATCACTTTCTACACTTCCATCCAGCCTTCCCTCAACCCTTCCCTCAATCGCAGATGAGGTTTCCGAGGACCAACCTGGGCCTTCCATCCTGGAAGAAGTGGAGGAGCCCAGCTGGAGCCAGGTATAGTATTTTTTAACATATTTATTGTCCGAAAATTATTGTTGTTAACTAGATGTTATTATTGATAACAAATGAATGATTTAACAAAAAGTGTTTTACATATCAATAGACAGTAGGGACCAAAAATGATTGGGACAAGAATGAAAAATGCTGGGCACAGAATGATAGTCTTTCTATTTATTAACATTCAATTTGCAACAGTCTTGAGCTGAAAATAGTTTTAGTTTTTGGTTCATCAATCACACAATGTCCCTTTTTCATACGCAGGAAGACCTCAGCCAGGACTAGGCTCTGGAATGTGGAAGCCAGGAGGAGGCAGGGGTAAGTGTCAGCCAGGAGGTGACGGGGGTAAGTGTCAGCCAGGAGGTGGCCGGGCCCAGTAGGAGCCTCACCCAATCCAAGGTGCCTCCCCTCCGCCTTCCAACACAAAGGGCCAGGAAGGGGAGTAACATGGAAGAGGCAGCACTGGGCCTCATTAAGGAGGCTAATGCGGCTCTGAAAAGCCCCCCCTGATGCTGAAGAGGCCTATGGCTGCTATATAGCTGCAAAATTGCAGCAAATGGAGGAGGGACAATGCCTCAGGTGTGAGAAAATTATTTTTGAGGCCATTCATAAGGGGTTGAGTGGCCAAGTTAGTGATAACATGTACTTAGTTCCACTCACCCATCCTCCTCCTCCTCCTCTTGCCACAAGTCCACCTCCAGAGCCACAGCCTCCAAGGAAGGCTGCAGGGAAGGCTGCAGGGAAGACAAGAAAGTGATGGCATGGGTTCAGTCTGGTCTGACAGAAGACGCAGGCTGTTGTAGTACCACAGCCTGGGGACATACATGTCATCTGCTGCTGTTCATGATCTCAGGGAGTCCTGGACCAGATTGTGCTCCCTATTATATGGACTTCTCAGGCTTCCAATTTTAATTTACAAAGAGTTGATGTGTGCCCTGGGGGCCAAAGGCTTTGCAAATTCAAGCAGTTTCTCCAGCGTCGCCTTACTCTTTATTTTGTTATCATGAGCCAGAATAAATGTTTTTTTTTGAATATGAAAATACTTGCCTATGTGTTTTTCTTCAAATAGGACAGTTTGTTTGTGAGTAGGCAGGTACATTTCCACAATGTCAAATTAACAAGGGACAACAATACCAACCTCCTTGAGCTTTATAAAAATACAAGATAATAATGTTGTTGTGGAAACTTAACACACCAAAAAAAAAAAAAAAAAAGATGACTATAAAAAATAATTATAAAAATTATTATGGAGATCTGGCTTTAAAAACAAAAAAATATTATTCAGGAGATCACGAGAAATAATAAAGAAATACGTTTGTGAGAACTCTGTGTGAATATCAGCAGCAAAACAACTTAATTCTTCTAGCATTATAAAGAACAAAAGAATGCACTGCATTAAAAGATCCAAAAATTTACAGCGTGATGAATGTGCTAGCTCCCTTAGGAACGCTAGTTTTACCAGACTGATCGCTTCCATTTCGTACTTGATTCTGAGCATGCATGTTTTTTGGCACGCCGGAATTGCATACAGACGATCGCATTTTCGGCTAGGAACTTTTTCCGAACGAAAAATTGAGAACCTGCTCTCAATCTTTAGCTGGCTGGAATTCCGCCAGCAAAAGTCCGATGGAGCATACACATGGTCGGAAAATTTTCCGACCAAAAGCTCTCATTGGAGGTTTGCTGGCGGCATTTCCGATCATGTGTACGGGGCATTACCGACCAAGGAAGTCTGATAACTCAAATGTAAGCAAAAGGTTTACCTCAGCCGGCTGATTATCAGAAATTCCCGGATCTCATGCTCCTCGATTTGGATTCTCAGGGTCACCTGTAAATCCCCTCCTGGCTGGCTGCCACCTGACATGGGAATTTCTAGATAGGCAACTCCTATCATCATATTGATTAGTGGTTCCAAATTAATAATAACTACTGCAGTAGGGAACAAACACAAAAGATACACTCCTTATCTTTCCAAATAACTGTTCTGCTTTATTATGATGCAATTGAAGGTTTTTATACACATGATTACGTAGGTATCACATTAATATTGCAATTGTACTTTTATGGTAACAAGGGATGTAACATAGGCAGGCTAATTCTAATCAGGACTCAAAAGAATGAAAACATGTACTGAAAACATTATTAGTGCCGTGTGAACAGTGAGGGCAGTGTGCAATACATACAAAATAGAATACATTTATATGCAGAACTTACACATTTCCTTTACAATACTGTATGCCATAGTTTGTAGATGTTATAACTTTTGTGCAAACCAATAAATATATACGCTTATTGGGATTTTTTTAACAAAAATATGTACCAGAATACATATTGACCTAAATTTATAAAGAAAAATTTACAAAGAAATTTGATATTTAATTTTTTTTATTGGATATGTTTTATAGCAGAAAGCAAAAAATATTGTTTGTTTGTTCAAAAATTTCTGTCTTTTTTTATTTTTTGTTTATAACACAAAGAATAAAAATCAAATACCACCAAAAGAAACTCTATTTGTGAGAAAAAATATTATAAAAATGTAATTTGTGTACAACGTTTCATGACTGTGCAAGTGTCAGTTAAAGTAACAGTGCCAAAAAGCAAATAATGTCCATGAAGGGGATAAATCTTCTGGGGGTTAAGGAGGAAGTAAACTTCCTCTGCAGACATTTACCTATAGGTAAGCCTATAATAAGGCTCACTTTTTGGTATTGTAAATATCTCCTAAATGTGTACCTTTTAGGAGATATTTACATTGCATGCAGCCAGTGACATCACAGAGCCCTGTGCCGTAAACGACACAGGAGTGACATCACCGCGACTTCAGCCACTCCAGCCACTTACAGCGCTGGAGCCCGCAAACCCGGAAGAAACTCCAGGAAAGATGTCAGCTGTCTCAGCAGTGTGCGGGCAACGCTGGAAGGCTTTGTTCTAAGGTAAGTATTTCATAATGAGCTAGTATGCGATGCATACTAGCTCATTATGCCTTTGTCTTACAGGTTTTTTTTAAGAGTTTACAAATTTTAAAAGAGATTTTAGATTTTTTTTAGATTGTTGTCTAAAAGCATTACTCACTATAGATGTATTTATTTTTTTTCTTCTCAAGCCTTGAATCAGTTAGTTATACTGAATGACTGTACTGCTACTTTTCATTTTTATTAATAGAATATATCTGTATATTTTTTGCCACAGTAAATGTATGCATTTTTAATGAATATGTTAATTTTTGGAAGCAACCTCACTCAAATCTAGAGATTATTACCTTTATATGTTATATCCTTAGTTCTTCTAAATTAACAGCATGATTATGGGATTTTAACCACTTCAATTCAGCCTCCTCGATGTGCCAGGACATCGCCAGGTGGAAGGGGTTATACTGTGTTGATGCCTGCAGCTACAGGCATCATCCTGGTATCTTTTTTTTTCAGCTGGCGATGGGCTTTAATGTAAAAGTGATCCTAACAGCTAATTAGCTGCTGGATCGCTTTTATGCCCCGTACACACGGTCAGATTTTCCAATGGAAACTGTCCGATCGGAGCGTGTTGTCGGAAATTCCGACCGTGTGTGGGCTCCATCGGACATTTTCTATCTGATTTTCTGACACACAAAGTTTGAGAGCAGGATATAAAATTTTCCGACAACAAAATCCGATCGCATCAATTCCGACCATGTGTGGCCTGTTCCGACGCACAAAGTGCCACGCATGCTCAGAAGAAATTCCGACACGGAACAGCTCGGTCTGGTAAAATTAGCGTTCACAATGGATACAGCACTTTCGTCACGCTGCAATGTTAAAAATGGTTTAATACAGCGCACTCTTCTTCTTTATAATGTGACAAGAATTAAGTAGTTTTGCTGCTCATATTCACACACACTTCTCACAAACTATTTTTTTTTTTTTGGGGATTCCCTGAATTGTTATTTGTCACATCTGACATATATATATTTTTTTTAATTTAAAGCCATTTTTCATTTAGGTTTTATGTTTGTATTTTTTCAAAGGCTGATCTTTGTTTAATGTTATTTTTAGTTTTACTCCAGACTATTTTTATGTATGTTTTGTGTGTCAAGTTACCACAGCACCATTGATATCTTATATTATTTAATCTCAAGGAGATTGTTTGGTGTTGGTGTCCCTTGTTAATTTCACATTGTATTTTTGAAATGTACCTGAATCCTCACAAAACAACTGTCCTTTTTGAAGGAAAACACACATAGGCAAGTATAATTCAAAACAAAAATCCTTTATTAAGGGCTCAGAACCAAACAAAGAGGGAGGCAACGCTGGATCAACAGGAGAAATTAGTGAAGCCTGGGACCCCCAGGGCAGACATCAATTCTTGAACATCAAAATTGGTGGCCTGAGGAGTCCATATGTAAGGGAGGGCAGTCTGGTCCAGAAGTCGCAGAGATCCGGAAAGCAGCAGATGACATCTGTGTCCCCAGGCTGTGGTACCACAAGAGGCTGCATCTTTTGGCCGACCAGACTGGATCCAGAGTCCTCACTTTCTGGTCTTCCTTCCACGCTTCCTTCCTGGCTGTGGCTCTGCTGTTGGAGATGTGGCAGGAGGAGGGGTAGGACCTGGAGGAGGAGGAGGAGGACTGGGAGGACCTGGAGGAGAAGGAGGAGGAGGAGGACCTGCAGGAGGAGGAGGAGGACCATGTGTGAGTTCGCAAAGGTGTGTCTCAGATGTAATTTGGGCCCTCATACCTTTATTAAGAGCCTCCAATATTAGCGACTCACACATGAGTTGTTGTCCCTCCTCCATCCTCTGCATTTTTGAGGCAATGATGGCAGCGAAGTCATCCTACATGGTGTGTGGTGCTCCCAGGGCCTCTGTAGCCCTCCAAAAGATTCCTATGGCAGCCTCCTCTAGGGCACTCCTCCTCCTGCCACTTTCTCTTTCCAAGGGGAGGGGAGGGACCTGCAGATCAGGAAGCCGGCTCGGCCCAGCCACCTCCTGACTGAGACTTCCCTGTGTATGAAAAAGGGACATGGTTTTAGTTTTTGCATCATCAATCACAATCATAAATTAGTACTCCAAACTAACATCTAGTTAACATCATTGATTGGACAGCAGAAATATTTAGAGGAATGCTATACCTGGCTCAATCTGGGCTCCTCCACATGTTGTTGCCTGGAAGGCCCAGGTTGGGCGTCAGAAGCCTCAGCTGGAGGGGAAGGAAGCATGGAAGGAAGACTGGAGAGGGATGACCTGGGTTCAGTCTGGCCTGCCAGAAAATGCAGCCTGTCATAGTACCAGCTCCTGGGGACATAGATGTCATCTGCTGCTCCGGATCTCTGCGAATCCTGGACTTTCTGGCACTCCCTTACATATGTGCTCCTCAGGCCACCAATTAGGATCTTCAAATATGTGATGTCTGCCGTGGGGATCACCTGCTTCACAATTTCTAACAATTGATTCAGCACTGCCTTCCTCTTTGTTTGGTTCCTGTAATGTGGGTGGTTGATCTCCCACAGACAGGGCAGCTCCCTGAACATGTCAATCAATATTGCCATGAAGTCATTATCTTGTAATAAGATATCCATGTTCACTGCAAGACACAACACAAGACAAACCCTAATGTCAGGCCAAACTCTCCTAATCTTGTTACAATATAGGTCAATCTAGAAGCAGTATAGGCACAAGTATATCTCTTACCTTCGTTCTTACGATCGGCACCTCCAATGCTCCTTCCTCCGCTCACAGATCGTACGTAATACGCATGTGTGTTACGCTTTATACACACTGCGCATGCGTGTAACTCCACCTGCCCCTGACGTTCTTTCTAGTCTATTCCCCGCCCCTTTTCGTTCTGCGCAGTGGGGGAAGAGCACATGGCGGAGACACAGCAGGTGTGTGCTAATTACAGAAACGAGGAGGAGGAGGAAAGCCCGGATCCGGACACATCCGGATCCAGGAGGAGAAGATTTAAGGCCACAAATATGTCATTTGGGGAGATGTTGGAGATGGTGGACATCCTGAAGAAGGCCGACTATGATGGAAAGTATGGACCTTACCCCAACCCCAATATCAGAAAGACCAAGATCATTGCGAAAGTGGTCAAAAGTCTGCACTGGAATTTCGGGGTACGACGATCGAAAGATCAGCTCAGGAAGCGGTGGTCGGACCTGAAATTAAGAGAGCCAGAGCAGTACAGAAAGATCCAGAGAGTGCTGCAAAAAAGTAAGTAGTTGTGCTGTGTTCATATTCTTTTTGTCTTTATTACGTTCGTGCTGCTCCATATGGTTTTCTTAATTGTTGGACAGTTTAAAATAGAAATTTTAATGTTCATGGGACAATTAATCGTTCGTATCAAACAATTTTATTTCGGCCTCTAAAACACCATTGTTTAGGCCATATGCATTTTGCGACATTTTTTAGGGCCTACTTGTATGAAAAATATTTGGTTGTGTAGATGGCTTTGTTACTAGAATGAAATGCAAACTAGATTCTGTGTAAGGAGAGGACACTAGCAGCTGTTTTCACATCTGGACACTGGAGCACTAGTGTGGGACACAAGAACACAATTTTTATTAGGGGGGGGCACACAGGTGCTCCAGTGTATACTATAGGGGGGTCTCCATCTGTGAAGCTTGTACAAAACAGGTAAAGGATTGCAGGTTGACAAAGGCCACTAAAAAAGCTACATCTTGGAACTCTGCTAAAATTGACAATTGTACCCCACTTCCAAGCAATGTTTCCTATTTATAGTTCTTCCATCAAATATCTGTGTGCTAATTATACCATTTTTGTTTAACATAGGGGAGAAAAGACTTGGAGGACACCCCTCATCCGAGGAGACCAGAGAACCCCCACCTCTGGAAGAAGGGGAAATACCCCAAAAACATGCTGAGCAGGAGGAGGAAGAAGATGTGGTGGAAATTGGCACCACAACAGGTGAGTGTCTGTGACCACAGGCTCAGGTAAGAGATGGATGCTGGCAGATTTTTGATACCTGTTTTTGTTTGGTTACTCTCTTTTTAGGTGATCGTGATGTTATGGATCGAGATCCTTTCACATCAGAAAGTGCACAGATCCTGATCGGGGAGATCATGGGGTGTAATTTTGAATTGGAAGGCCTCAAGAAAAAAATCAATGATGTTATTCAAAAAAATAATAACATCATTGATGTTTTGGGGCGAATTTAAAACCCCACAAAATCACTTTCTTTTTTTGTGTGCTACAATCGGAAAAAATTTTGAGCGATGTTTTGAAATTCCAAATTTGGAGGATGCACACAGTGTGCCAACATGTGCTATCTGCCATCACAGGAGATCAATGGATGCGTTTTGGGGGTGTAACCCCTTCCTCAATAATAAAGTAGCGGTGAGGAAGGGGTTGCTCCCACAAAACACGTCTCTTGATCCCCCATGATGGCAGCTAGCACATGTTGACATTCGTAAATTGGTGTGCATCTTCCAAATTTGGCTTTTCAAAGGGTGACTTCACCCGATCTGAACGCAATATCAAACACAGTTCCTAAATACTCATGTCTGATATTGCCTTTAAGTTTTACCATATGTGAACTTTGTAAGTTCAAGATTTTTGTCTTTCTTGTTGGTTTTACACAGGCCTGTTTTATCGTAAATGGACATTTCTATTTTTGATAATGCCACCCCAAAAATTGTTATACAGCAAACATGTTGGTTTGTTTTAAAAACCTTTGGTAAATGCACATGTGATTGTGCAGGTATTAAAAAGATTGTTAATCAAGATTGTGTGGATTATTGTCTCAACGCTACAACACTTTTGTGGTGATGTAATTGATGTTTTATGAGAAAATGGAGGTTATTTCCTAAGGGCAAATCCTCTTTGCACTACAAGTGCAGTTTCAAATGCACTTGTAGTATAAAAAGTGTCTTTGCCTTTAGTAAATAACACCCAACAGTGCTTTGTATACGGTTACACAATCACGCCATTTTCAGGACTCCCCACATTGCTGTCATGGTCAGCTAAAACAAACTCAAGCAGGAAATGTCACCAAAGATTAGCTTTTTCTTTTTTATTTGATAAATGCTTCACAAATTGACTGGCATATTGATGGCCCCCCTGCCCGCAAAGAACTCAAGGTATCTTAACCAGACATCACAGGCACTCAGGGAGGGCAAGCCAGGACGGCCACTTTCAAGCGCCGTCAGGGTTGGATCATGTAGAGTTCCGGCTTCAGGTCCAACTGAGCCAGCATAGTTGGCAGAATGTTTGCGTAAAAAGTTATGGAGAACAAAGCATGCCAGGATTAGATGATTAAGTTTATACTCCGCCATATGGATGGGTGTCAGAAATAAGCGGAACCGGCTGGCCATGATTCCAAATGTGTTCTCCACCACTCTTCTGGCTCTGGCCAGCCTGTAATTAAAAACCCTCTGTTCCGGGGTGAGGGTCCTCATCGGGAATGGCCGCATAAGATGGTCCCCCAGCACAAATGCTTCATCCGCAATGAAGACGAATGGGAGTCCTTCCACATTGTCCTCTGGAGGTGGCAAGTCCAAGTTGCCATTCTGGAGATGCCTGTAGAACTCTGTCTGGGCGATGACTCCACCATCGGACATCCGGCCATTCTTCCCCACGTCCACATACAAGAACTCGTAATTAGCCGACACCACCGCCAACATCACAAACACTATTGAACTCCTTATAGTTGAAATAGTATGACCCCGAGTTGGGTGGTGGGACGATGTGGACGTGTTTCCCATCAATTGCCCCTCCGCAGTTAGGAAAGTCCCACCGCTGGGCAAAGTGGGAGGCCACAGTCTGCCATTCCTGTGGCGTGGAAGGAAACTGTTGAAAAAAACAAAAATAAATTACTATTTTTGCACATAAACATGGCAAGCAGATTAGGCACAAACATTCTTGGCCAACCTTAAGATAGCATTTATTAAGGGGAAAATAACACGAAAGTATAAGGTACACCTATCATATTCAAACTCCCCCCCTCTCATGGGCCATTTCTAACATTATAGGGGGGGTGGAATCTTGGACAGGTAACCCTCTTCACTTCATTGAGAGATGAATGCCTAAATACAGGGTATTACTTGGAACAGCCCCTCCTTAGTTACACTATTGGCAGCCCACTGGACAGGTAAGAAGTGTCATAATACAAAGATATAAATACACACTGTACACATTTGAGGACATTTGGACATTATGATATTACTTATCAAGATAATAATAGAATCAAAAAACTTTAAACAGTACAATTGGAAAGTATACAGGCAGGCCCTTGCACTACATGCTTTGGGGAATTTATCCATAAATCTGACCAGTAAAGAGATGGATATAGTGTGTATGGGTTTGGCAAAGTCAGCAGATAAATGATTGAGGATAGATAGAGAATTGTGATCAGCTGACTTAGCAGTTGGGGGGAGGGAGGGTTTAGAAAAATTATTTGGGGACACTACAAAAAAAAGCCTCTGGAACTCTGCCTGAATTTAAAGCACAAATCACATTTCTAAACATTTTAGGGGGTTTTTGGGGTAAAGCACTACTATGGAGCTGATAAAATACATTGTTAAGTGACTACATGAGGTGAATATAGGGGCAGGAGAGCATGTTGTGGAGGTAAGTGAAGGCAGATATGTATGAAGGACTTAAAAAATAATTACCTAAAAATCCAGCATGCATGAGGACAAAGGGGACATTCACAGCATATTACAATCATGGTAATTAGGGAATGAGGAAAGAAATACAATATATTAGCAAACATTAAATACAATAAAATGTGATATTAAAGGATAAAAATCTTACCTTCATATACTCCTTCTGCAGGACCTGGATGATGGCAGAACAAGTCTCTGGGATAATGATACCCAGAGCCTGGGGGGAGATGCCTGTCGAGAACTTGAGGTCCTGCAGGCTTCTCCCTGTCGCCAAGTACCGCAGGGTAGCGACGAGCCTCTGCTCCGGAGTGATGGCTTGCCTCATGCAGGTATCCTGCCTGCTGATATAGGGGGTCAGCGAAGCCAGCAGACGGTGAAATATGGGGTCCGTCATCCTGAGAAAGTTCCTGAAATCATCAGGATTATTGTCACGGATCTCGCGGAGCAAAGGCATATGAGAGAACTGGTCACGCTGAAGCAGCCAATTCTTGGTCCATGAACTCCTCCCCACCCTGTTCATGGACTGGACTTGTGTCAAGGTCAGGACCCCAACACCAAGCCCCCACACAGCACGAACTCTACGAGGAGTACGTATACGAAACATGGCTAGAAAACTGTCGGCTGCTCAGAACGAAGTAATAGAACGCACTGAAGAACAGCAAGGCCTCTGAAGAGCGACCTGAAAAACAGTAATGAACAAACAAGAACACAATGACTACTTAAAGTCACGCGGAACTTGCTTGCACGCACTGAAGAGCAGATACAAACCCACAACCACAAACTGAACGGCAGAAAACGATCTGAAAGCCACGAGTCTGAAAAAGCGCGAATCGTCTATCACCAAACTTTTACTAACACGAGATTAGCAAAAGGAGCCCAAAGGGTGCCGCGCTTGGTTCTGAACTGGCCTTTTCTAGTCTCGTCGTACGTGCTATTAGACCCCAGATCTCTCATTAAAGAGTACCTATCACTGCCCATGCTATCACAAGGCATGTTGTTCATCTCTTGTGATAGCAATAAAGTTGATAAAAATAAATAAAGAGACAGTGTAAAAATAAAATAAACAAAATAAATAATAAAAAAAATTAAAGGACCCCTGCCCGCCCATGCTCAAGCACTAAGGTGTGCGTCCAGCAGCAACCACCGCAGGTAATGGCTGGCTATGAGGACAGCAGTGAATACCTCTGCCTGCCAATGAACTTTCATTAATATAATTAACTATTAAATGTCTGGTTAGATGTCTGGCTTCTAAAAAATGTACATATTAAATTACATAAATGTAGTGCTACCCTTGCAGCAGCTGCTTGGTAATTTGGGTTCTCTCTTCTGTGCCTCAACTCAAAGAACACCCTCAGCCCCTCTGACACACCTGGTTGTATGAAAGCTACTGCAAGCACTTATAAGAACATGACTATAGACACTGTGAATTATTACCAAGAAATAGACACTAGACTGTTTAGTGGTAAATTAATTCTATGTATTGGTTAGAATAAATGGTGGTTTGAGCATACATGAACACATAGAAAGTAGGTTAACACATAGTCAAGTAGACAGTATAATCACTATGCCAAGGTGACTTAGAATAGTGTTCTGTACCACTAGATTGGGATTAACGCATGAATCAGCAATGTCAGCAATAAACAGTGCATATAACCATTTACTGCAATGTGAATAATATTACTATAACTAGTCTTGAGTGCACTATAGGAAAATGGCTAGGATATAGTGCAATGTCCCCTGAGAGGTACTTCTTAGCATAAGCAATATGTGAAGGTCTCCATGTAACAGCTGCAAAGGGACAGTCTTTAGTCCTATCTCCTAAGCCAGCTAGTGTTGGTGCACATGAGAATAGTGCCAGTGAAGGCTGCAGGCAGCAATAAGACTACTAGATGGCTGTATGGTCAGTCCCTAAAGGGCTAGAAAGAGCGGGCTGACACAGCCAGCAAGGCACCCTGCTACACAAAATAAAAACAAAACTTTGAGTTTCCGGTATAAAATTTTGCAAAAAAACAATCTTTCTTCATAAAATGTATTCTGCTACATTTCTTTGGTAAAAATAACCAAAATCAGTAGTCGGCAAGTGGTTAAAGTATAAGAAAAGACAAAACAACAAACATAGTTTAAAAAGCTGCCTCTCCATTGATCCCCATTGCTCTGCATACATTTTACCATGAATAGTAGGGATGGGCGAACGGTTCAGCCCAAGCATGTGTTTGGGCCTTACATTGGCTGTTCGCCCATTCGACGAACACCCAGATTATTGGGGCGTTCGACCGTTTGAAAGCAATGAAAGCTTTGCCCAATCAGGGCACAGAGCACTGTCAGAGTCATGATTGGATGCTGTCATGGTGACTCTATCCAATCATGGCTCATTGCTCTTAGTCCCGCCCCACACTATAAAAGTATTCTTTCAATAGCCATTTGTAGTGTGATATCGGCATGAGAGATAAAACAGGGCTCTGTTCAGTGCTACTAGACAGTTAGTGTGCTATAGTGTGCTATTCTGATTCTATTGTCAGTGTAGAATATAAGTTTACTGTAAATCTAGTGATAGTTCAGTTAGTGTGAGTGTTCTAGTGACCAATCATCTTTACATTAGTGTGAATCTAGTAATAGTTCAGTCAGTGTGACCATTCATTTTTACATTAGTGTCAGTTTATTTTGTCAGGGCAGGTTTACTGCAGTATAGTACTGCAATATAGTTCAGTGCATTAGTGCACGTTTATCGCAGTATATTTCTGTACGTTACATACCGTTTAACACAGTATATTTCAGTGCGTTACTGCAAGTTTAATGCCGTATATTTCAGTGCATTGCGTACCATTTAACGCAGTGTATTTCTGTGCGTTAGTGTATGTTTAACCCAGTATATTTCAGTGCGTTACGTGCTGTTTAACGCAGTATATTTCTGTGCATTAGTGCGCGTTTAGAGCAGTAAATTTCAGTGCATTACTGCAAATTTAAAGCCATATATTACAGTGCGTTATGTGCCATTTAATGCAGTACATTTCTGTGCATTAGTGCACGTTTAACGCAGTATATTTCAGTGCGTTACTGAAAGTTTTTTTTTCAAAATTGTATTTTTATTGGGTTATCAGATAACAGTTACAAAATTGTAACATAATGTACAATACACTATTAATGAAAATGTATTATAAATAGACATAATATAAAGGAAAAAAAAACAGAGTAGAAAAGAACAGTTATAAGTAAAAAATGTTCACAGATACTAGGCACAAGTGTGCATTGCATCATTTCCCCTTGATATACAAAGTAGGCGGATTATAGATAGAAATCCAGAACCTCAAGATTAATCAAAGCAATATAGTAGGCAAGGAATTCCACAGAGGGTGCAGATTATGTAATAGAAAACCTAGTAAGGCATCAAATGATGAGCACCGGAATGGGGGAGAGGAGAAGTCAAATAGACATAATCAATGTAGAATTAATAGAAGATTAGGGCTTGATTTGTAGTATGGGGGTCCCGTATTCTGAAAGATCCCATGGTTCCCATATTCTATTAAATTGGGAGATGCAGTCATGCACCAAGGCCATTAAAAACTCCATCGTCCTAATCTCACCCACCAGATGTAGAAATCTGGACCATGAAGGAGGCGCATTGAATAATCAGGACAATGGGATAAGCCTCTTGGCGGCTAGCAAAATAAAGGATATTAGTCTATTTGCCTTTTTAGATACAACTAGACCCAACAGATAATTTAAAGGATCCATCAAAGGGGAAACCCCAACCACCTTTTGTATAAGTAGATGCACATCACGCCAAAAGGGTTGAATCAGGGAGCATTGCCAAAAGATATGAAATAGAGAACCTATATCAGTCCCGCAACGCCAGCAGCGTGGCGGGACTGAGGGCTCATACTTATGAATTACATCAGGAGTTCTATACCAAAACATGAGAATCTCAATGGATGTCTCCCTCTGAGTCACACATTTGGAAGGTTTAAAGGTAGAGGACCAAATCCTATCCCACATCTGTATTATGATAGGCCGGCCCACTAAATGGGACCACCTGCTCATATAATGATGCATGGTTTCCGTGATAGGAGTCGACTCATGGAGGTTACAGTAGATACATGAAATTAAATGCAGTTGGTGTGGGCCCTGAGCACATAAGTATTCAAAGGTAGTTGGCTTATCTGGGGTCAGGGTTGGCGATTTAGAGTGGAAGAAGTTTCTAACCTGTAGATAAAAATGGAAAAGGTGCATTACTGCAAGTTTAACGTTGTATGTTTCAGTGCATTACGTGCCATTTAACGCAGTATATTTCAGTGCATTACTGCAAATTTAACGCTGTATATTTCTGTGCATTAGTGCAGTTTAACGCAGTATATTTATGTGCGTCACTGCAAGTTTAATGCTGTATATTTCAGTGCGTTAGTGCACATTTAATGCAGTATATTTCTGTGTGTTACTGCATGTTTGACACAGTATATTGCAGTGCATCAGTGCAGTTTTACTGCAGTATATTATAATGTATCAGTGGAGTGTGTCTGTGTAGTGAGTAGTTAAAGTGCACCAAACACCACTTTCCATTGATTAAAGTGCATCACGTACACATTTCCACATCTTTATTACATTTTGTTAATAAGCACCCCCATCATGTCTGGGAGGACAACATGGAGAGGCAGATGTTCCCATGGCACTGTGAGGGGGCCAGCAGCATATGTGTCCACAGGCAAAGGTGGACATGGTCAGTCTTCAGACAGGCCATAATTTCCTCTGTTTAGTGATGCAGAGACTAGTGTGCAGTCCACTGAAGCTGCCAGAGTGGCTAAACCTGCCTCCTTGTCCACAGCTATTCCTGCCATATCCCTAGCATCAGGCATGGAGGAGTCAGCTGAGTTATTTGAACACAGCGTCAGCCACTTGCTCCTTGCCAATGCACAGCCATTAGTTGATTAAGATGTTGGTTCTGAGGTGGAAGAAGGCAGGAACATGAGCCTACAGAGAGGGGAGAACACTGGTACACAAATTGGCAATCATGTTCCCCCAGCCGCAGCATAGTGTCAAGTTGTCTCCAGTGGTAATGAGGATGGAGGAGATGATGATGATGAGGTAACTGCTGTGACTTGGGTGTCAGATAGAGCAGAGGAGGAAAGTGAGGGTGAGGCACAACCCCAATGAAGCAGCCATCATGGAAAAGTAGAGAACAGCCACCCTATTCCATCACATTGTGGAGCTGTTATCTCCCGGCTGACTTCTCACAGCTCAGCTGTCTAGGCCTTTTTTAGCACTTGTGCAGTCGATCGCACTGTTGCAATTTGCAAACTTTGTCTCAAGCACATCAAGCGTGGCAAAAACACCAGCCATTTTGGTACCACATGCTTGACAAGGCATTTAACCTCCCATCACTCAGCCCATTGGTAAGAGCACCTGAAAGCCACACAAAAGGGGCACAATTCTGTTCCTCCTCCTTACTCACCTCAGTCTGCCCCCGCTATACCTCATGACCTCTCAGCAGCCTCCACTGACAGGGATGATGGTACAGTGCAGGGTGTCCCAGGTCCTTGCAGTACATCTGCCAGTAGCACACCGCCAGCTGTAGACTATAGCCGGCAAATTTCTCTGCTCCATATTCTGCAGTGAAAAAAAAATATACAGTCACTGCCACCCTCATTCCCAGCGTCTAAATGCCAGCTTGTCAAAGCTGCTGGCTCTACAACTTCTGCCTTTCCATCTGATGGATTCTGTCCCCTTCTGTGCATTTGCAAAATGTGCTGTACAACAATGACAGATTCCCAGTTGCAATTTCTTTTCACGTAAGGCCATTTCAGTTCTGTACCATCACGTGGAAGGCAATGTTGTAGCATCATTGGGGAAGGCAGTCAGCCACAAAGTTCATGTTAATATATTTCATTCACAGCACCCTGGGTAACTCGGCTTGCAACTCAGAAGGCTGCAGGACAGGGCTCAGTACTGCAGCTTATTGTGCCTCCACAACTCCATACAGCAAGTGGTGATGATACGAGATTGATCAGCTCTACCGCCTCCTTCTCCACCGTGCCCTCCTCTGCTGAATTGTCCTATGAACCAAAAGTACCCCCTAAGTGTTCAAGGGGCTCTTCAATAAGTCAGGTTAAAAGGTGCCATGCAGTGCTTCAGCTGGTGTGTCTAGGGGACAGGAACCACACCAGAGCAGAGATTCTTGCAGCTCTGCAGGGGCAGGCCCAGAGGTGGTTCACGCCGCACCAGCTGTTGCCAGGAATGGCAGTTTGGGATAATGGCACAGATCTCCTGTCCACCCTTAGACAGGGAAAGTTGACACATGTGCCATGCCTGGCACATGTCCTCAATTTGGTGGTGCAGCATTTCTTAAATAGGTAGCCAGGGTTGGAAGATCTGATAAAGCAGGCCAGAAGAGTCTGTAGCCATTTCAGGAGGTCATACACAGCCAGTGCTCGGTTGGCTGAAATTCAGCAGGAATTCCACCTGCCCATAAACCGCCTGATTTCTGACATGCCCACCAGGTGGAACTCGACTTTGACAATTCTGCACATGTAGTAGAGGGCTGTCAATGAGTACCTGTGTGAGTATGGCACAACGACATGCTCAGGCCGGCTCTGCTTTTTTCCCCATGCCAATGGCTGCTCATAAAGAATGCATGCACTGTTCTGTCACCATTTGAGGAGGCCACAAGGATGGTGAGCTGTGACAATGCATGCATCAGTAACACAATCCCTGTTGTGTTCCAGCTGGAGCAGACTCTGCGTGGCATTATGGACAGGGCACTCGTGGCAGAGCAGTGGGAGGGAGGCAGAGCAGAGGGAGGAAGAGGCGAACTTACCCTGAGGAGTCTGCTTCTCATGCCTCTGCAAATTTGCGGTGCCTGGGCTCCCTCATGCTTCAAAGCCTGTGAAATTACACAAGAATATGTGGCATAAAGGAGAAGAATCACTAATGGTTGGCAACCCTCCTTGACCACCGTTAGAAGGGGAAAGTCTCAGAACTCATCCCGTCCCCACAGAGAGTGCAGAAGATGAAATCTCTTGAGGACACTTTTAAAGATCTGTTTATCTAATGCTTTTCCAGACTCTAGGTTACAGTGTTGTGGAAAATGTAGTTTTGAGGCTTCTGCTGGTCAAGAGAGGAGTGGTGGAGAATGCGGCCGCCTAAGTGATGCATTTCACAATTTTTTTAGTCCTCACCGTCCAGGGCTATGAAGCCCCTGATGCCAATGTCGCTGATTAAGTCTTTCTGGGATGTGGAATTTCTGCAGCATTGTGGGTGTTGATTTCATCTGGAAGAATGTTTAAAGTGTAGGTTTCATGGGCACAATTAACACCCAAATACCAATTTTTCCACACCTGTTTGACAGGTGCAAATCAGTTCAGATTTTGACAGCAAGGCCAATTCTTGCTTTCATCAAGAGTACCTCTATAGGGTTATAGTGTGAAGGCACCACCGCCACCCAAAGACCAATTTTTCCACACCTGTTTAACAGGTGCATATCATTTCAATTTTTGACAGCAAGGCCAATTTTAGCTTTCATCAAGGGTATCTCTATAGGGTTACGATGGGAAGGTGTCACAGCCACCCAAAGACCAATTTTTCAGCAACTCTTTAACAGGGGAATATCATTGCAATTTTTGGCAGCAAGGCCAATTCTTGCTTTCATCAAGAGTACCTCTACAGGGATATGGTGTGAAGGTGCCACCGACACCAATTTTTCCACATCTGTTTCTTCTATCCAAAGTCTGTGGAAGAGACTCCAGAATTTATCCAAAAAATCTCTAACCTTGTTCCCAGTGCACTACATTGTGGCCTCATCATATAGACTGGCTCTGCAAGCCATTGCTTACAAAATAAAAAAAGCTTGCAAGGAAAATTTAATTTTTTGGCTTTATAAATGCAATTTTTGCTGCAGTAGCTTCTATACACAGTACAGATGTGCCGCTTTACAGGTAGACTAAGGGGACCCCCCAGGCACTATATTGAAAATAATTTTTCATGCTTTCACTTTAAACATCAATAAATTACTGCTCATTTAAAAATTAGTTTTTTTACAAACATGTCCCCCAAGGCAGTACCCAAACCCCCATAACCATTTTATGCCCAATTTCTTGCATATAAGCTTTCAAAATGGGCACTTTTTCCAGTTCGGAGCCCAGCCACTTCAATGGGGTTCGATATTCAGTTCCAAACTCTCGCAATGTTAAAAATTTCTGGTGCAAACCGAACAAGGGGTCATTCAGCCCATCCCTAAAAAATAGCAATGCAAATACCTTCTTTTTCAAGTTTTTCATGTGGTCATGTGGCTGCAAAGCTGCAGTACCTCAGGGCTCCAAAGCCTTAGCTGGTGTGGCTGGAGGGAGAACCCCCCCCCCTTTGTTGACAATAGCTAGAGAACTGGAAGATGGCAGGTGACATCACTGTTCTATGAAATTCAGACCCATTGATGGCCTGCACCTTCACATTAAAGAGGAAGAAAACTTCCTCTGCCAACATTTACCTATAGGTAAGTAGTATTATAGGCTAGTGTAAATATCTCCTAAACATGTACCGTTTAGGAGAAATTTACATTACATGCAGCCAGTAGCATTACTGGTGCTTGGGCTCCTAAGGAACGGCCATGGGTGCTGTTTCTTTCTAACCCTGTGCCATGAACAACAGCTCCCACACGCATGTGCGGGAGTGACGTCATCGCGGCTCCGGACAATCACAGACCTGGAGCCCCTGAACCCGGAAGCAAAACGGGTGAAAATGGAAGTGGCTACAGTGCTGACATTGCGGCGCTGGTACAGCTTCGTTTTAAGGTAAGTTTCATATAATGTGCTAGTATGCGATGCATATAATCACAACAACTTACAAAAATATATTTACATTGAGATTTATGGTACATTGTGTGTAGGAAAATAATGAAGAATGGGGAGGCAGCATTTTAAAATAGGCTTAACTTAGCCTTTCCCACTACTTTAAAGTGCAACTGAAGGCAAAGGTCTGGAACATGTTTGTCCTGTTTATCAAAAACACCAAAAGTGAAAGTGATAGCAAATCCCAAATTGTGGGTTGTCCCCAGAAGAGGAATAGAGAGGAAATTTCCATTGGGGACACTAGTTCTGGTGATTCTGATGACAACCAGGGTCCCCTTACCTTGGAGGGTTTTTTTTTACCTCCTGTTTTGGCTATAGGGCTATAATGGGACAAAGATAGCCAATAAATCCCGACTAAGATTATAACCTCCCACTCTATCCAAAATTTTTTTTTTAAGTTTTCCCTTAGTTTTATTATAAGTGAATTTTCTGATTCTAGCACATTTGGCTGCAGCGTTTCTGAATGGCAATAGTAGATCATTTATTAGTTTCACTAGTTACTTGAAATTGCTGTTTAACAAAATAAGCTAGTCAATACAGATATGTTTTCCCGGTAGTAATTAAGGGCTGAATCACCTTTGCATCTTTCTACAGCAAAAAGAATGTTAATGTACAAGCATCCCCCCTATCCTACAGTATATTTGTTACATTTCAATGTAAATATTTCCATGGTCTCTTTGCTTCCACTCTTAGATCACGTGTATCTTCTTTAGTGCCTAAGACACCAAATATCAAAGTTCTCCCAAGCCAAAACAATAATGAGGAACAAGTGTTAACAAAAACAGAAACACAGCTGTCACATTAAATGAACACTAAGGCTCTTGAGCTTGCACTTTAAAATAACAGAATTACTAATGACAAGCTGTTTCTATAAGAGAAATCCAAACAACAAGATCACTTTACAAAACATTAGAGAGATGGGATGAGGATTAACTTTCTGTAACATGAACAAAGAAGACACATCTACCCCAGCACGCTTCTGTGTTAGTTTGGTTAGATTGTCTTCAGATGTCTGTCAAATCCTACAGAGTGTCTTGCCATGGTGTTCATGCATATACTTGCTTTCTCACTCTGCTGTAAACTTTAGCCAAGCTGGTAATATTCTAGAGAGTAATTATCCCTAGTAGTCACCATGCTACTAATTCCTCTATCTACACCAGTGGCGGCTGGTGGTAATTTTTTTTGGGGGGGGCAAACAGTGCACCCACAAGCACCCCTCCATCAGTGGGGTAACCCGTATCTATGGCAGGCAGCGCTTAACCTGAGCGACCGACAGGTGGCGGGCATCACAGACAGCTTCCCCTTCCCCTGCTCTCCCCTTCCCCGATTCCTGGTTGGCCAGGATGACAATCACTGTAAAAATAGCGAATATTCATTCCCTATCGTCACACTTTTTTAAAAGCCTATTAGAGCCTCCGCCCATTGGAATTCATGCATACAGCATCCTGCATGGGGGCCGGACGCATGGACAGGGGGGCGGCACCTGTGCGCCCCTAATGGATGGGCCGCCACTGATCTACACTCTATCAGAACGTGATACAAGGAGTAAACATCTCTTCCACCAACTAGCAATGTGGTGAGTGTGTTATTCCATATAACTAATTAGAATTCATCTGGCTTAATAAAAGTGAGAGCCCATTCATACCAAAGAGTGCATATTGTTGTGCGCATAAAGTGGTGTGAGGTTTAACATGTGTTGCGCAGCAATGGATTTTTAACATTGATTGCTTTATTTTTTTGTCTAAACTTTAATAGAATTGCAAGGACTGAAGCACATTGTGATGCACTACATAGCATTAGAATGCACTGCACAAAATGCAACATTGGCTAGTTTTTTTAGTGTACAAGAAAATATTGCTTTGGTGTGAACTGAAGCCATAGGACAAATTGCATTTATCTTGCATTGGGACTGCATTGGGCAACACTGCCAAACACTGCAGGTGTGGTCGTGTCCTGAAATGCCAGCTTTATTTATTAACCACTCGAAGACCAGGCCTATTCTGACACTTTTTGTTTACAAGTACAAATCAGCATTTTTTGCTGGAAAATTACTTAGAACCCCAAACTTTACAATAAAATGGTGGTCTTTGCAATTTTTTATGTCACACAGTATTTGCGCAGTGGTTTTTCAAATGCAATTTTTTTAGAAAAAACATTTTATCCACTTACTGGACACTTTTACAACTGAGGGCGGGCCACATGGTGACGTTCCAGGGTGACCCCGTCCCCCTTTGATGCACAGGGACTTCTCCATGGCTTTCCCAGGGTATCAGAGTGGGCGGGGCCACCCAGTTACGTAACCCCACCCCCTCTGATGCTACGTGGAAGCCATTGGGAAGTCCCGTGTGTCAGAGGGGGGCAGGATCACCCGGGTACATCACTGTGTGGCCCCGCCCTCAGTTATAAAAGAACTGTCACCTGCGAGGATGCATCATATGGCGGGTGCCTCCCATGGAGGAGGATCGGCTTTAAAAATTTTTACAGGTTACTAGTTTAGAGTTACAGCTCTAGCACTAAAATGATTACTCTCATTATAACGTTTGTGGTGATGATCAAATACAATTAAACATCCCTGGTGATGGAAATATGGCATGACAGATCCTCCTAATGGAGACATTTTGGGGTCTATTAGACCCCATATCTCTCCTCTATCCTGGAAAGCATGAAATAAATTGATCTTATGCGTTCCAAAAAAAAAGCAGTGTTTACATCTGCCCTAACCGAAAGTGATGTAATGACGTTGCTGCCTGTAAAGGCAAACCAGCAGTCAATCAGCCACTAGGATTGCTTTTAAATGAAAGAGCATCACCGGATGAACAAAAAAATACTGGGATTATGGCATAAAGCTGCAGCCATAATCCTGGTATAAGCACTTGAACACAATCACGTACATGTACATGATTCTGCAACAAGGGGTTAAATTGTATGTAAACACAATAATAAAAAAATAATTAAGCTTAAAATGTAACTCCACTTTCATTGAGAAAAAAAATTTCCGCTGAGGAATTTTATCTAATTGTATTGCAGATTCCTACCTGTTTCTGCTTTAAAGAAAAGCTGCTTGTCATTCTATGTCTTTCAGGTACTGATTGTGAATGGGAGTGACTGCTTCATTATAATCAGCTGGTGCACTCCTCATGTTCAATTAAAAGCTGCAGTGTCTGCACCTTTTTAGATGTATTTAACCCTTGTAGAGTATCTTTCCAAAACTAAAATTTGTATTTCAGAGGATGACTAAAGCTTGACTTGTATCTTAGTGCAGAATTCTAGGAAAATCAGTGAGCCTATCACACAAGTTGGAAATGACATGTCTGGAGGAGTTTTGTACACCAATTGTGTACTAGAACGCCTCAAGGTTTTCACAATGCATTGCATTTTACAGAAAATGACAACTGCTGCTGATTGAAAAGGAAAGATATTAATAACATTCAATTACAATATGGTTTGTGCTGCTATTCTATATGCTATATTATTTTTGTTTTAAATGGCTATATTATTTTCATAAAAGTTGAGTTACTCTTTAAGGGCCTTTATTTGTGTTGAAGGAATTATTTTCTCCATGCAGGCTCTCTTTTCTTCATTTCTGACCTGTTTGTCATGCCAGTAAGGAACTGTATTAGGAAGACAACAAATTTGTGTCTATGCAGCAGCATTGTCATCCTAGGATGTTCACTCCTGTGGACTATATTCTGACATGCAATAGCAGAGCGTGCCTGCATAATTAGCCAAACTCCCTGCTCTCAGGTTCTTGTGCCCTACAAAAGGAGTGTGTGGCATCACATGTAGAGCTGGCAATGATATTGCCAGGAGACATATCTATATGTGGGATACAGTTACACATTCCAGAAGTAGCCACCAGGACCTGTAGAGCTGTATACAGCATGGATTTGAAGAAATGAAAAAAAAATCATATTTCCAAACTTTTTTTTTCAAACAAGGCTTTCTTTTGGTGATATTGTGTTTCTGCAAATTATTTTACATCCTTTGCATTTATCAGGCAGAGAATTATTGTCAATTATTGTCAATGTCCCTTTGATATAAAAACTTTTGCAATGCCAAATTAAAGAGGAGGTCCAGCTCGCCCACATAAAATTCAGTCAGCAGCTACAAATACTGCAGCTACTGACTTTTAATGTATGGACACTTACCTATCCAGGAAGCCCACAATGTCGGCACCTCAGCCGCTCTTCAGATCAGCCGTTGGGTGCAGCCGCCGCCATTCCTGGTAAGGGAAACTTTCGCCTTCACAGCCGAATCCCTACTGAGCATGCGCAAAGTGCACTGAGCTTTCTAATTGGTACGGCAGCGGAGGAAGGAGGATGGGGGTCCTGTCTCCCTGAAGTGCGGAACAGTACCATTCAAAAACAGTTACCTATTCCCCCCTCTCCCCTGAAAAGTGTCAAATGTGCCACCGGAGGGAGGAGGAGACAGATAAGTGGAAGTTCCACTTTTGAGTGGAACGCCGCTTTAAAGTCCACATTCCTCATATCACACCACTTTAGCTACTGTATGTATTCTGCTTATCAAGGGCCTTCTGCTGTTAAATTGTGCCTCTCAAAAATAATATCAAAGCCAAAATTTAAAACTGAATTCTGGGATAAGCAAATACAAGAGTCATACTAGAATCTTAGTGTGCTTTGTGTATTTCTTTCAAATCCCTGTAATAATCCAGTGTGAAACTTTGCAGCAGCTTCCTGTAATAAAGGCTGGTCACTGATGCTCTCTCACTCCTAGTGAAGGGTGATTGGTCTTGTCTCTGCCCTCTGCTGTAGTTTTCTTTAGGCAGCTTGTAGTGGGTGGAGCCAGCTAGCCCTTCCCACAGCTTTGCTTTCTGCACATGCTATGTACAGTACACTGTTTAAATCAGATACTTTTATATAGTAATATCTGGATTTTCAGAGGTGTTTGGTGCACACAGAATGGATCTATATCCTCTGTGGCTATTGAAAAATATATTTATATTAAGGTTTTTGCACCTGGAGTTCAGCTTTAATATGCTTATATTTTGCCTTTCCTGGTTCCTCTGTCCCTATTTCATTAACCACTTGCCTACCAGGCCAATTCTGACATTTCTCTCATATATGTAAAAATCAGTGTTTTGGGGGCATGGCTTGGTGCGCGGCAGAGATGGCAGCACAATAAAGGAGCTCAGACAGAAACAACTTCTACTGCTCTCTCTGCACATTACACTCAGGATAATAAGCAAGAAGAGCCATCAACGCCGCACACTAGATCCCACTGCTCTTCGGCTGCTCACAGCGGGAGAAATATATCAAATTTCTTTAAGAGCCAGGCGTTTTCTCTGAACAGCATGCCTGGAAGCAAGATGGCACCGCCACAAGTGGAGGAAGACTTCAGCGAGCACTCGCAATCTGCTACGGAGGATAATGGTAGGGGAACCTCCCGCCCTGACCTCCCCCTGACATATGCAGATATGTCTGGCTTTGCTGCGGACATTAAATCCACTTTCTCAGCAGCCATCACAGATCTTAAAACCAACTTGCTAGATCTTACAGAAAAGATGGCCTCTGCTGAGGCAGTGGGGGAAGCTAGGGGAGAAAGCCATACATAGACTAGAGAAGGTAACAGCCTCACACTTCCTTCATTTCATAGAAAGGAACAGACACCTTGAGGATCTAGATAACAGGGGGAGACGGAACAATATCAGATTCAGGAGGATCCCAGAATCTGTGGAAGCTGAGCAAATTTTACTGGCCCTACAGAGGGTATTTAATAGCCTGCTGGACAGACCTGAAGATACAGAAATTGAATTTGTAAGGGCTCACAGAGTGCTCAGGGCCAGAGTCCCAGACACCATGACGCCACATGATATAATTTGCTGCGTACAAAACTTCTCAATAAAACAAGAATTCCTGCGTAAGGCCTGCAGGAATGAACAAATTATCTTCAGTGGAGAGATAATTATGCTCTTTCAAGACCTTTCCCAGATAACTCTGAAAAACTGCAGGGCTCTACGCTCTCTCCTGGATAAACTATGAGAGAAAGATTTAAGGTACACCTGGCATTTTCCATTTGCTCTGCTGGTAACTTGCAATGGTCGGCAACACTCCCTACGCTCACCAGAGGACCTACTGGAGTTCTGCCACACACTTCAACTTGGCACGATCGACCTCCCAGAAAGGTACCAAGAATTGCACCTGCCACCCATGGAAAGGAGCCCTCCGAGATCCCCTTTTGCATCACCGGAGAAATGTCAGTCCAAAAAGATGAAATTCACCCGCCAGGGAGGCTCCCAAGCAGGTACTCCAAACAACAGGACCCACTCTTCCAGAACAGTGGAAGACATCTGACCAGCAGTTAACTACCTTTGCCAGTCATTGATATGCTACCTCCACCACAAGCTTCAGCTTTTCGAGCTCACGGGTAATCCACAACTTTAGGTTATTTAATAACTGACCCAGGAACAATTTGACTGTTACTACCACCATGCTTCAGTTCCTTAATAGCTTAGGAACTCCACTCACACCACACGGATCAGATGACATGGTTTGGTTTTCTGGTACATCCTTATCTGAGGCATAAGGCTAGTCTCTTCAGTCACTCAAGCCTAAGTGTCTTTATCACTCCCAAGCTATGACATTGGGATGGCTTTTACAGCGCCTATCTGCTTTTTGCTCACATATGCCTTACAGGATTTCAGACTTGTTAACTGAGTAAAACTCATCAAGTCTGCTTCTGCAATACGTTGGATTGAACTCTAGGTGGTATAATACATGTTTGCTCTGGCACCGCAGGAAGCATTTGCACACTGCCGAGAACCATGAGTGTTGATAATTATTTTTACTGTGGTTGAGGCCCATTCATTATTTTTTTTTTTCTTCTTTCTTCTTCTGGCTTAAATGTTTTATTCGTTAACCTGTTATGATCTATGTTTATGCTGATATTAGACTGTTCACAGTTTACCGCAACTAGTATTAATCTGTAAATGACAACTGAGCTGGGCAAAGGGATCCAAATTATATTCGTTCCTCTGTTCTAAATAACATTTAGCAGGTCTCTTTTACAGCACCATAAGTGCAGAGTTGACCTATAGGCCTCAATATGTATTATCCAAGATGGCTGCAACCTGTCCATCTCCGCACAGTTTAAAGTTTGTTTTCTCTTTTTGACACAGGATTCTAATTAGTGGTGTCAGGGTCGGCTGACTCCTTCCTCATACCCACAAAGTGCTCCCCGTTATGGCATTTGGACTCTATCGAGGAACACTACCTAAGACCTTCTGGGTTTGTTTATTTTATCCCAAAGGTGTTTAACTTACCCCTCATTGTCTTTCTCTTCTTTCTGCTATTGTTTCCAACCTTCTTATCTTCCTTACCCCCATCCCTCCTATATCCATTGACAAGTTATTTGAACAATTAAGAGTGAACAACTAAATTATCTAATTGTATAAGTCATTGTGTTTACAGGTGACAGACCACCGGCTCTCTCTGAGTCTACATTATGCATACTCTTCTTTAGGACAAGGCCCCACCTTGATATCACACAATGTTCAGGGACTGATCATTCCTGAGAAATGATCCAGCCTCTTGAGAGAACTCAAAAAAGGTAGGCCTCACATTGCCTTTCTACAGGAAACACATTTCAAGACACTAAAAAATAGGTAGGTATCTACGATACTGAAAAAGGTAAAAATATTGGAAGAGGAAAGCAGCCAGAACTATTTGTTGATAAGCAAATATAAAAATATAAAAAGTTCACAAGCGGCGCTAATAAAAAGCAACAGTCTTTGAAATATTAAAAGAGGAAAAGATGATAATCCCTTTACCAGTTTTCAGTGTGTATAGTGAAGCACACCACACCACGTGAGAATCAAATCTGCTTACCAGATATCAGCAAGTGATAGGCATTGATTAATAACTTCCCAAAGGATCACATCTGAACTCGCCAATCACCAGTAAGTAGATGGTTAAAATACACTGCATTCATTCACTTGTCCCAGGCAGCAACAAAGCAGTAAACTTCCAGCAGTCAGTGAGCGTGTCACCCAATCAAGGGGATATCATCACATGTACAGTCAAAAAGAACGATCATCATAAAACAAAACAAAAGCAGCATTCAGCGTGCTTGTGTCTCATAGCCAGCCTGACATGTTTCATCTGAGTGGATATCATCAGAGGCGTGGCTCTACAACACAAGCACGCCCTTTTTTTGTGTTCAGTACATAGGAAATGCCTCTCAGATGCGAGAGACAGAGGATGAGCCCCCTAAGGCTCGGTTCACACTGGGGCGACTTGTCAGGCGACCTAGTCGCCTGACAAGTCGCCTCCCGTTCTGTGCTATGGAACTGTTCTAATCGGAGTGACGCAAGTCGCTCCGACTTAGAAAAAGGTTCCTGTATTACTTTGGGGGCGACTTGGGGCGACTTGCATAGACTTCTATACAGAAGTCGTTTTGCAAGTCGCCCGGGCAGTCGTTTGCAGGTCGCCTCGCTGAGGCGACCTGCAAGTCGTGCCGCCCCTGTGTGAACCGGGCTTGACAGACTCACCAATGAGAAACAGATCCTCTAGCTGTTTGACGCTATCATGCCAGCGCTAGGTATATACATGCACAAAAAAATCAAAAAATACATTTACTATAGCGATGCCGCTAAAATACTATACAAATGGCTTAAGGATACAAAACTAATTTGTAGGAGGATCACATAAGTCATGCAATGTATAGAAACATATATAAAATTGCAGTAAGCGAATACAATAAAAACACAGATTGCATATATATACAGTACCTCACAAAGTGAGTACACCCCTCACATTTTTGTAAATATTTTATTATAACTTTTCATGTGACAACAGTGAAGAAATGACACTTTGCAACAATGTAAAGTAGTGAGTGTACAGCTTATATAACAGTGTAAATTTGTCGTCCCCTCAAAATAACTCAACACACAGCCATTAATGTCTAAACCGCTGGCAACAAAAGTGAGTAAACCCCCTAAGTGAAAATGTCCAAATCGGGCCCAATTAGCCATTTTCCCTCCTCAGGGTCATGTGACTCATTAGTGTTACAAGGTCTCAGGTGTTAATGGGGAGTAGGTGTGTTAAATTTGATGTTATTGCTCTCACTCTCTCATACTGGTCAATGAAAGTTCAACATGGCACCTCATGGCAAAGAACTCACTGAGGATCTGAAAAAAGAATTGTTGCTCTACATAAACATGGCCTAGGCAATAAGAAGATTGCCAAGACCCAGTAACAGAGCTGCAGCACGGGGGCCAAGACCATACAGCGGTTTAACAGGACAGGTTTGACTCAGAACAGGCCTCGCCATGGTCGACCAAATAAGTTTAGTGCACATGCTCAGCGTTGTATCCAAAGGTTGTCTTTGGGAAATAGACATATGAGTGCTGCCAGCATTGCTGTAGAGGTTGAAGGGGTGGGGGGGGTCAGCCTGTCAGTGCTCAGACCATATGCCACACACTGCATCAATTTGGTCTGCATGGCTGTCATCCCAGAAGGAAGCCTCTTCTAAAGATGATGCACAAGAAAGCCTGCAAACAGTTTGCTGAAGACAAGCAGACCAAGGACTAGGGATGAGCTTCGTGTTCGAGTCGAACCCATGTAGGCAGGTGAGTCAGTTAGCTGCACTTACAGTGTATTGTGTATATAGATACATCCTAGGTGTTGTATATATATATATATATATATATATATATATATATATATATATATATTTACACTGTATTCAGTTTAGCTAGATCCATTCCTGTTATTCTCTTCCTACTGACAGGCAGACAGGTGTTTTTACAGTATTTACAGCTACCTGAAGAAAATTGCTGGTGTTTTTCTGCTCCTATTTGTACAGTACCGCAGGCAGCTGCAATATTTACAAGTTAGCGTAGTGCGTCCTCTGCACAGTGTGCACCTAAAGCTACCTGAAGAAAATTAGCAGTGTTCTTCTGATCCTATTAGTACAGTACCACAGGCACCTGCAGTATTTACAAGTTAGTGTAGTGTGTCCTCTGCACAGCGTGCACCTAAAGCTACCTGAAGAAAATTGGTGGTGTTCTTCTGATCCTATTAGTACCGCAGGCAGCTGTAGTATTTACAAGTTAGTGTAGTGCGTCCTCTGCACAGTGTGCACCTAAAGCTAAATGAAGAAAATTGGTGGTGTTCTTCTGATCCTATTAGTACAGTACCGCAGGCAGCTGCAGTATTTACAAATTAGTTCAGTGCGTCCTCTGCACAGTGTGCAACTGAAGCTACCTGAAGAAAATTAGTGGTGTTCTTCTGATCCTATTAATACCACAGGCAGGCAGCTACAGTATTTACAGTTAGTGTAGTGCGTCCTCTGCACAGTGTGCACCTAAAGCTACCTAACTTAATATGGTGGTGTTCTTCTGATCCTATATTAATACCACAGGCAGGCAGCTATAGTATTTACAGTTAGTGTACTGCATCCTTTGCACAGTGTGCACCTAAAGCTACACGAATAAAATTGGTGGTGTTCTTCTGATCCTATATTAATACCACCGGCAGGCAGCTACAGTATTTACAGTTAGTGTACCGCGTCTTCTGCACAGTGTGCACCTAAAGCTACCTGAAGAAAATTGCTGTTGTTCTGCTCCTATTAATACCACAGGCAGGCAGCTACAGTATTTACAGTTAGTGTACTGTGTCCTCCGCACAGTGTGCACCTAAAGCTACCTGAAGAAAATTAGTGGTGTTCTTCTGATCCTATTAATACCACAGGCAGGCAGCTACAGTATTTACAGTTAGTGCACTGTGTCCTCTGCACAGTGTGCACCTAAAGCTACCTGAATAAAATTGGTGGTGTTCTTCTGATCCTATATTAATACCACAGGCAGGCAGCTACAGTATTTACAGTTAGTGTACTGCGTTCTCTGCACAGTGTGCACCTAAAGCTACCTGGAGACAATTGCTGTTGTTCTGCTCCTATTAATACCACAGGCAGGCAGCTACAGTATTTACAGTTAGTGTACTGTGTCCTCTGCACAGTGTGCACCTAAAGCTACCTGAATAAAATTGGTGGTGTTCTTCTGATCCTATATTAATACCACAGGCAGGCAGCTACAGTATTTAAAAGTTAGTGTACTGTGTCCTCTGCACAGAGTGCACCTAAAGCTACCTGTAGAAAATTAGTGGTGTTCTGCTGCTCCTATTAATACCACCGACAGGCAGCCACAGTATTTACAGTTAGTGTACTGCATTCTCTGCATGGTGTGCACCTGAAGCTACCTGAAGACAATTGGTGGTGTTCTGCTCCTATTAATACCACAGGCAGGCAGCTACAGTATTTACAGTTAGTGTACTGCGTCCTCTGCACAGTGTGCACCTAACGCTACCTGAAGACAATTGCTGGTGTTTATACTAATAATACTACAGGCAGGCAGTTGATTCTGCTAGCTGCAGTATCAGTATATATATACATCCCAGCTTTGTGCAGCTTTGTGCAGCTACATCTCACTGCAGGCCATTAGTATGTCTGGAAGGCCAACAAGTAGAGGCAGACAGTCACAAGCCAATAAAAAAGGGCAAGCAGGCTCTGTGTCTAGAGGCAACAGCGCTGATCGTGGAGATGGTGCATTCTCATCAGCACGTGGCCGTGGGACACGCTTGTCTTTTTTTTCGGCAGCTGGCCGTGTTGAGCCGCAACATGCGAAAGACTTGGTAGAGTGGATGACCAAGCCATCCTCATCCTCCTCATCCTCTCTCACCCAGGCTCAGAGTAATGGTCTGCAAAGCAGTTCCCAACGCGGCCTCTTCCCTTGGTTCAATTGCATCAGTCACTCCTTCCCTAGCCCCACCATGTCCTCCTGAGGAGTCCCCCGAACTGTTTGACCACAGTGCTCCAGGAGGATGCCCAGCGTTTTGAAGGCTCCGATGATGGTACCCAGCTAGAGGAAGGCAGTAACGTGAGCCCAGAGAGAGGGGGTGCCAAAAAAGGACAGCAATCTGGCAGTCATGTTCCCCCAGCTGCAGCATACTGCCAGCTTTGCTCCAGTGATGAGGAGGGAGGGGATGATGAGGTCACTGACTCCACGTGGGTGCCTGATAGGAGAGAGGAGGAGGAGGAGGAGGCACATCACCAACGAGGCAGGATGCCCTCCAGGGGCCAGCTTAAGGGCAGCACACCGACTGCATCACACCGCAGAGCTCCGCATGTGCAGGGCGCTGCTGTCTCTGCACATTATTCAAAAAGTTCTTTGGTGTGGGCCTTTTTTGAGAGTGGATTGATTCCATCAGATCCTACCGCTGCTATTTGCAACACATGTCTCAAGCGTATCTCGTGTGGCCAAAACATCTCCCGCTTGGGCACCACATGCTTGACCAGACATATGTTGACCTGCCATGCAGTTCGTTGGCAAGTGTAACTAAAGGACCCACACCAAAGAACAAAGAGGACCTCTCCTTGCTCCTCATCAGCTGAGATCTCCAACCCCACTATACCTTCAGTCCTCTCTGGAACCTGCACTGAGAGGAATGAAGGTGTAGAATTAGGTGTGTCACAGCCAAGTACTTGGTGGCAATCTGCTATCGGTACACCAACGTCAGATTGTACCAGGCAAATTTCCCTGCCCCAGCTGCTGCACCGCCGAAAGAAGTTCACTCCCAGCCAGCCACATGCCCAGCGGTTGAATGCTAATTCTACACCAGATCATGTCGTCCTTAGTGACCCAGAGGACTCCGGGCCGAATGCCTCAGCAAACCTCCGCTGCATGGCCTCCCTGATCCTGCAAAGCCTGCGTAAGGATCCTCGTATTCGTGGTATCAAAAAGAGGGATCAATACTGGCTGGCAACCCTCCTTGATCCATGTTATAAGGGTAAGGTTGCGGACCTTATCTTGCCATCGCAGAGGGATCAGAGAATAAAACATCTTCGGGAGGCCTTGCAGAAAGGTCTTTGCAACGCGTTCCCAGAGACTGGGAGGTTACAAACTCCTGTTCCTGGACAACGTGTTGCTGAGGCTTCGGTCAGTCAAAGAAGGAGCGGTGGAGAAGGTGGCCGTCTGACCGATGCGTTCAGACAATTTTTTAGTCCGCATCCCCAAGGTATGATCGGTTCCAGCAACCATCGCCAGCGTCTGTTTTACATGGTGCAGGAATACCTAGGGGTAAGATCTGACTTGGACACCTTTCCCACCGAAAATCTTCTGGGTTACTGGGTATTGAGGATGGATCACTGGCCAGAGCTTGCACAGTATGCAATTGAGCTACTGGCCTGTCCTGCATCCCGCGTTCTTTCGGAACGCGCATTCAGTGCTGCTGAAGGCTTTGTAACTGATCACAGTGTGCGCCTGTCCACCGACTTGGTCGATCGACTGACCTTCATAAAAATGAATCCATCTTGGATCACCACCAGCTACCAAGCACCTGATGCTAATGTGACCGAATAATTTTTTTCGAAATGTCAGATCCCTTCAAGACTGCCTATGCTGATGCTGAGTGACTATCCTGTTATGCTGAGTGACTATCCTCTTCCTCCTCAATGATCATGCTGATAGCTTGTAAGAATATTTTTGGTTCTGGGTGCCACCAAGAGTAAGTGTGAGTACTTACAGTGTTGTGGCACCAGCACCACCACCAAAGGCCCAATTTTTCTGCTCCTGTTCAACAGGTGCATGTAATTACAATTCTTGATCTAACATTTCACAGCAGTGCCCATTTCTGCGCCCACCAAGAGTAACTGTGAGGACTTACAGTGTTGTGGCACCAGCACCACCACCACCAAAGACCCAATTTTTCTGACCCTGTTCAATAGGGGCATGTAATTACAATTTTTGATCTAATATTTCACAGCAGAGCCCATTCCTGCGCCCACCAAGAGTAACTGTGAGGGCTTACAGTGTTGTGGCATCACCAACACCTAAGGCCGCAATTTCTGCAGCGTATATAGGGCAGGCCCCTACTTTCAAACATCCAACTTACAAATGACTCCTACTTGCAAATAGAAGGAAACAACAGGAAGTGAGATGAAATCTACCCCTAGGAAGGGAAATTCTCTCCTTTAAGAGTCAATATGGGAAAAACGTGTCTCCTCTCCACTGATACTGATGCTTTATTACCAATCCTTGTTTATAAATATATATACACATGGAAAATGCATTTGGTAAAGCAATGCCACATAATATATATACCCCCCCCCGCTAGTGGCCGAAAAGGGGTTAAATCCGCCCGCAAAACGCCGCTGCAGCAGTGCTTTGCCGGCGGTATAGCAGCGCTGCCCCATTGATTTCAATGGGGAGGAGCGGTGGAGGAGCGGGCAATACACAATACACGCAATACACTGCAAAGAAGCTGCTGTCAGGACTTTTTGTGACGCCCTGCCAGCGCAGCGCCCCAGTGTGAAGGCACTCATGCTTTTACACTGGGTTTGCAGCTGAGGCTTTTTTCAGGTGCTTTACAGGCGCTATTTTTAGCGCTGTAGCACCTAAAAAACGCTTCAGTGTGAAAGGGGTCTAATGCATTCCCTACATTAACCACTTGCTTACCGGGCACTTAAACCCCCCTCCTATCCAGACCAATTTTCAGCTTTCAGCGCTGACGCACTTTGAATGACAATTGCGCGGCCATACAACACTGTACCCAAATGAAATTTTTATCATTTTTTCCCCACAAATAGAGCTTTCTTTTGGTGGTATTTGATCACCTCTGCGGTTTTTATTTTTTGTTAAAAAAAATTTAAAAAACCGAATTTTTAAGAAAACATTTTTTTTTTTTTTTTTTTTTTATTATATTTTTTATATTTTTTTTATTTTGTTATAAAAATTTTTAAAAGGGTAATTTTTCTCCTTCATTGATGTACGCTGATGAGGCGGCACCAATGGGCACTGATAGGTGGCAGTGATGGGCACTGATGGGTGGCAGTGATGGGCACTGATTGGTGGCAATAATGGGCACTGATCTTGTACACTGCTAGGTGGCACTGATTGGAACCACTGGTGGGCATTGTTAGGTGGCAATGGTGGGCATTTATAGGTGGCACTTGTAGGCATTGATAGGTGGCACTTACGGGCATTGATACGTGGCACTGGTGGGCACCGTAGGCACTGTGATGTGGCAATGTCAGGTGGCACTGGCAGAGGCTACTGGTGGCACAATTGAGGCACGTATGAGGCATTATTGCCTCCTCCTCTTCGGGACCGATGTCCATTGCTGCTGAGCCGGTGATCGGCTTTTTTTTCTCCTCGCACTGTCAGCGCGAGGAGAAAAAAAAAACGATTACCGAGCTTTTGTTTTGATCATGTGATCAGCTGTCATTGGCCGACAGCTGATCACATGGTAAGGGGCCGGGACCGGCCCCTTACTTGGATCGGTGATCACCCGAGTCTCAGTGACTCGGTGATCACAGCGCGCTCCACGCGCACCCTGCAGGGTGCGCGCAGTGCACTTGCACAGGGGAGGCTGTCATATGACAGCCTCCCGGGAATGCAGGTCCGCGCTGTAGCCGTCATTCGGCTATAGCGTGGACATCAAGCGGTTAAAGGTTAAAAATGTCCCAGTAGTCCCAGTGGCAGTATCCCCCACATCTCCCTAAATACTTACCTGAGTGCAGTGGCGTGGCGTGGGTTGTCAGCACCCGGGGCAAGGCAAGTAATTTGCACCCCCCTAACCTGCGGACTTTAACACTCCCCGAGTCCCTTCCAATACAAGAGTACTGACCTACCTGATTCCTATACTGACCATTACACTAACCTACTTGATTTCAACACTGACCAACCTGATTCCTTTACTGACCATTACACACTACACTAACCACTATACTACACTGACCACTACACTACACTGACCACTACACTACACTGACCACTATGCTATACTGAGAACTACACTGACCACTATACTACACTGAGAACTACACTGACCACTATACTACACTGACCACTACACTACACTGACCACTACACTGACCACTATACTATACTGAGAACTACACTGACCACTATACTACACTGAGAACTACACTGACCACTATACTACACTGACCACTACACTACACTGACCACTACACTACACTGACCACTACACTGAGAACTACATTGGCCACTACACTACACTGACCACTACACTGACCACTACACTACACTGACCACTACACTGAGAACTACACTGACCACTACACTACACTGACCACTACACTGAGAACTACACTGACCACTACACTACACTGACCACTACACTACACTGACCACTACACTGAGAACTACACTGACCATTACACTACACTATACTGTCCACTACACTGACCACTACACTATACTGTGCACTACACTGACCACTATACTACACTGTCCACTATACTACACTATACTGACCACCATACTACACTACACGGACCACTACACTGTCCACCATACTACACTACACTGACCACTATACTACACTATACTGACCACCACACTATACTACACTGACCACTACACTATACTGACCACTATACTGTCCACTACTCTACACTGACCACCATACTGACCCCTATACTACACTACACTGACCTCCATACTAAACTACACTATACTGACCACTATACTAACCACTATACTATACTACACTAACCACTATACTGTCCACTATACTACACTATACTGACCACCATACTACACTACACTGACCACTACACTATACTGTCCACTACACTGACCACCATACTGACCACTACACTACACTGACCTCCATACTAAACTACACTATACTGACCACTATACTAACCACTATACTATACTACACTAACCACTATACTGTCCACTATACTGACCACTATACTACACTATACTAACCACCATACTACACTACACTGACCACTACACTATACTGTCCACTACACTGACCACCATACTGACCACTACACTACACTGACCTCCATACGAAACTACACTATACTGACCACTATACTAACCACTATACTATACTACACTAACCACTATATTGTCCACTATACTGACCACTATACTACATTATACTGACCACCATACTACACTACACTGACCACTACACTATACTGTCCACTACACTGACCACCATACTGACCACTACACTACACTGACCTCCATACTAAACTACACTATACTGACCACTATACTATACTACACTACACTGACCACTATACTACACTATACTGACCACTATACTAAACTACACTATACTGACCACTATACTATACTACACTACACTGACCACTATACTACACTACATTGTCCACTATACTGACCACTATACTACATTACACTGTCCACTATACTGACCACTATACTACATTACACTGTCCACTATACTGACTACTATACTAACCACTATACTGACCACTATACTAACCACTATACTATACTACACTATACTAACCACTATACTACACTATACTGTCCACTATACTGACCACTATACTACACTATACTGTCCTGCCTACAGTCTCTCTCTCTTTCACCCACCCCGCCCCGGGGGCCAGTAACATGACTCTCACGAGGGAGTCTCACTCACCTTCTTGTCCTGGCCTGCATCGGTCCGGAGGAGGAGGAGAAGACAGCGGCGGTTCACATTGTTGCTTCTCTCCCCCGCGCTCTGGCTGCTGCCATGTTCAGTGTCAGCGCACTGTGATTGGGTGTATGGGGTCATGTGCGGAGCCGGGACTTCAGGAGCGATCGAGGACAGACCAGCCCTACGCCTCACATGACCCCTATACGCCCAATCACAGGGCGCCGGACACTTAACATGGCGGCCGGAGCGCGGGGGACACAGGAACTTGAAATTAGGAGGAGGCAGCCAGTAGTGACACATACCCCCTGCACCCCCCACGCTACACCACTGCCTGAGTGCTCACTGGATCCAATGCTGTGCCAGTTTGTAGCAGCTCTCTCCTCTGTCCCTGCTCTCACAGGACACAGATGCAGCAGCGGGAGCCTTTGGTTCCTACTGCTGTCAATCAAATCATGTGAGCAGAGAGCAGGGGGTGGTACTGAGTTGTGCATGTCTATGGGCGCACACAGCCTGGCTCGGGAGCAAGCCCTCTAATGTACCCCCATAGCACATGTCTTACACTCAGTGGAGGAGTTGGTGAGAGAGCTGATGGGGCCCCAGACAAGGAGGTAAGGGACCTCTCTGTGTAATATCATTGCACAGAGCAGGTAACCACTGTACCTTTAAGGAGGGGTGGGCTCCCCTTCAGTCCACCTGCTCTCATTTTATCCATTAAAATGCATGTGCCTCCACTGTGGGGACACTCATAAGGTTAGGACCTCATAGGGTTAGGACCACAGATACAAGGGTGCCGTGACGTGGCTCTGTGGCTCACGCATGCATTTGCAAATGCGTGCGGACTAAACCCCTTTTTTTAACAATTTGGTTGTCTGCAAGCTGGTGGTAAGTAGACTTTGGCTTTTTCCTGGGCATTCCCCAGACTTTGTTGGTACAGAGCAGGTAAGTAAACCATGTCTTTTTTTTTTTTTTAGGTAAAAAAATGATATCCTTAGAACCACTTTGTGAGTCTTTTAATAAAGCACCATTGTAATGCTTCATTTCTGAATTCATGTACAGTGCCCTTGAAAAAGCATTCACCCCTTGAAATGTTCCACATTTTGTCATGTTACAAACAAAAGACGTAAATGTATTTTATTGGGATTTTATGTGATAGACCAACACAAAGTGACACATAATTGTGAAGTGGAAAAATGTTAAATGGTTTTCAATTTTTTTTACAAATAAATATGTGAAAGGTGTGGTGTGCATTTGTAATCAGCCCTCCTGAGTCAATACTTTGTAGAACCACCTTTTGCTGCAATTACAGCTGCAAATGTTTTTCGGTATGTCTCTACCAGCTTTGCACATCTGGAGAGTGAAATGTTCACCTGTTCTTCTTTGCAAAATAGCTCAAGCTCTGTCAGATTGGATGGAGAGTTTCTGTGAACAGCAATTTTTAAGTCTTGCCACTAATTCTCAATTAGATTTAGGTCTGGACTCTCACTGGGTCATTCTAACACATGAATATGCTGTGATCTAAACCATTCTATTGTAGCTCTGGCTGTATGTTTAGGGTTTTGTCTTGCTGGAAGGGAAACCTCCGCCCTAGTCTCAAGTCTTTTGCAGACTCTAACAGGTTTTCTTCTAAGATTGCCCTGTATTTGGATCCATCCATATTCCCATCAACTCTGACCAGCTTCCCTGCCCATGCTGAAGAAAAGCATCCTCACAACATGATGCTGCCACCACCATGTTTCACAGTGGGGATGGTGTGCTCAGGGTGATGTGCAGTGTTAGTTTTCCGTTACACATAATGTTTTGCGTTTAGGCCAAAAAGTTCAATTTTGGTCTCATCTGACCAGAGCACCTTCTTCCACACGTTTTCTGTGTCCCCTACATGGCTTCTCGCAAACTGCAAATGGCACTTCTTATGACTTTCTTTCAACAATGGCTTTCTTTTTGCCACTCTTCCATAAAGGCCAGATTTGTGGAGTACACGACTAATAGTTGTCCTGTGGACAGATTCTCCCACCTGAGCTGTGGATGTCTGCAGCTCCTCCAGAGTTACCATGGGCCTCTTGGCTGCTTCTCTGATTAATTCTCTCTTTGCCTGGCCTGTCAATTTAGATGGGCAGCCATGTTTTGGTAGGTTTGCAGTTGTGCCACTCTTTCCATTTTCGGATGATGGATTAAACAGTACTCCGTGAGATGTTGAAAGCTTGGAATATTTATAGCCTAACCCTGCTTTAAACTTCTCCACAACTTTATCCCTGACCTGTCGGGTGTGTTCCTTGGTCTTCACGATTCTGTTTGTTCACTAAGGTTCTCTAACAAACCTCCGAGGGCTTCACAGAACAGCTGTATTTATACTGAGATTTAATTACACACAGGTGGACTCTATTTACTAATTGGGTGACTTCCAAAGGCAATTGGTTCCACTAGATTTTAGTTAGAGGTATCAAAGTAAAGGGGGCTGAATACAAATGCACGCCACACTTTTCACATATTTGTAAAACATTTTGAAAACCATTTATCATTTTACTTTCACTTCACAATTACGTTCCACTTTGTGTTGGTCTATCACATAAAATCCCAATAAAATACATTTACGTTTTTGGTTGTAACATGACAAAATTTGGAAAATTTCAAGGGGTATAAATACTTTTATAAGGCACTATATAACAACGACTCCAAAAGCACAGATGATCAATAGTAGTGTTTTTTTCCACAGTAATCTGCACTTTTAAAAGTACATGTGCAGTGCATTTTACAATTATTATTTCATTATCCCTTCATTAAAAATACATTTTCTAAGTTTCCTGTCTGAGAATTGCTTTTTTACAACTTGGTCAAATGATTTCTACTACAACTTATTTCTTAGGAATGTATTCACTTTGTAATATTACCCCAAAAGGGTAAAAAAAAATCATAATGATACAAGTCGCAAATGAAAACAAATTCCAGAAATGCAGAGTGGGAGCTTATTGAAGATATAAAGCACACTGTATTTATACGCATGCAACTTATGATGGTTATGATAGTAAAAGGACATGCAGTAATAAATACTCTCCCAATGTTGTAAAAAAGGTGGATGTACAAGGTTTAACTATGGTACAGGAATGCTTTGCTGGGTTGGGAGAGAGTATTAGGAATTAAAGCATAACCAAAGAAAACGTTTTTAAATACCTATAGAATTTTTTTTTCTCATTTTGGATAGAGTAAGGGAGGGTCATAAATCCTGTATGTTTATTTTTTGCCATCTGTGGCCCATTGGGAGATTTCTCTTAATTTCCTGTCCCATAGCCAAAACAGGAAGTGAGAGGAAATCCCTGCAAATTAAGGGAATCTCTTGGGGACACCCAGGTCACCAGAACTAGTGTACCCATTGAATGATTTTCTCTCTATTACTTTCCTGGGGACAACCTAAAATGTGGGATTTTCCTTTACCTTCAATGATAATGGTAATTAGGACAGATAGAGAAGATGAATCTCCCTAATGGGGGCACAGACATTAATAAAAACTGACAAGAGTTCTAATCCCTTTCCACTCTATCCAAAACTAAAAAAGAAAAAGGTTTTGTTAAAGTGATTGTAAAGTCTCGTTTAAAAAAATTGAATAAAAAATAACAAACATGTTATACATACCTCCTCTGTGCAGTTGGTTTTGCACAGAGCAGGGTCTTCTTGGGTCCCTCTTTACTGCTCCTGGCCCCTCCATCCTATCCAGTGCCCCCACAGTTAGCAGCTTCCTATGGGGGCACTGAAGCCAAGTCACAGCTCGTGTCCATTCGGACATGGAGCCCCTACCGGCCCCCTCTTTCCCATGACTTTGGCAGCCACGGGAGCCAATGGCACTGCTGCTGTGTCTCAGTCAATCAGGAGGAGTGTCCTGGATGGCTTAGACATTCGTGGACATCGCTGGAGAGAAATGGGGCTCAGGTAAATAATTGGGGGGTGATGGGGAGGCTGGTACACACAAAAGGTTTTTTATCTTAATGCATAGAATGCATTAAGATAAAAAACCTTCTGCCTTTACAACTTCTTTAAAGCAGAGTTCCACCCACAAAAAGTGTAGCTGCTGACTTTTAATAATCAGACACTCACCTGTCCCACGGTCCAGCAATGTGGGTGCATGAACCCCCACTCCTCTCCCCCTCCTCTCCATGGCACCGACATTCTAACTGTGGCTTCACAGCCAGGAGCACACTGCACATGCATGAGCCGCACTGCGTGCTGTGAATGGCTGGGCAGTCTTCTGGGACCTGTGACGTGTCCCAGTAGATTGCAGGGAAGGAGGGGGGAGAGAGGAACTTCCTTCTGGCGCCGTGCAGCCAGAGGAGGAAGTGGGAGCTTGGTGCCCTTAAAAACAAGGTACCTGCTCCCCTCCCCCCAAAAAAATGACATGCCAAATGTGGCATGTCAGAGGGTCACCATCACTTAAAGCGGAAGTTCCATTTTTTGATGGAACTGCGCTTTAAGTACTTTAAGTTTGGATAGATTGGTAAGAGGTTAGAACCATTGTGGGATTTGTAATGCTGTTTGTGCTTCAAGAGACATTCACTTTAGAACTGTCTTGATGACCAATGTCACGATGAGTGAAGTGTAAATACATACAGGGGAAATCTTAAAATGGGGACACTTGTATCTGTGACAACTATCTAAAGGGGAATTCCCCTCTTATTTTGAATATATCTTTTCACTTCCTGTTGAGTCTACAGGACTAAAAGGAAAAGGAAAAAAAAAAATAGAAAATTGTTTTTAACCCTTGTCTACTTTATCCAATGATCCATAAGTCTTGTGGCTGTTTTTTTAGTTTCATGAAAAAAGTCAAATTGGTCCTCAAAGGTTTGATAACTCTTGGACAGTTAAAGCGTTTTTACCCCAAAACGTCATATTCTTGATATGTGCCTGCTGTACCATGTACTTGTATTGTCTTTGGCTGTGCTGGGAACTCAGTGTGCTCTCCTTCAATGATCAGACTTGTCCTGACAGTGTTCTGCTGCTTCTCCTCCCTCCAGCTCTTATGCACCTGAGGACTGAGGGAATGTGATCACTTATAAAAAAGGGAGAAAAGGTATTTATAATGTATTTTGATATCTATTCAAAAATGTTTTGCCTTCCATTTCTATGAATAGGTTTTTTACAAGGTGATCATTTACAATCATTTTATGCTGGGCAAGAGGCAATTCTAGACTAGCAGGTCCACCAGAATTCAAAGTGGGGTACACCCTATAAGAAAATTGGTTGAACGTTTGTCCGTTTTTCCACATGGTTTCACAGCAAATCGGAACCTATGAACGAAAATTCCTACGCAAACTATCATACGACCAAGGATTTTTTTTGCTGTTTATTGTTTCTGATCATGCCCAGTCTTTCTTTTCTGATTTTTCTTGTAATAAAATCGTATGAAAACGGTACACATTAAATGAAAACCGTTCATTCTGTTTCCGTACGAGAAAAATTTTGGAGTTTGTCCCTTCGGGAATTTTCATACGAAAATTCAGAATCGGCTGAAAAGGAACCTTGAGTACCAGTGAAAGGAGTGAGGTGACTAACCTCAATACATTGGAGAAAGTTGCGAAAAGACAGAGCCAGGGCTGGCGTGCAAGCTGGTGTGCAGGGAGCCTTGAGTGACAGAACCTACCCGGAAGGCGCCCAAGTAGGCGGCGCGACGCGGCCTGTTTGCTAGGCAACATACCACCACCATACAAACCCAGTGAGTTCATTGGTATTTAGATAGGGGGTTTCTCCCCGCTAATCTACATGTTTATTCAAAGACCATCAATTGAACCTATCTTTTTATCCCTAGATTCATCTTGTGCTTGCTCCTGACGAGTGACCTTCTAGTCACGAAACGCTTCATGCCATACGCTTCATTATCAATCAGTACCTTTTGATACCATGTTTACCCTCCATACCCCCACTTTTTTGGATCTTGTGGTCATAGGCCGTGCAAGGATTATTATGTATTACCAATTTTTATCTTTACCTTTCTTGGTGAATCTTGGAGGTTCATTGCTTATTATACAATGTGATAATGAATTTGTAACATCTTATGTTTTACACTATTATGTTATTATTGCTATGTACTGTATATTTTACATGTTTTTTATTTGACTGTACTTCATGACAATCATTAAAACCCTCCAAACAATTTCACCATTTGTACCTTATCGCTATCATATGCTTCACTCAAAGTCCCACCCCCCTGTTCTCCCCCCTCTTTTTGATTGATTAAATGATTGAGATATTGGATCTATTTTCTGAACTGCTTCAGTATTAACAAATTATTGAATCCGCTACAGATTTGTGTCCTATCTTTAAAGCGGAGTTCCACCCAAAAGTGGAAGTTCCGCTTTAAGGACTCCTGACCCCCTGATATGCCACATTTTTGCATGCCATTTTTTTTGGGGGGGGGGGGGAGCAGGTACCTAGTTTTGACAGGTACCTAGCTCTCACCTCCACTCGGGCCACCTAGGCGGCCCGAGGGGAAGTTCTCCTCTCCCCCTCCCTCTATGCAATCTTCTGGAACACGTCACAGGTCCCAGAAGATTGGCCTGCCATTCAGGATGCACAGCACGACTCACGCATGCGTAGTGCGCACCTGGCTGTGAACCCGCAAGCTGTCACAGCCAGGTGCCCACACTAGTGATGCTGATGCGGGGGAGAGGAAGGGGAGATAACCAAGGGTTTGGGCGTCCACATCGCTGGATCATGGGACAGGTGAGTGTTTGTTTATTAAAAGTCAGCATCTTCACTTTTTGTAGCTGCTGACTTTTAATAAACACGGAAACGGCTGGAGCTCCGCTTTACCTATCAAACCATGCAGATGAAAATTTCAAGGAACCTAATGAACTACAAATATATTTTTAATTAAAAAAAGTATATCAGGAAAGCAAAACGAAAAACTAGCATGGTCAGCACAAAAACAAATGAAAAAAAGGTATATTTTTATCATTTTTTTGTCTGGACTCGCTCCTGGTATTCAATTCTCTAATTTATTAAATGTATAGAAATCACATCATTCATTAAAACATGTTCTTCTCCTGTCATCCTGCCACCAGCTCTCAAAGCAAGATATTACTATGGTCAAATTATTAGGATTCAGATATGGTGGAATTTTTATAAATTGGTGAATGTGACCAAACAATCACTTGTGAATAAATCACTGTCATTTCTAACACGTGCACCTGGTAGGTTCACCTGCAGTAAATGGTGAATGTCCGATTCCCTGATTTACAAATATGCCCTTATGAGTCTACTTTATGACCTGTGCTGGGTCAACAGAATTCATTTAGTGACTGCATACAACATCATGTCAAGATAGTATCAGCCATTCGATCTACTCACAAATGCTGGTATTCCAGTCTATTATTATTATCAGGCTATGTCTAAACTGGCTTAAAATTCTACATTTCGTCCCCCATATAAGATATTTTTAATTAATCAAGCACAGGTCAGATTGACAACTGAGGTAGACAACTACACTAGTCCTGCACACTATATTATACTATACTATATCTTGGTACATTTTTTTCCACAACCCCAGATCTCTCCATAAAGAGTACCTGTCACATGCCTATTGCATTCACAAGGGATGTTTACATTTATTATATATATATATATATATATATATATATATATATATATATATATATATATATATATATATATATTTTTTTTTTTTTTTCTTACCACTTCCATACCAGGCACTTTCCCCCTTTTCTTGCCCAGGACAGTTTTTAGCTTTCAGCGCTGTCGCACTTTGAATGACTACTGCGCACTCATACAACACTGTACCCAAAATAAATTTTTATCATTTTCTTCCCACAAATAGAGCTTTCTTTTGGTAGTATTTTATCACCTCTGCAGTTTTTAATTTTTGCGCTATAAGCGAAAAAAGACTGACAATTAAAAAAAAAAAACTGATGGGCACTGATAGGCGGCACTGACAACATTGATAGGTGGCACTGATGGGCACTGATAGGTGGCACTGGATAAGCAGCACTGATAAGGAGCTACTGACAGGCATTACTGAGTGGTACTGATTGGCACTTTGATGGGGCACTGACAGGCATTACCGATGGGGCATTGATTGGCAATGTTTTGGGCACTGATTGGCCCATGCAACACTGTACCCATTCTAAATTTTTATAATTTTCTTCCAACAAATGGAGCTTTCTTTTGGTGATATTTGCTCACCTCTGACATTTTTTATTTTTGCATTATAAATGAAAAAAGAATGACAATTTAAAAAAGAAAAACTGATGGGCACTGATAGGCGGCACTAATAGGCAGCACTGATGGCACTGATAGGCGGCACTGATGACACTGATAGGCGACACTGATGGGCACTGATGGGTGGCACTGGATAGGCAGCACTGATAAGGAGCTACTGACAGGCATTACTGAGTGGCACTAATTGGCACTTTGATGGGGCACTGACAGGCATTACTGAGTGGCACTGATTGGCACATTGATGGGGCACTGACAGGCATTACCGATGGGGCACTGATTGGCACTTTTTTGGGCACTGATTGGCACTGTTGTGGGCAATGCTTGACACTGTTGTGGGCACTGACAGGCGTTTATTATGGGGACAGCCTGGCAGGTGTTGGGCACTGGTTGGCAGCTGATGGGCACCTTTTTATGGGGGCTGTGCTGATAATAATTATCAGCACAGACCCCCCCCTCTGACAGGGAGAGCTTTCCCAATCAGCGTGAACCGAGGAAAGACGTTTACGCAATGATCAGCTGTGATCGGTCACATCTGATCATGTGGTAAGAAGCCTCTGTCAGAGGCTCCATACCACGATCAGAGTTGCGTTGTGTCAGACTGACACACAGCACATCCAATTGCCGTGGGCGCGCACCAGCTGTGTTATCCTGATCACGTCATACGACGTCCGGTCAGGATATCACAACTACTTTGCTTGTCATTCTGCTATATGGCAGGCGACAAGTGGTTAAAGTGCACCCGTCCCCCCATGCTTGTGCGCAAAGGCCCACATGCAAACAGCGATCAACCCACACATGTGAGGCATCACCGCAAATGTCAGATCATGAGTAATAATTCTAGCAACAAACCTCTTGTGTAAATCTAAACTGGTAATCTCTAAAGGCTTTTAAAGCTTCCCCTATAGATAGTTGCATGGGCGTGTGCAATTTTAAAGCATGAGATGTTTGGTATTTATTTACTCGATGTAACATCATCTTTTATATTTTACCAAAAAATTGGATTACTTATTATGATTTTTTGCAAAAGAATTATGTTTGAAAAACTGCTGCACATATACCGTGTGACATAAAAAAAAGGCAACACCCACCAAATTATTCTCTATTTTTAAAAATATATAATATTTGGGGATTCTTAGAAATTTTCTACCAAAAATACTGATTGTTACATGTAAACAAACAGTACCAGAAAAGACATGGAGCTAAAGTGGTTAATATATGATTTTACATTTTGTCCATATATATATATATGCTTTAATTACTGCCACTTTACTTATCTGAAAACTGGCAGCAATTTTTTAAAAATCTGCCACAGACGTAGAGACAGATTCTAAAAGTGGTGGCAATAAGAGCTACTGGAATCTAGAATATGTGATGGTACTGGTACCTAAACCGAAGCAGTCTTTATGAATTTGATAAAGGCCATTTTAAAAAAGGACCTACTGCCAGAAAAGTTTCATTATTACTTTACTGAATTGCCCTCATGGGATCTTTTGAAGGTATCTCTTTGTAGAAGTATTGGTCCTGACGACCCCCTTTTTCTGCATTTTTATCAAATGTTTACAATAAAAATAAATATTTTGTAGACATTTTTGTACTATACGATACAGTGCCTTGAAAAAGTATTCAAACCCTTGAAATTTTCCACATTTTGTCATGTTACAACCAAAAATATAAATGTATTTATTGGGATTTTGATAGACCAACACAAATTGCCACATACTTGTGAAGTTGAAAATTGTGAAGGAAAATGATAAATGGTTTTCAACATTTTTTACAAATAAATATGTGAAAAGTGTGGCATGCATTTGTATTCAGCAATAGCAGGAAAAATAGGGAAAAAAGAGGGGGACTTTTAAGGTTGCCACTAAAATCCCAAAATAGGAAAGAATTAAGGTCTCATATTATAGTAAAAATATTGAATTTATTATAATCACATTAAAAACACATGATATGGGAAAAAACATGAACATGTCTGATAGGTCCCAAACATATGGACAGTATAAATATAATATCATGCTTAATAATTATACACTATTTTGAAACCATTATTAGAACAATAAATACAGTATGTAGCGGGCACCTACTTTTAAGTAGTTGACCTTTTTGGTAGTTTACTATGTCAGGTAAATTTAGACAGGCTTGTGCTATTACAATAGGCCTGTTTTTGTTCATTTCTCATTTGAGTGGCAGGTAGCTTGTATGCTAGTCTCGGCCAATCATTAATTTGCTTGGTAATGCCCGGGACTCTCATATAAAAGTGGGGTCACATGGTAGAGAGAGGGTCTTCCTGTTCAAGCGTGGAGAAGCCAACCTGGTTCCCGGAGGGGAGAAGTTTCCGCCTCCGGGGAGCCAGCGGAGCTCCCCCTTGCGAGAAGGGTGGGGAACCGGTCTCCATGGAGGAAGAGACGACATCTTACAGCATGTAGTCGCTGGTGTCGTTGGCCGCCCCTGCAGGGAGGGGAGCGGGCCATAATGGAGGAAAAGGAACTAAGAATCATTGCGGGAGAAGTAGCAACAAAGCGGAAGGAAACTGGGCGATAGATCGTTTATGAGTGGCATATGGACTATTGGTCACGTGAGTGAAAGCCCAAGGGAAGGGTACTGCCAGAGGCTGAGGGATGTTGGTACACAAGTCAGTGAGACAGGCGGTGATGACCTGTGACTTTGGGTTCAGCAATGCCCCGAGATTTCAATCAGTCGGGTGGGAGAAGTTATTCAGAGTGACTCTTTCTCAGCTCAACTTGGAAGTACCATGCAGATGGGTAGTAGTGGTAAAAAGGTAGCGGTGAAGCTGCAAGCACACATATAGAGATACGGACTGTTCTTGAAAAGTCATGGAGATGAAGAAGTTATTCAGAGTGACTCTTTATCAATTATTCTCTATCAAATCTACTTCCATCTTCCCTGTTTGAAGAAATCACACAAAGTGATTTTCTAATTATCCGCAAATGATTCTAATTTTCCCACAAGAGACAGTGAAAAGATGATAATGTAACGAAAAAGCATCTCAAAAGAAGTACTTCTCCCATCCCGGTTCATGTTAATTAATAAAGCAAGAGAAAAAGCATTATGGACTGTGTTTGGATTTTATGGGCTGTGATGGGTTGGGTGGTAAACGTGAATTACGGATATAACAATTATTTAGCTGCTCCTTCGGGGGTAAGCGCTTCAAGTACATTTTAACAATTTGTGTATCATTTAGAAATGACGAGTTTGCATAGTACTTTAAAACAACAACAAAAAAAAAGAAAAAAGGGAAAAAAAAACAAAATCTTGATTTTTGTTACTATTATTGAGCTGCAGAACCAAATACTAGTGTACATACCATGACAGGAAGAGGGAGGAGCATCAAAAAAACTCAGAGGGCTGAATCCATGGGACAGTGCATCATCATAAAAGTATGAAAATAGCATGAAAATAATGCAAAAAAACTAAGAAAAAGAAAGATAATAAAGAAACAAAAAGGATGATCTTGATAGATGGAGCAAAATAAATGAGCTCCAGGTGGTGTGACAACAGCCTATATTGAGGAGCCTGACTCCAGATAAATGGCAGCCTGCCAAAGAAAATAGATAGCAGATAATGATAGAAAATATATACAGTACCTTGACTGCTGATATTATTTACAGGAAACATGTTTGTAGAATTTAAAATTTTAATTTTAAACTTTAGTTTTGTATAGAATATATTTATATTGAGATTCAGATTAGTCAGAGCATATAATTCAGCAACCTAAATCCAAATCCTAGTTAAAATAGCACTTTGATTTAAATTCAAATGATATTGGATGGAGTTGAATTAAAGCGGGATTCCTGCCAGCTAAAAAAATGATTTAAAGTCAGCAGCTACAAACACTGTAGCTGCTGACTTTAAATAAGTAGACTTACCTGTCCTGGGTGCCCCAGATGTCGGCCGCCCGAGGCCAACCCGTCCCTTGGCTCTCGGGTCCCGGCACCACCATCCCAGGTAAGGGAAACAGGCAGTGGAGCCTTGCGGCTTCACTGCCAGTTTCCTACTGCGCACGCGTGAGCGACGTGGCGATCTGTGAATGGCCCCGTGGTTTTCTGGGAACACACAGTTCCCAGAAGGCAACGGGGCCGCTCAGCTAGGAGCAGAACAAGCCACGGAATAGGAACAAGCAGATTAGGAAGACTGCCTAGCAACAAGTGTTCAGGTTAGTTTAATTTTTTTTTTTTTTTTTTTTTTTTTTAGGATTTTTGGTGCAATTTTTTTTTTCAGGGTGGCCCTCCACTTTAAATTAGAACAAGTTGTATTGAAGATAAATATAAATTTAATCAAATCAATTAAACTAAATTTAATTTACACCTACTTTAGTGAATAAGACTTAAAATCCATTAAATTAAACTGAACCAGACTAAATTACGTCAGATTAGGTGTGGATGTGGTGCCACGTTCTGCAGTATATATCTCAGATCTTGTCTGTGCATTTGTATTCAGCCCTTCTGAGTAAATACTTTGTAGAACCACCTTTCGCTGCAATTACAGCTGCAAGTTTTTTTGGTATGTCTCTACCGGGTTTGCACATCTAGAGTGCCATTTTTGCTATTTTTGCAAAACAGCTCAAGTTCTGTCAGATTCAATGGAGAGCGTCTGTGATCAGCAAATTTCAAGTCTTGACACAAATTTTCAATTGTATTTAGGTCTGGACTGGGCCTTTCTAACACATGAATATGCTTTGATCTAAACCATTCCATTGTAGCTGTGGCTGTATGTTTAGGGTCATTGTCTTGCTGGAAGGAGAGCCTCCACCCCAGTCTCAAGTCTTTTGCAGACTCGAACAGGTTTTCTTCTAAGATTGCTGTGTATTTGGCTTCATCCATCTTCCCATCAACTCTGACCAGCTTCCCTATCCCTGCTGAAGAAAAGCATCCCCACAACATTATGCTGCAACCACCATGTTTCACGGTAGGGATGGTGTGATCAGGGTAATGTGTAGTGTTGGTTTCCCACCACACATAGTGTTTTGCTTTTAGGCCAAAAAGTTCAATTTTGGTCTCATCCGACCAGAGCACCTTCTTCCACATGTTTGACGGGCAGCACAGTGGTGTAGTGGTTAGCACATTCACCTAGCAGCAATAGGGTCGCTGGTTCAAATCCCGATCACAACACCATCTGCTTGGAGTTTGCATGTTCTCCCTGTGCCTGCGTGGGTTTCCTCTGGGTACTCTGGTTTCCTCCCACACTCCAAAGACATGCTGGTAGGTTAATTAGATCCTGTCGAAAAATTGGCCAAATATGTGTATGTTGTATGTGTATGTGTTTGTAAGCGTGTCAGGACGCCATGGGGCAAGGACCGTGCTATACTGCAGATGGACACCGGCAGAAAAAAAGCACCCTGAGGCGATTCAGTTTGCATAGGTAGCGCTATACAAGTCATTCATTCATTCATTCATTCATTTGCTGTTGTCCCTCACATGGCTTTTTGCAAACTGCGAACGGGACTTCTTATGGATTTCTTTCAAGAATGGCTTTCTTCTTGCCACTGTTCCATAAAGGCCAGGTTTGTGGAGTGCGTGACTAATATTTGTCCTGTGGACAGATTCTCCCACCTAAACTGTGGATCTCTGCAGCTCCTCCAGAGTTACCATGGGCCTCTTGGCTACTTCTCACACACAGGTGGACTCTATTTACAAATTGGGTGACTTCTGAAGGCAATTGGATCCACTAGATTTTAGTTGGGGTAAAGGGGGTTGGATACAAATGCACGCCACACTGTTGGCCTATCACATAAAATCCCAATAAAATACATTTAAGTTTTTGGTTGTAACATGACAAAATGTGGAAAATATCAAGGGGTATGAATACTTTTTCAAGGCACTGTATATATCAATCAGCAATACTTCCATTAAAAAAAAATAATAACAATAAATTAACCAGGTCATTTCTATATTACTTGTTAAACATTCTACTTACAGAACATAACAGAAATGGTAAAGAGTGTTTTGTTAACTTTTAATCAAATTTAACTACAGAGACAACTGCCTAACACAATGGTACAACTTTCTGAGCAACTTTCTGAGAAAGTGAGGAGACCATGAATGATGGCTACAGCGCAGCCGGCTAGTTCTAGGATGCCATATGACGGCGTCCCGTGGTCACACATCCAGAAATGTCCATGATCACAGGGTCCTTGGGACTCAGTGCATCACAGATCAGGGTAAAGGACCAATCACAGCTGCTCTTTACCACGTTATCGCTCTGTCCAATGATGGAGTGATCACTTTGTCAACAAACTTGGATCATGCCCGGTTCAGCTCACAATGTTGCTGTGTTTCTCTCTCCTCTCCTCACATGCTGTATCAGTGTGAGGAAAGGAGAGAGAAACACTGCAGCAGTGTGAGTTAGCATGATCCTGAATGCCCTATAGGGCTATCAGTGTCAATACAGTGCCATCAATGCCACCAGTGCCACTACAGTGCTCATTAGTGCCCTACAGTGCCACTACAGTTCTCATCAGTGCCCTACAGTGCCACTACAGTGCCCATGAGTGCCACTACAGTGCTCATCAGTGCCCTACAGTGTCATCAATGAGTGCTTATCCGTGTCATCAGTGCACATCAGTGCCCTACAGTGCACATTGGTGCCATCAGTGAGTGCTTATCAGTGCTCATCAGTGACCTAAAGTGCCATCAGTGCCATTACAGTGCTCATCAGTGCCACTACAGTGCCACTACATTGCTCATCAGTGCCCTACAGTGCCACTACAGTGCCCATCAGTGCCACTACAGTGCTCATCAGTGCCCTACAGTGCCATCAATGAGTGCTTATCAGTGTCATCAGTGCACATCAGTGCCCTACAGTGCACATTATTACCATCAGCGAGTGCTTATCAGTGCTCATCAGTGACCTAAAGTGCCATTACAGTGCTCAACAGTGCCACTACAGTGCCCTATTAGTGCTCATTAGTGCCCAATAGTGCACATCAGTTCCCATCAGTGAGTGCTCATCAGTGCCACCCTATCAGTGGATCCTCATCACAGAAATGTGTAAAAAAAAAGCGCTTTCATTTTTTTCATTTTCATTTTCACATTCTCCAAAAACTTGTGGAAAATAATGACATGTTCAAAAGACTCATTATGCCTCATAGAATATACAATGGGGTGTTTGCTTTCCAAAATGGGGTGATTTTGTAGGCGTTTCCATTGTTCTGGTGCTCCAGGGCCTTCACTAGTGTAATAGGTAGACACGTGCGATTAATTCTCGATTCGTACGAATTTCCATAAATTCGGGAGGATCCGAAATACGAATTGCTATGCTTCCGAATTTTGTACTAAATACGACATTTCATTTACGAATTTTGGATCCAAATTCCTAACGAACATTCGTAATTGTTACGAAAAGTTAACGAACCTAAAAGTTAAAAACACAGGAAGTCAGCACAGCACGGGGATGGTGGGAGCCCCTCATAATGATAAATTCATCATAACGAACATTTGTAATTGTTACAAAAAGTTAACAAACCTAATAATTAAAAACTCAGGAAGTCAGCACAGGACAGGGATGTTGGGAGCCCCTCATAATGATAAATTCATCATAATGTAATTCATTGGTAATTGTTACTAAAAGTTAAAGAACCCCTTAAAGAACAAAATACAAATTAATTCTAATACGAAACGGAATGGAATGAAACAAAACAAATTTATTGACGGTGCACATGTCTAATAGGTAGTCAAGAAATTGAAAATTGAAAATTTGTGGGGCATATAATCGACACAATTACAACCCCCCCCCCCCCGCGTGACTGGAATTGTAAATATGTGATGAAATGTTGTAAAATATGGTCAAAGGCATTAAAAGAGTATAGGACTAGATTTCCAGAACCCCTTCCAAATAAGTCTGGGATACCCCCGCCCTCAGCCCCATTGCTCCCGGCCCTGCCAACCTATCCTCCACCTAATGCCATGGTAAAAAGTAAGGGAATTTATCCTACATTAGACAAAGCTACTCTGGCCACAGTATTGCATGAGGGGCAGGAGAGAGAGAGGCGTAACAGGGAATGGGAACAGACTATACAGATGGTTGCTCAATGGGTATTAATGGAACTGATGGTCAACATAAAGTGACTCCTCCATTACAAGTTAGTACATTACAAGACGAACCTCTTAAAAACATGTGTTTTGCTGTTTTGACTGGTTGTCCCCTTTCCTTAATGGGAAGAGACTTAATGTCTGTTTTAAGAATCAATATAAGATTTGACCAGGAAGGTGGGTTGACCGCAAAGTCTCCACTATGTGACTTGACTAATCCTAAATATCAAGACTTCAGGGGACATTACATGCTTCTACCTGGACCACTAGAAAATCATCCAATTTGGGCTAAGGACAAAACCTCTGTAGGACATCTTAATTGTACACCTTACTCTCCTACTTTCAAACCCAACACAATACCACACTTCCAAAAACAATAGCCCTTACAGAAGAAAAACTGCAGGGCATTTCACCATTGACTGAAGAATACAAAAAGGAAGGCATACTAAAGGAAATAGTTAGTCCATGGAACACATTTTTTTTGTGTACCGGTTGGGGAGGACGCACAAAGGATCTTTGGTTTTGTTTGGGGACCGGGTCAATTGACCTGGATATGGCTCCCACAAGGATTTGTTGACAGCCCAGCAGCCTTCTCTATGGTATTGAAAAGATCCCTCGATGATTGGACACCCCCTCAGGGTTCCATACTGCTCCAATATGTAGATGACCTACTGCTGTGTAGTGAGAGCCAGGGAGGCTGTGAGTCCGACTCTGAGCACCTTTTACATCACCTCGCCTCAGAAGGTCACTTGGCGTCTTGCAAAAAGATCCAGTGGTGCAGGTCGCAGGTTGAGTATTTGGGGTGTATAATCAAACAAAGGGGAGCGCTTGGTATCATTGGCTCGGGTCAAAGCACTTACATGCCTCAGTCCCCCGAAGGAGAAAGCCGCGCTGCTCTCCTTCTTCAGCTCGATTTTCTACTGCAGACAAAGGATACCTGATTGTTTGCACTGGGACTCGATTCTTAGAGCAGCTACGTTGTTGGACTCTCCAAAAATGAGTAATTGGACTGAGGAAATGCTACAAGCATTTTCCACCCTCACTGGGTCCCTCTCAAGGGCACCTGCATTGGGTCTACCTGACCATAATAAACCATTCTATTTATATTGTGTAGTCTCAGGTCCAGCGTTTGCAGGAATTCTAGCACAACAACATGGTGGGGTTTTGAGACCAGTTGCATATATGTCAAAGAAATTACCCGTGTAGGTTCAGGGGATGCCCTCTTGCCTTCAAGCTCTCGCAGCTTGTGCAATGGCTGTAAAAGAGGCATCCAAAATAACATTGGGAGGGCAGACAACATTATACACAACACATTCAGTAGTTCACCTTATGCAGCACATGACAGCACAACGTACAAGTGACTATGAAGTTATACGCTTTAACACACAGAACCTTGAAATCAAATGATGCTCAGAGACAACACCACGGGTCAGGTTTTTACACTCTCTCTTACATCTTTCTGAGGATAACCCTATCCCACAGCATGACTGTAACAAGCAACTTCTAGAATCAACATCACCACGACCTGACTTGAAAAAGATTCCCCCAACCCTGACTACATACATGTGTTTGTAGACGGTAGTTGCACACGTCCTGACGATCACACTTACAAGACTGGTTACTCAGTTGTCATGCTCCCAGACATTATCTTAGAAAGTAAACCACTGCAAATAACTTCAGGGCAGTAAGCAGAGCTGATTGCTCTTACAAGAGCATGTCAACTCTTTGAGGGACAAGATATAAATGTTTACACAAATAGCAGGTATGCTTTCGACATCCCTTATCAACCCCAAAGTGCAGGAGTGGTAGAAAGGATGAATATAAATATTAAAGATAAACAAAAGAAAGCAAAGGGGGAAATTTAAGGAACTGGTTAGCTTTCCTTCCCGCCATACTTTTTCAGATCCGCACCACACCCCATTCTAGAAGTGGTCTATCGCCCTACGAGATATTAATGGGTAAACCAGCACAGAAAATACAGGCAGAAAAAGGAGAGGAACCTAATCTATATTCTTTACAGGAAGAGTACGTGAAACACTTGGTAAGTAACCTTACAGAAAATTATGACAAGGTAGCTGTCACCTTTCCTCCTCTCTCCACAGAACCAACACGAACACAGGGTGTTCATCAAGCAACTAGCAGCAAGAAGACACACGGGCTCGATCTTCCAAGGACCTTTTGAAGTCTTGAAAGTTGCAAGAAACAGCAGTCCTGACTGACCAGAGCCCACAATGGATCCATGCATCAAGGCTAAAGCACCCTGAACACTGGAAAAGACACACAGCCACAAATGGGTCAATGGAACTCTTTCAACAGCAACTCCTCCAGAGACTCTAGCCCCCCACTTATTCCCAAGACTGGTGAAGTAACATGTCAATTTTTTTTTCCCCCCTCACCCTCCAAGGAGAAAGAAAAATAGAACATTTACTATTTGCTTACTAGCATTACTTTTCACATGTGCTATATGTTGGAAAAAGTATTTGTCTCTTTAGGAGGCCCTGCAGGAATGTTGAATGTGTTAAATAAGGTTGATATGTTTGCACGTTTAATGGATAGATGGATGAATGTGACTGACAGTGATGTAGGATTATTAAACGAGGAAACTAGGAAAATAGGGATGGAACAAGAGATAATAAAACAAAGGCAAGAAAGGATGATGGCAGTTATCCTGGGCTTGTGTGATCAAACCGAGGATAAAGAGCTATGCTGTACCAATTTAATAATTTAACTAGACCCACTGAAGATTTGACAGTACCAGATTATTATGACATAATTAAGGGACACCAGGAAGAGAAAAGGAGATTACAGGATGAAGTCCAAAACCTGGCTGATTCCTGGGATCCCCTACAAGGAGTGGGAGGATGGTTTGGCTCAATATAGTTACATAGTTACATAGTAGGTGAGGTTGAAAAAAGACACAAGTCCATCAAGTCCAAACCTATGTGTGTGATTATGTGTCAGTATTACATTACATATCCCTGTATGTTGCGGTCATTCAGGTGATTATCTAATAGTTTCTTGAAGCTATCAATGCTCCCCGCTGAGACCACCGCCTGTGGAAGGGAATTCCACATCCTTGCTGCTCTTACAGTAAAGAACCCTCTACGTAGTTTAAGGTTAAACCTCTTTTCTTCTAGTTGTAATGAGTGGCCACGAGTCTTATTAAACTCTCTTCTGCGAAAAAGTTTTATCCCTATTGTGGGGTCACCAGTACAGTATTTGTAAATTGAAATCATATCCCCTCTCAAGCGTCTCCTCTCCAGAGAGAATAAGTTCAGCGCTCGCAACCTTTCCTCATAACTAAGATCCTCCAGACCCTTTATTAGCTTTGTTGCCCTTCTTTGTACTCGCTCCATTTCCAGTACATCCCTCCTGAGGACTGGTGCCCAGAACTGGACAGCATACTTCAGGTGCGGCCGGACCAGAGTCTTGTAGAGTGGGAGAATTATCATTTTATCTCTGGAGTTGATCCCCCTTTTAATGCATGCCAATATTCTGTTTGCTTTATTAGCAGCAGCTTGGCATTGCATGCCATTGCTGAGCCTATCATCTACTAGGACCCCCAGGTCCTTTTCCATCCTAGATTCCCCCAGAGGTTCTCCCTCCAGTGTATAGATTGCATTCATATTTTTGCCTCCCAAATGCATTATTTTACATTTTTCTACATTGAACCTCATTTGCCATGTAGTCGCCCACCCCATTAATTTGTTCAGGTCTTTTTGCAAGGTTTCCACATCCTGCGGAGAAGTTATTGCCCTGCTTAGCTTAGTATCGTCTGCAAATACAGAGATTGAACTGTTTATCCCATCCTCCAGGTCGTTTATAAACAAATTAAATAGGATTGGTCCCAGCACAGAACCCTGGGGAACCCCACTACCCACCCCTGACCATTCTGAGTATTCCCCGATTATCAACACCCTCTGAACACGCCCTTGTAGCCAGTTTTCAATCCATGTACTCACCCTATGGTCCATGCCAACGGGCCTTATTTTGTACAGTAAACGTTTATGGGGAACTGTGTCAAATGCTTTTGCAAAATCCAGATACACCACGTCTACGGGCCTTCCTTTATCTAGATGGCAACTCACCTCCTCATAGAAGGTTAATAGATTGGTTTGGCAAGAACGATTCTTCATGAATCCATGCTGATTACTGCTAATGATATCATTCTTATTACTAAAATCTTGTATATAGTCCCTTATCATCCCCTCCAAGAGTTTACATACTATTGATGTTAGGCTAACTGGTCTGTAATTCCCAGGGATGTTTTTTGGGACCTTTTTAAATATTGGTGCTACATTGGCTTTTCTCCAATCAGCTGGTACCATTCCAGTCAATAGACTGTCTGTAAAAATTAGGAACAACGGTCTGGCAATCACCTGACTGAGTTCCCTAAGTACCCTCGGATGCAAGCCATCTGGTCCCGGTGATTTATTAATGTTAAGTTTCTCAAGTCTAATTTTAATTCCGTCCTCTGTTAACCATGGAGGTGCTTCCTGTGTTGTGTCATGAGGATAAACACTGCAGTTTTGGTTACTGAAGCCCCCCGATTCACTCGTGAAGACTGAGGAGAAGAATAAATTCAATACCTTTGCCATCTCCCCATCCTTTGTAACCAGATGTCCTTCCTCATTCTTTATGGGACCAATATGTCCTCCCTTTTTTACTGTTTACATACTTAAAGAATTTCTTGTGATTTTTTTTGCTCTCCTCCGCTATGTGTCTTTCATGTTCTATCTTAGCCGTCCTAATTGCACCCTTACATTTCTTATTGCATTCTTTATAAAGTCTGAATGCTGAGGATGATCCCTCAACCTTTGCTTTTATATGCATCCAGGATTTTTGTTCGCTCTCTTAAATTTATTACCCAATGGGATACATTGGCTAATGCCCTTATTTAATATGCTCTTATACCAAACCCATCTCTCCTCCGTATTCTTTGTTCCTAATATTTTATCCCAATTTATGCCTTTTAGCAAGGTTTGTAGTTTAGGGAAGTTGGCTCTTTTGAAATTCATTGTCTTTGTGTTCCCTTCATGTTTCCTATTTGTGTGATTTATACTGAAACTAATTGACCTGTGATCGCTGTTACCTAAATTGCCCCGTATTTCCACATCTGTGATCAGGTCTGTATTATTGGTAATCAGTAGATCCAGTAATGTTTTATTTCTAGTTGGTGCGTCTACCATCTGACCCATAAAATTGTCCTGCAAGACATTAAGGAACTGGCGAGCCTTAAATGAATGCGCGGTTCCCTCCGCCCAGTCTATGTCTGGATAATTAAAATCCCCCATTATGATAACACTTCCCATCCTTGCTGCTAATCCAATTTGTGATAGGAGATCCGTCTCCACTTCCTCCCTCAGGTTAGGGGGCCTATAGCATAATCCCAGTATTATTTTCCCCTTAGCTTCATCCCTTTGGAGCTCTACCCATAAGGATTCCACCTCCTCTCTAGCTCCCTCAGTGATGTCATCTCTCACATTCGCTTGTACATTATTCTTGATATATAGGCATACCCCTCCCTCTTTTTTACCCTCTCTATCCTTGCGGTATAGGGTATACCCTTGAATGTTTGCCAGCCAATCATGAGAGCTGTTGAACCAGGTCTCTGAAATTCCCACAAAATCCAAATCCTCCTTGTACAACAGTATCTCTAGTTCACCCATCTTGTCCGCCATGCTCCTGGCATTGGTGAACATGCCACATAGTTTGGACCGGTCGCATATTGTCCTCGTATTGGGTGTTTCAAGATTGCAACTAGGACTTGCTACTATACTCACCTTGTGTTTTTGTGCTTTGGTTAACCTACCACTAATGCCCCCAATACTACCCTCTGGAATATCTTCCGCACTGGCTATCACTGTCTCTGGACCCTCCCCCCCATCGCCTAGTTTAAAAACCCCTCTAACTTTTTGGCCATCTTCATTCCCAGCAGATCTGCACCCTCCTCATTTAGGTGCAGTCCGTAGCTTCTATAGTACCGGTTACCGACTGAGAAGTCGGCCCAGTCCTCCAGGAACCCAAACCCCTCCTTACTACACCATCTCTTCAGCCACTTGTTTACTTCCCTAATCTCCCTCTGCCTTTCTGGTGTGGCTCGATGTACCGGTAGTATTCCTGAGAACACTGTGATGAAAAAAACTAAATTAAAAGCTGCGCTCAAGGTTGAAACAAATTGTATATGTTATGAAATCAAAAGCAGCTTGCACCAAGATCTAGTCTCCAAATCTCATCATAGAAAATAATAAAAAAGATGCGGCGCTAAAACATGATTGAAAAAACACACTAAATAAATATATAAATGAACCCAATACAATAGATAAACGTAAGGATATATGTAGAAAAATACACTAATATCCAAAAATTATTAATAAATGCTAAATGTGAATAAATATATATATATAAGTGAAAACATCCCAAAAATTAAAATCCAAAAACGAAAATAAAAAGTCCGTGATTGAAAAAAGAAAGTGTCAAAAAGTGCCAAAAAGGAAGATAAAGATGCAGATGGAGAAATCATCTATGTCTCTTCACACCCAAGGTGGAATATCAGATGCGCTTACCAGATCCTGGTGACTGCTATTACGGCAGTCATAAACAGCACAGGGAATTTTGGGTCTCCCCACAACCTCAGCATAAGGTACCCGTGAGCAGCAGATGATTTCTCAGGAATGAAAAACAAGAGGACAATCCATAGTGTAATATGTCTGCACAGTCAATTTATTAAAAAGGAATTGCACTTACAAGAAATCGATGAATAAACAGCATAAACCGGGATGTCAACGAGAATCGGCGTCTCCGTCTGCTGCCTCCGCTTCCTAAGTTTGTGTAAAAGCCCAACACGAGAACGGACGTGGTGACGTCGTAGGCTCCTCCCTACGCATTTCGTCACGATAGGACGTCGTCTGGGGATTGGCCATTCGTGTTGGGCTTTTACACAAACTTAGGAAGCGGAGGCAGCAGACGGAGACGCCGATTCTCGTTGACATCACGGTTTATGCTATTAATTCATCGATTTCTTGTAAGTGCAATTCCTTTTTAAGCAAATTGCCCAATATACGTAGCTTCATATATATTTATATTTAAAGATAGCCTGAGAGATGTCTCCAGGCAGAATATGCAGTTTGTGACTTTTAAGCAAATCCAATAAACCATTGTAATCTTGATTCACCATCCCTATGTGTGTGGAGCCTTGATTACCCGATCAATCAGAGAGTTCTATCCATACACCCATAAGTCCAACCTGGATTATCAGGAAAGCAAGCAACCTAACAATATGTAATTTATGTCCCTAGATCACCTGACAGTGCTTCTTGCATGTTGTGGCTAGGCTGTGAAAAAGTCTCACACATGTGGTATCCCCATACTCAGGAGTAGCAGAATGTGTTTTGGGGTGTAGTTGCAAGTATGCATATGTCACGTGAGAGAAATAACCTGTTAATATGACAATTTTGTGAAAAAAAAATCTCCATTTTGCAAAGAATTGTGGGAAAATTTTCAACTTAAAAAAAACTCACCATGCCTCTTACTAAATACTTTAAAATGTCTATTTTCCAAAAATAGGTAATTTGGGGGATATTTGTACTGTCCTGGCTTGTTGATGTCTCAAGAAATGGCCTTCAGTACTGGTCATCAGGTGCGATCGGTGTGATCGATTTTCAATGATTGGCACCATAGCTTTTAGAGTCTACAACCTTCACAGAGACCAAATAATATACACTGATTTGGGTTATTTTTTCCAAAGAAATGTAGCAGTATAAATTTTGGTCAACATTTATGAAGAAAAATTACTAATTTACAAAATTTTCATTTTTTTTTATTTATAGCGCAAAAAATAAATATTAAATAATTATATAATAAATAAATATAAAAATTAAACACCACCAAAAGAAAGCTCTATTTGTGTAAAAAAAGGGCAAAAATTTCATATGGGTACAGTGTTGCATGACCGAGTAATTGTCATTCACAGTGTAAGAGGGCTGCAAGCTGAAATTTGGCCTGGTTAGGAAGGGGGTATAAGTGCCCAGTAAGCAAGTGGTTAAGCTGGCTATAGATGGATAGAATTTTGAACAAAATTTCTTAGGAAAAGAAGGCTTTACAAAGGTTTGTTCATTTCAAACCATTAGTGGGTCAAATCGACATTCGTTTTTGACTGCAGTGACCAGAAACTTCAAATAAGCAGCTTGGAAAATTTTTCTCAAACAAAAGAATTTCTAACAGTGTTTGTGGCTCTCGTTCGGTAAAGTCCATTCATTCCAAATACAAATGTTAAAAACAAATAAAACCTTTTGAATGACATACAAATGTTCTGAGAAGTTTTGTATAAATTTTCATAAGATTTTTTGTTTGAAATTCTATCCATCTATGACCAGTTTAAGTTCTGTTCCTCATGGTGTGAAGAGACAAACATTAATGTACAGTTTTAGATTTGTCACTAGCACATCTTTTCTTAGGAGAGGGCACTGTACAAAAGTATCACTGGGGAGTGTACTGGGTATTTTAATTTTCTTGAAAATTGTATCTATCTATCTATCTATCTATCTATCTATCTATCTATCTATCTATCTATCTATCTATCTATCTATCTATCTATCTATCTATCTATCTATCTATCTATCTATCTATATATATATATATATATATATATATATATATATATATATATATATATATATATATATATATATATATATATATATATATATACACACACACACACTGACCTTGTTTCTTAAAGCTCTGCAATCGAAATTTGAGACAAATACTTTTCTCTGAATTGGAATTGTGGACATTCCTATCCATTTCCTGAGGTTTACACAGATAGCAGTCTCTAGATGGGATTTAAAGTAATGTACACATTTATCTGGAAGGAATTCAAGGATTAGTGATTAAGCATATTGCCTAGGGGAAGCTTCCTGTTCTCTTTGCAAACATATGATGATGAATCCAATAGGAATGATCATTGAAAAATGTATTGATAAGAAATAGTTTCACTAGACTGTGTAGCTTAGAAAAAGATTAGACTAATTTTAGGTTAAAAGAAGTTGGTTTTAACTGAATTTTTACCAATACTATCAATTGATTTTTCTAAATAATGATGTTGGTGTGAAAGAATAATATACCAAACACATTTATTTTAAATAAAGAAAGATTAATTTTAATTATTAGAGTTGATTGTTTAAACTAGAACACATACACAAAAAACAGCACTGCCTATTTGACATAACATTTTTATTTTTTAAATCAATTTTACATTTAAAGTGTAACTGCACCCTTGGTGTACTGTAGTTTTACTTATATTTTAGCTTGTCCTGCCCCCAGCCACCCTGTCAGTCGTCTATTCACTTAATCCACCTAATCCAACAAAACATTGACAGTGAGGATCCATGAGAAAACTTTGTCCAATGTATGCATGTGCCCCACTCAAAAGATATTTAGTGCTTTTATTGCCACTAACCTAGAAACTACATCGGTGGCAGTGGGGTGTTTTACACACACTCCTGATGGCTGGAGTCACCAGGTGTGTAAGTAAATCTGACAAGCTGACTGTGATCTGTTGATTGTGCAGCCACCAATGTGCTTCTACACACCTCAGTAACAGCTGCCCCCCCCCCCCCCACGTACTTCCACCATGTTTCCAGGGCTTCATGAGCCCATCAGTGGACTAGCATAGCATGTGCTGCCGGGTAGAGGGTAGGAAGACCAGTGAACGTCCATGTGCGGGCCTCCCCTTCCTTTTACTGACCCGGAAGCAATGTGCTATTCCAGTATGGCTGGGAAAGAAACAAATGCAGTGCAAATTGCAGTGGAACTGGAAGACAGGTGAGATATCATGTCTCCTTTAGGAGAACTTGTCACCAAAAAAATCAGAGAGGATTTTTGACCCCTTTGTAAAGAAAACAAGCTTAGTGAATTTTTTTTAAAAAAGTGTAAAAAAAATGAATATGCAATTCCAGTCAAAATCTAACTAAATCTAATCTAAATCTTAAATCTACTTCCACTCCCATTCTGAGCCTATTCTATCTACCCTGATAGTCTAGGTTCACATGTATGCGGCTGCGCTTGATACGTTTGCAATTTGCATTCTTAAACCAGCGTTTTTTTTATGTGTTTTTGTTTTTACTTTTTTTTTCTCTTTAAACGCACTGTAAAACCCACTGTATATAGCTGGTTGCTAAGTAGGGGGCTGTGAAGCCGGCTGCCACATCCTTAGCAATCGATGAGTCATCAGCTGTATGTAAAAAAAATAAATTAACATTTGCTGGCAAATAAATCACGAAAAAAATGGCATGGGGTTCCCCCCCCAGGTCCATAACAGGCCCTTCAGGTCTAGTATGATTTCGGAGGGTACCCCCCCACGCATGGTGTCCCCCCAAAATCCATACCAGACCCTTATCCGAGCATGCCACCCAGCAGTTGCCTCCCGGCATAAGTTGCACTTTAAGTGTAAAAGTGTTCAAAGAATAAAAATTAGATGGCAAAAAGAATTACTGCATTATTGTGCATGTATTGCAGATGTCTTAACATTGAAAATTGTTGGACCTTTTATAACTGAAAAATCTGTATATAATAATATTCTTTTACACCAACATCAGGGTGCAGTGTAATTTCAGCATACATTTTATACCATGTGGGACGATTTCACAGAATGGTGGTACAGATTTTGTCTTTTCAAAACATTTGTTATCATTGAATGCACAGAATTACAAACTTTTTATTGAATTACAAGAAAATAAAGTAGAACTGTACAGAAGTACCAGTACACTACAGATACAAATCGATATTCTAAGTAGTACAAAACAAAAACGATGAAGCTATTCAGTTCAGAAACCAAAAAAGAAGAAATATAACATCTAGTGGGCAATATTGAAAGCACTTAATGGTACAACACATATGCCAATATAGAGCATATAAATCAAAGAAGTCAGCTAATAATTTACACAGGGAAAAATTTACAGTAGGAGGTAAAAGAGAGAGAGAACAAATCATAGGAAAATGTAGCCATATTTAAACCAAGAATCCTATTTGTTGTCAAAGAATGTCATCAAGTTAAATAATGTTCTTCATAAGGATAATGGATTCCGTTCTTATCTTAACCTGGGAGATGGGGATAGTCAGAATTTTCCAGTGCACTGCAATAATCCATTGAGTAGCTACTCATATTGTATGGATGGGTCTTATTAGGCAGCATTCATTTTTAACCCATATACTAGGGTTATTGCTGGAGACTAGTTCTCTACTAAAGAGAACTCTTTTTCTGAATGATTGGCATACTTCTATGCAACCTAATTTTAGCTTAATCTGTTTTTTTCAGCGGTTGCAGTATGTTCTGAATGAAGGATAAACATTGTATTATCAGATTTGGGGTTAGTGTATTGGATAGAATGTCCATTTTTGAATATAACTTTTTTCAACAGCTGACCACATCCTGGTTTCACATAATGTTGTGTTCCTAACATAAATAAGTATATCTGCCTGAATTACAAAAAAGAAATATATAAGGTTCTTTCTCTTTCCTCAATTCACAAAACTTTATATATTTACATTACAAATTTCATATAAATAACACTTCACAGCTCTCCCTCTCGCTAGGTCCAATCCTGGCAAACAGGGATAACTAATGGGTTCCCCAAAACAAACAGGTAGCACATGTACCTTTTAAGGGCCAGTTCACACCTAAATTGCACAGGAATGTGGTCCATGTCACTGTGTGATTCCTGAGCGTTTTTGTGCAGTGCAGTTTTATGGGTCGTTCATTTGAATGAGCTGCAAATCACACCAGAATGCAGGAAAAAGTGTGCATGCACTACTTTTTAAAAGCACGCCACACCAAATCCAATGCTACTGCAGTACCATGTGATCTGGTGCACGCAAACACACTGTGTTTGGGGAGCCATTAACATTACTTTGGCACCAGCAGCAGATCGCAAAGGCAGTGCATTATAAGCAGTCAGACTTTTCATCCAAAAGCAGGCTCTCCAGCAGAGTAAAGCCCCATATTATTATTATTTAAGGTACTTATATAGTGCCGTCAATTTACACAGCACTTTACATATACATTCACATCGGTCCCTACCCTCAAGGAGCTTACAATCTAAGGTCCCTAACTCACATTCATATACTAGGGTCAATTTAGGGAGAAGCCAATTAACCTACCAGCATGTCTTTTGAGTTTGGCAGGAAACCAGAGTACCTGGAGGAAACTCACGCAGGCACAGGGAGAACACGCAAACTCCAGGCAGGTAGTGTTGTGGTTGGGATTCGGACCTGCAATGGTACCGAAGTCAGGACTTTGTAAAATGTAATTTATAAAAATAAACCACTATAACACCAGACTTGGATCAAATAAGGCCGCAGTTTTATTATAGTCTTAAATAACAACTTATATATCTTTGAATATATGTCATATATAATAGACTAAATTTTATTCAACTTTACTATTCATAGTAATAAATGTAATAAGTACAAAGGCTGGCTGAAGGCTAGCCTGCATTTGTGGGAGGAGTCTGAGAGGGCTACTTAAGCCTCCTCCTCTGTCAGGTCAGGGCTCGTGGGCGTTCTGGGTTCAGTAGGGGGCGGGGCCTACGCGTCACTTCCGGATCAATTACAAGATGGTGGCGGTGCCTCTCGCGGTGCTTCACCAGGGAGTGCACCTCTCCACCCACCTGGTTCCCCCTTCGGCACCCACATTCACGGGTCCCCCTTCTGGTATTTCAGCAGGCGGGGGGGCAATTGCCCGCCGACTCCTCTCCCCATGCATGCAGCTCCACGAGGGAGCCTCTTGCCAGCTAGCTCCTCTCTCCCCTTACCAGCTTGCTTTAGGGGGGGAGCTGCCGACCGCTTCTCCGGCTATTGAGGGGGGGGGATGTCCAGCCAGCTGCACACGGGGGCGCCCGCTTGCCCGATTTCCTTGGTGATCTTGCAGAGGGAAGGGAGGGGGGCCGTCCATCCTCCACCAACCCTCCTTCCCCTCGGCGGCAGCCAGTCAAGTGCGGCCCGCCCGCTTCTCCCGGCGAGTATGCCAGGGGAAGGGAGGGGGGCCGTCCATCCATCCGTCCTCCACCACCCTCCTTCCTTCCCCTCGGCTGCAGTTGGTCAGGTGTTGCCCGCCCGTGTCTCCCGGCGCTCGTGTCGGGGGAGCGGGGGGGGACGTTCCTTCCATCCTGCACAGCTCCACATGGCCAGCACGCAGCCCGAGCTTCACCCGGCGCTTATGGGGCGGGGGCGCCGTGGCCGTCAATCATCTTCACTCACACCAACTTCCCTAGGGCTCAGTTTGGGGGGGGGTCGTCTGTCTATCTTCCACCTTTGCTGGGCCCAATCCCGCATGGGGGGGTGCGCCGCCCACTTCTCCCTCATCCCTGTGTGTCCTGCCAGCGTGGGGTGGGGGGGGGGGGGCGGCCGCCTGCTTCTCTGGGGGGGGTCTGTTCGTTCATCTTTATCCACTCACCTAGCATTTGGCCCCTGCATTCTGTTTACCTCACCTCCCTGGAACTCACACCGTGCATCACGGTGGAATCGCACGCACGCTTCCCGGTTCTCATTGGGGGGGTGCTCACCCGCCTGCTCACTTCCCGGTACTCACATGGGGCATCATGGGGGGGGGGATCCCCCACACGCCTCCCGGGCATTCACCGCTTCAGGTACCAGTGTTCATCATGGTGTTTCGGCCCCAGGATTTCTGTCATAGCGCTTCAGCCTCAGGTTTCCATCACAGCGTTTCTATCTAGGCGTTTCAGTGTCAGCGTTTTGCTATCACAGCACTCCTGTCGTAGCGTTCCGGTCATTGCATTTTCTGCCTCAGCAGTTCTGTCGCAGCATTCTCCCCCAGCATTTCTGTCAAGGTGTTCTGCCCCAGCATGTCTGTCGTCACATTCAGCCCTGCATTTCTGTCATGGCGTTTTTGCCCCAGCGTTTCTGTCATGTTCAGCCGGCATTTCTGGCAGCATTTATACCTCTGCATTTCTGTTGCAATGTCCAGCAGTTCTGTCTCAGCGTTCGGTCCTAGCTTTCCTGTCGTAGTATTCTGCCCCAGCATTTCCATCATTAGCGTGCTACCCCGGCATTTCGGTCTCAGCGTTTGCCTTAGCGTTTCTGCCCCAGGATTTCTGTCTTGGCATTCTACCCCAGGATTTTCGTCTTAGCGTTCTGCCCCAGGATTTCCATCTTAGCGTTCTGCCCCAGGATTTTCATCTTAGCGTTCGGCCCCAGGATTTCCGTCTTAGCGTTTGGCACCAGGATTTCCGTCTTAGCGTTCGGCCCCAGGATTTCCGTCTTAGCGTTCGGCCCCAGGATTTCCGTCTTAGCGTTCGGCCCCAGGATTTCTGTCTTAGCGTTCGACCCCAGGTTTATCTATCTTAGCGTTCTGCCCCAGGTTTTTCTGTCTTAGCGTTCGGCCCCAGGATTTCCGTCTTAGCGTTCGGCCCCAGGATTTCCGTCTTAGCGTTCGGCCCCAGGATTTCTGTCTTAGCGTTCGACCCCAGGTTTTTCTATCTTAGCGTTCTGCCCCAGGTTTTTCTGTCTTAGCGTTCTGCCCCAGGATTTCTGTCTTAGCGTTCTGCCCCAGGATTTCTGTCTTAGCGTTCTGCCCCAGGATTTCTGTCTTAGCGTTCTGCCCCAGGATTTCTGTCTTAGCGTTCTGCCCCAGGATTTCTGTCTTAGCGTTCTGCCCCAGGATTTCTGTCTTAGCGTTTATGCCCCAGGATTTCTGTCCTAGCGTTCTGCCCCAGGATTTCTGTCCTAGCGTTCTGCCCCAGGATTTCTGTCTTAGCGTTCTGCCCCAGGATTTCTGTCTTAGCGTTCTGCCCCAGGATTTCTGTCTTAGCGTTTATGCCCCAGGATTTCTGTCCTAGCGTTCTGCCCCAGGATTTCTGTCCTAGCGTTCTGCCCCAGGATTTCTGTCTTAGCGTTCTGCCCCAGGATTTCTGTCTTAGCGTTCTGCCCCAGGATTTCTGTCTTAGCGTTCTGCCCCAGGATTTCTGTCTTAGCGTTCTGCCCCAGGATTTCTGTCTTAGCGTTTATGCCCCAGGATTTCTGTCTTAGCGTTCTGCCCCAGGATTTCTGTCCTAGCGTTCTGCCCCAGGATTTCTGTCTTAGCGTTCTGCCCCAGGATTTCTGTCTTAGCGTTCTGCCCCAGGATTTCTGTCTTAGCGTTTATGCCCCAGGATTTCTGTCCTAGCGTTCTGCCCCAGGATTTCTGTCTTAGCGTTCTGCCCCAGGATTTCTGTCCTAGCGTTCTGCCCCAGGATTTCTGTGTTAGCGTTCTGCTCCAGGATTTCTGTGTTAGCGTTCTGCCCCAGGATTTCGGTCTTAGCGTTCTGCCCCAGGATTTCGGTCTTAGCGTTCTGCCCCAGGATTTCGGTCTTAGCGTTCTGCCCCAGGATTTCGGTCTTAGCGTTCTGCCCCAGGATTTCGGTCTTAGCGTTCTGCCCCAGGTTTTCTGTCCTAGCGTTCTGCCCCAGGATTTCTGTCCTAGCGTTCTGCCCCAGGATTTCTGTCACAACGTTCTTCTCCAGCATTTCTGTCATAGCGTTCGGCCCCTGCATTTCTGTCATAGCGTTCAGCCCCTGCATTTCTGTCATAGCGTTCGGCCCCTGCATTTCTGTCATAGCGTTCGGCCCCTGCATTTCTGTCATAGCGTTCGGCCCCTGCATTTCTGTCATAGCGTTCGGCCCCTGCATTTCTGTCATAGCATTCGGCCCCTGCATTTCTGTCATAGCGTTCGGCCCCTGCATTTCTGTCATAGCGTTCGGCCCCTGCATTTCTCTCATAGCGTTCTGCCCCTGCATTTCTGTCATAGCGTTCTACCCTCGCATTGCTGTCTCAGCGCACAGTCTCGGCATTTCTGTCAAGGCGTTTCTGCCCCAGGTTTTTCGGTCACAGCATGGCTGCCCAAGATTTCTGTCATAGCGTTTCTGCCCAGGAGTTCTATCACAGCGTTTCTGCCCCGGATTTCTGTCATGGTGGCATTCTGCCCCAGCATTTCTGGCTTGGCGTTCAGTCTCAGCTTTTCTGTCTTGGTGTTTCTGCCCCAGGTTTTCTGTCATTACATTTCTGCTTTAGCGTTCTGTCATAGCGTTTCTGCCTCAGGATTTCGGTCATGGCTTTTCTGCCTCTGCGTTTCTGCCCCAGGAGTTCTGTCATGGCATTTCTGCCTCTGCGTTTCTGCCCCAGGATTTCGGTCATGGCATCACTGCCTCTGCGTTTCTGCCCCAGGATTTTGGTCATGGCATTTCTGCCTCTGCGTTTCTGCCCCAGGATTTCTGTCTTTGCTTTTCTGCCTCTGCGTTTCTGCCCCAGGATTTCTGTCTTTGCTTTTCTGCCTCTGCGTTTCTGTCAGTGTTCTGTCATAGTGTTTTTGCCCCAGGATTTCTGTCATTGCAGTTGTCATTACGCACTGCCCAGGGTTTCGGTTCTCACGTTCCTGCCTCAGCTTTCATTTTCAGCATTCCTGTCATAGGGTTTTTTCTGTCAGACATTGCTGTCAGTGCGCTTCTGCCCTGAGATTTCTGGCATAGTCTTTCTACCTCAGTGTTCAGTCTCAGCATTCCTGTCACAGCGTTTCTCTGAGGGGCGTTGTTGTTCAGTCACGGCATACTTCGGTAGCTGATTCTATCTTCGTTGTTTGTCATGTCTCATTGTATCTTTGTTCATGTTTGTACCTGGGTCAGTTAGCTAGGGCTCACATGTCAGGATCTGTCACGTCTACAGATCCATATGGGCTGAGGTTTCGTTTGTTAATGATTGTTGACCACAATCTTCTCGCCCGTATAACATACGTCATACGATGCACGTTCATTCACCACACCTGTACGATTGCCCACCACGGTCTGTGGGTACACCAGCCCTGAGTTTTCAGTCAATTACCTGTCTCTGCGCAGCAGGTTACTCGGGCTCAGTCACTACTTACACGAGGGGGGTGGTCCATCATCAGCTTCATTCACGCGCAGTGGTCTTGACATTTCTGCTCATGTTCTCATACTTGGGTAGGCTCAGAGGGGGATTGCTGTTCTCATGTATTATTGCCTGTCATTTCTCTTGTTCATGTTCTCAGGTTGGGCTGCATTATCCCCTTGTTGGTCCTTGTTGGTCCTTAAGTGGTAGGTTTGGGCAAACGTCGTCATGATTCTGGATTCTACACTCGGGCCTGATATCTTGTCTAGGATGTGGCCTGGAAGACTGCTCAGGGACGTCAGTTCAGTCATTTTTTTCCATTCCCCAGCCAGTGTCAGGTAGGGGGGTTTTCTGTCACTTTGGGGTATGACTGTTTCAGGCCATGTGACTTATTTCCCCAGTGTGGAGTCTGGCCCTCCTTCCTCGGTTCAGGATTCAGACTCGGCTGCAGCACGACCTGATCAAATCAGGTGGGACCAGCATTCGGTGTCTGGCATGGTTTCTCCACGTCGTCAGTGCTTATTGCTTTAGGGTTTGGGCCTCAACCACCTACTCCATCACATCCTTCAGGTATTTAGCTTTTTGAACTCCTGCGAGTTGTCCTTTGGCACTTACCCTCGCTCTTTCCTATACCAGTATGGGTAGGCCAGGGCTTGGGGGGAGGGTTTCACGGAGCACTTCTCAGGGTCTGGTCGAAGTTTTGATCTTCTCGGATATCATTTTGCAGGGGCTCCTTGGGACAGCCATGGCTCCCCTTCCCCCACGCATCCTCTCATTCACAGTAGTTCATTCTCATGTCTGGGTCGTCTCGGGCTCCAGGCTCTGCCCAAGCGTTCATGGGACATTTCGTTGGGTTTGGGGTAGCTTCGCAGGTTTCTACAAGGGGTTCTGTCTCATCACCAAGTCGGGGGTTTCTCCTGTCATAACGGACACTTATCAGTTATATTCTGTTGCCATCCGGGCACGCATTACTACACTTGATGGATTTTACCTTCCCTTTTTCACCTAAATTTGTGTCTTTTTGCCCTCTTTTCAGGCATACTGACCAGTCAGGCCAAGGCACACCTCAGGCCTTGGTTCTTAGGAGTATCACTTTCCAAACTCGAAGACTCTGACTACAAGTACAAAGGCTGGCCGAAGGCTAGCCTGCATTTGTGGGAGGAGTCTGAGAGGGCTATTTAAGCCTCCTCCTCTGTCAGGTCAGGGCTCGTGGGCGTTCTGGGTTCCCACCCACCCGTTTCCCCCAATATTTATACTTACTCATATTACTTTTCTTACATTCAGGGTATGCCCTCTTTTCAGGCATACTGGCCAGTCAGGCCAAGGCACACCTCAGGCCTTGGTGCTTAGGAGTATCACTTTTCAAACTCGAAGACTCTGATTACAATAATGATATAACAATAACCTAGCTATCCAAGCTCAGGTTAAAAAGCAACATATAATATCATCCATATGCCAGGATCACAAGTCTGTAAGTCCAAATAAAAAATGTCCAAAGCAATATCGGACAAATGAGTACCATCTGGCCGATAAAATCCTGAAAGGCCACCTTCTAGATCAACGTGTCTAAAAGACATGCCATGCAAGGAAATCATAAATTTAGCTATTGTCCTATTAATCCTTTTCCTCATTTTTTCAAAAATCCTGACCTCTTGTGAACCCAGCCAAGTTAATCGTGGAACAATCTCTGAAAAAAATAAGATTGCTTTCGGAAAAACAGAATGAATACACAAAAAGTCAACTTTAATCTCAGAAATAAGGTCGAATGTCTTGAAACACCCGACATCATTGCCAGCCAAATGCAAAACAATGATGTCAGGAGAAGGCCAAGAAAAATATAAGAACGACAAAGTTTCCCTCAAATTAGACCATCTCATCCCCTTTTTACCATACCACCAAATTTGAAAGTCCGATAAAGGAAGACCCAAATTTGAGCCATAAATCCTCCGGAATAAACAATGGTGAGACCAAAAGATATACGAATGTCCAATAACCCAAACATTGAATTTGACACCTGCAAAATTTAATATTAAACATTAGGGCGTACATAACACAAATAATAATCAGACTTCCACCCACCCAGATTCTTAATTTCAGCACTAGATAAACCCAACTCGGCCGCCTCCGTAGCAGCACCGATTCTAAACGAATGCGATGAAATACTGAGATGGCCGAGCTGAAGAAAATATAAGCACTGCTTCAGAACAGAGTTAAACTGAAAAGTAGTTAAAGGAAAAGAGGATTGGTGTACAAATAAATGCCCAGCAGAACAATTCCGAACAGCCAAACATTGCCTAAGCAGTGAAACAGCACATATACGTGAATTAGAAATTTTATTCACCGCAATCCAACGACCTAAACCCAATTGATCCGTTTTGCTACGTCTAAGTAAAATACTTAAACAATCAGTACCCATTAATAAATCCTCAAATAACAACCCTGTCACGTCATTATTCACTCTGAAAGCCCCGAAAAAGCAAAGGCTAAACGCCGCTTTGAATAACAGCGTTTCGTAAGGAGAATAACAAATGGATTCAGTAGCCAAACACAGACGGCCTAAAGGAGCAGAGGAAATAAGCAGTCTATGATCGGATACAAATTTACCCTTGCGATAACCTTTTAACGCCAGTTGAACCAAAAGAAAACTCTGACAAGAAGGAAAACCCCTTAATTTAAAAAAAAAAGAAACGTCACATAACGTTTTTTGAACATGGGAACAAGAATAATTACAAGACAATAAAAAATTCAAAAGGGCCAAAACCAAACTTTTCGAAAATCATGCACATAAACTATTATGCCCCGTACACACGGTCGGACTTTGTTCGGACATTCCGACAACAAAATCCATGGATTTTTTCCGACGGATGTTGGCTCAAACTTGTCTTGCATACACATGGTCACACAAAGTTGTCGGAAAATCCGATCGTTCTGAACGCGGTGGAGTAAAACACTTACGTCGGGACTATAAACGGGGCAGTGGCCAATAGCTTTCATCTCTTTATTTATTCTGAGCATGCGTGGCACTTTGTCCGTCGGATTTGTGTACACACGATCGGAATTTACGACAACGGATTTTGTTGTCGGAAAATTTTATATCCTGCTCTCAAACTTTGTGTGTTGGAAAATCCGATGGAAAATGTCCGATGGAGCCCACACACGGTCGGAATTTCCAACAACACGCTCCGATCTGACATTTTCCATCGGAAAATCCGACCGTGTGTACGGGGCATTAGAATGTTTCAAAAAATAACACCAAAGAGACTACGCGGCTTCATAACTCGCCCACGTGCTTTTAGCTATAGAATTACGAACAGCCGAACTTATGAACCTCAGATCAAGTTCCATAAGAAATCCGGGCATGGGGCACCAACCTTGTCTGCTTCTGACACCAAAGCACGAAACTGATCCAACTGCAAATGTGATAAAGCGCCAGCCACAGTGTTGAAATTACCAGGAACATACTTAGCTTTTAACCGTATATTCAGCTTTAAACATTGAAAAACTACCGTAATTGACGTAACAAAGCAATCACAGGTAAAGACTTTGAAGACAAACAATTAATGGCGTAGACAATGCCTTTGTTGTCTGAATGAAGCAAAATGCGACTATTCCGAAAAGCCTCACCCCACAATTCCAATGCCACCACAACAGGGAACAACTCCAATAAAACTATGATCTTCGTAAAACCTTTAACACGCCAAACTTCAGGCCAAGCATCCCCCGACCAGTGACCTTGCCAAATAAGCGCTATAACCAATTGCCCCTGAAGCATCGGTAAACAAATTTAAAGCTTCAGTTAAACAAAAGGGGGCCTGCCACAGCGAACGACCATTAAATATATCCAAAAAAAGTTTCCAAATAAATAAATCCTCCTTAATAGAGACAGTTATTCGAATAAAATGCCACCGAGAAGTAATTCCAGCAATAGCCCGATATAATCTTTTAGAAAAAACCCTACCCATCGGTATAACTCTAGACGTAAATGCCAAAAGGCCCAATAAAGATTGAATCGTTTTCAAACAAATTTTCTTTTTGGAAAGAACAAAATCCAACAAAAAAACAAAGCTTCCTCACCTTAGCAATAGGGAGACAAAATTAAATTTTTACAGTGTCTATCGTAACACCCAAAAATTCTAAACAATGAGTAGGAGGCACCAATTTTTCCGGTGCCAGAGGAACAGCAAACTTTTCGCAAATAATCTTAAACTCAGTAAATAAATATAAACAGTCATCTGTATCATCTTTACCAACAAACAAAAAATCATCTAGATAATGTAATAAGTGAACTGAACCAGATTGCAAACTGACAACCCATTCCAAAAAGGTAGAAAATAATTCAAAATATCTGCAGGACAGGAAACAGCCCATGGGCAGGCACTTGTCAAAATAGTACTCCCCTTTAAAATAAATGCCCAAGGAGTTAAAGGCCGATGGATGAATCGGCAATAACCTAAAGGCGGATTTTACATCAGCTTTAGCCAAAAGAGGTGAACCGCCCACTCTCCTAATAATTTCCAAGGCATCATCAAATGAAGAATAGGACACTGAACAGAAATCAGGATCAATCTCATCATTTAATGAAAAACCAACAGGGCATGATAAGTGATGAATTAACCGAAAATAATTCACCTCCTTTTTAGGAATAATACCCAATGGTGAAATACGAAAATTAATAAACAGAGGCTCAGAAAAGGGGCCCTCCATACGTCCCGCAGAAATTTCTTTAGAAAGTTTATCGGAAACCACCTCTTCATAAACATCAAAAGAAGATAAATTATCATAAACTGAGCAACCAGAACCCAAAAATGTAGGCAACGGAAAACCTTCCAAAAAACCTTCAAGTAGAAACTCTGCTGACATTCGGTTTGGATAACGAATAAGCCACAGCAGCATGTTTTCTAATATCACGGGAGTCACTGCTTTTAAGAAAGGAATCCTTCGAAGGAGTACTATCACTAATAGCCACTTTTTTAAAACATCTAGCAGCAGGATGTGCACCCGAACAATACGCACATTCGTGTTTGTATTTACAAGTGGCTGACCACTTACACTGACCATCATTAAAATTAAAGCACAAACCTTTACGAATTCCAACAATTGGTTTAGAAAACTGATATTTTTGCGGTAACAGCAGGTTTAACCAGAGACCAACATCTTTCATCCCCCATTTAAGAGAATGATGCACAGCCAACTTCTGACGAAAGGAATCATCATAGTAATACCAAGCTTGTCCATTAAAATTTTTATAGACCTCCAAAATAATCTCAACATGTTGGAAAAGCCCACTACAATGTTCAGGATATTTTTCACCTAAAACACTAGCAAAAATACAAAATGATTGTAACCAATTGTTAAACGTTCTAGGAACAGAGGCATTCCTCCCAACATCAAATTTTTCATCCCTTTTATTAAAACGATGTTCAGGAGACAAAGGCAACAAAGAAAAAAATGTTGATATAGTCACCACTCCACATTTTTTCTTTACAAGAGATACTAAGATGAAAACCCAAAGGTGAAAGCTCGCATGACAACGCTTCTTTCAAACAACTTTCTGGAATTTGCGTGGAAGGAACATGTACAGATGACATAGCAGGACGTAAACAATCATTACTCAAAGTACTAGATTCAATAGACTGAGTCAGCATAGATTCAGAAGAATCAACTCTCCATGCTGACGCAACATTATTAACATCAATAAGAGGAGATTTTAATTTATCAACAATAGCAGAAAACTTTTTTGCTAAATTACATAACATAGCAATGTCATCAGACTCACCTGATGCACCAGCACTGGTAGAAGGGACCGCCTGCATCGCATAGTCAGTTAACGCCACTGCACGAATAGGCATAGCTTGAGTATCCATGGCAACAGCAGGAACAACATCAACCATATTTACAGTTTTGTCAAGTAAATGTTCGGACAATACAGGAGGCTCCACAGGTGAAATATCAACATCCCCCTTGGAGCAACACTCACTGTATAATTTGTTAAAATTCATTTCACAGGAGCAGAACTCCTAGGAAGTCTCACCTTGTCATTTTGTTTCTTCAATTCTCTAGACAGAGACCGGGATTCGAACCTGCGAGGTCTCTTTGTAGAACGCCTGAGATCAGATTTCACTACTGCGCATGCGCCCGAATATAGGCGATAATCTCCGACTCCTACCCGAAGCCTCTTGATTGACAAACTCACAGTCTGATCGTCCACTGACACAGGAACAGCTGCAGCAGATTCGATGGAAGGGACAGAAGTTTGTGGTCCAGTAGGCAATAATAAGCATTGCCGCATCCATTCTTCACCACCCTCTGGACTGGCTCGATCCATTAGTTGACGCAGCATGGTTGATCTTCTTCTGTCTTTCAGTGTCGTCTGTCAAAATCTTGATGTAATCCACTTGTTTATATACCCTCCAGCACGAGCTGAGTACCCTTTTTTATTTAAAATAAATACTTGAATTATGACCAATCAAACATCTTTAATTTTTAACCTATAAAATACTTTCTTTTATGCCTGACTCGGTCCCATAGGTGGTTGTGGGGGACAGTTTTCCCCCACTTCCCACTTTTCATTCTTTTTACTGCTAGGTGAGAGTGCTACCCATTACACCACTATACACACCATTAGATTTTCTGCAGATTTTTATCTTCATATTTGTAGTGATCGTGTATATGAATGTATTGGGCGTATAGATAATGAATATTTAGTTTATTATATAAGGATGATGATGATGTAAGTACTCTTCCGCAGCAACCCAATTCTTCCAGAGAGATGCACTTTATTGACTTCCAACACAGAACAAAGTCCAAAGTCCACAGATGACAAAGAAATCCGACAGAGGAGATATAATTCAGAACCCCATGTCTTAGGTCCGAGTGTGCATACACAGACAAGCCTCACTCATACACAGACGAGCCTCACTCCCCCAAACCTATAGACTGAATGCCGTGTTATATTCACTAAATAATGAATGGCTGAGCAATTTGATTGGCCGTTTCAATTTAGGACTTTGATTAGCTTTAGTCTTTCAAACAGACAACAACCCCCAGCCGTGAACAGCCGTGAACAGCCGTGAACCACCCCAATTTGCACTCCCGCATATCAACATCAACAAGTCCCCTTTAGATATGTGTATACCACCTGAATACCCTTTGAGATGTTCAAATAGACTTGCATAAGATTAACACATCAAAGAGTCTCCAGCTGTTAAAATTCAGTTGGACAAATCAACCATTCTGTCATTGCCATTCTGGCCTGGTCAACATTGACTGCATGTGTACATACACACAACAATGTCCCACATAAATCGGTGAACATTACAACATATTACAACAATATTTACCAAAACATGTAGTGCAGGGGCCTGCCTGACTGCATATAAATGGACACTCCAAGGCCTCGAACACACGGTTTTATTGTCGGCGTTGCCGAGCATCTGATTTTTGTCAAAAGCGTGTGTGCAGGATTTTGTCTAGCATACTAACTATCCGCAAATTGTCATTTGACAAACACAAACGTGGTGACGTACTATGAGAGTGTAAAGTGGAAGTTCACCCTTTGGGCCCCTTCTGCTAATTTCGTATTAGTAGAAGTTATTAGAAGTTTGGTGAGCGTTGATTCACGATTTTCAGATCATACAAAACAAACGCCTTTTAAAATATGATTGGCAAAACTACATCAGTATCACCAGCAAAGCAGCTTCATTATTATCTCATTAAAGAAGATGAGAATGTGCACTGCATTTCGACATTTTATTCATTGCCACGTCAGGAATGTTAATTCTAGATTACGAACAATAGTTTACAAGACCAAACTCTTCCAGCTCGTTCCGTGATTCCGAGCATGCGTGTTTCTACTTTCGACTTTTGTGTGATGATTTCTGTACTGACCATCTGAAAATCAGATGTTGAGTTCCCATGCGACAAATACTTTATAGCCTGCACATCCAGATTTTGTCTGACGAAAAAGTCAAATTGGCTGTCGAAAGCACAGTACTAATGATCCGAAAACACACAGACAGCTCGCCTTCAGACTTTTCCCTTCTGATTTTCAAACCGTGTGTACGAGGCCTGAGGCTGGGTTTTTTTTTTTTCTTTTTTCAATTTTCAAAACTTTGTGACAAAAAGTGAGGTCTGCAAAATACTCACTATACCTCTCAGCAAATAGCTTGGGGTGTCTACTTTCCAAAATGGGGTGATTTGGGGGGGGGGGTTTGCCACCTGGGCATTCCATGGCCTCCGAAACTGTGATAGGCAGTGAAGAGTGAAATCAAAAATTTACGCCCTTAGAAAGCCTGAAGGCGGTGTTTGGTTTTCAGGGTCCCGTGCTCGGCTAGACTCCCAAAAAGTCCCACACATGTGGTATCCCCATACTAAGGAGAAGCAACAGAATGTATTTTGGGGTGTAATTTCACATATTCCCATGGCATGTTTGAGCAATATATCATTTAGTGACAACTTTGTGCAAAAAAAAAAAAAAAAATTTGTCTCTTTCCCGCAACTTGTGTCACAATATAAAATATTCCATGGACTCGACATGCCTCTCAGCAAATAGCTTGGGGTGTCTACTTTCCAAAATGGGGTCATTTGGGGGGGGTTTGAACTGTCCTGGCATTTTATGCACAACATTTAGAAGCTTATGTCACACATCACCCACTCTTCTATCCACTTGAAGACAAAGCCCTTTCTGACACTTTTTGATTACATGAAAAAAATTTTTTTTTTGCAAGAAAATTACTTTGAACCCCCAAACATTATATATTTTTTAAAGCAAATGCCCTACAGATTTAAATGGTGGTTGTTTCATTTTTTTTTTTCACACAGTATTTGCGCATTTTTTGGGGAAAAAACACACTTTTTTAAATTTTAATGCACTAAAACACACTATATTGCCCAAATGTTTGATGAAATAAAAAAGATGATCTTAGGCTGAGTACATGGATACCAACATGACATGCTTTAAAATTGCGCACATTTTTAAAAGCCTTTAAAAGCCTTTACAGGTTACCACTTTAGATTTACAGAGGAGGTCTACTGCTAAAATTACTGCCCTCGATCTGACCTTTGCGGTGATACCTCACATGCATGGTGCAATTGCTGTTTACATTTGACGCCAGACCGACGCTTGCGTTCGCCTTAGTGCGAGAGCAGGGGGGACAGGGGTGCTTTTTTTTTTTTTTTCTTTATTATTTTTTTGCTTTTTTATCTTATTTTTAAACTGTTATTTTCATTTTTTTTTAAATCATTTTTATTGTTATCTCAGGGAATGTAAATATCCCCTATGATAGCAATAGGTAGTGACAGGTACTCTTTTTTGAAAAAATTGGGGTCTATTAGACCCTAGATTTCTCCTCTGCCCTCAAAGCATCTGACCACACCAAGATCGGTGTGATAAAATGCTTCCCCAATTTCCCAATGGCGCTGTTTCTATCCGGCAAAATCTAAGTCATAAAATGCTCGTAGCTTCCGGTTTCTTAGGCCATAGAGATGTTTGGAGCCACTCTGGTCTCTGATCAGCTCTATGGTCAGCTGGCTGAATCACCGGCTGCATTCTCAGGTTCCCTGTTGAGACAGGAGAGCCAGAGAAAAACATGGAAGACGGTGGGGGGGCATTCCCTCCCACTGCTTGTAAAAGCAGTCTAGAGGCTAATTAGCTGCTAGGATTGCTTTTACATGAAAGCCGACCGCTGGCTGAAAAGAATGATACCAAGATGATACCTAAACCTGCAGGCATCATTCTGGTATAACCACTCAAAGTCGTGAATGGCGTACCTGAAGACAAAAAAATGGTTAACAATAAAGCACAGTAAACGGTAAAGTATAAAAAATTGCATACCTGAAATGCAAACATGATAAAACATAATAACAATAAAACATTGCAGAATAGAATACAGTAAAAAAGAGCAGAACAATAGAGAGAGAATAGAGCGAGAGAGAATAAAACAACAACTATTTTTTTTTATTTTATATTTTTGTTTGTGTTTTTTTTTTTTTACACTTTTTTTGTAACTGTAACTTTTATAACTGTAACCGGTTCCAGGTTTGGGTCTCTCAAAATGCAAAGGCATCTTGGGAGACCCTGTGAAATGGCGCCTAGTCTGTGGAATGCTGTACCCTACGCTAATACTCAACTAGTGAATGGTAGCGTTCAAAACATTCACCAATGCAAAGACTAGGATTGTCAGGACAGGAGGGACAATAATAGCGGGTGTCATGCCTATATCCGCGCTTGCTGCAGACACAACATCTTTTTTGGGGGGGTTCGTTGGGTAGGGGTACTCGGGAGGACATAAAAATGCCTCTCATGCAGCCGACTGCATTTGGTTGGGGATGTGAATGGGGGAAGTACGGGCGCTGCAGAAGTGGTGGGTTCCCAATTAGGATTGGCGAATGCAGCAGGAAGGGTATTATGGGCACAACGGGCCCGTTTGTCTTCTTGGTGGCAGCGGGACACTACTTGTGCTTGCCATCTCACCAGCTTGAACTGCATTTATGGGACTCGCCACGTCACCAAGTGTTACTGCAGTGCTGGTTTGACTATGACCGGGGTGTACTAGGCCGCTGGCGCTTGCCAGTTCACCAAAACGCTACCAAAAAAACTTTTAGCGATCGCGGGGATCAGACCTGACTCTGCGAATGCTGCAGTTATTCGTTTAGTGTTTTGTAAGTGACAGTGATCGATCAATACTGCACTTGGGTGGGCTGGGCTGGGCCGGGCAGAGGGGCAAAACGCAGGTGCTAGCAGGTATCTGGGCTGATCCTGCTAACACTGCGTTTTTGGGAACCCTAAACTGCTGGGGACGCTAGTATAGATCTGATCGGATCAGATATTGATCCGTTCAGATACTATACCACTAAGGGAGGCGTATGCTGCGTGCGTGGGTGTTAGCGGTACTGGCGCTAATCTGACGCTGCCTGGGGCGATGCATATCACCGCCGGGTGATCAGGGGGCTAAACCTTTATTCAGTAATAAACGGCGGGTGCCCTGACACTATAAAAAATAAACAAACTAACCAGCGTCAACCGTAATGGTTATACGGTGATCAGTGGTGAAAGGGTTAACTAGGGGGAAATCAATGGGTTAAAACATTTATTAGGTAGTATATGGGGGTCCCTGTCGCTATAAAACGCTGACGGCGAACCTAAATATTTACGTCCCTAACTAGCGTCACCAGCGACACTAATACAGCGATCAGAAAAATGATCGCTTAGCGACACTGGTGACAGGGGGTGATCAAGGGGTTAAAACTTTATTAGGGGGGTTAGGGGGGTACCCTAGACCTACAGGGGGCTAATACTAACTGCCCTACCACTTCTAACTGTCACAAACTGACACCATGCAGTAATCAGGAAAAAAAAAAAAAAACCTGCTTGGTGTCAGTGTGACGGGGGGGAGTGATTGGGGTGTGATCGGGGGGCGATCGGGGGGGGATCGGGGGTGTAAAGTATGCCTGGCATGTTCTACTGTGTGTGTGTTTTACACTTACTCAGATGTCTTCTCTCCTCGGCGCCAGAACGGAAACTGCCGAGCCGAGGAGAGATAACACCACATCCTCTGCCTGTGTGTACTACACACAGGCAGGGGAGGATTCTCATTGGCTGGGAGCGATCGCGAGGGGGGGGCTATGATCGGATGGCCTCCCCCTCATCTTTAAATGCTCCCAGACCAAAGCCGACTGCCGCTGGCACCGGGTGGGGTCCGATCGGACCCCCCGCCCGCGGGAAGGCAATCACGTACCGGGTACGTGATTTTGCCTGCCCATGCCATTCTGTTGTAGTATATCGTCGTTAGGCGGTCGGCAAGTGGTTAAGGCTGGGTTCACACTATCGCCACATGTGGCACACAGCAGGGGTCCGGTGCGTCCTGGTTTAATGTTTCAGGTCGGATTTCAGCCCGACATTTTGGCTGAATTTGTACTTGAAACGGACCAAAAGACACACCGGAGCCGTAGCGGAGATTTGTGAACCGGCTCCATAGAGAGCCAGTCAAAATCTCCTGCTATTGCGAATTGTATGCGGGTTCAAAGGTGTGAATCCAGCCTCGAAGGGGCTCTTCTTGCCCAATAAACAAACTATGAAAGAAAGAGTAGAAGTGCTCACCAGGAAACTGCCCAGTCTTATGTGTCTTAATTAGGCTTCAGCTTGATCTCCTCCCAAGCCACGCCCCTCTAAAACATCCCCCCCACATGGGCTTAGTTGTAGAGGTGGCAGAATTGGGTACTTTGGTGGAGAGATCTCAACCACTAAAGCCTGCAAGAGCGATAAGAATCCACAAGGTGAACCAAGCAACAACATCCATATGGTACAGTTTTGTCTAGACTGAATCTTAATGAATGAAAAAGTGAACATGGTCTAAAGATCAGCTCTCTGTAATATTCATCTAACCAGAAATGATCTAGGCCTCTAAAGTTGGAATCTAATTGACACATTTAATAAAATCTAGCCCTTTATAATGACAAAATCAATCCTGCCATGGGAGCCCATCAGTGTAACTTTCTGACCACCAGCACTGTATATTGCCAACTGGATTTGCAGGACCATGATACTTTCAAGATTTAGGTTCCATTCACACTTGTTTATTGTGCTAATATGCACCAAAATGCACATTGCCACAAGGCAATGCACCTGCTTTTTTGTGGTAGCATTTACTGTGAATAGCACCCAAATGTACTGTACAGTAGAGCGCAACTCACAATGCACTACACCAAAATATGATGTTCATTGCGGTGAGCTGCATTTCTAAACAAGAGCCCTTTTTTCAACTGTTTTGGTGTGATAGGAGCCCTTTAGTAATGATACAATGGAACATTAATGTGTGCCCTAATTCACGTGTGTAGATGCATGAAACCCATATACACAACTGAGAAATAATGAACAGCAACAACTGTATGCTGGGGCCAGGTTTAATTTAGCGATGTTAGAATCAGAATTGTTTGTGACTGGTTCTATTTAAATTCTTATTGACAGTCATATTTTACTACAGATCATTGCTCTTTGAACAATGTTGTTAAGTAATTTCAAACAGGGTTTTTAGAAAGGAAATAATACATTTACAACTAATGTGACCATTGCTGCTTAATCTCCTAGTATTACCGGTAGGAGTAGGGTTGCCACCTGTTGCCCGGACAGTAGAGGTTTTGAATTATGTATCCGGGTTTCAGTCTACCTGGGTTTCCAGGTTTCAGTCTGCCTGAAACCCAGAAACATTATTCAGACAGGAATGTGGATCGGAACAGGGCCTGACAGGAGGGTGATGGGGCACTATGGGTGCCGCATTAGTATTCTCTTTGGAGCTCCCAAAGATTTCCCAGGTCTGTTACAATCCTATAGTGTATACTAAAAAAAAAGAAAATTTTGCTGTATGCCACTAAAGTGTTTGGGTTTGGCTTGGGGAAAAAGTGGCAACCCTAGGTGGGAGCAAGAAACTTCACTGTCTCCCAAATGACTATATTAGATGCATATTCCCTACTGTGTAGTGTAGTGACAAAAATTCATTTCAATAATTTCATTCTATTTAATGTAATTAATTAGTTTAGAAATAACTATAATATATTAAAGAGAGTTCTAATTTTTTTTGCATGCATTTTAAAAGTTTTAGTCTTGCTTCTGTGGAAAAAAAAGATACAGTATTTTCCACAGAATAATGAAATAATTGCTTCTGTTTCCTACTAAGCTTCACTTGATAAATTGTCTAATTTTGCAGGTAATGTAATGGAAAACCAATCTTAAATCGCAAAGCTTAATTCCACTATGCTTCAGTAATCAAAATTCAGCTTTACAACTGTAAACATTTTACGTTTTCACTTTGCTTAATGTATTCTAATGTATTCTCACCATGAGAATTTGTATTATGCAAGCATCTGAACATTTATTAATAAAATTCATTCCTGGCAAGGTTATATTTATATCACTGATGCCTGGTAATAATGTGAAATGTATTTATTACTGTGGAAAATCTATTTATTTGAAATCACTTGCAGTTTTCTTTATCGGCAGCCCCTGCAGGACAGCAGGGGGTTCTCAGTGAGGGCTGCATCCTCTGAGCGAGTGACTGTAAAACCACCTGCATGTTTGCATATCTCATCAAGAGCAACATCTATATATCCTGTAAGGACAGGACATGGCCAGTGGATTTTTCTTAATGCCAATGCCTGCATTACCACTCTGCCGCTAAACACATAGGTGTTGTTACTTGTCACTTAGGAATAATACCTCTGGTTTAGCAATATCAAGCTGAGATGTAGGCACTTATGAGAGGGAGTGATCACCCACTCATCAGCATCTGCAAGCCCTCAGTATTGGCAGAGCCACTGTTACAAGAAACTTCTCTCTTAGGTAAACAACTACTAATAACACTAATGAGTTTACCACAGATCACCAACCTAAGGGAGGCATTTACCACTGACCAACAACATAACAAAATAAGGTGATCACTGACCACCAACTTAAGGGGGCACTACACCACAGACTACCAATGTAGGAGGACACATCAGCACTGGCCATCATAAGAGTACACTATGCCACTGTCCTCTAGCGTAACATATCACTTACCAACAATGTGTTGGGGCACTACTTCACCACTGATCATAAAAGGAAATGTCCACTCTGCACAGTGAATACTCTAGCGCAGTGTCTCTCAACCTTTTTTCAGTCAAGGTACTCTTTAAAATTATGGACAAACTCAAGGCACCCTTTAAAATTATGGAAATCTCAAGGCACCCTGTAAAATATGGACAGCACTATTAGCTATTCTAATAATTTTACATAATGCATCAACATCCATACATGTAGGATACCTAACTTAAGATGTGATTTATTCTTCCAAATCAAAAACCCTTCTGCACATTGGTACCAACTAGTATTCCTGTGTTTCTCTTCTTCCTCAGTTTTTCTCCATCACTCATCTAATGTAACCCCAGCGTTGATGGAGAGGGGCAGGGGAGAATCAAACAAGGATGCTATGCCAGCAACCAACATCCTCCTTATCAACTGATGATGTTATTGGTTGTTAAGAAGTCGACGGCTAGCAAGTCGTAATGGTGCACAATGAAAACCTGTGGCTTTGTGCAACTAAAAGGCAGGCTTGATCCACTTGCTGGCTTGAATACGATTTTTGGGCAATATTAAGGCATTTTTCCAAAGCACCTCTGGAGAAACTTCAACCCCAAGCTGCTCTATTTATACTCCTGAATGCTGCCCTTTGTAAGATGTGCTGTACATTACATACTCTTGGCCAAAGTGTTCATCAACTGCCAAGTACTAGAGCCCCTATTGGCAATAAAAAAACTGAAACACATGAAAATTGTCACAAACATCAATATCAAAAATGTCCACCAATTAATTTGACACCTTTTGCTGTCACTCCAAAGGAGTGTGTGTAAATCTGACAAGCTGAGTGCTAGCTATCAGATGGAAGCAGTCCATCGCCTCTGCAGGTGGCGGATTGCTTGCACACACCCCTGGCAAACCGATGCCTCCGCCATGTATCCCGAGCTCCGCTTGCCTGTCTGTGGACCCGGGACCGACATATGGATGCCACCGGGTAGAGAGGAGGGAACTGAATGGACATGCCTCTGCTCTCCTCCCCTTCTTCTCGCTGACCTGGAAGTGACGTGTATGACTTCAATTCTGGGTCCCCCTCTCACTTTCCCTGGCCAGCATTAGATTCATTGGAGCACAGGGGGAGACACCCAGGGTCTTTTAGACTTCAGATGTCTAATTAAAGAGAACCTGTCACCCAAAATATGATTAAAAAAAGTTAAGTAAAAAGAAAAAAAATTGTAAAAAATGTAAGTTACATCCAAAAATATTTTGAGGCTGCCACCCCTACATACACGCATGTATGAATGTAAACATGCAAATGATTTTTTAAACATATGTGCAAAAAACAGCTCTGGCAGCGAAAGGGTAAAACTTTTGTCACCTTTCATTTTCCAGTATAATTTTTGTAGCACTCTTTAATTTTTTTCCCAGCAGTGCTGACAAAATAAACTCAGAAAGGACATTTTGTTTTCTTCTCTCTTGTGATGGACAGCTACAGGGAGAGAGGGGACTGGACTGTGCCCTGACTGGCTGTTGCTACACCTGAAGAAGACCCTGCCCCTAACAACCCTGAAGAAGGAGGAATCCTGATTAGCTGCCTAAGCAAGGCTGGGTCCCAATTGGCTGGGGGACGTTTTTTCAACCTCTCACCACTGAGAGAAAGAGGAAATTGATGTGGGATCTGAAGAGAGGGCTCTGGGACCCATTTTAGAGAGCCTAGGAACCACTTAGGGAACAGAAGTGCCTGGCCAGTACAATATATTCCTGGGAAGTGTTCTGTGAGGAGAGAAACAGAATTGAGTACTTTCTGTGACTGCTATTACAGAGCATGGGAGATGAACTGTGCTGTGTGCCCAGAGAGTGTTAGCCTGGAAGTTTGCGGTACAGGGCTCAGGGCTGCAAGAATCCACAGGACCATAGGTGTGCGCAGCCTCTTGCATTAGGGTGTGCACCCCAAAGCTTAAATACATGGTGTCAGTAGGGCAGTGGACAGTGTAATTTAGTTAATTTTTTTTTCCCAAAATTTTTGGGCTTGTGTAACATTTTTTTTGGGGGGGATGAAATATCAGTGGTCAAAACAGGGGGGAATATGCAGCACACAAGGCAATTAGGGTGTGCCCAGGCACACCTGGCACACCCTGTGCGCACGACTATGCACAGGACTGTTGTTGTGACCCGCTGACCACATGCTGTTGCCAGAGGATCTGTTCTGCCAGAAAAAGTGTGCTGCACCTGAATCACATACAAAACTGTATGCAGGGACCAGGCTGTAGGCTGCTGCTATGCTGAACACTACTTAATGCAGTGAGGGAGGAGAGACTGTGCTTCTATTCCAGTGCGTTCCAGTAGCTCCCAGTGACCACATGTTCCAGTTACCTGCTAAAGCTGCAGAGAGATGGCCCAAGAGGAAGGACCCTTTCACCAGCCACAGAGGAACCCCTCAGGACTTGAATCAGTCATCGATGGTGAGAGGTTTCCAGACACCATCTTGTTTACTTTAGTGAGTACTCCCACATAAGGGCCGCCAGCAGACTCTCTACATAGTCCCTCTGGCCAGTGGTTAGGCAGGACAACTTTGCATTAGGTAGTAGATAGGCTGTATTGCCTTTGAAAAATGCCATTTTGTATTGCTGTACTGTGTTGGATTGTCATTATTCTGCACTTACAAGCCAGTATCACTCACTGGCACCTGCCTAGTGCACGTTAGTGCACCAGTTACTTCCCAGGCATATGTGGTGAATGAACAGTGACGCCCTGTTAATGGTGTCACTTAGCAGTGTGCCTAGATTGCTATATTGTATTTTTTTTCTTTATTTAACCCATTCCTAGGGCTTTGCCATTAAATAAAGCCCATTTAAAACTTCAAGGTGTGTCAGTGTTCTCAGGTCCAGGAAAGGGGCGAGTCATCCCAGGTGCAGGGCAGAAATGACCTAATAAAAAAATACCAGCGGCTCCTGCGGAGGGTGGCACTACATTTTCATTTTTTATTAGTGAGTATATTAAACATCACCATTTAATTTCAGACTAACATATAATGTGACTTTTACACTCTTCAGTACTGAGCCAACAATTTTTCTTCTCCATTATTGTGCCTTTGCGTACAATGCCACTTCTTTTTTTCTACTCATTATCTATTGTAAGCTCTATCTTCTATTGTTTCTTATCATTGTTTTTGGTTATATTGGTCATATTTTGATCTAACATTGGACATATCTCTAGCCTTGTACCGTGTCATTGGAGATGACTGAACTATATAGAAAAATACTATTATGTACACAAATGCAAAAATGGAAATCCTAAATTGGTCTGAAGTTAAATAATGCCTCCAATCTGCTAAAAACACACCCAAATTAAACCAAAATCTTCACCACAACATTTTTTAATGCAGATTTATAAAGTATATGCATACAATAAGTGCTTCATTTAAGAACATTGCTTGATACAAAAGGAAGTATCCCCCCTTTCTTTTAATATGGGAGGTACCTTTGGCGCTTATGTTGTGGGAGGGTCAGCAGTTAGATTGCAAGTATTTATAGGCTGTATGATCAGTTTTTGTTTGGCTCTGATGAAGAAGGGTAACCTTTGAAATGTGTCAGCTGGCAGGGACCCTGGTGAGGTCCTCCTTGAGCTAGAGGCTTTGGCAAAGTTGGGAGATTGTAGCCACATGCAGTGGCTTGATGAGCGAGTTTACTACCTACAATTATGAGCAGTTTTATTGTATTTTTCTTCAATAAATCTATGTTGGATAATGCACTAGGCCAGTGTGCCCTCTCTTTTTATACATTTTCTATAACTGGTTTTACTTTTTGATGGCTTATAACTTGGACTATACAGTACATGAAACCAGCATTCTTTTTTAACACCAGCCACATTTATTAAAGCTTATGTCCAACCTTACTTTAACTTTAAGGCCCCGTTCACCCCTAAACGATTTTCACCTTGTAAAGCGCTCAGCTCTGAAGCTCCAAAATATCCAAAAAGCAACATTACATTTATTTCAATGGCCCCTGTTCGCATATGATCATTCTGTCACCTGAAGCAAAACACCTGAAGCTCAAAAAAGTACATGAGCTTCTTTTTGTCAGATTACAAGCATTTTTGGCCCCATAGATTTCAAAAGAAATGCCTGATTTGAGCAGAAAAATTGCTTGTAAAATGCTCAATTAGCAGCTTTCCACCCCTAATTTCCTTTCCCTCGACTCCCCCTAGTGCTTTCTGTTAGCCAGATAAAAACGCCAGAAGCTGTAAAACGGTTGTAATACACTTCTAAAACACTTTAAAAAAGCTTGTAAAAAACTGCAAAAAAAGCTTAAAAAAGCCAGTAAATAAATATGCGCAAGTGTGAATGGAGCCTAAAAGCTGGCCCTAACAAACTATTTCCTATACTAATGTGCACCCACTAGGCATGCTGTATACACTGTATGTATCTACATACAGTATACAGCCCTGTGTTCCATGTGTGAGATGGGAAGGTCTCATGGATCAATGACTAACAAGAATAATCACATGCAAGTATAAATACAAGTGTTAAAATAATAACCCTTGCAAAATTCTTATGAACAATATCTGTAAATTATTAGCAATGACATTTTAATAATGTCATACTGTACAAAAAATAATGTTTACTGATCTGTGAATAAAGTGTTTGCTTTTTTCTTATTATTATGTTAGCATTTAGGCTGCATTCACACTACAGTGTTTTGAATTGCAGGCAGAATTGCAGCGAATCTGCCTGCGATTTAATAGCACCGCCATGTGCGAATGACAAATTGCGAGGCTCGCATTTGAGATGCCATTCATTTGAATTACACCTTAAATTGCAGTGCGGGCCTACCACGATTGTCGCGTGACAAATCGTGCTGTAATCGCGGGAAGCATGTCGCTCAAAAAAATTTCAGGAGCTACTTTTGGGCGACATGCTTCCCGCAATGCGGGTTGCCGTGATTGCAGCACGATTTATCATGCAAAAATCGCGGCAGACCCATACAATGATTTGAGGTGTCATTTAAATGAATGACATCTCAAATGCGAGTCAAATGCGAGCAATTTGTCATTCACACATTGGCGCTGTCAAATCACGGGCAGATTCGTGGCAAATCTGCCCACGATTCAAAACGCTGTAGTGTGAATGCAGCCTTACTGTATATGATCAAACTGTGGATGCTTTAGATATAATGTCACAGTGTATAACTTAGGAAAAATGTTTTACCTTATAAGCAAAAAAAAACTAAAATGGCAACCTTTCTGGTCATTTTAAAACTAGCAAAAAAAAGACAAAAACACATTGGCAGGCAATATACAAAACAATAAAAAAAAAATTCTGGTATTATATTCAGGACTAGGGATGAGCTTCGTGTTCGAGTCGAACCCATGTTCGACTCGAACATCGGCTGTTCGCCCGTTCACCGAATTGCGAACGATATGGGCCGTTCGCACCAAATTCGTGTGGCGCGTCACGGCCCATAATTCACTGCGGCATCGCAGTGCATTGCTTGCTGATGATTGGCCAAGCATGCACTATGACCCGCATGCTTGGCCAATCACAGCGCCGCCTGAACAGAGAGCCGTAATTGGCCAAAGCCAAGGAGGCTTTGGCCAATTATGGCTCAGGGGATTTAGTACACGTCCCACACTATATAAGGCCGCCTGCACGGCGGCCCTGTGTAGTGTGTGTTTCGGCGTTCATTGAGAGAGAGAGAGAGAGACAGACAGTGTCATTTGATTTGAGTTAGATAGATTAGGCAGAACAGTCAGTCAGTTAGCTGCACTTACAGTGTATTGTGTATATATATGCATCCCAGGTGTTGCATATATATATATACACTGTATTCAGTTTAGCTAGATCCGTTCCTGTTATCTTCTAGACTATTTACATTTAGTGCAGTGCGTCCTGCTCACAGTGTTCAGCTAGATCCGTTCCTGTTATCTTCTAGACTATTTACATTTAGTGCAGTGCGTCCTGCTCACAGTGTTCAGCTAGATCCGTTCCTGTTATCTTCTAGACTATTTACATTTAGTGCAGTGCGTCCTGCTCACAGTGTTCAGCTAGATCCGTTTCTGTTATCTTCTAGACTATTTACATTTAGTGCAGTGCGTCCTGCTCACAGTGTTCAGCTAGATCCGTTCCTGTTATCTTCTAGACTATTTACATTTAGTGCAGTGCGTCCTGCTCACAGTGCTCAGCTAGATCAGTTCCTGTTATCTTCTAGACTATTTACATTTAGTGCAGTGCGTCCTGCTCACAGTGTTCAGCTAGATCCGTTCCTGTTAAATTCTAGACTATTTACATTTAGTGCAGTGCGTCCTGCTCACAGTGTTCAGCTAGATCCGTTCCTGTTATCTTCCTACTGACAGGCAGGCTTGTCTGGTTACAGTATACAAAGCTACCTGAAGAAAATTACTGGTGTTCTATTTGATCCTATTAGTACCACGGTCAGGCAGCTAGACTATTTACATTTAGTACAGTGCATCCTGCTCACAGTGTTCAGCTAGATCCGTTCCTGTTATCTTCCTACTGACAGGCAGGCTTGTCTGGTTACAGTATATAAAGCTACCTGAAGGAAATTACTGGTGTTCTATTTGATCCTATTAGTACCACGGTCAGGCAGCTAGACTATTTACATTTAGTACAGTGCGTCCTGCTCACAATTCTCTCCTGTAAGAGTTAATATGGGAAAACAATTTCTCCTTTCCACTGATGCTTTCCAATCCTTGTTCCACAAAAAAAAACAAATTTTCAAAAAACATTTTTCATTGGGACAAAAAGTGAGGTGAAATCTTCTGAAGAGGAGGAAAGACAGCAAAACAAATGTCACAGGGGTGATAACCCTTCCCTATGTTTTCCAAAAAGCTTAAAAAAGATTTTTTGGCTGGAGCTAAACACGTTAAAAATGTACCCGTTCAAAATTACAAAGAGATTCTACTTAACAACAAACCTACAGTCCCTGTCTTGTTTGCACCGCCTGTATACTGCTGTTCAGAGTATATATAGGGCCTTTCCTTATTTTAATTTGGGTGCGGGGTTCCCCTTAATATCCATACAAGACCCAAAGGGCCTGGTAATGGACTTGGGGGTACCCATGCCGTTTGTCTCACTGATTTTCATCCATATTGCCATGACCCGACATGACATTAAACCCGCAAGCAGTTTTAAATGAGATTTTTTCCTTTAAAAATGACATTTGGTGCAGGGACTGTTCTAAACACGGGAAACACGCGTCACTTTACAGGCATACTATAGACACCCCCCAGGAATATTTCACTTTTTTTTTTTTACTTTAAGCATCATTAAAATCACTGCTCCCGAAAAAACGTCCGTTTTCAAAAGTTTTTTTTGCATTGATACATGTCCCCTGGGGTAGGACCCGGGTCCCCAAACCCTTTTTAGGACAATACCATGCAAATTAGCCTTTAAAATGAGCACTTTTGATTTCGAACATTCGAGTCCCATAGACGTCAATGGGGTTCTAACGTTCGTGCGAACTTTCAGTCCGTTCGCAGGTTCTGGTGCGAACCGAACCGGGGGGTGTTCGGCTCATCCCTATTCAGGACTAGGGATGAGCTTTGAGTTCGAGTCAAACCCATGTTCCACTCAAACATCGCCTGTTCAATTGTTCATTGAAATGCAAACGTTATGGGCAGTTCACGCCAAATTCGAGTGGCACGTCATGGCCCATAATTCACTGCGGCATTGCAGCGCATTGCTGGCTGATGATTGGCCAAGCATGCACTATGACCTGCATGCTTGGCCAATCACAGCGCCGTCTGTACAGAGAGCCGTAATTGGCAAAGCCAGGGTGGCTTTGGTCAATTATGGCTAAGGGGGTTTAGTGGCCTTGTGTAGTGTGTTGCGACGGCGGAGAGAGATAGACAGAGAGACAGTGTCATTTGACTTAAGTTAGATAGAATAGGCAGACGAGTCAGTTAGCTGCACTTACAGTGTGTTATGTATGCATCCTAGGTGTTGTGTATATATATATATATATATATATATATATATATATATATATATATATATATATATATACACTGTATTCAGTTTAGCCCAAATCCGTTCCTGTTATTCTCTTCCTAATATACTAACAGGCAAGCAGGTGTTTTTACAGTATGTACAGTTAGTGTACTGTGTTCTTTGCACAGTGTGCACCTAAAGCTACCTGAAGAAAATGGCTGGTGTTTTTCTGATCCTATTAATACCCCAGGCAGGCAGCTGCAGTATTTACAGTTAGTGTACTGTGTCCTCTGCACAGTGTGCACCTAAAGCTTCCTGAAGACAATTGCTGGTGTTCTGATCCTATTAATACCACAGACAGGCAGCTGCAGTATTTACAGTTAGTGAACTGTGTCCTCTGCACAGTGTGCACCTAAAGCTACCTGAAGACAATTGCTGGTGTTCTTCTGATCCTATTAGTAACACATGCAGGCAGCTGCAATATTTACAGTTAGTGTACTGTGTCCTCTGCACAGTGTGCACCTAAAGCTACCTGAAGACAATTGTTGGTGTTCTGATTCTATTAATACCACATGCAGGCAGCTGCAGTGTTTACAGTTAGTTTACTGAGTCCTCTGCACAGTGTGCACCTAAAGTTACCAGAAGACAAATGCTGTTGTTCTGTTTCTATTAATACCACAGGCAGGCAGCTGCAGTATTTACAGTCAGTGTACTGTGTCCTCTGCACAGTGTACACCTAAAGCTACCAGAAGACAATTGCTGGTGTTCTGATCCTATTAATACCACAGGCAGGCAGCTGCAGTATTTACAGTTAGTGTACTGTGTCCTCTGCACAGTGTGCACCTAAAGCTACCCGAACACAATTGCTGTTGTTCTGATCCTATTAATACCACAGGCAGGCAGCTGCAGTATTTACAGTTAGTGTACTGTGTCCTCTGCACAGTGTGCACCTAAAGCTACCTGAAGACAATTGCTGGTGTTCTGATCCTATTAATACCACAGGCAGGCAGCTGAAGTATTTACAGTTAGTGTACTGTGTCCTCTGCACAGTGTGCACCTAAAGCTACCTGAAGACAATTGCTGGTGTTCTTCTGATCCTATTAGTACCACAGGCAGGCAGCTACAGTATTTACAGTTAGTTTACTGTGTCCTCTGCACAGTATGCATCTAAAGCTACCTGAAGACAATTGCTGGTGCTCTTCTGATCCTATTAGTACCACAGGCAGGCAGCTGCAGTATTTACAGTTAGTGTACTGTGTCCTCTGCACAGTGTGCACCTAAAGCTACCTGAAGACAATTGCTGTTGTTCTGATCCTATTAATACCACAGGTAGGCAGCTGCAGTATTTACAGTTAGTGTACTGTGTCCTCTGCACAGTGTGCGCCTAAAGCTACCTTAAGACAATTGCTGGTGTTCTGATCCTATTAATACCACAGGCAGCTGCAGTATTTACAGTTAGTGTACTGTGTCCTCTGCACAGTGTGCACCTAAAGCTATCTGAAGACATTTACTGGTGTTCTGATCCTATTAATACCACAGGCAGGCAGCTGCAGTATTTACAGTTAGTGTACTGTGTCCTCTAAACCTTTCCTATCCCTAGGCAGCAAGACGCTTTCTATCCAGGCATCAGCTGCCTCAAGGACACCTCCTCCCTCCTCCCCCCCCTTCTGCTGCCAGGATCACACGGCTCTCCACTCCAAAGGATCTCTACAGTCTGCAGCTGTGTTTACACACTTCTCCTGAGACAGGCACATCTGACAGCCTAACAGCACTGCAAAAAGAAAATACAATCTATTTACATCCATAGAACACCTGGGCAGCAAGACGCTTTCTATCCAGGCATCAGCTGCCTCAAGGACACCTCCTCCCCCCCCCTTCTACTGCCAGGATCACATGGCTCTCCACTCCAAAGGATCTCTACAGTCTGCAGCTGTGTTTACACACTTCTCCTGAGACAGGCACATCTGACAGCCTAACAGCACCGCAAAAAGAAAATACAATCTATTTACATCCATAGAACACCTGGGTATGGAACTTGGAATAATCAATTGTCCATCACAGGACACATCCTCCTACTAGCAACACCACCTCTCCCCATGTACACATGTCGGCCTACCGGCCCATACAGACTGTGCTCCAGTTCTGCTGGCTCTGATGAAGAGGTTTTCCTCGAAACGCATCAGCCTTTCTTAAATACCTGCCTCAATATGGGCACACCCCAATTTTAACTTCCTAGTACTTATTTTGTTAACTGTTTTTCCTTTTTTTTTATAATATTATGTAGTATTTGTATGATTTTATATCTATATGACTATATGTCTGTATTCTTTTACATAAATAAACCATACATTTCTTGATGTAAGCGTCTGATCACGAGCCTTCCACCCATTCCAACTAAACACAGTGTGCACCTAAAGCTACCTGAAGACAATTGCTGGTGTTCTCATACTAATAATACTACAGGCAGACAGTTGATTCTGCTAGCTGCAGTATCAGTATATATATACATCCCAGCTTTGTGCAGCTACATCTCACTGCAGGCCATTAGTATGTCTGGAAGGCCAACAAGGAGAGGCAGACAGTCACAAGCCAATAAAAGAGGGCAAGCAGGCTCTGTGTCTAGAGGCAACAGTGCTGGACACGGTGCATCCTCATCAGGACGTGGCCATGGGACACGCTTGTCCTTTTTTTCAGCAGCTGGCCGTGTTTAGCCGCAACATGCCAAAAACTTGGTAGAGTGGATGACCAAGCTGTCCTCTTCCTCCTCATCATCTCTCACCCAGGCTCAGAGTACTTTGTCTGGCAAAGCAGCTTCCAATGCAGCCTCTTCCAATGCTCAAAGGCATTAGTCACCCCTTCCCTAGCCCCACCATGTCCTCCTGAGGAGTCCCCCAAACTGTTTGACCACAGCATTGGGTACATGCTCCAGGAGGATGCCCAGCGTTTTGAAGGCTCCAATGATGGTACCCAGCTAGAGGAAGGCAGTAACGTGAGCCCAGACAGAGGGGGTTCCCAAGAAGGACAGCAATCTGGCAGTCATGTTCCCCCATCTGCAGCATGCTGCCAGCTTTGCTCCAGTGATGAGGAGGGAGGGGATGATGAGGTCATTGACTCCACGTGGGTGCCTGATAGGAGAGAGAAGGAGGAGGAGGCACATCACCAACGAGGCAGGATGCCCTCCAGGGGCCAGCTTAAGGGCAGCACACCAACTGCATCACACCGCAGAGCTCCGCATGTGCAGTATGCTGCTGTCTCAATGCGTTATTCCAAAAGTTCTTTGGTGTGGGCCTTTTTTGAGATGAGTGCATCAGATCCCACCGCTGCTATTTGCAACATATGTCTCAAGTGTATTTTGCGTGGACAAAACGTCACCCGCTTGGGCACCACATGCTTGACCAGACATATGTCTACCTGCTGTGCAGTTCGTTGGCAAGCGTACCTAAAAGACCCACACCAAAGAACAAAGCGGACCTCTCCTTGCTCCTCATCAGCTGGGATCTCCAACCTCACTATACCTTCAGTCCTCTCTGAAACCTGCAATGAGAGTAATGAAGGTGTAGAATTAGGTGTGTCACAGCCTTGTACTTGTGGGCAATCTGCTATCGGTACACCGAAGTCAGATTGTACCAGGCAAATTTCCCTGCCCCAGCTGCTGCACCACCGAAAGAAGTTCGCTCCCAGCCATCCACATGCATAGCAGTTGAATGCTAGTTTGGGTAAATTGCTAGCACTTCAACTGCTGCCTTTTCAGTTGGTAGACTCTGCCCCCTTCCGTGAGTTTGTGGAATGTGCGGTTCCTCAGTGGCAGGTTCCCAAACGCCTCTTTTTCTCATGGAAGGCGATTTCGGCTCTCTACCGGCATGTGGAAGGCAATATTTTGGCCTCGCTGGACAGGGCGGTCAGTGGTAAGGTACATATTACCGCTGACTCATGGTCCAGCAGGCCTGGACAGGGACGTTACCTATCTTTCACCATGCACTGGGTGACTCTTCTGGCAGCTGGGAAGGATGCATAACAGGGTGCAGTAGTGTTGGAGGTTGTTCCACCACCACGCCTACAAAATTCTACTAGTGGTAATTCTGCCACACCTCTCTTCTCCACCCCCTCCTCTTCTTCCTCCATGGCCTATTCCTGTGCTGATTTGTCCTTGGAACCAGCGGTGCTCCGTAAGCATTCAAGGGGCTACACAAGCACGCAGGCAAAAAGATGCCATGCGGTGCTTGAGCTGATGTGCTTGGGGGACAGGAGCCACACTGGGGCAGAGATTCTGTCAGCTCTGCAGGAGCAGGTTCAGAGGTGGTTGACGCCACGCCAGCTTAAGCCAGGAAAGGTGGTTTGCAACAATGGCACCAACCTCCTTTCTGCCCTCCGACAGGGACAACTGACCTATGTGCCCTGTTTGGCTCACGTTCTTAACTTGGTGGTGCAGCGGTTCTTGGGCAGGTACTCAGGCTTACAGGGTGTCCTGAGGCAGGCCAGGAAAGTCTGTGTGCATTTCCGCAGGTGATATAATGCCAGTGCTTGGCTGGCTGACCTCCAAAAGGAATTTAACCTGCCCAAGATTGCCTAATCTGGGACATGCCCACCAGGTGGAACTCAACGTTGGCCATGCTGCAGCATCTGCACACACAGCAGAGGGCCATCAATGAGTACCTATGCGACTATGGCACCAGGACAGGGTCAGGGGAGCTTGTTTTTTTTCTCCAACACCAGTGGGCTATGATCAGGGATGCATGCACTGTCCTGTCACCATTTGAGGAGGCCACGAGTATGGTGAGCAGTGACAGTGCATGCATCAGTGACACTTTCCCTCCTGCCCACCTGTTGGAGCACACGCTGCATGGAATAATGGACAGGCCACTTGAGGCAGAACAGAGGGAGGAAGAGGAGGACTTCCTTACCTCTCAAGGCCCCCTTTATCCAGACAGTGTTCCTGTGTGCCCGCCGATCACACAAGTAGAGGATGAGGAGGAGGAGGATTGTGTCAGCATGGAGGTGGAGCCTGGCACTCAGCATCAGCAGCAGTCTTCAAGGGATCATTTACAGTCCGAAGAAACCCATGGACTTGTACGTGGCTGGGAGGAGGTGGCTGCAAATCATGTCATCCTTAGTGACCCAGAGGACTGTGGACTGAATGCCTCAGCAAACCTACGCTGCATGGCCTCTCTGATCCTGCAAAGCCTGCGGAAGGATCCTTGTATTCGTGGTATCAAGGGGAGGGATCTTTACTGGCTGGCAACCCCTTTGATCCACGTTACAAGGGTAAGGTTGCGGACTTATCTTGCCGTCGCAGAGGGAGCAGAGGATTAAACACCTTCGGGAGGCCTTGCAGAAAGATTTGTGCAACGCGTTTCCAGAGCCTGGGAGGTTACAATTTCCTGGTCCTCCTGGACAACGTGTTGCTGAGGCTTTGGTCAATCAGAGAAGGATCAGTGGAGAAGGTGGCCATCTGACCGATGCGTTCAGACAATTTTTTAGTCCGCAACCCCAAGATATGATCAGTTCCAGCAACCATTGCCAGCGTCTGATTCACATGGTGCAGGAATACCTAGGGGTAAGTTCAGACTTGGACACCCTTCCCACCAAAAATCCTCTGGGTTACTGGGTCTTGAAGATGGATCACTGGCCAGAGCTTGCACAGTATGCAATTGAACTACTGGCCTGTCCTGCATTCAGCGTTCTTTCGGAACCCACATTCAATACTGCTGTAGGCTTTGTAACTGATCAAGGGTGCGCCTGTCCACCGAATCGGTCGATTGGCTGACCTTCAAAAAATGAATCAGTCCTGGATCACCAGCTACCAAGCACTTGATGCTGATGTAACCAAATAATTTTTTTTTTAATGTGAGATCCCTTCAAGACTGCCTATGCTGATAGTTTCATAGTTACATAGTAGGTGAGGTTGAAAAAAGACACAAGTCCATCAAGTCCAACCTATGTGTGATTATGTATCAGTATTACATTGTATATCCCTGTATGTTGCGGTCATTCAGGTGCTTATCTAATAGTTTCTTGAAGCTATCGCTGAGACCACTGCCTGTGGAAGGGAATTCCACATCCTTGCCGCTCTTACAGTAAAGAACCCTCTACGTAGTTTAAGGTTAAACCTCTTTTCTTCTAATTTTAATGAGTGGCCACGAGCTTCGCTAAACTCTCTTCTGCAAAAAAGTTTTATTCCTATTGTGGGGTCACCAGTACGGTATTTGTATATTAAAATCATATCCACTCTCAAGCGTCTCTTCACCAGAGAGAATAAGTTCAGTGCTCGCAACCTTTTCTCATAAGTAAGATCTTCCAGACCCTTTATTAGCTTTGTTGCCCTTCTTTGTACTCGCTCCATTTCCAGTACATCCTTCCTGAGGACTGGTGCCCAGAACTAGACAGCATACTCTAGGTGCGGCCAGACCAGAGTCTTGTAGAGCATGAGAATTATTGTTTTATCTCTGGGGTTGACCCCCTTTTTAATGCATGCCAATATTCTGTTTGCTTTGTTAGCAGCAGCTTGACATTGCATGCCATTGCTGAGCCTATCATCAACTAGGACCTCCAGGTCCTTTTCCATCCTAGATTCCCCCAGAGGTTCTCCCCCCAGTGTATAGCTTGCATTCATATTTTTGCCATCCAAATGCATTATTTTACATTTTTCTACATTGAACCTCATTTGCCATTTAGTTGCCCACCCCGTTAATTTGTTCAGATCTTTTTGCAAGATTTCCACATCCTGTGGAGAAGTTATTGCCCTGCTTAGCCTAGTATTGTCTGCAAATACAGAAATTGAACTGTTTATCCCATCCTCCAGGTTGTTTATGAACAAATTAAATAGGATTGGTCCCAGCACAGAACCCTGGGGAACCCCACTACCCACCCCTGACCATTCCGAGTACTCCCCATTTATCTCCACCCTCTGAACTCTCCATTGTAGCCAGTTTTCAATCCATGTACTCACCCTATGGTCCATGCCAATGGACCTTATTTTGTACAGTAAACGTTTATGGGGAACTGTGTCAAACGCTTTTGCAAAATCCAGATACACCACATCTACGGGCCTTCCTTTATCTAGATGGCAGCTCACCTCCTCATAGAAGGTTAGTAGATTAGTTTGGCAAGAACGATTCTGCATGAATCCATGCTGATTACTGCTAATGATACCGTTCTCATTACTAAAATCTTGTATATAGTCCCTTATCATCCCTTCCAAGAGTTTACATACTATTGATGTTAGGCTAACTGGTCTGTAATTCCCAGGGATGTATTTTGGGCCCTTTATAAATATTGGTGCTACATTGGCTTTTCTCCAATCAGCTGGTACCATTCCAGTCAGTAGACTGTAAAAATTAGGAACAATCACTGGCAATCACTTGACTGAGTTCCCTAAGTACCCTTGGATGCAAGCCATCTGGCGATTTAGTAATGTTAAGTTTCTCAAGTCTAATTTTAATTCTGTCCTCTGTTAACCATGGAGGTGCTTCCTGTGATGTGTCATGAGGATAAACACTGCAGTTTTGGTTGCTGAAGCCCCCCGATTCACTCGTGAAGACTGATGCCCCGACGGAAAATGTGTGATAGGACCTTGTTGTGGGAAATTCCGACCATGTGTAGGCTCCATCACACAATCACACAATCCGTTGTCGGAATTTCCGATCGTGTGTACACAAATCCAACGCACAAAGTGCCACGCATGCTCAGATTAAATAAAGAGATGAAAGCTATTGGCTACTGCCCCGTTTATAGTCCCGACATACGTGTTTTACGTCACCACGTTCAGAATGATTTGATTTTCCGACAACTTTGTTTGACCGTATGTATGCAAGGCAAGTTTGAGCCAACATCCGTCGGAAAAAATCATAGGATTTTGTTGTCAGAATGTCCGATCAATGTCCGACCATGTGTACGGGGCATGAGGAGTAGAATAAATTCAATACCTTCGCCATCTCTCCATCCTTTGTAACCAGATGTCCTTCCTCATTCTTTATGGGGCCAATATGGTCTGTCCTCCCTTTTTTACTGTTTACATACTTAAATAATTTCTTGGGATTTTTTTTTGCTCTCTTCCGCCATGTGTCTTTCATGTTCTATCTTAGCCCTCCTAATTGCACCCTTACATTTCTTGTTGCATTCTTTATAAAGTCTGAATGCTGATGATGATCCCTCAACCTTTGAAGGCCTTCTACTTTGCTTTTATATGCATTTTTACATTGGAGTTAAGCCATCCAGGACTTTTGTTCGCTCTTTTAAATGTATTACCCAATGGGATGCATTGGCTAATGCCCTTATTTATTATGCTCTTAAAGCAAACCCATCTCTCCTCCGTGTTCTTTGTTCCTAATATTTTATCCCAATTCATGCCTTTTAGCAAGGTTTGTAGTTTAGGGAAGTTGGCTCTTTTGAAATTCGGTGTCTTTGTATTCCCTTTATGTTTCCTATTTGTGTGATTTATACTGAAACTAATTGACCTGTGATCGCTGTTACCTAAATTGCCCCGTATTTCCACATCCGTGATCAGGTCTGTATTGTTGGTAATCAGTAGATCCAGTAATGCTTTATTTCTAGTTGGTGCGCCTACCATCTGACCCATAAAATTGTCTTGCAAGACATTAAGGAACTGGCGAGCCTTAAATGAATGCGTGGTTCCCTCCGCCCAGTCTATATCTGGATAATTAAAATCCCCCATTATGATAACACCTCCCATCCTTGCTGCTAATCCAAATTGTGATAGGAGATCTGTCTCCACTTCATCCCTCAGGTTAAGGGGCCTATAGCATACTCCCAGTATTATTTTCGCCTTAGCTTCATCCCTTTGGAGCTCTACCCATAAGGATTCCACATCCTCCCTAGCTCCCTCAGTGATGTCATCTCTCACATTCACTTGTACATGATTCTTGATATATAGGCATACCCCGCCCCCCTTTTTACCCTCTCTATCCTTGCGGTAAAGGGTATACCCTTGAATGTTTGCCAGCCAATTATGAGAGCTGTTGAACCAGGTCTCTGAAATTCCCACAAAATCCAAATCCTCCTCGTACAACAGTATCTCTAGTTCACCCATCTTGTCTGCCATCCTCCTGGCATTGGTGAACATGCCACATAGTTTAGACCGGTCGCATATTGTCCTCGTATTGGGTGTTCTGAGATTGCAACTAGGACTTGCTACTATACTTACCTTGGGTTTTTGTGCTTTGGTCAACCTACCACTAATGCCCCCAATACTGCCCTCTGGAATATGTTCTGTGCTAACTATCTCTATCTCTGGACCCTCCCCCATCACCTAGTTTAAAAACCCCTCTAACTTTTTGGCCATCTTCATTCCCAGCTGATCTGCACACTCCTCATTTAGGTGCAGTCCGTCCCTTCTATAGTACCGGTTATCGACTGAGAAGTTGGCCCAGTCCTCCAGGAACCCAAAACCCTCCTTACTACACCAACTCTTCAGCCACTTGTTTAGTTCCCTAATCTCCCTCTGCCTTTCTGGTGTGGCTCGATGTACCAGTAGTATTCCTGAGAATACTATCTTGGAGGTCCTTTTCCTCAATTTAGCTCCTAAGTCCCTAAAATCGTTCTTTAGGACACTCCATCTGCCTCTGACTTTGTCATTGGTACCAACGTGCACCATGACAGCTGGGTCTTCCCCAGCCCCTCCCAGTAATCTGTCCACCAGATCCGTGATGTGCCGAACTCGAGCGCCGGGTAGACAACATACTATTCGGCGCTTCAGGTCTTTGTTACAGATTGCCCTCTCTGTCCTTCTAAGAATTGAGTACCCTACCACCAGAATCTGTCTTTCCTTTCCCTTCGCTGCCCCCCCACTCTCACTGGAGGAGTTCTTCCCCCGGCAGCTAGGAGAGTCCCTCAGCTCCAGCAGTGCTGGTCCCTGACTGGCTTCATCAATCTCACTCAATGGAGCATACTTATTGGGATGCTCCAGTCCTGGATTGGCCTCCCTGGCACTTCCCCCTCTACCCTTCCTGACTGTCACCCATCTACTCTTTGCTAGTGCCTGCACCTCTTTGTCTCCACCCGCCTCTGTGTTGGCCCCTACCGGCACCTGCCATGTATGTTCCTGGCTCTCCTTTAGTATGGAGGGACTTCTCAGTGCTGACAGTTGCTTCCCCAGATTCAGAACCTGGGCTTCCAGGGAAACAATGTGCTTACATTTTGCACAGCAGTATTCGCCCTCGATTGGATGATCAAGGAACGCATACATGCCGCAAGATGTACAAAGAGTCGCCTCTCCACACCCGCTGTGTATCATACCTATTAAATTTAATGAGGATTAGGGATTATACCCTGTCCAAATTACCTAACAACTAGCTTCCTGACACTAATACTCAAGACAATACACAGGTACTCAACAAGACAATACACAGGTACTCACAAAGCTACGTGCACTCGCAGAACGCTCACAGACCTAGGTGCACTCGCAGAACACTCGCAGACCTACGTGCACTCGCAGAACACTCGCAGAACTACGTGCATTCGCAGACCTATGTGCACTTGCAGAACACACAGAAATTCAAACTTCTGAATACGGGAAGACTAACAATACCCTAGAGATCCTAGAAGTGTTTCGGGCTTTCTACCAGAAGTTATACAAAAGTAGGACAAGAGATCACGAGGAGGACATGAAAAAGTTCTTTGAGTCCATTAAATTACCAAGGTTAACATATGATGACAGGGAGATATTGGAGGAACCATTAACACTAGATGAATTGAGGGATGCACCAACCGATTTAGCCAATAACAAATCTCCTGGGTCAGATGGCCTACCAGGAGAAATTTACAAAACATATGGAGATGTATTACTACCTGATCTCCTAATGGTTCTTAATCATGCCTATGAGGTGGGGTCCCTCCCCCCTCAATGAAAGAGGCTGTAATCATCTCTATTCTGAAACCAGGCAAAGACCAAACAAAGCCTGATGCATACCGCCCTATCTCCCTGTTGACATCAGACGTTAAACTTTTGGCAAAGATAATGGCAACTGTACTCTCAAAGCATATCGATAAATTAATACACCGTGACCAATCAGGTTTTATCCCAAATAGATCAGTAGACAATAATATTAGACGTTTATTTCTAAATTTACAGGTACCCATAGATAATACTGAAAATAGAGCTATCATGTCGTTGGATGCTTCCAAGGCATTTGATAGTATTGAGTGGAATTATCTATGGGCTTCCCTAAAACATTTTGGAATAGGACCAAAATTCACTAGGTGGATACAACTGTTATATAATTCCTCGAGTGCAAGAGTACAGATTAATGGATCAATTTCAATACCTTTTTTTTTGAAGAGAGGAACAAGACAGGGTTGTCCCCTGTCTCCTCTCCTTTTTGCACTGGCCGTGGAACCCCTGGCAGAGGCTTTTCGGGAAAACCCAGATATTGTGGGATTCCAGAGATATGCAGGCGAAGAAAAAATAGCACTCTTCACCGATGATGCTCTAGTCTTTCTAGGGGATACACATAAGTCTTTGTTTAAAGTTATCTCACTTATTGATTATTTTGGTACATTCTCTGGATTCAATATTAACTGGGACAAATCAGTAATAATGCCGATTGATCCAATGGACCTGATGCAATTGGGGTCTCCACACCAGAATCACCAGATGAAATATGTTACGTCATTTAAATACTTAGGTGTGATAATTACTTTAAATGTTAAGGACTATATAGATAAAAACTTAATACCTTTTATAGGTAAATGTAGGCAACAAAGTAAAACCTGCAGTAAATTTCCATTAACTATGATAGGGAGAGCAAACCTGGTGAAGATGGTGTGGCTCCCCCAATTGCTATTTCTACTACATAATTCTCCAGTTTGACTGACATCAAAATTATTTAGGACATTAGACGCTACATTTAGAGATCTTATTTGGAAACATGGTAAACCAAGAATTAAACTTGAAACCCTCCAACAGGCACAAGATAAAGGTGAAATAGCGGTTCCTAACTCTAGACTGTACTTCTTTGCAACACAACTTTAACACTGGTGTGGGTGGGAGAAAATAGATAGCCAAGACCCTATACAAAATATAATAATGACTCACTTTAAACCTTTACCATTAGTTCAGCGAATAGACTCCCACAGTTTTTTTGAGAAGAGAAAATTTCCAACTTTCCATTTAATCCATAAACTGTGAGAAACAATACGCATTATCATGCAGCAATATGCCAATATGGGAGAATCTTTGCTTACACGAGTTGAATAAAATATCAGAATTTTTAGAATGGAAAAGGGTTGGGATAAATTTTCTTTACCAGCTATTTGAAGGGGATACTTTACCGCCTTTTAGTAAATTGAAAGATCGTTTCCAACTATCAAAGGTCAACTTCTACCAGTACCTTCAGATTCGCCATGCTTTACAAAGCCAAGCTTTAACATTTCAACTTCAATATAATCCATCAGAAATCTTATTGAAAGCAACTTCAGTTAGGCCTATTAAACGAGGACTAATGGGGGATCTATATCACATTTTATTGAATACAGAGAAGGCAGATGGACAGGCTAAGAGTCTTATTCGTTGGCAAAAGGATCTGATAGATCTTAATGAAGATGAATGGACTCGTGCTATGGAGATCCTCCCTGAGGTATCTATTTCACCATCTCAGCAATTGACTCAGCTCTTTATTTTACACAGAACCCACTATACACCACAAATTATTTGCGTGGGGAAAAAATATATCACCTTTATGTCCACAATGTTTAGTTTCGAATGGCTCCCTTGTTCACATGCTTTGGCGATGTCCCAAACTTTACAGATATTGGGAAAAAGTTTTTATTACTGTGAATACAATTTAGCGAACAGAAATAATAAATACTCCTAAATTAACACTACTGGGAATAATTTCATATTGAATTTTACCTGTAGATATGCACATAATGTGGACTAGATCTCTCTACCTAGCCCCTAAACTTATCCTACAAAAATGGACAGTTAAGGATCCACCAACCCATAAACAGTGGTGTAATAAAATAAACTATATATTAAAAAAAGAAAGATTAACATATAAACAAAGAGGAGTCCCCCAGAAATTTAGTAAAATCTGGCATTACTGGATAGGATTCGGGTAATTTGCTGCATGATGGCTTATGTGGAGGGGTTGGTGGGGGAGAGGAGAGGTTGGGGAAGAGGAGACTGATCTTGATCTTGATTTATAACATATTAAGATGATGGGAGTTAAACAAAGTAAAACCAATTGAAAATCAATGTGAGGTGTATGTTTATTGTTGGTGTGTGCGTGGTTAGTTATATATGAGTTTTCAATGTTTTTTTGTATTTGTTTGTTTCTTATTGTGAATATGTCTATACTATGAAATGAAACAATGGTAAAAATTTTTTTTTTTTTTCCACAAGAAAAGATTTTATTGAAAAAATAATAAGATAGCAAGTACAATACATCGAAAGAGTAGCAAAAAGAGTCATACAGTACACTCATATGACAATGATACGTCATAAAGATTATTGTTGTGACATGTTTGAATTTACAGAGTGCATATGTAACATTTAAAATATACAAACAAAAGGGGGCAATCTTGATAGCAAGAAATGCATCAGTGATATTAATACAGTAGTGAAGGTATTCCAGTGTCTCTGGTACAGGGAGGTCCAATGCCCGTCCTGTTCCTTGAGTTAATTACATATAAGGAGATAGGTTCGAGTGTCTGTTAGTGGGGGATTAGACACATTATGACGGTCTTACGTAGAGCATAACCCCAAATTTAGAAAACAAAATAAATAAAAATAGGGGGATAGGTGGGGAGGGATTGTTAAAACAAAGGGATAGGGGTTAGGGGGAAGATATAGGGGGAGGAGGGGAGAAAAAAGAGATGGCAGAAAAGAAGAGAAAAGCAGATAAAGAGAGAGAGAGGGGGGGACCGCCCCTCGGCCCAGGCCCCCCGAGCGCCCCCGCGTGTCCTGGAGGTCATGGGTATTGAACTATAGAAGGGAGTGTGTTTTTAGGACGGGAAAAAGGATTTATAGTAATCAGTGGTTTTAAAATGGGACCAGCAGGCCCATATGGCAGTAAATTTTTGGATACGGTCTTGGGAAATATGAATTAGTTCTTCCATCTCCTCGAACTTTGCAACCCTGATTAACCATTCTGTAATGGTCGGGGGGGTAATTGAGCGCCAGTGTGCGGGGATGCACACTCTAGCGGCATTTACCATGTGCATTGCAAGTGATTTATGGTAAACTTTTTTGGACAGGGTCGAATGATGGAGGAGATATTGGGCCGGGTTAAAATTTAAGGAATAAGTTGTTACATGTGTAATAATGGAGTGTACCTCTTTCCAAAATGGTTGAAGTAGTGGGCATTCCCACCAGATATGTAGCATGTTGCCTATTGCCTTATTGCATCTCCAACAAATATTGGGGATAGAGGGCGAGAATTGGTGTAATCGAGCGGGAGTTCTATACCATTTCGTGGCAATTTTGTACCCATTTTCTTGGATTGCAACATTCATAGACCCCTTGTGAGCGTATGTAAGGATAGATTCCCAGTCATCGTCAGAAAAATTGATTTGTAGGTCCTTCCCCCAAGATAGTCTTGAGGTTTCCGTCTGTGGGCGAAGCGAATCATCCTGGAGGAAGGAATAAATCATGGATATTAGGTGACTTTGTGGGGTGGACTGAGAATACATTGTTTCGAATGGAGTAAGTGGTCTTGTCCAAATGTCGTTTGTGTTAGTCGATGCAAGGAAGTGTCTTAGCTGTCTGTATGACCAAAAGGGGAACTCTTTAGTGCGTGAGACGGATTTTAATTCGTTATATGTGCGTATCCTCCCGTCAACAAAAAAATGACGAGCATAGATATCGTCATGTGGCCACTCTTGTGTTAGGAAAGAGTTTGATTCTCCAGGAGTAAACTCAGGGTTGGCCCGAAGAGGGGTCAACGGTCCTGGTGTTGAGGCTATGTGGTATAAGTTCTTTGCTGTAGAGAAAGCTTGCAGTGACGGGTATTTAAACGGATGTGATTTTACAGCATGAGGGTAGAGTTTCGTTGGGACCCATGTTAGGGTGTGCAAGGGTATAGTACTAAAGGCATTTTCCAAAATGGTCCAAAGTTTGCTTAGTTTATGAGTTTTCCAGTTTACCACTCTATTGAGGTGGCAAGCCAAGTAGTATTTATGTAGATCTGGCAAGGCAATCCCCCCTTTCGTTTTGGAGCATGTCAGTTTCGTATATTTGATGCGGGGGGGACCGCCTCTCCAGATAAATTTTGAGCAGGCTTTTTTATAGGCCAAAAAGAAAGATGGGGGTAAGTGGATTGGGATCGTTTGCATAAGATATAAAAGACGGGGAAGGATTATCATCTTTATCAATGCCGAGCGACCAAACCAGGAGACATTCAGGGTACTCCAGCTTTGAAGGTCTGTTTGGATCTTCGTCAAGGCATTGAGAAAGTTGCGATCATAGAGCTCTGATAGATGCCGGGGGATTCTAATGCCTAGGTAAGTGATATAGTCACTTTTCCACTGAAATGGGAACGAAGCTTGGCAGTGTGTAACTTCTAATGGAGGTAGAGAGACATTGAGGGCCTGGGATTTAGAATAGTTAATTTTAAAGTTGGACAATGTTCCAAAGTGGTTGATATCTTTCAGTAGGTTAGGAAGAGATGTGTGCGGTGTTTGCAGTGATAATAGGATGTCGTCTGCAAAAGCGGCAACCTTAAATTCCCTGCGGTTCATGGGGATACCCTGGATATCTGGGTTGGCTCTTATTCTGTTAAGAAGGGGTTCAAGAGACAGGACAAAAATTAGGGGGGACAGAGGGCATCCTTGGCGGGTACCGTTGCTGATGTGAAAGGCGTTCGACAGGAGGCCATTTGCTTTAACTCTTGCTGTTGGAGTAGTATATAGGGCACAGATATGAGCAAACATGCGTGGAAGAAGGCCAATTCCTTTGAGTACTTCCTGCATGTAGTCCCAGGCCACCCTGTCGAACGCCTTCTCAGCATCCAGGGATAAGAGAAATCCCTTGGTGTTGGATGTGTTGAGCCAGTGGTGTAGGTTCAGGGTGCGGATGGTATTGTCTCTTGCCTCTCTGCCTGGAATAAAACCTACTTGATCGGGCAAAACTAGGTCTGGAATCAGGGGTAGTAATCTATTTGCTATAATTTTGGCATACAATTTAATGTCTACATTGAGCAGCGATATGGGTCTATAATTAGAAACTATCATTGGGTCTTTGTCTGTTTTGGGTATCACTGCTATCTGGGCTTCTAACATGTGTCCAGATGTGGCGAGTGGGTTTGAAAGGAAGTTAAAGGCCGACAACATTTTGGGTGTTAGTGCTTCTAGGAAAGTTTTGTAGTATATGAGAGGTAGGCCATCAGGGCCTGGGCTTTTGCCCGCCTTCGTTTGTTTAATGGCAAGATTGAGTTCTTCTATGCTCATGGGGAGTTCTAATTCCTTAGCTTTTTGTGTTGGTATTGGCTTGGGGCAATATTGGGACAGAAACTCCTGAATTTGTAAAGACCTGTCATTTGCGGAAGAGGAGCCTGGTGGGTTTTGAGGTAGGTTGTACAGCTTAGAATAAAACTCCTCAAAGTGCTTGGCTATTTCCTCATTTTTGGAGAGAAGTTTGCCTTTTGCAGTGCGGAGGTGATGTATAGTGGTAGATGTTTTAGCTGCCTGGATTGTGCGAGCGAGAAGTCTCCCGCTCTTGTTGCCGTGTTCATAAAACACTTTTTGGCCTAGGATATATCTTCGCCTAGTGCGTTTCCCTAGTTCGTCCAACAGAGATGCTCTTGCTTGTGAGAGAGCTTGTAGTGTGGATTGGGAGATGGACTTTTTGTGAGACGTTTCAAGTCTGTGGATCGTTGCGGTAAGGGCTTTGATCTGCTCTTGGTGTCTCTTTTTTTCCGCCGTGGCTAAGGCTATGAGTTTGCCTCTTAAAACGCACTTATGTGCTTCCCACAGCGTCACCGGAGTGATATCTGGGGTTGAATTTTCCTGGAAGTACAGTTGGATTTGGGTGTTCAGTAGCCGGATTGTTTCAGGGTTTTTTAGGAGGGATGGGTTCAATCTCCAAGTTTTGGTAGTCTTACGCGATTCCGGGAATGAGAGGGTAATCGTAATGGGGTGGTGGTCTGATAAGAACATGTTTTCTATTGTGGCTTGCGAGAGGTAAGAGAGGTCTGGTTGGGATAGAAATAGATAATCAATTCTAGAATATTTCTGGTGTGGGGGAGAGAAGTACGTGTAATCTCTGTCTGTTGGATATAAAGTGCGCCATGCGTCGTGTAGGGTGAGGTTTTGTAGTTGGAGTTTAATTTGTTTTAAGGCCCGGAATGGGAGTGTGGAAGTGCCAGTAGAGGAATCTAGGCAAGGGTTCAGTGGAACATTAAAGTCTCCTCCCAGTATCAAAATGCCTGTTTGAAAAGATGAAAGTAAGTCACAGATTTTCCGGAGGAAAGAGACTTGATGGTCGTTTGGGCAGTATATATTCGCTATAGTGATGGGTTTGGACGCATACGTGCCTTTGACGAAAATGTATCTGCCTTCCTGGTCAATCAATGTGTCTGATAAGTGAAAGTCTGCATGTTTAGAGATAAGTATAGAAACTCCTTTTGTCTTAGAAGATGGATTTGAGGAGTGTAATGCCTGTTTGTATACATGGTTCGTCAGTTTAGGTATGGCTTTGGTTCGGAAGTGTGTCTCTTGAAGTAACAGGAAGTGAGCTTTGTGTTTCGTGAGTTCTGAGAGAACCTGAGATCTCTTTTCAGGGAGGTTTAGGCCTCTTACATTAAGCGACAGGCATTTAAGTGAGAGTTGATGGTTGCTGGTGGCAGTCTTCTGCATTGTGTTAATGTTGTGAATAATGAAAGAAGTTTAAATAGGTGTTAGCCTGCCCTCCAGTATTGTCTGCCTGGACGAGGGGGCTCAGGGATCGACGATGGGGAGCAGGACGGAGGGGCGGCCCCCTCGAGAAAATAGAACGAAAGGAGGATAAGTATGAGAGGAGAGAAGAGAGAGAGGAGAGAGAAGAGAGGAGGGAAAGAGAGAAAGGGAAAAAAAGAAGCTCCTGCGCACAGATGGATCACCATATGTAGTAGGCTGAGCACTGGCCTTGCTGCCCTCAAGGATGGGGATCCTAGTGAAAACCGAAATAAAAAGAAGACAAAAGCGCACCAGCCTAGTGCATTAACTGCAGCGTCTGTGCGTTCCTCCACGACCCCTGGAAGGTTCTGCTTATTCCGAATCACAGACTGTACACCGGTGCGATTTTATGTTGTGCCTCCTCCACTAATCGCCTGTGAGTTATTTCCTTTATTATTTTTTATCCAATAAATGTTTTAAAAGTTAATGCACTAGGCTGGTGCGCTTTTGTCTTCTTTTTTATTAAAGAGAGAAAGGGGTATGGTGAGGTGTGTGGGTGGGGGTAGTATGAAACAGGGAGAGGGGGAAAGAAGGAAGAACACAAAACAAAAAAAAAAAAAAAAAGGGGGGGGGGGAAGCACCAGTTAATGAACTGGGCGAGTCAGTTACCGGAGGTGGTCGTAGGCGTGCCTATCCACCTAATAAGAATTTCCGGATTGGTAGCTCAAGTCCGTACGGACAGCTATGTGGGGTACGTAGGATTGAGCGGGTACGAGATCCGTTGCACTGGTGAGGACGAGTGGCGAGAAATGCCTAGGCTGGGTGGGGTGTACATAGTGAAAAACTATAGTAGACTAAGTTTCGGGATACGAAGAACCCTATGACAATTAAGAAGGGGGTGTGGGATATGGGTAGGTTACTGTATCTAGGGTGGACGGATCTTAGGCACTATAGTAGTGGGTAAGGATCTGGGTCAATGTTGACTAAGAGCAACAGGGCTATCTATACCAGATTGGACTGAGGGGAAACAAAAACATAAACATAAACATAGACAAAAACATAGACTTTAGCCTATCAGTAACAGTAATTGTAACAGTAACAGTAACATTCCGAACAGCACGGTGTAGACTCCCTCTCCAGCAAGGCTAAATTACTTTGTGTAAGTGGGGATCGCGTATGTCGGTACCGCACTGAAACATTCTATGAGACATTTTGTAAGTGTAACCCAGGAATCAATCATAGTTATTCTTAGTGAAGGAGAGCATTCCGGTTTGACTGGGGCATTAGCTTTACAACATCACATTATAGGTTATGTTGTCGCTACAGGGTATTAATTGAATCCTAGAGTAAAAGACAGTGTGTTGTGAAAGCAGGCCTTTCGGGCTCGTAAGTAAAGTGTCCCAGTTAGCTAAGGTTATCTGTGAACGAGTGTCTTAGAATGCACCTAGTCTGGTTTGGTAAAATACAAGGTAGATGGGATTGATTTGGTGACCCTCCAGGACCCCACAGGTCCCCCACGGGAGTGGACACCTACGTTCCAAGAGGGTGACCAAAGTGAGGTAGAGAGGTTATCTCCATCAGCATGTGTGTGTTTGCTGGTAAACAATACCTGGAAATAGGAAAAGTAGGTTACATAAACAGAAGTCCATGAAGGGTTTCTTCTTCTTCCTGTAGAAGGTAAGAGGTGGACAGTCCCAGTGATCTCCGACGTTCTTCATTGGAGCTTGTGGGGTGCGGTACCTAAAAGGCAACTTCCATGGAGTAGGGCTAGGTTGGTGCTGGAAAAAAAAGAAAAAGTTAGTGCTGCCCGTGCATGCGTGGATAGAATGTTCAGGCGGCTATCATGCCAACGGGAGGTTTCGTCGCGGGGTGTCATGTCGCCCAGGGCTGGGTACAGGCATGTCTCGGCGTGATAGGCGGTCTCCAGGAGAGGTAGGATCCAGCCTGCGGCGTCTCGAGTGGTGCCTTTGAGCTTTGGGGGAGGAATTAGTAGATACTGGCTTCCACGGTTCCGTGGGGAAATAGAATGAGTGCCAATCAGGGATATCCACCAGTGGAATGTCCAGCTGCTCGCAGAAATTGGGAAGGTCTTCCGGGGTTCTTAATAAGGCTGTGCGGCCTCTGGTCGATGCAGAGAGACAGAAAGGGAATTTCCATCTATATTGGATGTTGCGGGAACGAAGCACATCCAGTAGGGGGCGTAGGGTGCGTCTATTCTGCAGTGTGATTTGTGATAAGTCCTGAAATAGTTTCACCTCAGTTCCATTAAAGGTTATACGTCCCTTTTCTCTCGCCTTCCTAAGGATTTCCTCTTTGAGGGGGAAATTGACAATACAGCAGATAATGTCTCTGGGTGGTTCGTTGTCCCGGGGGGGGGGGACGCAGGGCTCGGTGTAGACGCTCCATTTCTATGGGGGAGTCTGCCGGGCGTTCCAGCAAGTCATTAAAGATGGTACTGACTGTGTGGGGAAGTGCGGCCTGGTCAATTCCCTCCGGGACCCCCCTCACCCAAATGTTATGCCTGCGTCCCCTGTTGTCTAAATCTTCCACCTGTCTGTGTAGCTCAAACATGTGGGGTAGATGGAGATCGTACGTTTTTTGTACTTGCCTGATAGCTGAGGCTTGCAATCTAGCGTTTTCCTCCACATCATTGATCCGGTGGGTTATAGCATGAATATCTTCTTTGAGATCAGAGATTGCGGACATCATGGTGTGTTTAATGTCCAGAGCGACCTTCTGGAGGTCTCTTTGAAGGTCTAGCAGGCTTGGGTGCGGATCGGTGTGGTCGTCGCTGTCCATTAGCGGGTCTGTGGCGCTCCTAATCGAGTCCGGGGATGCGGCCTGTACGGCGTGCGTGGCCTGCGATGAGGCCTGTGACGCCTCTAGCAGTGCGGACTGGCGTGTCCGGAAGATGTCTGGAATACTGCCGCTGAGTTGCGGTGTGGGCTCTTTCTGTGTGCGGGGTGTGGAGGTGCTCCTGTTTGACTTTCCCATCGTGGGACAGGTCGCAGATACCCCCGATTTAGCTTCTTTCGTCCTCACTCTGCGGGAGCTGTCTCTTCAAGCAGCCATCTCGGGTCCCGTCCAGGCCACGCCCCTGGTAAAAAATTTTTAAGTTGTTAATTTGTATAAAAAATATCTCTTTCCTATTTGTATTGAACAAGCATTATAAAAATAAAACAAGATTTGATATAATAAAAAATATCCATACAAGACCCAAAGAGCCTGGTAATGGACTGGGGGGGTACCCATGCCGTTTGTCTCACTGATTTTCATCCATATTGCCAGGGCCCGACATCACATTAAAGCTGCAAGCAGTTTTAAATGACTTTTATTCCTTTACAAATGTCATTTTGTGCAGGGACTGTTCTAAGCATGGGAAAAATGCGCCACTTTACAGGCATACTATAGACACTTCCCAGGTACGATATTTAAAGGAATATTTCACTTTTTTTTTCACTTTAAGCATCATTAAAATCACTGCTCCCGAAAAAACAGCCGTTTTTAAAACTTTTTTTTTGCATTGATACATGTCCCCTGGGGCAGGACCCGGGTCCCCAAACCCTTTTTAGGACAATAACTTGCATATTAGCCTTTAAAATTAGCACTTTTGATTTTGAACGTTTGGGTCCTATAGACTTTAACAGGGTTCTAAAATTCGCGCTGACTTTCGGTCCATTCGCAGGTTCTGGTGGGTACCAAACTGGGGGGTGTTCGGCTCATCCCTATTCAGGACATTATATTGTGACTGAAGGACTCTCTGCTGTCAGAATATACTGATCAATAGCTTGTCCTTTCGACAGTAGTTGATCTAACTAACCATTCTATCAGATGTGGACAGCCACACATGGATTGAGATTTAGATCCATCTATTTCCAGGTTTGGGCCTCATGCACATAGGGCCTTTTTTTAACTCTCCTAGAAGCCAGCAGTGCTTTTGCAGAAAAAAAGCCTGGTTCTTGTAAAAGCATATACATTTTTAAAAGCTTTTAGGAGCTTTTACAGGTGTCAAGCTCTTGGGTGTTAATTAATTTCATTGGCCAGAAAATTAATTTCAATGGCCAGAATGAATTAATGCTTGAGCATTAATTCATTTCTGGCCATTGAAATAAATGAATGCTCAAGCACTAGCGTTTAGGAGTGTTTAGGTGCATTTAGGTGCATTTAGTAGCATAAATCGTTTTTCTGCCAAAACTGCTTCTAGACGCACTGGCAGTGTTTTTTTTTTTCCTGTCTCTAAAAGTCCCTGCCACTACTCAGGGGTCTTTATACTATGGTCCTCCAGTTGCTCAGGGACTACAATTCCCATCATGCCTCAATACCCATCATAGTCATGTATGTGAATGTCAGAGTTTTACAATGCATCATGGGACATGTAGTTCTGCAGTAGCCGGAGGGCTGTAGTTTGAAGATCCCTGCTAAATGCTGCTAAAAACCTATGAATGCATGGACACATAGGCTAACATATTTTAGAGGTGGGAAAAAATGCCAGATGCCCCTAAAAGCAGCTGTAAACGTGTCCTGTGTGCATGAGGCCAAAGGCTCCATGCACACTGCCTTAAAAATCCCTGCTTCTACAGGAGTTTTGTGTTCTGCCTGTAGAGGCAACTCAATGTTATCCTATGCACATGCAAATTAGGATGATTACAGGCATATTTTGAGGTCAGCGTTTAGAGGCAGGAAAAAACCCTTCTGGTTTGCATTTCAGATTGGAGCTTTCTGGCAGAAAAAATGCGAAAACTCTGCTAAACGCACTTAAACTGTGTACACAAATGCTCTATGGGCCAGTTCACACCACACCAGTCCAGTGCTTTCTTTTTCTGCATCAAAATTGCATGGAAAGTATGGTTTCCAATGGCATAGTTCACACCAGCGTGGTCAGTTCCAGGGCGTTCCAGTTCCAGAAAAAAAAAGTAGAACATGCTGCATTTTTTCTGCACTGGACTGTACTGGAACATGATAAAATGCATCAAAAATGCAATAGAACACATCAAAACTGCATCAGACCCCAGTACAGTGAAAAAAACATCTGGAATGCATCTAAAAATGCATACAAAAATGCAGCGGAACGCATCAAAAATATGTTAAAAACGCTCTTGCAGAAATGCAATGGATCTGGAGTGTGCTTTTGTGGTGTGAACCAGCCCTATATGAGCATTTTTTTTGCCAAGGGAACTGACATTTTTTTTGTAAGCCCAGTGTGCATGGAGCCTAAAGCCTCGTACACACTATGCGATTGTTGGCAGGGGATTGTCTGTTGACAGACTGTTGTTCTAAAATCTTACCGTTAGTACGCTCCTTTTGACAATTGTTGTCCAACTTTTGGCCAACAAATGTTGGATGGCAGGCTAGTAAATTTTCGGCGGACAACGGTCTGTTGTCTGATTTTCTTATGGTCAGTACACAAGTCCATCAAACAAAAGTCAAAAGTACAAACACACATGATCGTAAGCAAAGAACGAGCCGGAAGCGGTCGGTCTTGTAAACTAGCATTCGTAATGGAGAATTAACATTTGTGACGCTGCAAATTATGAAATGTCGAAATGCAGTGCACATTTTCTTCTTTAATGGGATAATAATGAAGCTACTTTACTGGTGATACTGATGGAGTTATGGCAAACATAGTTACCACAACACCATAATCCCGTGGTTTTTAAGATGAAAGATACAACTATGTTGGTGTCCCTTGTTAATTTTACATTGTATTTTTTAAAATGTAACTGCCTACTCCCAAACTGTCATTTGTTGTTCAGAAAAAAAAAAAAAATTTAAATTAGAGATGCTATCTGCCATCCAAATACAAAGAACCAAAAAGTGCATTCTATGCATACAAAAATATAGAAAATATAACAAAAAAAATCATTATAAAAAAAAAATAAAAAAATTAGTAAGTGGTGAAGGGGTGAAAATCCCCAGTCCATCGGCCTTATTTGGGGTCTTGTGACTGGTATTGCCACTGACCAGCACCATGCTGCTGTGGTGGGTGGGGTGGCTGTGGTGTGTGGGTTGCCTGTGGAGGTGGTGGAAGTGGGGCCACAAAATCCAAAATGTGTGTGCGTTCAGAAATTTGGCCCCTCACCTTGTTGAGGAGCTGCAGGATGAGTTCCTCACACCTGCTCCTATGCTCACTGGCCATCTGCCTTAATTTATTGGCAGTCACACACCCAAATGCCTCAGCATCATCTGGGTCTGTACAGAGCACAGTAGTGCCTGGCTGAGAAAGGAAGCTGTGGCCTCCTCCAGATTCCTGGCCCTTTAAGCAGCAGGAGGACGTAGGGGAGGAATCTGTGACTCGGTCTGGCTGCTGGCTGCTGGCTCCTCCAGACTGACACTTTCCTGTGTATGAAAATGGGACATAATTAGAATCTTTTTTAGGGTTTGGTCATCAATCACACACAATTTTGATCTCCTCACTGTTGCAAGTTGAATGTGGAGAAATAGAAAAGACTATCATTCTGACCCCAGCATTTTTCATTCTTGTTCAAATCATTTTTTGTCACTACTGTCTATTGATATGGAAACCACTTTGTTAAGGCAGAAATATTTTACCAATAATGTCTAGTTATCATCACTGTATTTTTGGATACAAATATGTTCAACAATGCTATACCTGGGTTAAGCTGAGCTCCTCCACATCTTCATCCTGTGCATCAGGACCTGTGCGGACCTCAGGAAAACAGCAGCTGCCAAAGGGAGTATAGACAGCGATGGCCTGGGTTCTGATCGGTCAAAAATACCACAGCCTGGGGACATATAGGTCATCCGCTGCTGGTCCTGACCTCTCAGATTCCAGGACCTTGTTCAGGTTAGCAATTTTTTGCTTTACATAGTTTATGCCTGCCCTGGGGTACACTGGTTTGACCAACTCTACCATTTTCTCCAAAGCTGCCTTACTTAATATTTTATTGGAGTAGTCTCTACTCTTAACCTTCCAGAGACAGAACAGCTCCTGGTACAGGTCAATGAATTGGGGGAGAAATTCAGGGGAAGTAAACTGGCTGGTCTTTCCTGACAGGCTGAGGTCACAGGTCGACCTCTCCTTCGGCCATCTTGAGTACTGGCTGGTCTTCCCTTACAGGCTGAGGTCACAGGTCGACTTCTCCTTCGGCCATCTTGAGTACTGGCTGGTCTTCCCTGACAGTATTGCTCAGGTTAGCAATTTTTTGCTTTACATAGTTGATGCCTGCCCTGGGGTACACTGGTTTGACCAACTCGCTTAGCGGGTATGGGCCATAGCAAAGATGTGGCCAGACATATCAGCCATTTATAACTACTGTTTATATGTAACAGACAGGTGGGGATAGGGAGTTGCTATACCCTGCTGTGCACAACCACTTTCCCCACATAGGGTTACACCCATTTAGCGGCTTTACATTTGAGGTCACTAGGGTGTATGGAGACTAGGTCTCACATACGCTTATAGCGTACTAGCTGTTTTTTCATCTGTTCTCTCTGTTCTTTCTTACACTTTCCTTCCATCTCTCCCCCCTTTCCCCAGCTCTTATCATGCCCAGGAGTGGTCAGGAACTAGTTTGCATGCTCTCTATTAATGTGAAGGGACTGAACACCCCAGAGAAGTGCATTATTGTTATGTCTAACCTGAAAGGTACAAAGGCTCACATTTGTTTTCTGCAGGAGACACATTTTCGTGCCGACAGAGTACCAAGGCTCCAGAATCGCCTCTTTCTGACGATTTACCATGGGTGCTCGTCGGACTCCAAATCCAGAGGGGTATGTGTTCTGATCCGCAATACAATTTCATGGCAGGAGAAAGATAAGTGGAGCGACACGGAGGGCAGGGCGCTCTTTGTAAAGGGGATACTAGGGGGTTCTATGGCCACACTAGTGAATCTATACCTCCCAAACACAAACCAGATCACTTTTCTAGACCCTATCCTGACCAAGCTGGGAGAGTTTGCTGAAGGGGCAGTTATTCTGGGAGGCGACATGAATTTCATCATGGACCCTACTTTAGACTCATCCAGGAAAACCTCTCAGCTCTCCTATGCGGTTATAAAAAGTCCTAAAGAAAAGCTTCTATGCTTTCCACCTAGTAGACGTGTGGCGGATTCTTCATCCGAACCAAAAAGATTACACATTCTACTCACACCCTCATGACTCATACACCTGAATTGACCTAACCCCTCCTGTCTAGTGTTACAATGGCATCAATTGGGTCCATCACATTCTCAGACCACGCACTGGTAATGGTGGACATAGACCTCCTAACACCCACAACAAAGCAGTGGATGTGGAAGATCAATAACTCATTGATCCAAGTGCCGGGGTAGCTGAAGAAGTGTCCAAGGAACTGAGGCAGTTTTTTGCCAAAAACATAAACTCAGAGACAGCCCCAACAATGGTTTGGGAGGCACACAAGAGCTACATCAGGGATCTCTTAATAAAAATAGGGTCCCACATCAAGAAGGCTAGAGAGCAACAGATTTCTGAACTTCTAGGTAAAATCCGGTCCTTGGAGGCCACTCACAAACAATCGCTCGCCGAACAAGCTCTGGCTGATTTAACTGCCTTGAGGAATCAACTGCGCACCCTGGCACTACACAGGGCAAAAGAGGTGATAGCCAAATGCAGGAAAACATTCTATATGCACAGTAACAAGAGTAGCAAACTGCTGTCACAGGCTCTAAGAGCCCAGCAAGCACGAACGTTTATCCCTGAAATATACAATGAAACCCACAATAAGGTCCATACTACAGAAGCCATAGCAGAAAAGTATTACACCTCTTTATACAACCTTTCACGTACATCTTCCGAAAGGGTGACGGCCTCTGAACAGGGTAATATACAAGATTACCTTCAAAGATTGGGTCTCCCCCAACTATCAGACGAGGATTTAACCGAATTAGAGAAACCCATCTCGGTAGACGAAGTGACCCGAGCGATGGCGTGCATGCAACTGGGTAAAGCCCTGGGTCCAGATGGATATTCCCTGCTTTACTACAGAACCTTTGGGGAGCTTCTGATCCCACACTTCCTCTCAGCATACAACGCTACAGGTTAGGGCTCAACCCCCCCCAGAGACACGCTACGCGCACACATCATGGTTATTCCGAAGGAGGGCAAAGACTATTAAACATAGATCTAAAAATCTTCACGAAAATTCTCTCCATCCAGCTGATAGATCTGATACCTCAATTGATTCACTTTGACCAAGTGGGATTTGTTCCCACGAGGGAGGCACGTGACAACACAACTAAAGCAATCAACTTAATATATGCAGCACGGAAACTAAAAACCCTGATGGTGCTCCTGTCGCTGGATGTTAAGAAAGCGTTCGACAGGGTGAGCTGGCCCTTTCTCTTTGAAAACCTTCAAAGCATAGGTCTTAGAAAGCGTATGATGAACTGGGTGCAAGCAATCTATTCTTGCCCATCGGCACAGGTTAAAGTTAATGGTCACCTATCATTACCATTTCTGATAACAAATTGGACAAGACAGGGGTGTCCCCTATCGCCTCTGATATTTATCCTGACCCTTGAACCTTTTCTAAGATTTATCAGAGACAACCCGAATATCTTGGGGCTTAGATTGAACGCCACCCTTTCCCCAAAAATAGCAGCATTGCATTTGCAGACGATCTGCTTTTCTTCTTGACCAGTCCATTGACATCCATCCCAAATCTGCTTCCAGAACTGAAGATTTAGAGGTCACTTTGCCACCATCCTTAGCTGCGTTGATTAGAGTAGATTTGCCCTTTAAATGGGCCACATCCCGCATTAAATACTTGGGCATACTTCTGGCATACTCAGCAGAATAGAAGAAATCTTCCCTCTCAACTTACCTCCCCTCTTAACAGCTCTTAAAAAAAGATCTCCAGACCAGGCAGAAAGGAATGTTCTCTTGGTTTGGACGTTGTGCCATAGTAAAAATGAACATCATGCCTCGGATACTATACCACCTCCAGGCACTTCCTATACGAATTCCCACTTCTTTCCTTAAAAGCGGTCAGGTTTGTCTGGGCCCAAAACCCCCCCGCTTGGCCAAGACCATCCTTCGACTTCCCAAGCTAAGAGGTGGTATTGTCCTACCGGACGCTAATCTCTACCTAATGACATGCCATCTGACCAGGGTTCTAGACTGGTGTTGACGCGGTGCCCTGAAGCAGTGGGTGCAAATAGAACATGCCCTAGCAGAGACCAGACTGGAGTCATTGCCTTGGTGCCGTAAGCCCATGCCAAACCGAATAATTAACCACCCGACGGTGGGGGAAACGTGGCAAACGGCCCACAAAGTTTTCCGCGATTTTTTGATCTCACCGCTCCCATCTCAACTCACTCCCATTGTCAGAAATCCAGCGTTTGCTCTGGGTCTCGAAGACCCCAGATTCCTGAAGCTGCTGGAGGTTGAGCGATCTCAAGCAAGACACTTCCTTATCAATGGCCGGTAGAAGAACAGGCAACAAATCACAGAGGATCCAGCCATGGCGGGTCTGTCGTTTTGACAAAAGATACAGTTAACCCATTTCATTGGCTCCCTGCCCTCATTGAGACTTTTGGGAGGCAAATTACCCCCTTTGAACTGTTGTGCTTGGAACACACTCCGCTGAGACATGCTATCTCCCAGGCCTACCAACTATTACTTGCCCAACCCCCAGACTCTAGACCTCCTTACATAACCAAGTGGGAACGGGACCTAGGGGTGCAATTTACAGAGAAACAAATAGATTGGCTCTTTCTTTTCACTCATAAGACTTCCATCTGCGCCAGACACCAGGAGGCGGGGTACAAGCTATTAGCCCGGTGGTACTACACCTTGGAAAGAATACATGAGATGTTCCCCCAGAGCACAAACCTTTGTTAGAGATGTGGGGAGGCGACTGGCTTGCTTCTCCATGTCTTCTGGTCCTGTCAAACCCTCCGGCCTTTCTGGACGGATGTGCTTCGTATAATGAAAAAATTCACAGACCGAGAGGTACCAGAGACCCCTGAATTCCTCCTTCTTCACCATCACGAGATCCCCACCAAAGCCTATAAGAAATCGTTATTCCCCTCCTGCTTACAGCGGCAAAGAGCTGCATCCCCCTGCTTTGGAAGCAGACGCAGTCCTCATCGGTGGCCATGTGGCTGAGAAAGGTATCGGAGATAAGGGCAATGGAAGACTTGGTGGCCACAGAGAAAGGCCTCAGTGATTCATTTTCAAAAAAATGGTTTTATTGGCACAAATTTGTATACTCCGAGGAATATAATGAGCTGATGGTCTAACCTCCCAGCGATACGTTGATCTTGCATGCTCCCTGGATGGGGATAACAAGGCTGTACGGAGGCACATGCATCTCCCCCCCCCCTTTTTTTTTCTATTTCCCCGTCTCTCTTCAATTTCTACTCTCTGCTTCTCTCCCTAAGCTACTACTCTTCTTGTATTTTTTTTATTTCCTTCTCCCATTTTTGGGTCGTCAGACCCGGGGATCAAAGCAGTCCCCGTTACCTTTCTTTTTACATAAAATACGGCATTTTCAGTTTAAACAGTGGTCATGTGTGATGCAGAACCTCCCTATCCTTCTACAAATTGGTGGTACCCCACAGATGACGTAAGTTTTCTGTATGATCAAAATGACTGTACTATAGAATGCCTTTGGGGAGACTATTGTTTCTTCTGTACATTTCATCGGAATGTATCTGTGTTTCCATATGATTACCTTTCTGAAAATAAAAATAAAGAATTAAAAAAAAGACAAAAATCAGACGCTCGGTTGGCCAACAATCGTACCGTGTGTACGAGGCTTAAGAATCGGCATACCTGAGGACAGCCCTTCTCTCCTCAAAGGTACAGCAACAAAACCAAAGCCCAGACACTGCCCAAGACAGCTGATGACTTCCAGTGTGTAGCTAAAATAGTTTTTGTTTTTTTGGGGTTTTTTATATTGACTGGCTCAAACAATTATGCTGGTAAACTTGTGTAATACCTTATTAGAAGATTAGATTCATGGAAGAAGTAATCGCATTTCAGAATATTTTAATGAAGCAAACAGCACTGGTCAGGGAGGATTTTTTTAACACTTAAGAACAAAGTCAAATAGTATGAAAAAAGAAGTGACACAACTCATTATGTTATTAAGTAGCTAAGCAGCAAAGAAGTTCAATGTGTCCTGTAGATTTCATACTTAGAAACCACTCGTTGTTAATGGTAATTGAGTTCATGTGTTCTTTATCAAAGCTTCCTCTAGGAAAGAAGCTTTAGGGAAAATCCATAAAATGTGTGTCTTAACCACAGTCTAACTATCCCCCTTCCGCACTGCAACCCACAGTTCACTCAAAAGTATTAACTGATGTAAGAAAATTATTAAAGTGTTTTGGTTTGACTAATTTTTAGTTACTTCCAAAAAAGTTTAATACTAATGAATAAAGGAAATAAGTCTTATAGGGCGTACACACGGTCGGACTTTGTTCGGACATTCCGGCAACAAAATCCTAGGATTTTTTCCGACGGATGTTGGCTCAAACTTGTTTTGTCTACACACGGTCGCACAAAGTTGTCGGAAAATCCGATCGTTCTAAACGCGGTGACGTAAAACACGTACGTCGGGACTATAAATGGGGCAGTGGCCAATAGCTTTCATCTCTTTATTTATTATGAGCATGCATGGCACTTTGTCCGTCGGATTTGTGTACACACGATTGGAATTTCCGACAACGGATTTTGTTGTCGGAAAATTTTATCTCCTGCTCTCCAACTTTGTGTGTCGGAAAATCCGATGGAAAATGTCCGATGGAGCCCACACACGGTCGGAATTTCCGACAACACGCTCCGATCGGACATTTTCCATCGGAAAATCCGACCGTGTGTACGGGGCATTAAACTTACATCTTTAAAAATCAGCTACATAGTAATATGTATATTTAGACTCCTTTCACACTGAGGCAGTTTTCATGCATTTTAGAAATAGTCTCTAAATAGTGCCTTAAAACCACCTCCCATTCATTTCAGTGTGACTTTCACACTGGGCGATGCGCTTGTGGGATGTTAAGAAAAGTCCTGCAAGCAGCATGTTTGGGGATGGTTTGGGAGCGCTGTATACAGCGCTCCCAAAACGCCCTGCCCATTGAAATGAATGGGCAGCCCTTCCAAAGCACCTGAAAAGCGATTCAAAAGCACCGCAACTCTGGCATTTTTAACTCCTTCTTTGGGGTTAAAAGCGCCCCGCAAGCGGCCAAAAAGTGCCGCTTAAACATCGCTAAAGCCCCGCTAAAATGAGCCGGACTAACACGGCCACGGCCCCAGTGTGAAAAGGGTCTTAGGGTTGCCACCTCATCCCTTTAAAACCAAACACATATTAATTACACAGGTTATGAGGCTGATAAGGGGGCAATTAAACTCACCTGGTGCCTTATCTGTATTAAATTGGCCTCAGAACCTGTGTAATTCATATGTGTTTAGGTTTAAAGGGATGAAGTGGCAACCCTATGTACACTAGATACTAAATTAAATGCTTCTTTACATCTTTTTTTTATTTTTATTTTTATGTTTTAAGTATCAACATCAAATGACACATGATTAACACAATACTCCTTTAAGTTTGCATGCATCACTTACAAATAGCAAAATTTCTTTCTTTTTAAAAGGATAGGAAATACCAAGCCATTTTGTTAATATTTCATTAATAAGTATGCATCAATATATACAAGATTTATGAGCTTATTAGAGCTAAAGGCACATAAAGGGTAATGGTGATAAAAGTACATAAAGGTTATTGGTGATATGCGAAAGAAACAGTGCGAAAGAAACAGAGAAAAACTGACATATCTGATACAGTCTGTCTATTGTAATAACCAGCATTTATTCTTTATCTAAAATAGCAGATCCATTGATTTTAACTTGCCTTTAGCAGGATGAAAATGCAGACTGCGGACAGGGTAGTCCTAGATGGGCATTTCGTTTTAGATAGACTTTAACTCCTTTCTGCCAAGAGTACTCATACATTCAGGGGAAGTAGGTCTTTTTCCGTGGGGCCGTATATACGCACTACAGTGTTTGTGCTGACAGAGTGCACTCCCAGTGCAGAGAATGAGCTCTCACCTATTAACGAGTCCCAGTTCACGATCACCTGATTGCTGTGATAGCCTCTGATTAGCGATCACAGTGATCAGTCACTGAATAGCTTGTTTTTTTCTCCTCTAGCATGCTAGAGAAGAAAAGTGTAAAAGAAAGAGAGTTAGATGAGGATTTGAACTAGGTCAGGGTTAGGGTCAAGGTTAGAGTTAAAGGTTATGGTCAGAGTCAAAGGTCTGGGTCAAATGTCAGGGTCAATATATTTAACCACTTCTGGACTGCCCACCGTCGTTATACGTCGGCTGTTTGAAGGAGGGCATCGTTGTTATGGCAGCAGCTAGCTACCATAACCCGGGTATCCTCTTCTTCAGTGAGCAGTCCGGTTTAAGATAAAAGTGGTCTCTGTGGCAGGTTCACCACGAGATCACTTTTATTGGTGGCGGGAGAGGGGCGATTCGGTGCCCTCCGCCGCTTACCTGAGCCGTCGGCAGTGGCGGAGCCAATCAGATCCTTCCTGTGACCTGACATGGAAATGAGTGAGGGGAAGATGGCCCTCACTCATCATTGCAGTGCAGAAGCAATGTCAAAATGTCACTTCCACCCATAGCTCTTAAAGGGCCATTTAAAAAAAAAAAAATTTAAATGAAATTTTTTTTTTTATTGCATTTTAGTGTAAATGAGATCAGAGGTCTTTTTGACCCAAGATCTCATATTTAAGAGGTCCTGTCATGCTTTTTTCTATTACAAGGGATTTTTACATTCCTTGTAATAGGAATAAAAGTGACACATTAAAAAAAAAAAAACAGGTTAAAAATATAAAATAAAAGGTTAAATAAATTTTAAAAAATGTTTTAAACACGCTCCTGCCCTGATCGCCTAGGCCAGTGGTCTCCAAACTGGGTCCCAAGGGCCAGATGTGGACCTATGCATGCCTTTATCCGGCCCTTGGGGCACTATTTCTCCCACTGACACCAATGATGAGACACTATTCCTCTCACTGATACTAATGATTAGGGATGAGCCCGATGTTCGAGTCGAACGGAAGTTTGACTCAAACATCGGGTGTTCGCCTGTTCGCTGAACAGCAAACAATATGCGGTGTTCACGGCAAATTTGAAAGCCGCCGGAACACCTTTAAAGTCTATGGGACACTAACGTGAAAAATCAAAAGTGCTCATTTTAAAGGCTTATATGCAAGTTATTGTCATAAAAAGTGTTTGGGGACCTGGGTCCTGCACCAGGGGACATGTATCAATGCAAATTTTTTTTCTAAAAACGGCTGTTTTTTCGCAGTGATTTTTTTAATGCTTAAAGTGAAACGATAAAAATGAAATAGTCCTTTAAATATCGTGCCTGGGCGGTGTCTGTAGTATGCCTGTAAAGTGGCGCATTTTCCCATGTTTAGAACAGTACCACAGCAAAATGACATTTCTAAAGGAAAAATTGTCATTTAAAACTGATCGCGGCTGTAGTGAATTGTCGGGTCTTGCCAATATTGATAAAACTCATTGAAAAAAAGAGCATGGGTCCCCCCCAGTCTATTACTAGGCCCTTTGGGTCTGGTATGAATATTAAGGGGAACACTGTATCAAAATTTTAAAAAATAATTGCGTGGGGGTCCCCCTAAAATCCATACCAGGCCCTTTAGGTCTGATATGGAAATTAAGTATTTTGGAGAGAATGCCTCAGGGATTGTACGGGTGAGAGTTTAATAAGTATAATAAAAATAAGTAAATAGGTATATCAAACAGTATCAAAATTTATTAAAGAAATACAATATCCATCTGACATCATCGCGCCTTATGACACAGTGGCGCCGGACGCCGCCTCGCCGAAGGTTCAGCGTTCCATGCTCCCCCCTTGGATTACTTAGACACCAGCTGTTCTGGAGAGGTCCGCCCATTAGAGTACGGACCTCCCCTGAAACCTGGACAGTTGCTATGGACACTGCATCTAATTACCCGCCCCTTATGGGCATTCAATCACACTCTCATGGCTATTTAAACTAAGATGGCGGCATCATTTATCTGCTGCACGCCCAGGCTCCACACTAACAAGCAGGATTTTTAAGTTGGTTTCTTGCTCCGTTTGGTCACTGTTAACAGGAAAAAAACTTTTCTTTGTTGGTTGTTTTTAAACACCAATCGTTTTATTGTGCATTGCCTATATTTAGGCTATGCTCTCACTTACAGATTGGGTATTTGTCAATTTGTTAGTGGTCATCAGATTGTTTTGACCAGCTTTTCCCATGTTTAATCAGCGGTCATACCATTACCAATACCAGTTGCCAACCAACATTTATTCTAGTTATACATATATACTGTTTATTGCATACTCTATACTTATATTAGATTATACATTTTATGTTTAGGGGTCCGCGTCTTTTTCCTGTGTTCCTTGTGGATTCCATAGCCTGTCGCACTCGTCGTTTTCTGCAGGTGTTATCTTTATGGTAGTAGATGGTATCACTTCCTTTTTTCTGCAATACCATTTTTTCCAATATCGGATTGCTTAAATGTCCTTACCGTTTAAATCAATTTTTGACTTACATCTACATTTGAAATTTGGAGAGTAACGCTGCATCTGCTGAGTAAATTGGCTTTCTAGTGCTTGTGCATATATTTGTGCATGGACACCTCCACTAGAAAGTCCCCTAACCCATTGCCTTTTAATATCTACCTTGTTTATGTATTTTCCCAATTGCTGCATGTATACTATATTATTGTAATGTTTGTTTATGTATCTTTACGCTAGATTATACAGTATATCTGCAAACCCCTGAAGAAGGAATTGTATAAGTAAACTCCGAAACATGTTGGGTTTCTGACTGTTATATGATTGATGGCGATCTCTCACCGTAGAGACCCTCTCCTATACCTCAGAATTAGCTGTATGGATCTGTTCATTATATCCATTGGTACTGTCTTTAACCATGTTTTATGGATATTGTATTTCTTTAATAAATTTTGATATTGTTTGATATACCTATTTACTCATCTTTATACAGTACGTATTAAACCCTCACCCGTACAATCCCTGGGGCATTTTCTCCAAAATATTTTTCCTCTATATTGGGATGTGGTTTGCGTTCAAACTTCCCTATTTCCAGGTAGTTTCTATATATTTTTTTTCTGATATGGAAATTAAGGGGAACCCTGTGTCAATTTTTTTTTTAAATAGCGTAAGGGTCCCCCCCAAAATCCATACCAGACCCTTCAGGTCTGGTATGGATTTTAAGGGGAACCCTGCACCAAAATAAAAAAAATGGTGTAGGGGTCCCCCAAAATCCATACCAGAGCACGCAACCTGGCAGGCTGCAGGAAAAGAGGGGGGACGAGAGAGCGCCCCCCCTCCTGAACCATACCAGGCCATGTGCCCTCAACATGGGGAGGGTGCTTTGGGGTCTGACCCCAAAGCACCTTGTCCCCATGTTGATGGGGACAAGGGCCTCATTCCCACAACCCTTGCCCAGTGGTTGTGGGGGTCTGTGGGTGGGGGGCTTATCGAGATCTGGAAGCCCCCTTTAACAAGGGGACCCCCAGATCCTGGCCTCCCCCATGTGAATTGGTACTGGGGTACACCTACCCCTACCATTTTACAAAAAAAGTGTCAAAAATGGTAAAAAAGACAAGAGACAACTTGGGACAAGTCCTTTATTAAAAAATAAAAAAATAAAAATGTCCCGCAATGTAAATTCACACCGCCCGATGGACCGAAAAAGAAAAGAAAAAAATGCAACTGTTCCGCCTCCATGGGAGGCTCCCACTGAATGACGCTTCATCTCTGTGACAGTTCTTATATAGCTGAGGGCGGTGCCACCCGGTGACATAAACGGTGACCCTGCCCCCCTCTGATGCCATGGGGGCTTCCCTTGCCACAATCTATTAGGACGCATTATTTACTTAATTCGTGACCATTCAGAGATCGTCTGCGCTGTGATTTGTTGTCCCACAGCGCGGACACATAAATAGAACCATTCAGTCTATCCCACTCCAGGCCAATAGGAGGAGCTGAAGCTCTGAGCTCGTAGCCTGCTAGTGTTCTCTCCTTCCTGTGACTAGCTCCCCCGGATGTGCCCCCGTGACCCGTGATGTCACTCGTGACTGCATGTGGCCCCAGGGAGTTTAGCATGCAGCTCTCCAGACAGGCTCAGGCTGCATGCTAAACTCCCTGGGGCCACATGCAGCCCACAGGACACCCCTCATGTAGTACTAGGGCCTCCCTGATTGGATACAGAGTGATTGGATAGATGGTGTGTCCTCCTACTATATAGTATTGGTAAATCTAAAGGAGATAGTACAGAGAATGTACAATCAAATTGTATAGTGTATGGCCACATTTATACACCTAAAGTTGCCCATTTGTGCTTTCAGTGTCATTAATTGTCATTGAGACCCTGCCCCCCTCTGACGCTATGGGGGCTTCCCCTGCCACAATCTATTAGGACGCATTATTTACTTAATTTGTGACCATTCAGAGATAGTCTGCGCTGTGATTTGCTGTCCCACAGTGCGGACACATAAATAGAACCATTCAGTCTATCCCACTCCAGGCCAATAGGAGAAGCTGAAGCTCTGAGCTCGTAGCCTGCTAGTGTTCTCTCCTTCCTGTGACTAGCTCCCCCAAATCTGCCCCTGTGACCCGTGACGTCACTTCCGTGCGTTCCACGCTGGTTCTGTCTACACTCCTGTGGCCACAGGACGTGCTGCGGAGCTGCAATCTAAACCCTAGGAACCATTTCCGGATCCAAGGAGCCTCCAGGACTATACACACAGATGAGCCTGTGCCCTACTTATTTCTTCTGAGTGTTTATGTATACAGTGCCATTAAAAACAGCTTTTAATACTGCACGTAGGTGGCGCGTTCTTTGTTCTCTCCCCTTCTATGTTTGCACAGCATCACTGGCATCCCTACAGGCATACATTTGTCTGGCATCCCCAGCATTTCTCCAGACAGGCTCAGGCTGCATGCTAAACTCCCTGGGGCCACATGCAGCCCACAGGACACCCCTGATGTAGTGCAAGGGCCTGCCTGATTGGATACAGAGTGATTGGATAGATGGTGTGTCCTCCTACTATATAGTATTGGTAAATCTAAAGGAGATAGTACAGAGAATGTACAATCAAATTGTATGTATGGCCACATTTATACACCTAAAGTTACCCATTTGCGCTTTCAGTGTCATTAATTGTTAATGGCACACCAAACACAGAAGCAAACACAGATTTTGCCACATAAAAAAAATGGGTGACAAACAAAGCAAAACGTGCAGCAATTCGCCAAAATGTCCCCTGAGCTACTTTGCTACATGTAGCGCAGCCCATTGAAATTAACACGTTGCCCTATGTTTGTCACTGTAAAAATTAGCCAAAAAACATGAGCTCCCACTACTCTAGGGCCTGAAAGTGAAATTGGTGCATTTATACAAGAATAATGAGGCTCCAGTTACATCTGCGTGTTTCCAAATGCATTGCAAACAGCACAGAAAATGTGTGCTTTGCCATGCATTTCAGAAACGCTGCAAATATGTGCAAATGTGCATTGTGTTGTCATTAAATCTTAGAGGCTCCCCAAGTGCAGCAGACGCACCAAAAACTGCAGAAACACACCATGCTTCATTTCAAAAGAGGCCTGGAGCTTTTCTGGGGTGATTGTCACATGTAGGGCAGACCATTCAAGTGAACAGGCTGCCCAATGAGTGACGAGTGAAAACACTCTAAAATAAGGGAAGTGTGGTCCAGAGTGGTGAACACGCCTTATTATGCCCTCTTCTGTGATGCAAAAAGGAAATGAAGGCTTCTGGGAGATGACCTACAGGAAGTGAATGCTGAGAGACAATATACAGGAAGTGATGAAATAAATAATTAAAAAAATTAAAACAAACTTTCGGCGTGGCCGGAAGCCGACCAAGGTGGCTGCCTGCTAATCTGCTCTGAGGAATGGCGGCTTTCTAGGGCACAGAGCGATGGATAATCACCCTCGGCACACAAGCCAAATGGGTCAATTGACTCCCTACACCTCCAGGATCATGTCCAAGCAGAGAAACGAGCATTCTGACCCACGGAAACTCACAGAATTCTATATGCTCCCTGACAGAAAAAAATCATCAAAATGGCGCTGATGGACATGCAGCTGCATCCTGTGGTGGCCCATCAGCCACGCAGACACAGCTGAATGCTGCTACAGACTCTCTGCCTTCTCCTTTCCTACCTGGGATTGGCTCCCTGGCCTCTACTCCTTCCACGAGTCCTGCCAAGTCCAAACAGAGGCTGTCACAGGACACAGCACAGGAAGATGGGGTGAGCCCTGTTATACTAGCACCCCCTGTGTATCCAGCCATAAACAACTCCATAGCTGCATATCCCACTACAAACCAGCCAGTATCACATACTACATTGAGATGCATGCTCCTTACATTGCAAACCTCCATCCACTCTGATTTTATTAGAATGATGCACCACTTTACCTCAGAAATATCCCACATGGGAGAGAGAGTCACAACCATTGAAGCTTAAATGGGATGATTTAGTGGATGCACAGAGCGAGGGAGCTGAGGATATAGAGTGGAAGAAAGCCAAAATCTCAGACTTAGAAGACCGCTCAAGGTGGAATAATTTAAAAATTAGAGGCATACCTGAGTCTGTCCAACCATCCGCACTGAAAGAATACTTCATACAATTGATGTCCACTTTTTTACCTGACACTGCCCCAGGAGAATTAATCATCGACCGCCTACATCGGCTGCTAAAACCGCCACACCTGCCTGATACAGTCCCAAGAGACACTATTGTCAGGATACATTTTTTATGCTGACCTATCTAAACATACCATGCTGCAATGCAAAAATCTTGCAACTATTACTAAACCCCTATGAAACCATCAGATACAATACAAATGGGGACACCCAGTTAAATTGATCATCACTAAGGATAACAAATCCCACTCTGTCCGCACTTTGGATGAAGGCCTTGCCCTGCTGCGACAATGGCATATCCTAGAACCACTGGAACAAAGACAGCACACTCGCACTTCAGGCATGGGTAACACCGGTGATTGGGAGGATTTTGACACATCAAATGACATGACCACCTGTTGCTACACAGCAATGTCTAGCTTACGTGCAAGCCCTAGTTTGCATGCTTGAGCCCAGCTTGTCAGTCTTTCCCCCCCAGTATTAGTCACGGCACGGACCGCTCAAGCAGTGTTCTGCTTTATCTCTATTTAGTACCTACCCTCCTCCCGGAAACACTGTACCCTTGTTAATTGCTTAAATACTGACTTTAGCATTTTAGCTTTCACATGATTGGATGATAAAATCAGCAGAGCTTCCCCTCATTTCAGATCTTCCCCTCTGATCTACAGCAACTGCACATCCAAGTGTACTTTTAGTGCTTTTAGTAGCGTTTAAATTGATCTCTACTACTATGGATCCACAAGGGAGGTACCTTATCCTAGTGTCCAAAATTAATAACACAACCTTTACCATTGTCAATGTCTATACACCAAATACAGGCCAAATACAGGCCAAATATGCTTTCTACGCAAACTATTGAAAAAAGTAAATAAGAAAAAACAAGGCCGTATGCTTCTCTGCAGGGAGTTTAACCTAGCTCCAGGACCTTCTATCAACGTTAAAGGATCCTCTGCTAGACATCATCGCCATTCTACACTGATCCCATTAATCCAAGCTAATGGACTATTCGACATATGAAGATGTCACCACTCCATGGAAAGAGACTATACCTTCTTCTCAAAACCCCACTGCACCTACTTAAAAATTGACCTGCTTCTAGGAGACAAATAACTTCTACAAGATGCCATTGAGACAAAGATACACACCATAACATGGTCAGATCATGCACCATGTGTATAGGAGACAAAACCTCCAACTTCTTTGCCACCAACTGGAGGAATGATCCATACCTAATGTCTATACCCACTAACACAACCTTAATACAAGAGCGTCTGAGGAAATATTTTGAAGCAGCAAAAAGGGATCTGACCCGAAGTAGCGAACAGATAAGGTATGCCACATCCCATAATATAGAAAAACGAACAATGGGTTCCCCTGAGGTGGGATTTTAAAGGCATTACCAAGAAAGGTTCATAGTATATAAAAAAAATATTTTATTACAAAATACAAAAACATAATACAGAGATACACCAAGTGACATAGTCAAATCAAACATAAAAAATGCATAAAAACAAATGCATCGAGAACAGCATGTAGGGGACAAAGGATAGTCACAATGGACGGACAATTAAGCATGAGATGAGGTAGGTCTCACTAAACTGACGCGTTTCGGAAAGTCCTTCGTCAAGGTTTGACAAGTGAGATTTATCATCTGTTTAATATTACAAAAGCAAAAACATAAAGTGGTTAGCATCGCATATACATGTGAAATGATATGTCCCCCATACCTCATATGTGAGAATGAACTCACTTACCCAATGCAAGTGTTACAAAGAGATTCAAAGCAAATAATCAGCTCTACTGTGGTATCCCAGGCCGTGTGCAATTCTAGAAGATCCAATTATAGGTAGATGGAATGCTAAGAGAGGTTCATGTGGAGGGCACCATTTCCCTAAATGCTGAAACACGTCACGCCCAAATTAGGGTGCAACGTCTGTGCGTGGGCTGGGGTCCACAGGAATCTTCGGACCTAAGACCAAGCAAACAGTATCATGAGGAATGGCAATTAGGTGGGGGTGAACACCCCCATTGAACTGGTACAGAGAACCTATATATATGTAAAAGCTAATGGCCAAAGAGAAACATACCTGGGGACTGGAGCCAACAAGAACACCTACAAGATGTAACATAGGGAAAGGGGAGGAGGGTTCAAAGGACACCTTGCTGACCATCAGACTGACATCAAAGAAGAAATCTGGTATTAGGAGAAAGAGGGGGGGTAAGAGTCATACAAACAGTATATATATGGGTTGTGGTATATATAAACCACACCACATGTGAGCAAGTAATCGAAAGGGTAAAGAACCCCCCAATTCCCCCAGTCCAACATGTGACTTACTTTAGCAGCTAGGAGCCCAGCGTGAGTGCAACATCCTCCTCCGATCACAAGATCCGAGTGGATGAGCTCGACTATTTATCTCCACTGGAAGTGCTGCCAGCTGATTGCAACAGCAATCAGCTGTGCGCATCGTGTCCACCCTGAGCTGCCTCCTCCCATTAGGCTCCAGCTGACAGGGGATCTGCCTCTGGGCAGATCTCCTGTCATCCTGGTCCAATGGTGGGCCCCCTGGGAGTGGACCGCACCACGCCCCCCAAAGAACGGAAGACGCTGGCCCCGACCCCATACCGCGCATGCGCACCAGTAACACTGGAGCGCATAGTCGCGGCTGACGTCACGGCGCCGCGTCCCGGAGGCGCGCGCCGCCGTTCATTCCCACCAGCACGGGAAGCCAGAGCCGGAATCAGCTGACGCTAATCCCGATCTGGAAAGGAGGAACACGGACCGTTCCCCTAGTGTGTCCCAAAAGGGACAGCCTTACCGTGCTGGGTCCACGCACACTGACAGCAAGGGGCGGTGCCTGAGAAAAACATGCCGACAAAAGTAAAAAAGGTGCAGGCTTGCACTCTCATACAATCCATAGTCATGTGAACATATTGGATATCATCCAGTGCTCCTAAGACGTGAGATACCACAGCAGGGCCGTAACATGGGGAGAAATACAAATGAAAAGAGCATAAAGCCATGGAGCAAATAAATAAAAGGAGAACAAGGCTCAATACTCCCTCACGCCTGGGGCACGATAAGCAGAGCAAGGGGTAACCCCAATGTCCTGCCAAACCAGAAACATGGACATGCAAATAGGCCCCTGTCACCCAAAGCCCCAAGGTGGATTCCTAATTTGGACATAACGTACGGGCAAATTAAGCCCAAAAGTTGTAAGGGCATAGATTGGGGCAGGTCAAGGGCCTAGAATCAGATAACCTGCATACCATGTGGCAAGACCTGGGGCATGCATACAACCAGGTACTCAGGTAAGGATCTATCTTTCCATGCTTCCCGAGTCAAAACCCTCCAAAAAGGGCTTAAAACAAGTGGAGTCATTGAGTCCAGGGGGTCTGGTCGCCCGTAAATTATAGATCCACCTCAGTTCAAGTTGGAGGAGATCCTTGTTCCAATCTCCCCCCCTCCAACCTGGGTGGACCCGATCCAGGATCAAAAATTTGATTCTTGGAAATTCTCCCTGGTGGACCAGGGCCGTATGTCTCCCCAGTGGTAAGTCGGGGTCACATGTCTGCATGCTTCTGATGTGGCGGTATGCCCTATGCCAGAATTCCAGCTTGGTTTTTCCGACATAGAAACATCCACAATCACACCAGAGCATGTAGACCACCCCCTTCGTCTTGCAGTTCGCGAAGTGTTTGGGCCTGAAGACACTGCCATTGGGTAACGTGGGATTTTTCGTGGTAAACATAAATCTGCAGTATCCACAGGCTCCACACATAAAGGTGCCCCTGTACTTACAATGCTGGGCAAACTTTGCATCCCTAAATTCACTTCTCACCAATCTGGAGGTTAGAGAGGTGGCCCTCCTAAAGGTAAAGAGGGGACTTTCAGGGAGAAGTCTCTGTAGGTTGGGGTCCATAGTGAGAATGTGCCAATATTTGGACACAATTCTCTTGATTTCTCTTGATTTCAATGTGTTGGTTACAATATTTAGTGATGATGCGTAGAGAATTGGACAATTCTCTACGCATCATCACTAAATATTGTAATCATCACTAAATATTGTAACCAACACATTGAAATCAAGAGAATTGTGTCCAAATATTGGCACATTCTCACTATGGACCCCAACCTACAGAGACTTCTCCCTGAAAGTCCCCTCTTTACCTTTAGGAGGGCCACCTCTCTATCCTCCAGATTGGTGAGAAGTGAATTTAGGGATGCAAAGTTTGCCCAGCATTGTAAGTATAGGGGCACCTTTATGTGTGGAGCCTGTGGATACTGCAGATTTATGTTTACCACGAAAAATCCCACGTTACCCAATGGCAGTGTCTTCAGGCCCAAACACTTCGCGAACTGCAAGACGAAGGGGGTGGTCTACATGCTCTGGTGTGATTGTGGATGTTTCTATGTCGGAAATACCAAGCTGGAATTCTGGCATAGGGCATACCGCCACATCAGAAGCATGCAGACATGTGACCCCGACTTACCACTGGGGAGACATACGGCCCTGGTCCACCAGGGAGAATTCCCAAGAATCAAATTTTTGATCCTGGATCGGGTCCACCCAGGTTGGAGGGGGGGAGATTGGAACAAGGATCTCCTCCAACTTGAACTGAGGTGGACCCCCTGGACTCAATGACTCCACTTGTTTCAAGCCCTTTTTGGAGGGTTTTGACTCGGGAAGCATGGAAAGATAGATCCTTACCTGAGTACCTGGTTGTATGCATGCCCCAGGTCTTGCCACATGGTATGCAGGTTATCTGATTCTAGGCCCTTGACCTGTCCCAATCTATGCCCTTACAACTTTTGGGCTTAATTTGCCCGTACATTATGTCCAAATTAGGAATCCACCTTGGGGCTTTGGGTGACAGGGGCCTATTTGCATGTCCATGTTTCTGGTTTGGCAGGACATTGGGGTTACCCCCTGCTCTGCTTATCGTGCCCCAGGCACGAGGGAGTATTGAGCCTTGTTCTCCTTTTATTTATTTGCTCCATGGCTTTATGCTCTTTTCATTTGTATTTCTCCCCATGTTACGGCCCTGCTGTGGTATCTCACGCCTTAGGAGCACTGGATGATATCCAATATGTTCACATGACTATGGATTGTATGAGAGTGCAAGCCTGCACCTTTTTTACTTTTGTTGGCATGTTTTTCTCAGGCACCGCCCCTTGCTGTCAGTGTGCGTGGACCCAGCACGGTAAGGCTGTCCCTTTTGGGACACACTAGGGGAACGGTCCGTGTTCCTCCTTTCCAGATCGGGATTAGCATCAGCTGATTCCGGCTCTGGCTTCCCGTGCTGGTGGGAGTGAACGGCGGCGCGCGCCTCCGGGACGCGGCGCCGTGACGTCAGCCGTGACTATGCGCTCCAGTGTTACTGGTGCGCATGCGCGGTATGGGGTCGGGGCCGGCGTCTTCCGTTCTTTGGGGGGGCGTGGCGCGGTCCACTCCCAGGGGGCCCACCATTGGACCAGGATGACAGGAGATCTGCCCAGAGGCGGATCCCCTGTCAGCTGGAGCCTAATGGGAGGAGGCAGCTCAGGGTGGACACGATGCGCACAGCTGATTGCTGTTGCAATCAGCTGGCAGCACTTCCAGTGGAGATAAATAGTCAAGCTCATCCACTCGGATCTTGTGATCGGAGGAGGATGTTGCACTCACGCTGGGCTCCTAGCTGCTAAAGTAAGTCACATGTTGGACTGGGGGTATTGGGGGGTTCTTTACCCTTTCGATTACTTGCTCACATGTGGTGTGGTTTATATATACCACAACCCATATATATACTGTTTGTATGACTCTTACCCCCCTCTTTCTCCTAATACCAGATTTCTTCTTTGATGTCAGTCTGATGGTCAGCAAGGTGTCCTTTGAACCCTCCTCCCCTTTCCCTACGTTACATCTTGTAGGTGTTCTTGTTGGCTCCAGTCCCCAGGTATGTTTCTCTTTGGCCATTAGCTTTTACATATATATAGGTTCTCTGTACCAGTTCAATGGGGGTGTTCACCCCCACCTAATTGCCATTCCTCATGATACTGTTTGCTTGGTCTTAGGTCCGAAGATTCCTGTGGACCCCAGCCCACGCACAGACGTTGCGCCCTAATTTGGGTGTGACGTGTTTCAGCATTTAGGGAAATGGTGCCCTCCACATGAACCTCTCTTAGCATTCCATCTACCTATAATTGGATCTTCTAGAATTGCACACGGCCTGGGATACCACAGTAGAGCTGATTATTTGCTTTGAATCTCTTTGTAACACTTGCATTGGGTAAGTGAGTTCATTCTCACATATGAGGTATGGGGGACATATCATATCACATGTATATGCGATGCTAACCACTTTATGTTTTTTGCTTTTGTAATATTAAACAGATGATAAATCTCACTTGTCAAACCTTGACGAAGGACTTTCCGAAACGCGTCGGTTTAGTGAGACCTACCTCATCTCATGCTTAATTGTCCGTCCATTGTGACTATCCTTTGTCCCCTACATGCTGTTTTCGATGCATTTGTTTTTATGCATTTTTTATGTTTGATTTGACTATGTCACTTGGTGTATCTCTGTATTATGTTTTTGTATTTTGTAATAAAATATTTTTTTTATATACTATGAACCTTTCTTGGTAATGCCTTTAAAATCCCACCTCAGGGGAACCCATTGTTCGAGAAAATATTTTGACATCAATATGCCTTCAGTTAGCAACCCAACTACTCTATGGACAGCCCACAAGGCATTTATTTGAGATGTACTAATCCAAATGAATACACAAGCGAATCATCAAAGGACACAGCAGTTCACAGAACTATTAAACAAAATTGAAAAATTGGAAATGAAAGATAAATCAAACCCCACACAATTCAATAGCGATAAATTCTTCCAGACCAGGAATGATCATAGATCTCTCCTTAACACCAAACTTGCCAAGCTTTTACTAAAATTATGTTCCACCTTTTATGCAGCCGGTAATAAAGCTGGTAAATTATTAGCAAACCAAATCAAACACAAAAGAGCTAAAAATAAAATCTCCCACATCTTCCATCCTAATACAGGATACAAGATCTATATAACAATTGCGATGGCTGGTCAGGAATGGGTTAATGGCATCCCAGTCTTACTGTAGTCCGTAGAGTTCAATATTGAGTTTGCCCACCCCTGCAGCTATAACAGCTTCAACTCTTCTGGCAAGGCCGTTCACAAGGTTTAGGAGTGTGGTCAAACATTCACATAGACATTCTTCCAATAGCGCATTTATGAGGCCAGGCACTGATAGTGGACAAGAAGGCCTGGCTCACAGTCTCTGCTCTAATTCATCCCAAAGGTGTTCTATCGGATTGAGGTCAGTACTCTGTGCAGACCAGTCAAGTTCCTCCACCCCAAACTGGCTTATCCTCACTATATTGCTAAATGTATTGGGTCACCCCTCCAAATCTTTTGGTGTAGGGGATTACGGTGTGGGTTATTTATCAGGGGTTGAGCTTGGCCCTTTAATTCTATTGAAGGTAACTCTTAAGGCGTCAGCATACCAAGACATTTTGAACAAATTCATGCTCCCAACTTTTTGGAACAGTTTGGGGATGGCCCCTTCCTGTTCCAACATTACTGCACACCAGTGCACAAAGCAAGGTCCATAAAAACATGGATGAGTGAGTTTGGGGTGAAGGAACTTGAATGGCCTGAACAGTTCTGATCTCAACCCAATAGAACACCTTTGGGATGAATTAGAGTGGAGAATGCGGAATAAGACTGGGATGCCATTAAGTTCATGTGCGTGCAAAGGCAGGTGTCCCAATACCTTTGACAATATAGTGTACTTATATGCTACAGTGATGCTATAACATTAGGAGTTCTAAAACTTAAAACTAGAAAAATAGTATCCAAATTTAAATGAACGAAATTTGCCTGTAGCAATCAATTATTTATACAGCCACTGCATCCTTCCATCTAGATATTGCTTGTAACAAGAAAGGAGTGTACACATAGCGTAATCCAGTAAAGATTTACCAAATTAAAAAATCCCCCCTTTACAAATGTGCACTTACAAATCATATAAAAATATCAAACATATAGCAATCAATCCCATCTCACTTGCGTGTCTATCTCTCACCACTCTGCTGTTCTTTCAAGGAGCGGTGTTTCCGGGTTGAGATGACAGCTGATCGTATGGCATAGGTAGCTGCGTGGCCACGGCTGACGCATTTCATCATCACTTCCTCAGAGGGTGTGGCCACACAATGCAGCTTCTATCCTTATATACACTACGAGCGCTGGGAATTAAGCCACACTACTGCGATAGATTGTGTATTTACATCACCACTCTATATATCAATCAAGTAGTATAATCCTTTACGACTCATGGATCAATTGTTTCAACCCCGCTGCCATTTCTAGATCAACACATCCAACTTTCACTAGACATGTCAATCACAGTCGGACTCGGCAGATCGCCCCATATGTGGCGTCTTATTTTTTCTAAACAATCACATACTACAGTGCTATATCTCATTAACTGTGTTGATATATTAAATCGTTACTCTTATCATAAACATTTTATAAAATATGTTAATACACATGTTAAAAAATTAATTCAATAGAAAGGCGTAGCAATGGGCGCTAAATTTGCGGCAAGTTTAGCAAATATCTTCATGAGAGCATGGGAGGATAGATTAATATATGTTCAACAAAGAGGGGAGATTTTATTTTATAAAAGGTTTATTGATAACCTGTTCTTTATTTGGGTTGGTACTGAATTATCCCTGACAGAATTCATTGAAGGACTTAAAGCGGAGGTCTGCCAAATTTTTTCTTTTAAAAGTCAGCAGCTACAAATACTGCAGCTGCAGCTGCTTACCTGTCCAGGGTGCCCGCGATGTCGCCATGCCACCGCCATCTTCGGTAAGGGAATCAGGAAGTGAAGCCTTGTGGCTTCACTTCCTGGTTCCCTACTGCGCTGCGCAATCCGAATGGTCCCTGCTGTCTCTGGGACCTGTGTGTCTGCCAGCAGACAACGGGGGGGACAGAAAGTGACGTAGACCCCCCGCAGGTGTTTATGCCCAGAAGTGGGTGCTAATACCTGTATTATACAGGTACAGTAGGTGACCGCGATATTGTGTCAATCTCGCCGCTGTTATCGGCGAGATTGACACCTTGCGAGCCCCGTCGCGGGAGCCCGCCCTGAGCTGGCTCACTCGTCAGGAAAGGAAAAATGTGTTTTTTCCTTTCCCAATGAGCGACAAGCATTGCTGACATGTGTTTGGTATGAATCATGAGGGGGAACTCCACGCCAAATTTTAAATAAAAAACCGGCATGGGTTCCCCACCAGGAGCATACCAGGCCCTTAGGTCTGGTATGGATTTTAAGAGGAACCCCTACACCAAAAAAATGGCGTGGGAGTCCTCCCCAAAATCCATACCAGACCCTTATCCGAGCAAGTAGCCCGGCCCGTTAGGAAAGGGGGTGGGTATAAGTGAGCGTACCAGGCCGCATGCCCTCAACATGGGGGGTGGGTGCTTTGGGGAAGGGGGACACCCTGCGGCCCCCCCACCCCAAAGCACCTTGTCCCCTTGTTGATGAGGACAAGGACCTCTTCCCGACAACCCTGGCCATTGGTTGTCAGGGTCTGTGGGCGGGGGGGCTTATCAGAATCTAGGAGCCCCCTTTAATAAGGGGACCCCCAGATCCTGGCCCCCCACCCTATGTGAATGAGTATGGGGGTACATCACACCCCTACCCATTCACCTGGGGGAAAAAAAGTGTCAATAAAAAAAAAAAACTAGAGAGGTTTTTAAAGTAATTTATTAGGCAGCTCCGGGGGTCTCTTCTGACTTCGGGGATCTCTTCCGACTCCTCCACGCTCTCCAGCCTCTTCTCCCAGTCTCCGGTTCTTCTTCCGCTCTCCGGTTCTTATGCCGGGCTCCTCCGCTATCTTCTGCTCTTTTGCAATTCTTTTGCTAGCATTGGCCCGGTCTTCTCCGTCATCTTCTTCCTTCTTCTCTTTTTCCAATGTTGACACGACGCTGTCTCCCACTGTAATTCCGTGTGCGCGGTGCGCAACGACTTATATAGGCATGAGGCATGGTCACAGGGTGACCTCACCCAGTGACCATGCCCCATGCCTATATAAGTCGTTGCGGATTCTGACAAGCTCCCCGTCTGCAGACCCTGACAACCAATGCCAGGGTTGTCGGGAAGAGGCCCTTGTCCTCATCAACATGGGGACAAGGTGCTTTGGGGTGGGGGGGGGCCGCAGGATGCCCCCCTTCCCCAAAGCACCCACCCTCCCATGTTGAGGGCATGTGACCTGGTACGTTCAGGAGGGGGGTGCTCGCTCGTCCCCACCCCCTTTCCTGAATGGCTGGGCTGCGTGCTCAGATAAGGGTCTGTATGGATTTTGGGGGGGACCCCCACGCTGTTTTTTGGCATAGGGGGTTCCCCTTAAAATCCATTCCAGACCTAAGGGCCTGGTATTCCCCTGGAGGGGAATTCTTTCTCGCACTGGCTGCAATTGGAAAATGTGTTTTTCCTATTGCAGCCAGCGCGAGATGTACAGTACCCTGTCGCCAAGAACCAGTGCGATGGGATTGCGCTGGAAACACATTCTCGCAGACAGGTAGTGTATCTGCACCCCCCTCCCCCCTTAAAGGTGCCAAATGTGACACCGAAGGGGGGGAGAGTTCCAAAAAGCAGAAGTTCCATTTTAGTTTGGAACTCCGCTTTAATCAAAATAATAACAATATTAAATTAGAATGCCAATGGAGCAGGGAACAAATTAATTATTTGGATGTTACAGTAATGATAGTTAATCGACAGACAATTACTAAAGTTTATTTTAAACCAACAGATCAAAATAGCTATTTACCTATTCACAGTGGCCACCACCTGACATGGCTTAGAAACATACCAAAAGGGCAATTCACAAAAATTAGAAGGAATTGTTCACATGATGAAGATTTCTTATCGTAGGCCCAAATAATTAAAAAACGTTTTGTGGAAAAGGGTTATAGACCGCTATTTTTAGATAATGCCATTCAGGAGGTTAACCAAATCTCACAAGATATGTGCCTAGTAGATAAGGAAAGGCAAAAGGACACTAAACAAGAATGGGGCTTCACCAGTAATTATCACGTCCAGTATAAAGAAGTCAGAAAAATTTTCAGGAAGTATTGGTCAATATTGGATAAAATATTAATGAAGGCTATTCCAGAAAATCCAGTCTTTGTTTATCGAAAAGGGGATAAGGTGGTGAAAAAAATCTTAGATCCACCCACCAAACCCTCTATGTTCTGGGATAGACCAGGATTTTTTTCATGTTGAAGGTGTCTATTATGTCGACAGGTGCATACACACATTAGAGGATTAACCGAATTCCAATCTACAGCCAATGGGAAATCATTTGAGATGAAGCATTTTATCTTATGTAATTCTACTTATGTGGTGTATGCGCTCCAATGCCCGTGTGATCTGATATATAACGACCGCACTAAACATACTGTAGGGAAGAGGGTATCAGAGCATATTAATAACATTAAGATTGGGTTTAAAGACTACAGTGTGTCAATGCACTTTCAACGAAAACACAATAGGGACCCTTCAGGATTCACATTTTGGGGAGTAGGAAAAAATGCATCTAGAATGGAGAGGGAGTAATAGGGTCAGAATGTTGTCAAAGTGTGAGACAAAGTGGATCTATTTAACTGACACTTTATGTCACAGGGGAATAAACGTTGAGTTGGATTTTAATTGTTTTATCAGTGATTATTAAATGCAGTGATTTTAATTTATATATTTAAAACAATGAACTAATCATCTAATGTAGTTAGCAATCATATTTTATTATGATATTTTATGGTATTTATTGAATGAATTTGTTAACATGTGTATTAACATATTTTATAAAATGTTTATGATACGAGTAATAATTTAATATATCAACACAGTTGATGAGATATATCACTGTAGTATGATAAAATGTTTATGTTGGGATTCATTATTCCAGCACATTATTTTATTCCTTGTGATCGTTTAGAAAAAAGAAGACACCGCACATGGGGAGATCTGCCAAGTCCGACTGTGATTGACATGTCTAATGAGAGTTGGATGTGTTGATCTAGAAATGGCAGCGAGGTTGAAACAATTGATCCATTAGTTGTGAAGGATTATACTACTTGATTGATATATAGAGTGGTGAAGTAAATACACAATCTCTTGCACTAGTGTGGCTTAGGTTACAGGGCTAGTGAGAGTGAACGAGCGTTTGTGGGGTTAATTCCCAGCACTCCCAGTGTATATATGGATAGGAGCTGTGCTGTGTGGCCACGCCCTCTGTTGAAGTGATGACGTAGCGCGTCAGGGTGTGACCACGCAGCTACCTATGCCTATGCTATCAGCTGTCATCTCAACCTGGGAACACCGCTCCTTGAATGAACAGCAGAGTGGTGAGAAATAGACATGCGAATGAGACGGGATTGATTGCTATATGCTTGATATTTTTATATGATTTGTAAGTGCACATTTGTAAGGGGGATTTTTTAAATCATTAAATCTTTACTGGATTACATTATGTGTACACTCCTTTCTTGTTACAAGCAAAATCTAGATGGGAAGATGCAGTGCCTGTATAAGGAATTGATTGATACAAGCAAATTTTCTTGATTCATCTGGTAAGTTCAATACCACAGGGGCGTTTTCACACGCGGTGTGGTGAGAGGATTACATTTGGACTCATACCCCATATGAACTTTATCGATGGACTTATGATTCATTCATTTAAATGTGGACACTATTTTTCTTCTAGTTTTACGTTTTAGCGCTGCTAATGTTATAGCTTCACTGTAGCATATTTGAGATTATTTGTTTAGATTTATAGCAGCTGCTTATGTATCTGTGTTAGGTAACATCAGTATTATTCGATGAGCCCTGGGAGAGAGGGACCATTTACTTTTGTTTCTGATTACTTCTCACATTTTTGAGTGTACATATATATCTGGTATTGCTGCAATCATCAGAAGTGGTTGAATTTATTTGAGATTGGTAGTTGGTGGTAGGTCATGAAAATGGCAAGAAAAATACAGATACATTTTAAAGTTTTTTTTTTTTTTTTTTTTTTACTATTTTGGGTCAGTTTTCATTTGATAAAAAAAAAACAAGAGAGGTGTCAGTTACTATTTACCATCAAATGAAAGCCAAAGTTGTCTTGAAAAAAGCACGGCATAATTCACCATAATTCACCTGGATACACTAAATTGTTGGGATGATATGTAAAGTTTTACTAATAAAACCAATACAAACCAAATTTGCAGTTTTTAGTCGTTGAAATTTAGTTTTACCTTGCACAGGGCACTCTAGCGGCACCATTTTGGAGCTCCTGCTTCAGCAGTGTGACAAGTTGGAGCCTGCATGCTACAAACTTTATTCTACTCTGTGGCTCCATGTAGGACAAATCCAGGAACAATCATTTCCCAGGGACAGACCCCTCACTACGGGATGAATGCAACTAAAGTTTCACCCCAAGCATGTGGAAAAGTAGTGTCTTCATTTTTGATGTGTTTTGTATATCTGATCTAACAAAACATTAAGACACAAAACGATGAAAAAAAAATGCTTTCTTTCACTTTATTTGCATTACAACTGAGCAGCCATAACAATTGTAGTACATTTCACACCCTGAAACTACAGGACTGATTTAAATTAGGCACTGCTTATCAAGGGGATACAATAGAGAAAAGACTGGTTAAAAATAGAAAATAAAATGATGCAAGAAGAAAAGATGATTACTATTGAACATGGGGAATACCATAATCTTGTTTATGGGATGCATTCTCATATCACACAATTCTACTATAATATAAGTGTGATTGATTTGTCATTGGAGACAAACATCAATACAGCTATAATTTACATGTTGGAATGAATATACACTGAGGTATGTTCAAATCTCAAATCTCTAAAATAGAGATAATAAACAATGTAGCACTTGCTACTAATAGAAACAACTACTGTAGAAGCAAAAAAAACAAAAACAAATCTTAACTGTTCCATTTGTTGGTCTCTCATCTAGTTGATGCCATGCAATATATCCAACTGCAAACAAAACAAAGTTTACAACTGTCATAAAAATAGAATAGAAATACTCTTACAAACTAATATTAGTATACTTAATGAGAAGTTCCAGCCACCTGTGAAAAAAAATAAAAGTCAGCAGCAACAAAAAATTTAGCTGCTGACTTGTAAAAAACAGCCACTCACCCGTCCCACAATCCAGCGGTGTGCTAACCCCAGAAGGTCTCACCTGCTGTTGTCACCGGCATCTTCACTATGGGCACCCGGCTGTGACAGCTTGCAGCTTTACAGCCGGGTGCCCACTGCACATGCACGGGTCACGCTGTGCATCATGAGTGGTGGATGCAATCTTCTGGAACCTGTCAGTGTCCCAGAAGACTGCAGGGGAGAGGGAGAAGAACTTCCATTTTCGAGCACCACGGCACTCGGAACAGAAGTGGGAAGCATGTGCCTGACAACCCCCCCCCCTCAAAAGTGCCAATTGTTCAAGAGGAGCAGGGAACACATCTTTATAGCGGAACTTCCCCTTTTGGGTGGAGCTCCACTTTAACCACTTCAGCCCCGGAAGGATTTACCCCCTTCCTGACCAGAGCACTTTTTAACATTTGGCACTGCGTTGCTTTAACTGCTAATTGCGCGGTCATGCAATGCTGTACCCAAATGAAATTTGCGTCCTTTTCTTCCCACAAATAGAGCTTTCTTTTGATGGTATTTGATCACCTCTGCCGTTTTTTTTTTTTTAGCGCTATACACGGAAAAAGACCGAAAATTTTGAAAAAAAATGATATTTTCTACTTTTTGTTCTAAAAAAAATCCAATAAACTCAATTTTAGTCATACATTTAGGCCAAAATGTATTCAGCCACATGTCTTTGGTAAAAAAAATGTCAATAAGTATATATTTATTGGTTTGCGCAAGTTATAGCGCCTACAAACTAGGGTACATTTTCACAGCTTAGTTTATGACTGCCTATGTCGTTTCTTGAGGTGCTAAAATGGCAGGGCAGTACAAAAACCCGCACAAATGACCCCATTTTGGAAATTAGACACCCCAAGGAAATTGCTGAGAGGCATGTTGAGCCCATTGAATATTCATTTTTTTTGTCCCAAGTGATTGAATAATGACAAAAAAAAAAAATTACAAAAAGTTTTCACTAAATGATATATTGCTCACACAGGCCATGGGCATATGTGGAATTGCACCCCAAAATACATTCAGCTGCTTCTCCTGAGTACAGGGATACCACATGTGTGGGACTTTTTGGGAGCCTAGCCGCGTACGGGGCCCCGAAAACCAATCACTGCCTTCAGGATTTCTAAGGGTGTACATTTTTGATTTTACTCCTCACTACCTATCACAGTTTTGAAGGCCATAAAATGCCCAGATGGCATAAACCCCCCCCCCCCAAATGACCCCATTTTGGAAAGTAGACACCCCAAGCTATTTGTTGAGAGGCATGTTGAGTCCATGGAATATTTTATATTTTGACACAAGTTGCGGGAAAGTGACAATTTTTTTTTTTTTGCACAAAGTTGTCACTAAATGATATATTGCTCACACAGGCCATGGGCATATGTGGAATTGCACCCCAAAATACATTTAGCTTCTTCTCCTGAGTATGGGGATACCACCTGTGTGGGACTTTTTAGGAGCCTAGCCGCGTACGGGGCCCCGAAAACCAATCACCACCTTCAGGATTTCTAAGGGTGTAAATTTTTGATTTCACTCTTCACTGTCTATCACAGTTTCGGAGGCCATGGAATGCCCAGGTGGCACAAATCCCCCCAAATGACCCCATTTTGGAAAGTAGACACCCCAAGCTATTTGCTGAGAGGCATGGTGAGTATTTTGCAGCTCTCATTTGTTTTTGAAAATGAAGAAAGATAAGAAAAAAATTTTTTTTTCTTTTTTTAATTTTCAAAACTTTGTGACAAAAAGTGACGTCTGCAAAATACTCACTATACCGCTCAGCAAATAGCTTGGGGTGTCTACTTTCCAAAATGGGGTCATTTGGGGGGGGTTTGTGCCACCTGGGCATTCCATGGCCTCTGAAACTGTGATAGGCAGTGAAGAGTGAAATCAAAAATTTACGCCCTTAGAAAGCCTGAAGGTGGTGCTTGGTTTTCGGGGTCCCGAAAAAGGCTCCGAAAAAGTCCCACACATGTGGTATCCCCATACTCAGGAGAAGCAACAGAATGTATTTTGGGGTGTAATTTCACATATTCCCATGGCATGTTTGAGCAATATATCATTTAGTGACAACTTTGTGCAAAAAAAAAAAAAAATTTGTCTCTTTCCCGCAACTTGTGTCACAATATAAAATATTCCATGGACTCCACATGCCTCTCAGCAAATAGCTTGGGGTGTCTACTTTCCAAAATGGGGTCATTTGGGGGGGGTTTGAACTGTCCTGGCATTTTATGCACAACATCACCCACTCTTCTAACCACTTGAAGACAAAGCCCTTTCTGACACTTTTTGATTACATGAAAAAATTATTTTTTTTTGCAAGAAAATTACTTTGAACCCCCAAACATTATATATTTTTTTAAAGCAAATGCTCTACAGATTAAAATGGTGGGTGTTTCAGTTTTTTTTTCACACAGTATTTGCGCAGTGATTTTTCAAACGCATTTTTTGGGGAAAAAACACACTTTTTTAAATTTGAATGCACTAAAACACACTATATTGCCCAAATGTTTGATGAAATAAAAAAGATGATTCTAGGCCGAGTACATGGATACCAAACATGACATGCTTTAAAATTGCGCACAAACGTGCAGTGGCAACAAAATAAATACATTTTTAAAAGCCTTTAAAAGCCTTTACAGGTTACTACTTTAGATTTACAGAGGAGGTCTACTACTAAAATTACTGCCCTCGATCTGACCTTCGTGGTGATACCTCACATGCATGGTGCAATTGCTGTTTACATTTGATACCAGACCGACGCTTGCGTTCGCCTTAGCGCGAGAGCAGGGGCGACAGGGGTGCTTTTTATTTTTTTTTATTATTATTTTTTCGCTTTTTTATCTTATTTTTAAACTGTTCCTTTCAATTTTTTTTTTAAATCATTTTTATTGTTATCTCAGGGAATGTAAATATCCCCTATGATAGCAATAGGTAGTGACAGGTACTCTTTTTTGAAAAAATTGGGGCCTATTAGACCCTAGATTTCTCCTCTGCCCTCAAAGCATCTGATCACACCAAGATCGGTGTAATAAAATGCTTCCCCAATTTCCCAATGGCGCTATTTACATCCGGCGAAATCTAAGTCATAAAATGCTCGTAGCTTCCGGTTTCTTAGGCCATAGACATGTTTGGAGCCACTCTGGTCTCTGATCAGCTCTATGGTCAGCTGGCTGAATCACCGGCTGCATTCTCAGGTTCCCTGTTGAGACAGGAGAGCCAGAGAAAAACACGGAAGATGGTGGGGGGGCATTCTCTCCCACTGCTTGTAAAAGCAGTCTAGAGGCTAATTAGCCGCTAGGATTGCTTTTACATGAAAGCCGACCGCTGGCTGAAAAGAATGATACCAAGATGATACCTAAACCCGCAGGCATCATTCTGGTATAACCACTCAAAGTCGTGAATGGCGTACCTGAAGACAAAAAAATGGTTAACAATAAAGCACAGTAAACGGTAAAGTATAAAAATTGCATACCTGAAAAGCAAACATGATAAAACATAATAACAATAAAACATTGCAGAATAGAATACAGTAAAAAAGAGCAGAACAATAGAGAGAATAGAGAGAGAGAGAGAGAACAATAAAACGACAACTATTTTTTTTATTTTATATTTTCGTTTGTGTTTTTTTTTTTTTTACACTTTTTTTGTAACTAACTTTTATAACTGTAACCGGTTCCAGGTACGGGTCTCTCAAAATGCGATGGCATCTTGGGAGACCCTGTGAAAGTGCGCCTAGTCTGTGGAATGCTGTACCCTACGCTAATACACAACTAGTGAATGGTAGCGTTCAAAACATTCACCAATGCAAAGACCAGGATTGTCAGGACAGGAGGGACAATAATAGCGGGTGTCACGCCTATATCCGCGCTTGCTGCAGACACGACATCTTTTTTTGGGGGGGTTCATTGGGTAGGGGTACTCGGGAGGACATAAAGAAAATGCCTCTCATTCAGCCGACTGCATTTGGTTGGGGATGTGAATGGGGGAAGTACGGGCGCTGCAGAAGCGGTGGGTTCCCAATTAGGATTAGGATTGGCGAATGCAGCAGGAAGGGCACTATGGGCACGACGGGCCTGTTTTTGTCTTTTTGGTGGCAGCGGGACACTACTTGTGCTTGCCACCTCACCAACTTGAACTGCACTTATGGGACTCGCCACGTCACTAAGTGTTACTGCAGTGCTGGTTTGACTACGACCGGGGTGTACTAGGCCGCTGGTGCTTGCCAGTTCAATAAAATGCTACCAAAAAAACTGTTAGCGATCGCAGGGATCAGGCCTGACTCTGCGAATGCTGCAGTTATGCGTTTAGTGTTTTGCAAGTGACAGTGATCGATCGATACTGCACTTGGGTGGGCTGGGCTGGGCCGGGCGGAGGGGCAAAACGCAGGTGCTAGCAGGTATCTGGGCTGATCCTGCTAACACTGCGTTTTTGGGAACCCTAAACTGCTGGGGACGCTAGTATAGATGTGATCGGATCAGATATTGATCCGTTCAGATACTATACCACTAAGGGAGGCGTATGCTGCGTGCGTGGGTGTTAGCGGTACTGGCGCTAATCTGATGCTGCCTGGGGCGACGCATATCACCGTCGGGCGATCAGGGGGCTAAACCTTTACTCGGTAATAAACGGCGGGTTCCCTGACACTATAAAAAATAAACTAACTAACCAGCGTCACCGTAACAGTTATACGGTGATCAGTGGTGAAAGGGTTAACTAGGGAGCAATCAAGGGGTTAAAACATTTATTAGATAGTATATGGGGGTCCCTGTTGCTATAAAACGCTGACGGCGAACCTAAATATTTACCTCCCTAACTAGCGTCACCAGCGACACTAATACAGCGATCAGAAAAATGATCGCTTAGTGACACTGGCGACAGGGGGTGATCAAGGGGTTAAAACTTTATTAGGGGGTTTTAGGGGGGTATCCTAGACCCAAAGGGGGCTAACCCTAACTGACCTAACATAGTAACTGTCACAAACTGACACCATGCAGTAATCAGAAAAAAAAAAAACCTGCTTGGTGTCAGTGTGACAGGGAGGGGTGATTGGGGGGGGATCGGGGGTAATCGTGGGGGGGGATCGGGGGTGTTTTGTGTGCCTGGCATGTTCTACTGTGTGTGTGTTGTACACTCACATTACAGTCTTCTCTCCTCGGCGCCGGAACGGAAAATACAGAGCCGAGGAGAGATGACATCATTTCCTCTGTGTACAATACAGAGGCAGGGAAATGATCCCATTGGCTGGGATCGATCGCGAGGGGGGGGCCACGAATGGATGGCCTCCCCCTCACCACCGATCGCCGGGGAGGATTTGCCGACCGCCGCAGGCACCGGGGGGGTGGTCTAATTGGACCCCCCACCCGCGGGCAGGCAAGGATGTACATGTAAGCCCTTTTGCCTGCCCGTGCCGCTCTGAGGACATATATGTTCGTGCGGCGGTCGGCAACTGGTTAAAGGTTAATTGTCCTTAAAGTGGGACTAACCTGAGCACCACAAACCAAAAAATGTAATCTATTTGATACATTTTTAATATTCAAAGCAAACCTAATATTCCATCTATGTTTCTATGCTTTATTTTGCTGAGAAATCACTTTAAAAAACACCCTCTAGCAGTTCTGGCTGGGCCATTGTGAGTAAGGGCAGATCATTGTAGTGTTTGTAGTATTTACTTTCTGGAATCCATCTGCCCTTAGGCATGTGGGTAAAAGGGTATGCTTAGCTGAGAAATCCCTCCTCCCCTCCTAAAGACTTTTAGAACGTATGACATCATTTGCCTAGGTCATGTAACCAAACCAGAGCAGCTTCAGAGTAGGTAAAGATCTTTTCTTTATAGGGTTAGCTAGAATAGGCCTAGAATTTGGGTGGGAGTAGGTTTAGCCTTAGTTCGATTTTGACTGAACTTGCACTTTAATGCAATGTAAAAAATGTTTAGGCATCCCCCTCACCCCCACTGTTTCTATTTACCAGAACCCTCATTTGATCCAGTGCTGTGCACATCTGCAGCTCTTCTCTCCTCTCACTTCCTGGTCTCACAGGCTTTGCTGAGGCAACGAGAGAAATTGGCTCCCACTGCAAGCAATCAAAGCCAGTGACGAGGCAATGGAGAGGTGGGGACGAGCCCCACTGTCTGTATATATAAATGCAGACAGCAGGCTCAGGAACGAGCCTGCATGAGTGCCCCCATTAAAAGCATCTTTTTATGGGGGTACTCGCCAAAAGGAGGAGCCAGTAGCACAGGCGGGGGACCCAAGAAGAGGAGGTTTTGGGGCCACTCTGTGCAATACCATTGCACAGGGCAGGTAAGTTTAGATCTGTTTGTTATTTTAAAAAAAAAATCACTTTAACTGCTTGCTGACAAGCCGCCACAGTTTTTACGGCAGAATGGCACGGCTGGGCGAAGCGATGTTACCTTACGTCGCTTCGCCTTTCGGCCACTGGAGCCGATGCGAGTGCCCTTGATCGCTCCCTAGTGTTAACCCCTTACCTGCCAGTGACATTTATACAGTAATCAGTGCATTTTTATAGCACTGATCGCTGTATAATTGTCAAAAGTCCCAAAAATGTATCAAAAGTGTCCAATTTGTCTGCCACAATATCGCAGTCCTGATAAAAATTGCAGATCACCGCCATTACTAGTAAAAATAAAAAATAATAAAAATGCGATAAATCTATCCCCTATTTTGTAGACGCTATAACTTTTGCGCAAATCAATCAATATATGCTTATTGCGATTTTTTTTTAACCAAAAATATGTAGAAGAATACATATCGGCCTAAACTCAGGAAAAAAATAGATTTTTTGAAAAAAAAATGTGGGATATTTATTATAGCAAAAAGTAAAAGATATTGTGTTTTTTCAAAATTGTCGCTCTTTTGTTTATAGCACAAAAAATAAAAACTTCAGAGGTGACCAAATACCACCAAAAGAAAGTTCTATTTTTGGGAAAAAAAGGACGTGAAATTTTAAAAAGGGTCCTGTGCGATTTTGGGTCCGGTTCGGGTGCAAAAAAGGACGCCAATTTTGTTTGGGTACAGCGTCACATGACGGCACAATTGTTAGTTAAAGCGACGCAGTGCCATATCGCAAAAAATTGTCAGGTTATTGAGCAGCTAAATCTTCTGGGGCTGAAGTGGTTGAAACTAGTTAGGCTCGGTTCACATATATGCAAATTGGATTAATTTTAAACCGCACCCAATTCGCATAACATGTGGATCAGACTGGCTTTCAATGGAGCCTGTGCACACATGTGTGGAGAAGTCGCAGTGAGACTTTCAAAAGGGTCCTGTGCGATTTTGGGTCGGGTTCGGGTGCAAAAAAGGACGCCAATTTTGTTTGGGTACAGCGTCAAATGGCGGCGCAATTGTCAGTTAACCGCTTGCCGACCGCCTCATGCAGATATACTGCAGCAGAAGGGCTCATACAGGCAAAACCACGTACCTGTACGTTCCCCTTTAAGAGGCGGGCAGCGGGCACGCCGCCGGCGGCAAGCTCCGTGAGTCGGGTCGTGGGTCCCGCAGTCTCAATCGCCGCAGGGATATCTGCGATCGCCTCACGGGGAGGAAGAACGGGGAGATGCTAATGTAAACAGCATCTCCCCGTTCTGCCTAGTGACAGTGTCACTGGATCTCTGCTCCCTGTCATCGGAGCAGATATCAGTCACATGTCACACACAGCCACGCCCCCCACAGTTAGAAACACGCCCCTAGGACACACTTAACCCCTACACTGCCACCTAGTGGTTAACCCCTTCACTGCTAGTGTCATTTACACAGGAATCAGTGCATTTGTATAGCACTGATTGCTGTATAAATGACAATGGTCCCAAAAATGTGTCAAAAATGTCCGATGTGTCCGCCATAATGTTGCAGTCACAATAAAAATCGCTGATCGCCGCCATTTAAAAAAAAAATTAATAAAAATGCCATAAAACTATCCCCTATTTTTTAAACGCTATAACTTTTGCGCAAACCGATCAATAATAGCTTATTGCAATTTTTTTTAGCAAAAATATGTAGAAGAATACGTAAAAAAAAAAATATTTTTTTTTATATATTTTGGGGGGATAATTATTATAGCAAAATGTAAAAAATAATGCGTTTTTTTCAAAATTGTCGCTCTTTTTTTGTTTATAGCACAAAAAATAAAAAGCGCAGGGGTGATCAAATACCACCAAAAGAAAGCTCTATTTGTGGGAAAAAAAGGACGTCAATTTTGTTTGGGAGCCAAGACGCACGACCTCGCAATTGTCAGTTAAAGCAACGCAGTGTCGTATCGCAAAAAGTGCTCTGGTCAGGAAGGGGGTAAATTCTTCCGGGGCTGAAGTGGTTAAAGCAAAACAGTGCCATATCGCAAAAAATTGAGCAGCCAAATCTTCTGGTGTTGAAGTGGTTGAAATTAGTTAGGCTCGGGTTTGCATATATGCAACTTGGATTCACTTTAAACTGCATCCAATTCGCATAACATGTGAATCAGACTGGCTTTCAGTGAAGCCTGTGCACACATGTGCGGAGAGGCCGCAGTGAGATTTTAAAAAGGGTCCTTTAAGGTGCTTTAAGGTATCATAGCATATTGGGGGTTGTTTACTAAGGGGAAATCCAATGCTAGTGCACTTGGAAGTGGAGTGGCTGTAGATTTTAGGGGGACATGCACGGAAAATAAAAAACAGCATTTTAGTTTGCACATGGTTGGATGATAAAATCAGTAGAGCTTCCCCTCATTTCAGATCTTCCCCTCAGATCTACAGCGACTGCACTTCCAAGTGCACTTTCAGTGCACTTGCAGTGCACTTGTAGTGCAGAGCAGATTTGCCTTTAGTAAATCAGCCCCATTATCTACTATTTAAAGTAGCAAGGGCTAACTATTGGCTATTCTGTGATATCTGTGTGGCCTGCTACCTAAACAGAAGCTAAGTCACTTACTTCCAACAAATAAGTCACCCCAAAACATGTTTGTGCATGACTAGACTATCTTCAGTTTAAAAAAACATGATTTTTGTACTTATTGGCCCTATTGCTGATTAACCATTATATTTATGATGAGCTGAACTGTCCTGGGTTTGGTTAAAGCAAGGTTCAGATATCAAACCCAAACTCCACTGAAATCAATGGTAGCCAAATCTGTCAATTCTAAATTTCTACTTCCCTATGTACCAATATATTATTAATGTACCTCTGTTGCAGAAAAAGAAACAACTTTCTCTATATTCTAGCGCAGGTCATACCTCAGCCTCCAGTGTCACCTATAGAAAACTCCTCCACTATATCCTGGTATTAATTCTTAGGACATTGAAACAGGAGATACTTCAGCAGCTGACCTTATAAGCACACTACCTGCACCTGCCCCCCCTTCTTCCTCCAGGAGATTGCTCTCCACCTACCTTTGTAGTTTCATGCTTCTCCAATATAGATAATGTCATTCAGCACTGTTCTCACTAAATACACCGCCAGTGTCTTCCTCTGCTGATTGATTGTTTTGTACCTTACCTTCTTGCATAGATCATTCATTTAGCAGAGTGTGCAGCAGTTGAGCGATCACATAACAGCCTATGTGGAGCAGAGGTATAGTATTGAAAACAGGAGAAATGTGTCGCTGGAAGTCGGTAAAGCTCACCATTAGGGATGAGCCGAACACCCCCCTGTTCGGTTCGCACCAGAACATGCGAACAGGAAAAAAGTTTGTACGAACACGCGAACATCATTAAAGTCTATGGGACACGAACATGAATAATCAAAAGTGCTAATTTTAAAGGCTTATATGCAAGTTATTGTCATAAAAAGTGTTTGGGGACCTGGGTCCTGCCCCAGGGGACATGGATCAATGCAAAAAAAAGTTTTAAAAACGGCCATTTTTTCAGGAGCAGTGATTTTAATAATGCCTAAAGTCAAACAATAAAAGTGTAATATCCCTTAAAATTTCTTAGCTGGGGGGTGTCTATAGTATGCCTGTAAAGGGGCGCATGTTTCCCATGTTTAGAACAGTCTGACAGCAAAATGACATTTCAAAGAAAAAAAGTCATTTAAAACTACTCGCGGCTATTGCATTGCCGGTCCGACAATACACATAAAAGTTCATTGATAAAAACGGCATGGGAATTCCCCACAGAGGAACCCCGAACCAAAATTTAAAAAAAAAATGACGTGGGGGTCCCCCTAAATTCCATACCAGGCCCTTCAGGTCTGGTATGGATTTTAAGGGGAACCCCGCGCCAAAATAAAAAAAAAACGGCGTGGGGTCCCCCCAAGAATCCATACCAGACCCTTATCCAAGCATGCAACCTGGCAGACCGCAGGAAAAGATTGGGGACGAGAGAGCGCCCCCCCTCCTGAACCGTACCAAGCCACATGTCCTCAACATTGGGAGGGTCCATGTTGATGAGGACAAGGGCCTCATCCCCACAACCCTGGCCGGTGGTTGTGGGGTCTGCGGGTGGGGGGCTTATCGGAATCTGGAAGCCCCCTTTCACAAGGGGACCCCCAGATCCCGCCGCCCATGTGAAATGGTAAGGGCGGCACCGCCCCATTATTTAAGAACCGTCAGAAGAGGAGACACGTCACATAGCGGGAGCCTCCCACCATGCCAGCAGGGGTGCGGAGCGGCCCAGAGAAGAAGATGAAGAAGAGAAGAAGAGAAGAAGATGAAGAAGAGAAAAAGATGAAGAGAAGAGCGGGAGCCTCCCCCCATGCCATGGGTGCGGAGCAGTCCGAGGAGAAGAAGATAGAAGACACCGCGGAGGAGATGCTGGACGAGAACACAGAGGAGCCAGAAGAAGAAGATGAAGGAAGATAGAAGAAAGAAGAAAGAAGAAGAAGAAAGAAGAAAGAATAAGCATTTAAATAAAGGAATTGTCAAAAACTGTCTCTTGTCATTTTTAACATTTTTGACAGTATTTTAGTGAAATGGTAGGCCCCCTTAACATTTCACACAGGGGGGCCGGGATCTGGGTGTCCCCTTGTTAAACCACGGGCCAGGGTTGTGGGGATGAGGCTCTTGTCCTCATCAACATGGGGACAAGGTGTTTTGGGGGGCTACCCCAAAGCACCCTCCCAATGTTGAGGGCATGTGGCCTGGTACGGTTCAAGAGGGGGGGGCGCTCTCTCGTCCCCCCTCTTTTCCTGCGGGTCTGGTATGGAATTTAGGGGGACCCCCACATCATTTTTTTTTTACATTTTGGCTGGAGTTCCCCTTAATAATAATATGGAATTTAGGGGGGACCCCCACGTCATTTTTTTTTAAATTTTGGTTCGGGGTTCCCCTGTGGGGAATTCCCATGCCGTTTTTATCAATGAACTTCTATGTGTATTGTCGGACCAGCAATGCAATAGCCACGAGTAGTTTTAAATGACTTTTTTTCATTTGAAATGCCATTTTGCTGTCAGACTGTTCTAAACACGGGAAACATTTGCCCCTTTACAGGCATACTATAGACACCCCCCCAGGTATGAAATTTAAAGGAATATTACACTTTTATTGTTTGACTTTAAGCATTATTAAAATCACTGCTCCTGAAAAAACGGCGGTTTTAAAAACTTTTTTTTGCATTGATCCATGTCCCCTGGGGCAGGACCCAGGTCCCCAAACACTTTTTATGACAATAACTTGCATATAAGCCATGAGTTCGACTCGAACTCGAAGCTCATCCCTACTCACCATACACTACACAATTGGATTGTACAATCTTCTTTAGATCTACCATCAACTATGTAGTGCAAGGGTCTGCCTGACTGGATACAGAGTGATTGCATAGATAGGTGTATCTTCCTATTATATAGTTCTATTCCATTAAATCTAAAGGAGATTGCACAGAGATTGTACAATCTGATTGTGTGTATGGCCACCTTCAATTACCTAAAAGTAACTATTTGGGCTTTCTGTGCCATTAATTGTTAATGGCATCCCAAAAACGAAAGCAATCATGCATTTTGCCAAGTGCAAAAATGAGTGACAGACTCACTGTAAGAAATCGCAATGTGCCAAAATGTCCCATGAGCTACTTTGCTATATTTGCCACGTGCAGGGCAGCCCATTGAAATCAATGGGCCCCCAAGATACTGCCTACCCACATGTGAATGAGTATGGGGTACATAGCACCTCTATTCATTCACCCCAAAAAAAAGTCACCTAAAAATCACCCCATAAAGCTTCTCATTGTAAATTCATCATTAAAATGATTCTAAAGATTTTTAAAAAAAATAACAAACAGGGTATACTTTTCTGCTTTGTACTATGGTTTTGTACATAGCAGCCCTGATTTTCCTCTTCTAGAGTCCCTCACTGGCACTCCTGGCTCCTCCCCCCTTCAGAGTGCCCCCATAGCAAGCCCCTCCAATTTGGTCACAGCTACTGTTCAATGTAGTTTGGCAGGGGGCATTGTTAAGTTCCTGCACCTATTCTCTGGGAAAAAAGCCCTGGATAAATTTATACAGTCTTACAGATACAACTAGCCCTTTGATGGCATCCTCAATGCTGATGCGACAAGCAATAAAATTGGTTTGACACCCCTGCTCTAATACATACATACATACTTTAAAAAAAACACCCATTTATGTACCTGCCTGTCCCAAGTATCTTCTCTGACTTTCTCTTTTACATTAAAGGTTTAAATCTCAACTCCATAAAAATAAAAAAAATCCACCCTTGCAGTGAGGCCCCCCCCCATACACCAAGGTTAGATGCTCATTTAGTCTAGGGGAAGATAATTAAGGTATAAATACATTAGCTGGCATGCATGCATAGTTTTGTTCAGCCCACTGGCAGATTCCTGCATCTACACAAGTGATGTGGATGGAGGAAACCTCCCCCGCTGGGACATTGTATTCTGACAGTGGGACTCTCCCCTGTCAGAATACATTATTCAGCACTGCAGGCAATTGGCTGCAAGCTGCTGCTGAACCAGACCAATTGTGAAAGGTGTGAGTGACTGTAGTCACATTGGAGGAGAACACTGGAGCTGGCTGGAGCAAGGAAACAGGTAAGAGAAAGAAGCTACTCCCCCCCCCCTCCGCCACAAACAAACACACACACACACACACACACACACACACACACACACACACACACACACACACACACACACATACACTGCAAGAGCAGACTTTTTTGTTTTCCTAGAGTTGGGCTATATTATGGCACCACATACCTTGCTGTTTTTGCCTATAGTTTTTATTATGCTAGGAATTACTGGGACTTTTCAGGATGTTACATACAGTAGATGTATTCTAAATACACATTATATATATCCTATTAAAAAGAATCATTTTTAATAAGATATAATGTTTATGTGGAATATACAGTATCTACTGTGTATAGCACCAAAAATTCCTAACCTATTAAAGAATAGATTTCTCTTTCAGTGTATCTCAATACATTTTTTTCAATATTTATTATATATTTTATATATTTCAATATACTTTGTCTTTCAGTAAACCTGCCATGCAAAATGCAGGGTAAGTTTACAGCACAGCATGATACAGTCTGCAAGGCACAGTGGGTCGGGACTTACAGAGGGAGAAGATGCAGGATCTTGACTGCTGCTGGAGAGAGGGAGCAGGTAATGAGTAAGGGTGCATCTTCAGCTCCACTTTTGGGTAGGCTTTACTGGCAACAGAGGTCGGGCCAGAGGATTTGACAGCCAGATTCTTCTGCATGCTCACAACCCAATGTCTCCTCCCACGCTACGCCCAGAGCACCTGTCCCTCCCGCCCGCCCATGTCCCTTGAAAGTTGTAAACTATACACATTTATCACTTTTCCCATAAGTAGGAATAAGCTCAGCATCCAGTCTGAAGGTAAGTTTGGACCAAACACTGATCGTTCAGACGTTTGTCTGAACACCAAATGCAGGCCACATTTGGTGTTTGGATAAATGTCCGCACAACCAGTGTTTAGTCCAAACTTACATTCAGACTAAACGCTGAGCTCATTCCTACTCATGGGAAAAGTGATAAATGTGTAAAGTTTACAACTTCCAAGCTACTGTGGTTTTTTTGGGGGCTGATTTACTAAAGGCAAATAAGCTGTTCACTTTGCAAGGGAAGTTGCACTTCTAAGGGAATGTGATGAAATTTCACTTTGCAAATAACACCTTATCAATTACAATTAAAATTAAAAAAAAAAACAGCATTCTTACGTGCACATGATTGGATGATGGAAGCCAGCAGAACTTCCTCATTTTTCTAAGTTCTAGGGAAATTTACATTGTCTTTAAAGAAAAGTAACATTTCTAATTTTTTGGAAACCCGTTAAACTCTGTCACTTTCACTTCTTTCAGCCAAAGTAAGACGAGTGGTTCTGGACATGCCATCAGTTGACTTCCATACGCTGGTTTGGTGTGGGAGCACATGTCATTGCATACTACCACAAGATTTAAGCAAAATTGGAAACCTCCTAGAAACGAAAGCTGTGCATTTGACCTCACTACAAGCACTTCAGCTCAAATGTATTGTCAGGCAGTATAGCAGTTCTGGCAAATACCAAAACTTTAGTCATAACTATAGGCAACATTTCTAGTCTGAATGTTTCACTGCACTTCAGAAAAGTTACGCAGTCCATTAAAATTTTTAAAGGAAATGTTTTATTTCTGAAAATATTGTCGTGTGCAGTCATTTAGTAAGCTGCAGCTGGCCAAAAGACCCAACAAGTTACCCTTATAAAAACTGTATATTTTATATTTCTAAGTACTTTAGAATTCCATACATTTTGTGGTTGGCGAAATTTGTTTTGAGCGTCGAATGACGCTCAAAGATGGGATCTCCCATCCTGGGTGGGCGTCATATGACGTCCTTAGCTTTCCGCCACTACTGTGGGCCCTCGGGGGCCCACAGAGTGGCGATCGGGGATCTGGCATGTCCCTCGGGACACAGCCATTCCCTGATAGGGGTAATGGAGCAGCGGCGGCGGAGCTTCGGGAGCAGCGTGCACTGTGATTGATCACTATGCAGAGCGGCATTGGAAAGCTGCGTGCACGGCGCCCGCGCGTGCCCTTGGTGGTGCACAGAGCGGCGATCGGGGCTGAGGCTTTTCCCTTGGATACAGCCCAGCCCCTAGTTATGTATAAATTTACTAAATGTCAGAATTACTTCCAAAGGAGAACTTTAACCACTTCAAAACCCAGCCATAGTCAAATGACACCAAAAGATGGGATCTCCCATCCTGGGTGGGCGTCATATGACGACCTTAGCTTTCCGCCATTACTGTGGGCCCCCGGGGGCCCGCAGAGCAGCGATCGGGGATCTGCCATGTCCCTCGGGACACAGCCATTCCCCGATAGGGGTAATGGAGCAGCGGCGGCGGAGCTTCAGGAGCAGCATGCGCTGTGATTGGTCACTATGCAGAGCAGCATTGGAAAGCTGCGTGCACGGCGCCCGCGCGTGCCCCCGGTGGTGCACAGAGCGGCGATCGGGGCTGAGGCTTTTCCCTTGGATACAGCCCAGCCCCGATCAGTGTAAAGAGCCAATGAAATTGGCTCTTTAAAACGTGACCGGCTGTGTCCAATCACAGCCGGTCACTAAATGTAAACAAACAGCAGTGTAACTGCTGTTGCTGGGTTCTCCTCATCACACACCGATCTAGTGTGAGGAGAAGATCAGCTAACAGTGAGTTACATATTACAGTACCCTATACTGAACTACTATGCCCAGATTTCCCCCCTAAATAAAGAGGACCTGTCATCTAGTACCTGTCATCAGGAGTACCTGTCATCTAGTACCTGTCCATCAGGAGTACCTGTCCATCAGGAGTACCCGCCACCTCACCAGAGTACCCGCCACCTCACCAGAGTACCTTCCACCAGACCAGAGTACCTGCCACCTCACCAGAGTACCCGCCACCAGAGTACCCACCACCAGAGTTCCTGCCTCCTCACCAGAGTACCCTCCACCTCACCACCTGCCAACAGAGTACCTGCCACCAGAGTACCTGCCACCTCACCAGAGTACCCACCACCTCACCACCTGCCAACAGAGTACCTGCCACCAGAGTGCCTGCCACCAGAGTACCTGCCACCAGAGTACCCACCACCTCACCAGAGTACCCGCCACCTCACCACCTGCCACCAGAGTACCTGCCACCAGAGTACCCGCCACCAGAGTACCTGCCACCAGAGTACCCGCCAACAGAGTACCTGCCACCAGAGTACATGCAGCCACTATGTCCAGAAAGGTGTACACCCCAGAAGAGGCATACCAAATACTCAGTCTGACCGATGAGAGCAAAGGGGAGCTCTCACCGCTCAGTTCTGATTCCGATTCTGGTTCGGAATATGAGCCCCCTGAAGGCAGCACATCAGGATCCGAATCAGAGGAGGAAGCAGTCCGTCCAAAAAGACTACGGTCTGAACACGAGGCAGCTACCAGCAGTACCAATGGCGGTAGACTCCAGGAGGAGAGGCCCAGTACAAGTGCTGCTAGACCCCAGGAGGAAAGACCCAGTAGAAGTGCTTGCCAAAGAATTAGGGCCCAAACCCAGCTTCCAGATGCCTTGGCAAACCCATTGTGGCTGCCTTCTACCACAGGGTCAGCCACGATTCCCCTCTTACAGCACAGCCAGGTGTGCAGGTCAACACTGCAGGTTTTTCCCAAATGGATTTTTAAAATTTATTTTTCCCTGACGAATTAGTTCAAGGCATCGTGGACCAAACCAATCTCTTTGTCCAACAATTCATTGCAACCAACCCCAGCTCCAGCTATGCCCGCCCTTTTGAATGGAGACCCCTAACAGTGGAGGAGCTTAAATTGTTTTTAGGCCTAACACTCAACATGGGGCTTACAAAAAAAATGAAATGCATAAGTATTGGTCAACCAAACCCATCCACCATATGCCAATTTTTCATCGGTCATGTCCAGGTCCAGATATGAAATTATAATGCGCTTCCTACATTTCAGTGACAACTCACAGTGCCCCCCCCCCCGAAATCACCCAAACTTTGATAAACTACAGTGAGGCAAAAAAGTATTTAGTCAGCCACCAATTGTGTAAGTTCTTCCACTTAAAAACTTGAGAGAGGCCTGTAATTGTCATCATAGGTATACCTCAGCTATGAGAGACAAAATGTGGAAACAAATCCAGACAATCACATTGTCTGATTTTTGAAAAAATTTATTTGCAAATTATGGTGGAAAATAGGTATTTGGTCAATATCAAAAGTTCATCTCAATACTTCGTTATATATCCTTTGTTAGCAATGACAGAGGTCAAGCGTTTTCTGTAATTCCCCGTAAACACAGAAAATGTGTGATAGGAGCTTGTTGTCGGAAATTCCGACCGTATGTGGGCTCCATCACACATTTTCAATCAGAATTTCTGACACACAAAGTTTGAGAGCTATAAAATTTTCCGACAACAAAATCCGTTGTCGGAAATTCTGATCGTGTGTACACAAATCCGATGCACAAAGTGCAACGCATGCTCAGAATAAATTAAGAGACGAAAGCTATTGGCTACTGCCCCGTTTATAGTCCCGATGTACATGGTTTACGTCACCGCGTTCAGAACGATCAGACTTTCCGATAACTTTGTGTGACCGTGTGTATGCAAGACAAGTTTGAGCCAACATCCGTCGGAAAAAATCCATGGATTTTGTTGTCGGAATGTCTGATCAATGTCCAACCGTGTGTACAGGGCATTAGTCTTCACAAGGTTGTCACACACTGTTGCTGGTATGTTGGCCCATTCCTCCATGCAGATCTCCTCTAGAGCAGTGATGTTTTGGGGCTGTCGCTGGGCAACATGGACTTTCAACTCCCTCCAAAGGTTTTCTATGGTGGTGAGATCTGGAGACTGGCTAGGCCACTCCAGGACCATGAAATGCTTCTTATGAAGCCACTCCTTCATTGCCCGGGCAGTGTGTTTGGGATCATTGTCATGCTGAAAGACCCAGCCACGTTTCATCTTCAATGCCCTTGCTGATGGGAGGAGGTTTGCACTCAAAATCTCACGATACATGGCCCCATTCATTCTTTCATGTACAGGGATCAGTCGTCCTGTTCCCTTTGCAGAGAAACAGCCCCAAAGCATGATGTTGCCCATGCTTCACAGTAGGTATGGTGTTCTTTGGTTGATCAGTCGTCCTGTTCCCTTTGCAGAGAAACAGCCCCAAAGCATGATGTTGCCCATGCTTCACAGTAGGTATGGTGTTCTTTGGTTGCAACTCAGCATTCTCTCTCTTCCAAACACGACGAGTTGTGTTTCTATCAAACAGTTCTACTTTGGTTTCATCTGATCATATGACATTCTCCCAATCCTATTCTGGATCATCCAAATGCTCTCTAGCAAACCTTAGACAGGCCCAGACATGTACTGGCCTAAGCAGGGGGACATGTTTGGCATTGCAGGATCTGAGTCCCTGGCGGTGTAGTGTGTTACTGATGGTAGCCTTTGTTACATTGGTCCCAGCTCTCTGCAGGTCATTCACTAAGTCCCCCCGTGTGGTTCTGGGATTTTTGCTCACTGTTCTTGTGATCATTTTGACCCCACGGGGTGAAATTTTGCGTGGAGCCCGAGATCAAGGGAGATATCAGTGGTCTTGTATGTCTTCCATTTTCTAATTATTGCTCCCACAGTTGATTTCTTCACACCAAGCTGCTTGCCTATTGCAGATTCAGTCTTCCCAGCCTGGTGCAGGTCTACAATTTTGTTTCTGGTGTCCTTCGACAGCTCTTTGGTCTTCACCATAGTGGAGTTTGGAGTGTGACTGTTTGAGGTTGTGGACAGGTGTCTTTTATACTGATAACAAGTTCAAACAGGTGCCATTAATACAGGTAATGAGTGGAGGACAGAGGAGCCTCTTAAAGAAGAAGATACAGGTCTGTGAGAGCCAGAAATCTTGCTTGTTTGTAGGTGACCAAATACTTATTTTCCACCATAATTGGCAAATAAATTCTTTCAAAAATCAGACAATGTGATTGTCTGGATTTGTTTCCACATTTTGTCTCTCATAGTTGAGGTATACCTATCATGACAATTACAGGCCTCCCTCATCTTTTTTAAGTGGGAGAACTTGCACAATTGGTGGCTGACTAAATACTTTTTTGCCCCACTGTATATAAAATTCGCCCCCTAATTTATTTTTTTTCCAAGAACTTTATATCCCTGACAAAAACATATCTGTGGACCAATCCCTGGTGCATTTTACAGGCCGGCTGGGAATCAAGCAAGCCTTCCTGTATCAACGAGTACAATAAATTCATGGGGGGGTGGATTTAAATTATCAAATGTTGCAGCCCTATCTTTCAACAAGAAAATCCTTCTTCTGGTACAAAAAAGTCACAATTTACTTTTTTCATTTGGCACTTTTAAATTCTTTCATCATGTACCAAAAATAAACGGAAACACCCACCACCTTCATAAAGTTTATTGAAGACATTGTCACTGCCCTGATCTACCAACAAGTATCCCCCCAGAAAGCATTCGCTCCGATTGTGTCAGCAGACTACATGAGCGCCATTTTCAGGACCATATTCCACCAACAGGATCCAGAAGACGACGCCAAAAAAAATGTTGGGTGTGCACCAAAAGAGGAATTAGGAAAGACACCAGCTTCCATTGTCCTGACTGTCCCCCCCAACCTGGCCTTTGCATCGGAGAATGCTTCAAGCGATATCACACTCTCAAAAACTATTAGCTCATTATTCTAATACTGCCATTTCCCCGTTTTCAATTACTGTCCTGAATATTTCCCTGCCTCAACCAACCATATCATTGTCTTCCATGTGAACTGACCCTGGCCTGTTTCTCGCCTCTCCCTCTACCGTCTGCATTGTTTATCCACCATGATTCTGCCTTTCACGTGAACTGACCCTGGATTGTATCGACTATGCCTCTGCCTACCATCTATTTCTGCCTTTTACCTGCACTTACCTCGACCTGTTGACCATGTTCCTTGGATTGATCTTTCACCCTGCTACACAGGGGTCTCACATATGTGAGGGGCTCCAGAATAGTGTTCTGAGTTCAGAAAACCAGTTTTTGGTTTCTGTGTTCCCAGAACAGAGTCTGGTTGTCCGGAGGCTTCAAAGCGATTTGGGTGGGAGAAGCCTCTACCCCTGTCCCCATTCTTTCCTAAACAAATGCCCTAAGCTTAATGGTCCTGCCTGCTCCCTGGACAAATACTCTGGCTGTGCTGACCATACCTCTGCCTGCTGCATGTACTAACTATGGACAGTATTTATGCCTGCTGCATGGACGATCCTTTGATCCTTTTGCTGCTGCTGACCACATCCCTGCCTGCTATCTGGACCAATGCTTTGGATGTGCTGACAACATCTCTACCTGTACTGACTATTCCTGCCTGCTGTCTGTTTTGCTGTCGCTGTCCACGTTCCTGCCGGCTGCCTGGACCAATGCTCTCCTCTGTGGACCACTGCACTACTAAAACCGCAGGTAATCTTTTCGTTACCATTTGCTCAGCAGAATGTATTTTGGTTTGTAATTAGTATGTAAAGTGCATGCTATGTTTTAGAAATACGAAGGGCCTTCAACAATGTGATAGGTTGGCAGGAATTTATGTGTGTAATTTATGCTCCTAGAACACCTGACAGTGCTACTTGGATATTGGGCCTCTGTATGTGGCCAGGCTGTGTAAAAGTCTCACACATGTGGTATCACCATACTCAGGAGGAGTAGCAGAATGTATTTTGGGGTGTCCTTTTTTGCTATGTACATGCTATGGGTTGGAAATATATTATAAATTGACAACATTGTGTAAAAAAATGCGTTTTCATTTTTTTTCCACATTTTCCAAAAACATCTGGAAAAAAACGAACTGTTCAAAAGACTCATTATGCCTCATAGATTATACGTTGGAGCGTTAGCTTTCCAAAATGGGGTCATTTTGTGGGCATTTCCATTGTCCTGGTGCTCCAGGGTTTTCAAAAGTGTTATAGGTGGTTGAGAAATTAGATGTTTAATTGATGCTTGTAGAACGCCTGACGGTGCTACTTCAATGTTGGGCCTCTGTATGTGGCCAGGCTGTGTAAAATTCTCACTCATGTGGTATCACCATACTCGGGAGGAGTAGCAGAATGTATTTTGGGGTGTCATTTTTGCTATGTACATGCTATGTGTTGGAAATATCTTATAAATGGACAACTTTGTATAAAAAAAATGTGTTTTCATTTTTTTCCCACAGTTTCCAAAAACTTCTGGAAAAAAATGAACCATTCAAAAGACTCATTATGCCTCATAGATTATACGTTGGGGTGTTAGCTTTCCAAAATGGGGTCATTTTGTGGGTGTTTCTATTGACCTGGTGCTCCAGGGCCTTCAAAATTGTGATAGGTTGTCATCAAATGAGATGTGCAATTTATGCTCGTAGAACGCCCGATGGTGCTACTTGGATGTTAAACCTCTGTATGCGGCCAGGCTGTGTAAAAGTCTCACACAGTATCACTATCCTCAGGAGGAGTAGCAGAATGTATTTTGGGGTGTCATTGCAAGTATGCATGTGCTGTGTGAGAGAAATAACTTATTATGACAATTTTGTGCAAAAAAAATTCCCAAGAACTGTGGAAAAAAATCACAATGCCTCTTACTAAATACCTTGGAACGTCTTCTTTCCAAAAAGGGGTAATTTGGGAAGTATTTGTACTTTCCTGGCTTGTTAGGGTCTCAAGAAATGAGATAGGCCTTCAGTACATCGGGTGTGATCAGATGTGAACATTATTCAATGATTTGCACCATGGCTTGTAGACTCTATAACTTTCACAGAGACCAAATAATATACACTAATTTGGGTTATTTTTACTAAACATATGTAGCAGTATACATTTTGGCCCAAATTTATGAACAAAAATGACTTATTTGCAAAATTTTACAATAGAAACTAAAACAAAGTGTTTTTTTTTTTAAATGTCTCTCTTTTCGCTTATATTGCAAAAAAATTAAAAACCCAGCGGTGATTAAATACCACCAAAAGAAGGCTCTGTTTGTGAGAAAAAAAATATAAAAATTTGGTTTGGGTCCAGTGTAGCATGACTGAGTAATTGTCATTCAAAGTGTGAGAGCGCTGAAAGCTAAAAATTGGTCTGGGAAGGAAGGGTGTATAAAAGCTCTGTATTGAAGTGGTTAGTGTTTAAATTTCAAGAAGAAACAGCTTAAAGTGGAACTGCTGCTGGATGGGCCCTTTTGCAGGTATGGCTATGTATAATATTAAAGATAGGTGCGTATACTGTTTGAAATCCATTAATATACTGTCTCACCCTACTCTGCACATGCTCAGTTGCTCTCCATTTTTTACATTGTGCCTAAAATCAGAGCCACTAGAAGCAGATCTGCTAACAGCCTAAATATTTACTGCTACTCATGGGCTCTAGGCTTCAAAAAAATAACAGCCTCCAGCAAGAAGAAATAGGAGCAATGCTGGAGGCAATTTACAGCACACACTAATTTTGGTAGCATAATTAATAATAAATGTATGTTCCTAGCTAAAGAACATTATTTTTTATCATGTTGTTATGGGTAAAGTTGTGCTATAAATAATTCTGTCAGTTGTCACCACCAAATCTATAAACATTGATCAAAATATATGGAAAAAAGCTGCATATATAAATTAGCCGAACAATGTTTTAACAAACATTATCTTTTTTGTTTTGATAGGTGCTTTGTAATTTGTGGAATTCTGCTTTTTATTTTTGTGTTTAAATAGGCTTTAAAAAATACTAATGCCCCGCAATCTAATTGTCCTGGACATGTCTTCAATTCACCAGGCAGAACCTAACACTGGTCATACACACAGATTTTTTTTTCATTCTACTTGCAGACTAAAGCAAAAAAATATATATCAAATTTCCTAATCCAAAACTGTATGGATGGACAAATCTCCCCTTGCAAGCTGTCAAAATAGCCAAGCAGTGCCTACATCTACACGGTCGGACTTTGTTCGGACATTCCGACAACAAAATCCTAGGATTTTTTCTGACGGATGTTGGCTCAAACTTGTCTTGCATACACACGGTCACACAAAGTTGTCAGAAAATCCGATCGTTCTTAACGCGGTGACGTAAAACACGTACGTCGGGACTATAAATGGGGCAGTGGCCAATAGCTTTCATCTCTTTATTTATTCTGAGCATGCGTGGCACTTTGTCCGTCGGATTTGTGTACACACGATCAGAATTTCCGACAACGGATGTTGTTGTCGGAAAATTTTATATCCTGCACTCAAACTTTGTGTGTCGGAAAATCCGATGGAAAATGTCCGATGGAGCCCACACACGGTCGGAATTTCCGACAACACGCTCCGATCGGACATTTTCCATCGGAAAATCCGACCGTGTGTACGGGGCATAAGAGTGTTGTCAAATTCAGATCCGTTGAGACATTAGTTCAAAAATACCTATTGTAATAAGAAACATCTTGTGTCTCTGCCAAAAAACGTTTTCATCCTGGTCTCCTGAAGTAAAAATTTGAGCTATTTTTGGCCTCTTAGGCGGCCATAGGTGGATCAAAATTTGTTTAGTTCAGCAGGGAATTAATGGATTTTGATCCATGTGTGGCCACTGATGATCAACAGAAGTCATTCTATCGATCGACTTCTGTTGAACGGACCTACTGGAAAAAAGCAGCTCAATCAGCCTCTGTGGCACTGATCTGTGTATTCTGATAGTGGAAGTCGCTCCACTGTCAGAATACAATAGTGCAGCAGGGAAGATTCCCTCATCTACCTCAATTGTTCAAAATGGGGGAATCGATTCAGTTTTTTTTTTTCATTTAGCCCACTGGCTGGCTGAATGAACAAAACTGTATGACCAGCTTAATTCAGATGCTCTTCAATGGCTCCTAATGAAGCTGTTCAATGCTCATCTAATTGTAATTGGGACCTAGAACAGTTCTAGTATACATTGGAGAGATTATATCTTGCAATCTAATTGTCCTGGACATGTCTTCAATTCACCAGGCAGAACCTAACACTGGTCATACACACAGATTTTTTTTTCATTCTGCTTGCAGACTAAAGCAAAAAAATATATATCAAATTTCCTAATCCAAAACTGTATGGATGGACAAATCTCCCCTTGCAAGCTGTCAAAATAGCCAAGCAGTGCCTACATCTGATTAAATGCAGTTGCTGTTTGGCCATCAATTTTCGACCCAGTCTTTTCGATTTTTTAATCAAAGGTAGTCAGGCAGGATGGTACTGACAGGGTCACCCACTGAGCAGATGTTGGCAGGGTTCCATCAAATTATTCATTAAAATGCACTCACTAATGCCTGGTATACACAATGAGATTATCGGACAAATGATCGTCTATTTTTTTTTTTGCATGCTAGTCTAATATAAAAAATTAAGAGTTTACTAAAGTTACAAAAATTCTCGTACGACATCAAATAAAAATTCAGAAGTGATGTAATCTGTTGTAGTGTGTTTTGTATTGTATTTTCGAACGACAACTGTACTGATTAAACTAAAATCGTACAATGTGGGATCATACAAGAATATATTTTGTGCTTGTCCCATCAGTTAATTTTGCATGAATTGTTGCGATCAGCTTTTGAAAGCTGTGTACTATTGATCAGATTATAGTACGATCGATTCGAAAGCTGTATTTTTCATACGATTTTCTGATTGTGTGAACAGGCCATAACTTGGAATAGTGCAGGGTCAACTTGGATGGAGCTAGAAAGTAAAAACACATTTGAAATGGGAGAAATGGGACCCTCTTATGGGATTTTGAAGGCAACCAAAAAGGAAAATGCATAACCATTTATATATAAGGATGCATGATGCTCAAGAAAACTATCTGCTGATTGCTGAAAATCAAACCATCCAAAGAGATATGTAACATTGCCAAAGTATTAAGTGCATATGGATGTGTACAATAGATCTTGGCCCAAATATGGCCATGTGTGTTTTTAACAAGGTTATGTATTTTTAGAGTTTTGTAATAAAAACTGCTTTCATATATAAATGATTATGCATTTTTTTTGTTGCTTTAAAAATCCCATAACAGTGTCTTTTTCCCATTTCAAGTACAGAAACAAACAGGGATGGTGGCAACCACTTTTCAGAACAGAATAAACATACATTAGAAAGTAAAAACACATGTGCTTATTGCCAAAATGTGGCAGTTAAAAAAATGTAAAGCCTTCTGGTCTAAAGGGCAAAAAATAAACTTTATCAAAAAAAAAATTCAGAAAACTACACATAATTTGCACGAGCAGCTGCTGTTCAGTTCTTTGCAAACCTCCCCTAATTAAATAAAAACATAAAAACATACTACAAACACAACAAGAGTATTATGTATGCAACTGAGGTTACATTTTTAGAATAACCCTTTTTTTTTGTGCCTCATCATGTAACATAAAGATCAGAGATCAGAGAGCATGTTGACCGTTCAGCACCAGTATACAGCAGGATCCAAAAAGCTGAATATATTTATAAGTGATGGCTACAATTTACAGGAAGTCCCCGAGTTACAAACACAATAGGGACTGTAGGTTTGTTCGTAAGTCAAAGTTGTTTGTAAGTCGCAATACTGCATTTGTAAGTGTAACTTCCGGTCGGAACACTGCATTCGTAAGTGTAACGTCTGCCTGTGCATGGATGTGGGATGTTCCGGATGCTTGTTATTTTATCTGGGGCTCTTCTGGCCATGCAGTACATGTAGTACTGCAGTATGTGATGTGTCCGGAGGTATCCAGGACCAGCGTGGAGCACAAGTGGCCGGCATTTGAGGCCGTTCGTAAGTAGGAGTCGTTGTAACTCGGGTGTTCGTAACTTGGGGACTGCCTGTATGTGCAAAAGTAAATATTGTTTACAAACTGCTGAGATAGAATTAAATTGTAGAATTGTAAAAAAAAAAACCTGAATCAACAAAAGAACACTTCAGTATGGGGATACCCACATTTAGAGATAAATCGGCTGTGGAATAATATGGTTACCGTACTTGAATGCATATCTCACCATGTTCCAACACCTAAGATTTATATTCAGTTATAATTATGACCAAAATGAAATTAAATGTACATAATTATACATTACTTACAGACGTTTAATTACTTTTTAGAGACAAACTTTTTAGAGACAAGCTTTTTTTCCACAAGCATATTATCCGAAAGGGATAAGTATTACTTATGAAGATAATATCCAGACATATACATGGTTGCCTACTGTTTTAGCAGGTCTCTTCTTCTTCTACCTGATTAAAGAAATTTTGATACAATTAGAAGGAATTGCTCCTTTGTACTTGTCACATCCACTTTATGTACACTTCCTTCCCTTTTTCTTCCCAGACTCCCTCAAACTGTCTAAATCTTTTAAAGAAGTGGATATTTCTTTCCCTTAAACTTCAATGCAGTCTCAGACTTAACATCTCACATTAACATTAACTGCCACTGTCGTAGACCTGCTGGCACCACCAACAAAAGGGAAGGTTCTGACACTCAGTGAAGATGCTTTTGTTGCACTGGTCAACAAAGAAGCCAAGAAAAGCCCTATTATTAACAGCAACAAGACAGCAGATTTACCATTTCATTAATCCGAGTCAGAGTCAAAATACATCTAGAACAGATTATGGATAAGGAAACATGTATAAGTTCATTAGCTGACGCTAGCTTGTTATTAACCTTTTTCCTTCATTAGTGGTTCCTTAAGTACTTACAAGGTAAAAAAAAACACAGCAATATATTGTCTTTGGTCATTTTTATTTCTGTTGCTCTGTCAGGAAGCACAGGACTTGTTTTCTGTTGTTTTCTAAGCATCAGTAACACCGTCATTCTTCAAATCCTTCAAAAGAGATAATGAGAGGTAACATTGCTTTTGATCTTTTTTTTTCATAATTATTGTGAAGAGAAATCAATATGCCATGGAAAGGTCAACCCCTCTATATGCTATGCCTTCGTACTTCTGCAATCACAGCCTCTAAGGACTTGTGTGACTAGCAAGCCAATTACAGTACAGAGTTGGATTTCAGTCCTATTTAAGATCAACAGTGGGTCAGTACACATCCTGTCCACTGACAGAGTAAAATGAAGTTAATAAGTACTTTGCAGGATGATGAGGTCTCTGTATGTTTCACCTAGACGCTGTAGAAGGGAGTGACAGCAGGAACGTCTCCGCTCTGGCGTCAAACAGTCCCTTGACCATGCATGCAATTTCAATTATTACAAGGCAATGCTACAAGTATGAACCTTGGGATAAAATAAAGTAATTACATCTAATTAGGCAGTAGGAAAAAAATGGAGGACTGCCTTAGTCTTGCTGCCTTTGTTGACTTAACACAGGTAATGAATGAAACTTCAAAGTAAAAAAGAATGATTGTTTAAAAGGAAGGCAAATAATTCTGCAGAGTAAAAACATGTTTCTTCTGGAATTTAAAAAAAAATGTTTTTTATTTTTGAGCAACGCAAACTTGTGACAGAGTCAGGATGTTGTAATAAGGGTATATTTGGTTAGTAATACTAAACAAACAGTTAGTAATACTAAACAATTGCTATAATATGTAGATAAACAGCTATAAACACCCCCATCAAATCATTCTCTGCAGCTATTACCTTTTGTACCACCACCCCCTCCCTTTAGAATGTAAGCTCTACGAGCAGGGCCCTCCTGTACCTTTTGTTTGAACTGTACTGTAATTGTGTTGTCCCCCCTATACATTGTAAAGTGCTGCGTAAACTGTTGACGCTATATAAATCGTGAGTAATAATAATAATAATAATAATAATAATAATAATAATAATTTAAATACTTTGCAGCATTCAAATGGGTTAATGCCAAACAAATGGTAGCTTCATATTTTCTGTTCCAAAATTAATATTTCAGGGGTAATTTTATTAAATATTTTGACTTTATCAAATATGAGATAAGATCACAGCGTTATAAAGCATGCAAAAAACCTTTAAGGCAAATATCTATTTTACTTTTTAAAGGTATGCTGCTAAAAAAGCAGAAAATCAACATTCTCCAATATACAGTAACATTATTACAGACAAAGGCAACTGAAAAATAATATAATAAAACAATACATAAGCGAAAGTTCCCTTCAGTGATAAATGATTGTCAAAATGATACATAGAGCCTTACTACTGGAGGCAGCCTAGTGGTGGGAGGGGACAGGGAAACAAATTTTACTGAAAAATAAGAGCTCTGCGTATAACTTCAGTTGCTCATATCTCTGGATCCACTGATCATTTTGACTAGTGATTTTCACTGAAGGGGCCCTGTGTTTATACAACTTTTTATATGTATTAATATATTTTCTTTTTAAATCCCTCAAGGTTGTGGCAGGTTTACTTTAAAGCCCAACTCTAGCCCAAACTTTTTTATTTTACTTGGATAGCATGAGAAAGGGTTAGTGGCTTTGTCTGGACAGGAAGTATGGCAACAAAAATAAATCACATTTTAGTAAAGTGAGGAAGAGGTAGAAACAGTGTTTTTATTGTTGCTTGTGTGTTCTTGTCCTGGTCACCCCCAAACCCTTTATTTCTTGTATGGGTGTCACAGGGAAAGGAAGTGATGGGAAGTTTTCCCATTAGGGTCACAAACAGGAATAAAGACCTGATAAAACATCATTTTTTTCCCCGCTCTATCCAAAACTTTAAAAAGTGTAGTCAAAATTTAAAAAAAAAATCAACACAAGAGACATATGACTTACTATTAATTTGGTGCATCCCTTATGCTGCTGGCTCCGGCTTTCTTTGAAATCTTCATTCTCTAACCCCCACCTGTTGTGGAAATCTTTTAGTGTGGTGAGTGTTAATAGAACTAAGGGACCTGTGACAGGTATTGGACAATTGAAAAGTCCACCCCCTCCATTCATAAATCATGTTTCAGTCATTGAAGCTGCGTTACAGTTTCAATGAATGGTGGAGCTGGGCGCAAAGGCAGGCATAGTCAAGTCCTCTTTAAATTTAAAGTAAATCATGTCCCTTGTGCCTTTTTTTGGGGGGGACTAAACATAGACTTCAAAAAAGTTTTAATTAGAATTAAGGTTTACATCTATGTCCCTTTTGCAGGGATTATCCTTTTATCTGCTTAAAGTTATACTTCTTCTAATTGTCCTGCACCTGGCCACTGGCAACATTTGCCAAAACTATAGCTACAACTTTGCAGCTTTTTTTAAATAGATAGGGAAGATTTAGAGCCCCTTTCATTTTAATTGCTTCCTGTTTTCCTTTGGGGGGATATCCCATCTCTTCCCATCAGGACCAGAGGTGATAGGAAATCTCTCCAATGGGGCCACAGACAAAAATAAAAATACATTTTTTGCAAAGTGGAGAAGAGTTGGAATTCCCCACACTTTGGCACCTCTCTGGGCTCTCCCATGTGATTGGAAAGCCAGAGATCTGATCTATTAGTGGCGCCGGGTTACCTCAGAGCTGGCAGAGAACCGGTTGTTCCCTGCCCATCTATTTGACCCTCTTTGACCCTGGTCATAACGTCACTTCAGGCTCTGGCAGAAATAAACACTGCCATTTTTTTCCCTAGAAAGCAGAGATCAATGTTTTTATTTTTTATCTCATGCTATCTCCAGAGGAGGTATCTGGGGTCTTATAGACCCCATATTTCAGCATAAAGAGGACCTGTCATACCCTATTTCTATTACAAGCGATGTTTACATATCTTGTGATAGGAATAAAAGTGATTAAAAAAAACAGTATAAACAAATAAACAGTTTAAAAATAAGAAAATAAAAATAAATAATAAAAAAAAATGTAAAGCGCCCCTTGTGTTTGCACACAGAAGCGAATTCATTAGTGAGTCACACCCATATATGTAAACGGTGTTTACACCACACATGTAAGATATTGCTGCGAACATCAGAGCAAGAGCAATAATTCTAACAAGTGTGGGATTATGGTCATGGAACTTTAAATGAGGCAATCACTTGACATTATTGGATAAAAAAAATAATAATTTATTGTACATGAAATAAATTCGTAATCAACACAAGCATCAACATCCAGATGTCATACAAGCATATATAAAAAGAATAACATAAAAAATATACATAAGTAATAAAATTGATAATATATCATAATTCCATAAAAAGGTGCATAATGATCTCTGAATAGTATATCTTGGCATTTATGGATCCCTATGCATTTCATTGATATCTGTCCAATCATCAGGGGCTTGACGCAACAGACTATCTGAAAATGTAGACCTTGTGTTAAGATTGAAAAAAGTCTCATATATGTATAGTATGTAATGATAAACTCGCCCTAAACTAAAAAAATCTTAATTACATACATACATATTAGCACCATGAATGCCCAAAAATGTGGGAGAGGGGTGGGAGTATCAGAGCTACCATCTCGCCTAGGGCTGAGGTGAGGATGAACCGCCCAGTCCAAAGGGAATAGGCAGCCAGAAGAAAACCAGAACATCATCTGCAAGTCCATAAAGTGTGAAGATGTGTATGAACCAAAACTACTCTAGAAAAAATATTATGTATATTAAAATATAAAAAGTGTATATCATAAAAATAACTGACAGAGTTTGGTGCAGTGACCCACGACTCAAAAGAGAGCCAAGTATAGAGTGGAAAATAAGTAAATAATCCACCACAGGATACTAGTGATAAAAAATACATAAAGTGAAACCATGTGAATGTGGGAACAACTAAAAACAAAAAACAAAAAACAGCAAGCCCTGGACAAAATGCCAGAACCCAGATAACCTAAGTGAGGATGATACAGTATCTCACAAAAGTGAGTACACCCCTCACATTTTTGTAAATATTTTATTATATCTTTTCATATGACAACACTGAAGAAATTACACTTTGCTACAATGTAAAAAAGTGAGTGTACAGCTTGTATAACAGTGTAATTTTGCTGTCAAAATAACTCAACACACAGCCATTAATATCTAAACAGCTGGCAACAAAAGTGAGTACACCCCTAAGTCAAAATGTCCAAATTGGGCCCAATGAGCAATTGTCCCTCCTCTGTGTCATGTGACACCGTTAGTGTTACAAGGTCTCAGGTGTGAATGAGGAGCAGGTGTGCTAAATTTGGTGTTATTGCTCTCACTCTCTCCTACTGGTCACTGGTAGTTCAACATGGCACCTCATGGCAAAGAACTCTCAGAGGATCTGAAAAAAAGAATTGTTGCTCTACATAAATATGGCCTAGGCTATAAGAAGATTGCCAAGAGCCTGAAACTGAGCTGCAGCACGGTGGCCAAGACCATACAGTTGTCTAACAGGACAGGTTCCACTCAGAACAGGCATCGCCATGGTCGACCAAAGAAGTTGAGTGCACGTGCTCAGCGTCATATCCAGAGGTTGTCTTTGGGAAAGAGACGTATGAGTGCCTCCAACATTGCTGCAGAGATTGAAGGGGTGGGGCGTCAGCCTGTCAGGGCTGAGACCATACGGCTCATGCAGCATCAAATTGGTCTGCATGGCTGTTGTCCCAGAAGGAAGCCTCTTCTAAAGATGATGCACAAGAAAGCCCACAAACAGTTTGCTGAAGACAAGCAGACTAAGGACATGGATTGTTGGAACCATGTCCTGTGGTCTGATGAGACCAAGATAAAATTATTTGGTTCAGATGGTGTCAAGCATGTGTGGCGGCAACCAGGTGAGGAGTACAAAGACAAGTGTATCTTGCCTACAGTCAAACATGGTGGTGGGAATGTCATGGTCTGGGTCTGCATGAGTGCTGCCGGCCAGCCCTGGAAAAAATGTCATACCAGCCCCATAGCATTATTATACCAGCCCAACATCAAAACCATCCTAATGTCATTATTTCCTTGTTTGTGAAAGGGAAAACCATGCATTTTAAAGCACATTTGAAGAGTGTACGGCTCCAGGTTGGTGACTCTGGTTTTATCCAATAGTCTCCTCTCCACAGTCCGCACGTTTTACTTCTCCCATGACCCCCATCCTGGCAGCACTCCCACTCTTGACTCCTCTCCAGACTCCCCCTCAGAGACTGCAGACATGATGTAAGACAAGAGATGGTCAGAGGTTGCGAACATGGCTAGAGACTGAGGACATGACACAAGAGATGGCTAGAAACTGTGGACATGATACAAGAGATGGCTAGAAACTGTGGACATGATACAAGAGATGGCTAGGGACTGAGGACATGATACAAGAGATGGCTAGAGACTGAGGACATGATACAAGAGATGGCTAGAGACTGAGGACATGATACAAGAGATGGCTAGAGACTGAGGACAGGATACAAGAGCTGGTCAAAGGTTGCGGACATGATACAAGAGATGGTCAGATGTTGCGGACATGATACAAGAGATGGTCAGAGGCTGCAAGCATGATACAGTAGATGTCAGAGGCTGCAGACATGATACAGTAGGTGTCAGAGGCTGTGGGAATGGTACAGGAGATGGTAAGAGACTGAGGACATCATACTAAAGATGGTCAAAGACTGCAGACATAGTACAAGAGATGGCCAGAGACTGCAGACATGGTACAGTAGATGGCCAGAGACTGCAGACATGTTATAAGAGATCAATGCAGCCTCATCAGTGTCCATCAAATGCAGCCTCATTTTGCTCATCAATGCAGCCTCACTGTGACCATGATTTCAGCCTCACTTTGCCCATTATTTCAGCCTCACTGTGCCCATCAAATGCAGCTTTATGGTGCCCATCAAATGCAGCTTTATGTTGTCCATCAATGCAGCCTCACTGTGCCCATCAATGCAGCCTTGCTGTGCCCATAATTGCAGCCTCACTGTGCCCATAATTGCAGCCTCGCTGTGCCCATCAATGCAGCTTTGCTGTGCCTATCAATGCAGCCTCACTTGTGCCCACTAATGCAGCCTCACCATGCCCACCAATGCAGCCTCTGTATGCCCACCATTGCAGCCGCTGTGTGCCCACCATTGCAGCCTCTGTGTGCCCACCATTGCAGCCTCTGTGTGCCCACCATTGCGGCCTCTGTGTGCCAGCCATTACAGCCTTTGTGTGCCAGCCATTGCAGCCTCTGCGTGCCCACCATTGCAGCCTCTGTGTGCCAGCCATTGTAGCCTCTGTGTGCCCACCATTGAAGCCTCTGTGTGCCAGTCATTGCTGCCTCTGTCTCTGTCTCTGCCTCACCACTTCCTGGATCACACACAGCAACCGATGTATGGCACAGACGGAGCTGGGTCTGTGTGTGTAAGGCGGCGCTGTAACAAGGTCCAGCCCCCCTAGACCAGCTCATATGATAGGCGGAACACTGATTCAATCAGTTTTCCAGAAGAGTATCACACGAGCCAGTCTTGGGGGGCAGGACCTTGTTACAGCGCCGCCTCACACAAACAGACCAAGCTCTGTGCCATACAAGAGGAGGAGCCGGAGGGCAGAGGGAGGGAAGGGAGCACTGAAACCACCACTCAAAGCTGCCCCAGGGCAGCCGGTCTACTGGGAAATTTCCCGGTATCCCGGTAGGCCAGTCTAGCCTTGACTGTGACATACTGAAGCAGAGCATGATCCCCTCCCTTCTGAGACTGGGCCGCAGGGCAGTATTCCAACAGGATAACAACCCCAACACACACCTCCAAGATGACCACTGCCTTGCTAAAGAAGCTGAGGGTAAAGGTGATGGACCGGCCAAGCATGTCTCCAGACCTAAACACTATTGAGCATCTGTGAGGCATCCTCAAATGGAAGGTGGAGGAGCCCAAGGTCTCTAACATCCACCAGCTCCATGATGTCATCATGGAGGAGTGGAAGAGGATTCCAGTGGCAACCTGTGAGGCTTTGATGAACTCCTTGCCCAAGAGGGTTAAGGCAGTGCTGGAAAATAATGCTGGCCACACAAGATATTGACACTTTGGGCCCAATTTGGACATTTTTACTTAGGGGTGTACTTACTTTTGTTGCCAGCGGTTTAGACATTAATGGCTGTGTGTTGAGGTATTTTGAGGGACAGCAAATTTACACTGTTATACAAGCTGTACACTACTTTACACTGTAGCAAAGTGTCATTTCTTCAGTATTGTCAAATGAAAAAATATAATAAAATATTTACAAAAATGTGAGGGGTGTACTCACTTTTGTGAGATACTGTATATGTGCAAAAGTGAACATATCTCACATAATCCTACCTGTAGTGAAAAGGATGAATAAAAACCATCCTGGTATAGCCACCCATTAGAGAGGATTGTAGGAAGTGAGGTCCTGGCAAACCTCAGCTAAACCCCCCAAGGATGGTAAATGGGTCCCGGTCAATGCCATGCAGATGCCAGTGTGGCGGAAAAGGGCAACCCACATCCGGCACATGTGCTGAAAGTGAGCAGGACCAACCCGCCCTGATGTTAGATGGAAATGAGGGGGTGCCCTGATAATGCGACATGGGGAGGCGTCCCCGGTCGGGTATGAACACAGCGTGACCATCCCCACCAACATCCCGATTGATACCAGAGATGGAGATGAGAAGGAGGTGCCAGGTCTCGCATCGCAGCCCTGGGACCAGAACAGAGCAATAATTCTAGTGCTAGACCTCCTCTAACTCTAAACTGATAACCTGTAAAAATGTTTAAAGCGTTGCCTTTGGAGATTTTTAGATACTGTAGTTTGGCACCATTCCACGAGCGTGCGCAATTTTAAAGTGTGACATGTTAGGTATCAATTTACTCGGCGTAACATTATCTTTTGCATGTTATAAGAAATTGGGTTATAAATTGTGTTTTTTTTTTTTTGCATTAAAATTAATTAAAATGTATTTCTTCCAAAACAACTGTGTTTAAAAAATTGCTGCACAAATACTGTGTGACATAACAAATTGCAATCATTGCCATTTTATTCTCTAGGGTCTGTTTGGGGGTTCTGAGTAATTTTCGAGCAAAATACAGATTTTTACATGTAGGAGAGAGATGTCTGAATTGGCCTGGGTGAGAACTTGTTAAATTTGTCCTAGCTTAACCTAACAAAATATTACTTTCACACTTCTCTGAAATAATCCTGAATTCTTGCACATTCATAGCCTGAAAACCAAGCTTCATGCTATACAGGCTTCTTCCTCAGTGCTTAGTATGGAACACAGTCATCCTGGCTCCAAACTGTCCCTGATTTTGAGGGACTGTCCCTGATTTGGAGCAATGTCCCTCTGTCCTTCATTCCTCCTCATTTGTCCCTCATTTTGGTCTGATCTATATAGATGTATATAAAATGCACTTTTTATCTATCAAAAAAGGGTTTTCCAGCACTAAACCTTTCATCTGATTTCTAAATTGCTGCATTTGTAAATTCCAAAAGCCACTATAAAGGAATAGTAGTGGTTAAAAAAAAAACACTTGTGGGTTTATCCAATCTTGTTTTTTTGTACAATTCCCCTTTAAGAGGGCGTGGCAAGGGGTGTGTTCTATGCCTGCATACTTTTGCTGATAGGTGTCCCTCATTTCCAAGTTGGGAGGTATGCAGTCACACAAAAACAATCACCTATGCCATAGACAGAGCCTTACACCACCTGGCAAGGCACTCTGAAGATCATGGCACAAACAGTGTGCCTTTATTGCAGGATAAACTGTGCATGTATTGGTAACCCCATGGGCCTAAAGAAGCTAAGAATAATGTGAGTTTAGTGTCACGTTATGTGTTTGTGTCATGCATACAGTGAGTAGGCTCAGGTTTTTTTGGCCATCCCCCTTTAAGCTTCTCTCACTGTTAGCACAATTTGACCAAACCCACAATTTTCCACAGCACACTGCACACAACACTTCATTTTTCTCCTCTGATTGCCACAGGTCTTTTAAAATCCAAGCAGTGTCCATGGTTGCAGTTTTTAGAATTTTTAAGGCCCTGAGACATTAATGTATACAGTGCCTTGAAAAAGTATTTATACCCCTTGAAATTTTCCACATTTTGTCATGTTACAACCAAAAACGTGCATTTATTTTATTGTGATTTTATATGTTAGACCAACACAAAGTGTCACATAATTGTCAAGTGGAAGGAAAATGATAAAAGGTTTTCCAAATGTTTTACAAATAAATATGTGAAAAGTGTGGCTTGCATTTGTATTCACCCCCTGAGCCAATACTTTGTAGAACCACCTTTTGCTGCAATTACAGCTGCAATTTTTTGGGGGGGTGTCTCTACCAGCTTTGCACATCTAGAGAGTGACATTTTTGCCCATTCTTCTTTGCAAAATAGCTCAAGCTCTGTCAGATTGGATGGAGAGCATCTGTGAACACAATTTTCAAGTCTTGTCACAGATTCTCATTTGGATTTAGGTCTGGACTTTGACTGGGCCATTTTTACACATGAATATGCTTTAATCTAAACCATTCCATTGTAACTCTGGCTGTATGTTTATGGTCATTGTCCTGCTGTAAGGTGAACCTCTGCCAACTCTGACCAGCTCCCCTGCCCCTGCTGAAAAAAAGCATTTCCACAACATGATGCTGCCACCACCATGTTTCACGGTGGAGATGATGTGTTCTGGGTGATGTGCAGTGTTAGTTTTCTGCCACACATAGCGTTTTGATTTTAGGCCAAAAAGATACATTTTGGTCTCATCTGACCAGAGCACCTTCTTCCGCATGTTTGCTGTGTCCCCCACATGGCTTCTCACAAACTGCAAATGAAGACTTCTTATGGCTTTCTTTCAACAATGGCTTTGTTCTTGCCACTCTTCCATAAAGACCAGATTTGTGGAGTGCATGACTAATAGTTGTCCTGTGGACAGATTCTCCCACCTGAGCTGTGGATCTCTGCAGCTCCTCCAGAGTTACCATGGGCCTCTTGGCTGCTTCTCTGATTAATGCTCTCTTTGCTCGGCCTCTCAGTTAAGGTGGGCTCTCGTGCACGTGATCGCGTGTGGGCGGTGGAGATCGAGCCTGGCGCCCACACGCATCGGGCTCCCCACCGTGCAGCGGGCGTGCGCATGCCCCTCTGACGGGGGCTATTGCCCTTAAATGTACATACGTACCCATACAGGGATTCACAGGAATGAACCACTTTGCCAGCATGAGCCGGTCGGCAAGTGGTTAATGTATCTCAGTTGCAGAAAAATTAAAGCTTTCTTTGATTTTTAGAACAAGGCTTTACCTTAACCCCTGTTTTGTTCATAGAAAACGTCATGATTTCCTGGCATGTAGATCTGGGATGTGAGAGCCAGTAAGACACAGGAAGCTGTTTACCAACTGACCTCATTATCACACCCCCTGTACCCATCAACCAGGTTTTCACAGGATCCCTCCAGGCACGCATTTGCCTGGCTTGTCATGTAAGCTGCGACAACTGTTATATTTGCACAGCATCCCCAGCGTCAGTTCAGATGGGCCCAGGCTGCATGCTAAGTTCCCTGGGGCCACATTTGGCCCATGGGCCACAGGTTGGACACCCCTGATGTAGTGCAAGGGCCTGCCTGATTGGATACAGTGTGAATGGATAGATAGGTGGGTCCTCCTATCCCTTAATTTTTGAAAAATCTGAAGGAAATTGTACACAGATTGTACAATCAGATTGTGTCATGTGGCCACCTTTATACACCTAAAATGAACTAGTTGCACTTTCAGTGCCATTAATTGTTAATGGATCACCAAACACAGAAGCAAACACACAGTTTGTCACATGAAAAAACTAAGCATATGTAGCACCCTGGAGTTTAGTCAGGGTTGCTCCTCAAACTTTACTTGCCAGGAATAATCATATTGGCTAATTATTGGAGATCCATTGATTTCTCCCTAAGTTTGTGCTTGTTGCACTTTTCTCTTCTACCACTAGGTGGCCGGGTCCCTGGTGTTACTAGATATGAGAAGGGCAATGCAAGGTCAGATTATGGGCATATGGGTTATCTCAGCCAATAGGCAGGGGTTTTCTTGGATCCCTTGACCTGCTGGGAGAGCCTGTATATTCGGGTGGAGTCAGGTGATCTATGCCACCTGGACGGCTGTCTGGGTGGACATGTTTGTACTGCCTGGGCTGCTAGGCCAGAGGTTGGGCCTATCCCAAGCACATCTGGCTGCTAGGCTGTCTGAGGGCCTATCCAGAAGCAAGAGAGAGAGCAGAGAAGGGTTGGGACTGCAGCTTGCAGTCCAACCAAAAGTTCTGCTGGCCGGAGAACCTGTTGTGGTCAGAGGTAGAAGGGAAGCTGTCTCCACGAAGGGATCAATTACCTTATGACCGGGGACCACAGTGAGTAACTGAAGCAAGTACCGGAGCAGCATTCTCACCAACCGGGGAATGTGAAGAATCAGGAAACTTCAGTGGGTATCAAGCCAGGGACCCAGCCAGCTGAGGTGACGCTTGCAGAGCAGCCTTGTGTGTCAAGCCAGGGACCGAGCAGGCCAGTGGGGTGAAGCTTGAGAGTTGTCTTGAGTGCCAAGCTAGGGATCCAGCAGAGAGGCGGGGGGGTGATGTTTGAGGAAGATACCACCGTGAAGATTGGAGGAGCTCAAGGGATTCAGTGGCAGTGAATCAGCGGGTCTAGTGAGAGACCAGGAGCTCAGTGGGCTGAAGAACTACAAGGAGTGATTGTAGTGGAAGTGAAAGAACTGTTATACTAGGAACTGTTAAAGGTTGTTGCCATAGGAGACAACATTCCTGCATGTGCAGATTTAGCGTCTTGCTGGATGCCTTACCCTGCATGGCTGTCCTCCTATTGAAGTCTCAGAGTCTGCCATTTGAACTTGCAACCACTTAAGGGTGCCCTGGCCCTAACCCACAAAAGTTTGTTAAGAGAAATAAAAGTCTCTTTTGTATTCAAGCAGTGTCTGGTGCCCAATGACTTTAAACACCTTGCACCCACAATGCCTCACAACCCACTATATACAGAAGGATGTCAGGTATCCCTGGCTCTGGAGGGTCTCATTAGACCGAAGGAGGCCTGGGACCTTGCTACATATGGCGTCCAACGTGGGGTTATCTCTACAGCAGTCGCCCTAAACAACAGGCCTCAGCTTCATCTGGATTTCATCTGGCTCCGTGGGGAGGTGGCAAGTAACATTTGTACTTCTAATAGACTGTGTTGTCCTGTGTACTACCAATGCGGGGAAGAACCAAAAAGTCTTATTGCTCAGGGGAGAGGATTAGCCTGGTCTTTTGACACTTCCTTCCAGCACTGTGAGGGTTATTTGCAAATTCCAAAATGGACCCCAGTACAGTTTTGGCATGCCACAGCATGAAGAAGGCAGGCGCCACAGTTCCCGGAGAACATTTGCATCAATCCGTCAGCAGGGGGAGGAGCTCCTGCTCTGCAGAGGAGGACGTATTACTGTTTGGGTCACCATCTTGGGTCCACATGCTGAGACCTCGCGGCCTAAGAGAGAACAATGGCGCATCTGGGAGCTCCGGGATTTGAGGTCCCTCAACCAATATCGGCTGAATATGACCCACGGGAAATCGCCAGTTTCTTCGCCTCCGGAGCCACGATTACTGACACGGGTATTTGGATGGTGCCGAAGGGTGAGATTGCCTTGTATATCTCTCAAAGCTCCACGGCTATGGGGATCATTTGTTGGCAGTGTTCCGGGTTTGCTCTGTTTTTGCATCCTTGGAGCCGGTGCTGTATATGTGGAGAACTACTATTGATAGCTGCCAGACTGTCACTGCTGTCGCGGGTGATGAAGGCGGATTGGGCCCACAGATATGACACTGTAGAGAAACCTGCGTCCAGTACCGAGGCCGCTGATTCTGGCAGTCCTACCTCTGCCTGGGCTGATTCCTCCCCAGAAGAACCAGATGGCCCCAGTGAGCCCCACAGAGACCGCAGTGGAAGTGTCAGTTCCCACTGCCATTGTTTCCTCTGAGACACCTACAGAGACTGCTAGTCTGGAACAGATAGTGCCAGCAACCCATCTCCCTCCTAAGGAGATTCAAGAATCCTGCTTCGACTGCCATCTCGGATGTCACTGTTATGGAGGATTGTGGCCCTACAATCATTACCCGCCTGGCCCAGTATGTTCTCTCATCGCCTGCTAAGAGAGGAGAACGATCTTGTGTTCCTCCCCAGCAGTGCCTGAGGCCAGTAAGTGAAGAAGAATGGAGAATGTACGAGATGAATAAAGTGACTGTTATTTAAAGTAGCTGTCATGCATCGCCTTTACGTCCTATTGTTCACTTCCCAACCTTAAGGGAAGAAGTATTTCTATCGTTGGTGGAACAGCTGAAACAGCATCGTCTTAAATATCTCATTAGTAAGTTGTTACAGTTGAATACAGCAGAGAGCCAGGGATTAAGGGCCCCACTGTTACCTGTTCCTACGTATGTTTGTCGGTTTAATGCAAATAATGTCAACTCTAAAAAAAGGACCTCAAGCACTTTGTCACCACGGTGAATGCAAAGGGAGAGTCCATAATTCTACCCAACCTCAGGTACTACTGGTAAACATCATCAAAATGGTATCACTATTACCTCGGATTACAAATATGTGTTGTGTGATATCAAGGATGCTATGCTGACAGCCACTTCATACTCAACATTTAAATCGTTTTTAGTGGAGAACATTCCAGAGAGCTGTACTGCTTGGACTGTGCTGGACTGAATGCTGCCTGCAGATACATGGAGTGCTCACCTGAGCCATGTTGGCCAAAAAGTTGAAGTTGTTGGGGTGATCCATCCCAAAGGGCGAAAATCTTCTATGTCCCCAGCTGTCATGTGGACAGACTGAGGATACCTTTGCAAGGGGACCTATGTGAATAATGGACTAAACCATATATCTGAACTGTTTGTGGTCACCAGGTGACATGAGCAGTGCTGACCTGAGTGAACTTTGTTCATATTATGTGCTAAGTGCAAGTTGCTGGTAATAGAAAGGAGGTGGCATTCTCCGTTGAGAATGGGGCCTGCTTTTACTAATGTAAATAATGCAAATATTTTTTATGGTGTATTTACACTGTTATGCTGTCTTCGGCTGAGGACAATTGAAATCCGTTTAATCATGCATGTATATACTGCACCTTTTTACAATAGGACGGGATGCATTTGCGTTGCTGCTGATTTTCTCTTTCAGGTCTTGCTCTGTCGGTGCATTTTCCTTGGCTAAGGAGAGACAGGAATCTAACCGGCCATCAACACTAACCCCCCCATTCTCAATGTTATCATTGTATATATATATATATATATATATATATATATTAGATAGATAGTAAGGAAGTAAGGTCGCTGTCTATAAGACGAAAATAAATGCTGGACAGCCGCACTCGTAGATTTGCTTGGTTTATTCAGAAAATTCACATCAAAAACAAAATAGCAGCAGACAGGAGAAGAGCTGACATTTCGCACAAGCGTTAGTGCTTACTCATAGCTCATAGCCACTAAGAGACCAATCACCTTATTGCCAGGGACCACAGTTAGTAACTGAAGCAATTACTGGAGCAGCATTCTTACCAACTGGGGACAGTGAAGAATCGGGAAACTTCAGTGGGTATGAAGCCAGGGACCCAGCCACTGAAGGTGACGCTTGCAGAGCTGCCTTGTGTGTCAAGCCATGGACCGAGCAGGTCAGTGAGGTGAAGCTTGAGAGTTGTCTTGAGTGCCAAGCTAGGGACCCAGCAGAGAGGCGGGGGGTGACGTTTGAGGAAGATACCACCGTGAAGATTGGAAGAGCTCAAGGGATTCAGTGGCAGTGAATCAGCAGGTCTAGTGAGAGACCAGGAGCTCAGTGGGCTGAAGAACTACAAGGAGTGATTGTAGTGGAAGTGAAAGAACTGTTACGTTTTGTGTTACCAAAGGAGGCCTTGGAAGATTGCTACACAATAAATGCAGCAAAACGCACAGTAAAAAATTTGCAAACCGCAACACGCCAAAATGTCCCAGTGGGCTACTTTGCTGCATGTAGGGCAGCCCATTGAAATCAATAGGTTACGCTATACATGTCATGGGTAAAACAAGCCATAAAATATACGGTCCCAGTATGTTAAGTGTAACTGGGGCCTGAAAGTGAAATTGGTGTGTTTACATAAGAACAATGAGGCTCCATTCACATCTGTGTGTTTCTGAACAGAAAATGCATGTTTTGCCGTGCATTTTGGAAACTACACATGGTGCTTGCATTACCATTAAAAGATAATGGCACCCCAAGCATGGGTATCAGGTGCATATTTGCTGTGCATTTTGTTGCATGACAAACATGCACCAAAAAAAGGGGTAAAGAAATGCTCCACTCAAAAAAGAGTTCTGGAATCTGGAGCTTCTTTGGAGTGTTTGCCACACATAGGGCAGTCCATTCAAGTGAATTGACTGCCCTATGAGCAGAAAAGCTGCAAAATGCCACCCCCCCCCAAAAAAAATAAACACAGTACAGAAATATGAATGGGGCCTGAATGACAGCTGAGTGCCTACGTCCATTCCCTCCTATGTACATGTATAAAGGTGGCCATACACTACACAATCTGATTGTATAATCTCTGTACAATTTCCTTTAGATTTAACAAAACTATGGAATAGGAGGACCCACCTATCTATCCATTCACTCTGTATCCAATCAGGCAGGCCCGTGCACTACATCAGGGGTGTCCAACTCGTTCATCCATGTCTTTATGGACCTTGCTTAGTGCACTGGTTCAAATCATTTGGTGGAGGGGGATTATGGTGTGGGGTTGTTTTTCAGGGGTTGGGCATGACCCCTTAGTTCCATTAAAGGGAACTCTTAAGGCACCTGTGGGATGAATTAAAGTGGAGACTGGGAGCCAGGCCTTCTTGTAAAACATCAGTGCAAGACCTCACAAATGTGCTTCTAGAAGAATGGTCAAACATTCCCATAGACACACTCCTAAACCTTGTGGAAAGCCTTCCCAGAAGAGTTGAAGCTGTTATAGCTGCAAAGGGTTGACCAGCTCAATATTGAACCCTACAGACTAAGGCTGGGGTGCCATTAAAGGTTATGTGTGTGTAAAGGCAGGCGTCCCAATACTATTGGTATTATAGTGTATATCAACATGGAGACAAGGCACTTTGCAAGAGGGGCCTTCCTGGCCAGGTCCCCCCCCCTCCATTTTTTCCCACAAATAGAGCTTTCTTATAGTGGTATTTGATCACCTCTGCGGTTTTTATTTTTTGCGCTATAAACAAAAGAAGACTGACAGTTTTGAAAAAAAACAACAACATTTTTTTACTTTTTGCTATAATAAATATCCCCCCCGAAAAATTCTTCATCAGTTTAGGCCAATATGTATTCTTCTACATATTTTTGGTAAAAAAAATTTGCAATAAGCGTATATTGATTGGTTTGCGCAAATGTTATAGGGTCTATAAAATAGGGGATAGATTTTTCGCATTTTTATTATTAATTTTTTTTTACTAGTAATGGTTATGATCAGCGACTTTTAGCGAGACTGTGACATTGTGGCGGACAGATCAGACACTTTTGACACTTTTTTGGGATCAGTAACATTTGTACAGCGATCAGTGCTATAAAAATGCACTGATTACTCTATAAATGACGCTGGCTGTGAAGGGGTTAACACTAGTGGTGATCAAGGGGTTAAATGTGTTCCCTGGGAGGTGTTTCTAACTGTGGGGGTAGGGGACTGACTGGGAGTACAGAGAGATCGCTGTTCCTAATCACTAGGAGCAGACGATCACTCTGTACTTCCATGTCAGAACAGGAGTATGTCTGTTTACATTGACAGATGCAGCCATGCAGTGGGCACACGTGCTCCTGCTATAGCTGTAAAATGGACCGACGTACAGCTACGGCGATTCATGGGAACAAGTCGACCTGCCGCAGTATAATGACGGTGGCTGGTCGGCAAGTGGGTAAAGGCAACTTGGCTGTTATCTTTGCAAGGGAATTTTTACTTAGCTTAACAAATGAGGTTAAGCTCTGTCAACTTCCATCATCCAATAATGATCATGCAAAAAAAGCTGTTTTTTTTATTTACCTTGCACATGATTGGGCATTCTTTGTAAAATGATTTTTCACCACATACACTAAGCTATGGGAACATTTCTTTTCAAGGTGAAAATTTTCTTGCAATGTGAACAGCCTATTTGGCTTTAGCAGATTGAATCCTATGTGTATGTTTCTATCTAAAGTCTCCATGTGAAGTCAGATCCTATAGAATTTTCACTTACCCCAAGGGTGATGGAAAAGCCTCCCCACTCTCTCTCAGACTTTCAATTACTCAAAATTCCAGTATGACCCGTTCTTTCTAGAAATTGAAAAATTACTTACCTTATCTTACTGAGGAGAACTATGATGAGTGTGTCTCTATCTATGTTATGAATATGATATCAGCAAAGGATGTGAAAAATGTAAAATCGTACTTCATTGGAAACTCCCTACTAATCCTGCCTCGTGTGCCAGTGTTGCCACGTTAGCCTATGAAAGTCGGAATCGCCCAAAGAAATTTGACAAGATCTGGTCTGCTTGGATTGATGCTTAGGGTCACTCATGATCACTGGTGGTATACATTTTGTATATTTCCCACACACCCCCTCCCCAACTTCTCTTCCTTCCCCAGCATTGTTTTAATTCTTATCTTTTCCTTCCCCTTCCTTTTCTCCCATGACATCACGCAGACTGGGATGCCATTACAGTTCATGTGAATGTAAAGGCAGGCATCCCAATACATTTGGTAATACAGTGTAGCTCAGTCTTGTATGCACCTGTAAACATTCTACTAATACCTATTCAAAATGTATTCTACATACGGTACTATACATGTCTCCCTGTGGAATTAACTGATTTTCTGAAGAAATTTCCCATAAAATCTGATCGGATCCTTATCACAACAATAAACAAATACAATGTGCTTATGCTGAAAAACAATTGACAAACAATTCTAATTTCTAGGTGCCTTTATTGAACACACCCATTAAACACTAAACAAAGTGATCCCTTGGAGTTATTCTCTAGTTTAACCACCCTGGGCAGCAATGACAAGTAAGAGCTTTCAGTAGCTCTCGATCAGACTTGCACAACATTCAGGAGGAAGTTTTGACCATTCCTCTTTACAAAACTTCTTCAGTTCAGACACATTTGTTGGATATCTGTTATAACTGTCTCTCATGAGGTCATTCCACGTCATCCCTATTAAGTTAAGGTCTAGACTCTGACTGGGCCACTCCAAAAGGCATATTTTCTTTTTCTGAAACCAGTCTGTGGTGGATTTACTTTGATGCTTAGGGTCATTTTTCTACTACATCACCCAACTTCTAATAAGCTTCTGCTGGCAGACTTCCGCCCTGACATTATCCTACGATATTTTGATAAACTTGGGAATAATTTTTCATGGCAAATGGTGGCAAGTGGTCCAGGCCCTGAGGCAGTAAAGTAAGTCCAAATCATGATGTTCCATTCACTTTGCTTCACTGTTGGGATGATGTTTTGATGTTGGTAAGCTGTGCCCTTTTTGAGCCACACAGTGCTGAGCATTCTTTCCGAACTGTTCAAATTTTGTTTCATCAGTCCACAAAACATTTTCCCCAGTAGCAAAAGAATATATAATCAGCACAATAATCAATATAATAATGTGAAATTAATATATGATGTAATTATCCTACTAATAGGCTTAACATGATTGCTGCCCACACCACTTATGCCCCATACACACGGTCGGATTTTCCGACGGAAAATGTGCGATCGGAGCATGTTGTCGGAAATTCCGACCGTGTGTGGGCTCCATCGGACTTTTTCCATCGGATTTTCCGACACACAAAGTTTGAGAGCAGGCTATAAAAATTTCCGACAACAAAATCCGTTGTCGGAATTTCTTGATCGTGTGTACACAAATCTGACGCACAAAGTTCCACGCATGCTCAGAATAAAGAAAGAGATGAAAGCTATTGGCTACTGCCCCGTTTATAGTCCCGACGTACGTGTTTAACGTCACCGCGTTCAGAATGATCGGATTTTCTGACAACTTTGTGTGACCGTGTGTATGCAAGACAAGTTTGAGCCAACATCCGTCGGAAAAAATCCTAGGATTTTGTTGTCGGAATGTCCGATCAATGTCCGGCGTGTGTACGGGGCATTAGAGTGTATCCACATGTGACTCTCAATATATCAAACAAAATATAGTGTAGCGCAACCAAAAACAAATACAAGTAAAACAAGTCCAAATAAAACAAAATTACATCATTGTGCTTCAGTGACCACCACCTCTAGCTGGAATGCCTGCTCACCTCCAAAAGTTGACCCCACTAAACAGTTACACATGCCTGTGATTATATCTCTCAGGATACCTTATAAAAACAACTCCTCCACCTGCAGGCCTGCTGAAGAAGCTCATCACTGAGCGTAACGTGTAAAGGTGTGAGGTGTCGCCATTCAAGACGTTTTCTCCGTTCACATCATGATTGATGATATGCATGTTTTTCATTTGTATGTGAGTATTGTATCCCTAAGTTACAGTTTTAATAAATGTTAGAAGAGAACACTATGGTTTGCCTATGTTTTATATGGCCACACATGACTGAATGAGATTCCAGGAGGAGGTCTGAGCTGTCTAGGTGCACTGTGATGAGGATTTGTGTTCCTGAAAAATCCTGAGAGACATTACACTAAGCATCTAAGGTCTACATAGTGATAACCCAGGAGAAGGTGTGTCTTGTCCAGGAACACCAGGAAGAGAAGTCATTTTCCCACAACATCCTGAGAGATATAATCACAGGTGTGTGTGACTCTTTAGTAGGATCAACTTTTAGAGGTGAGCAGGCATTCCAGCTAGAGGTGGTGGTCACTGAAGTCACTGGAAATTTATGAACTTTCACTGAAAGCTGCACAAAGGTGGAATTTTGTTATATTTGGACTTGTTTTATCTGTATTTGTTTTTGATTGCACTACACTATATTTTGTTTTATTTTCCCAGTAGCATTGCGGTTTTCAGAGGTGCTCTTTGGCAAACTTCAGGCATGCAGCAATATTTTTTTTGGACAGCAGCGACTTTCTCGGTGGTGTTCTGCCTTGGACACCTTACCTGTTCAAAGACTTATGTATGGTAGACTCATAAATAGGGATGAGCTTTGAGTTCGAGTCGAACATCGGCTGTTCGCCAGTTCGCCGAACAGCGAACAATTTGGGGTGTTCGCGGCAAATTCGAAAGCCGCGGAACACCCTTTAAAAGTCTATGGGAGAAATCAAAAGTGCTAATTTTAAAGGCTTATATGCATGGTATTGTCATAAAAAGTGTTTGGGGACCTGGTTCACGCCATGTGCACTATAAAATACCAGGTATACTGTACACTAGTATTTATGCATAGGCACTTTGTAGGTTTCATCTACTATTTTGTATCATGTTACAAGTTTCCTGGAGTACTTTCAAACATTTCCAAGCTTATTGTAGCGATTCAAAGATTTGTTTCTGTGAACAACTAAATTCCTGTATCTTTAGAATGACATATTTGATTCTTTTCAGAAAGGATGTACATAATCCCCAATAATCTAAATGAAATGTATCCGAGCTTGGAAAAATATCCTGCTTACGAACTGAGGCATCTTTGCATTAGTATGTTTTAGTTTTATTTCTTAAGCTATCATACTTTATTATGCTTTTACAGATTATACTTTATTATACTTTAACAGATTTCTACACCATGAAACAGGGTCATAACTACAGATCAATGGGTCCCATTTCAAAACTTTGATGGAAAGCCTGGTGATCTTGTCAAGTGGAACCCAACAGTTTCAACAATACTGTCATTGATGTTAACATACAGTATGATATGCCTAAATCAATGACAAGTAGCAGGGGAGTTGTTATTATAGTTACTAAACTACTAGGGACTAGTGCTGAAGATATATGTTGTCAGGAAAGATAAGACAAGCATCTTGAATCTCAGGGCCCTAGTGTAAATTAAGAGTGCTCCCAACACTACAGCAAGCAAGTGCTGAACAAGATAGTCTAGTAATCAGTAAAAAGAAGAAGAAAAAATAGCTGAACCAGTTATATTGATATTCATTAAAAAGTTTACATTATTATAAAAAAAGCTGTCTTTTTTCAGAACTAAAAACCTCATCTGTACAGGAAAGCATGTACTGTACAGGCTTGTAATGGGTTAAGTTCATAGAGGTGTATGCTCTTTTACTTACAATTCACACTTTTAGAGGGCACTGGGTGTACAGCGATTGCTATACTTTCAGTGCTCCAACAACCCTTAAAGAGTATATAAAGACAAAACATTTTTTGTTTGTTTTGGATAGTGTGATGTTGGGGTAGAACCACTTTCCGTTTCTATTGCTCTATACTACTAGTGTCTTCACTAGATACAGTGGGGCAAAAAAGTATTTAGTCAGCCACCAATTGTGCAAGTTCTCCCACTTAAAAAGATGAGAGAGGCCTGTAATTGTCATCATAGGAATACCTCAACTATGAGAGACAAAATGTGGAAACAAATCCAGACAATCACATTGTCTGATTTTTGAAAGAATTTATTTGCAAATTATGGTGGAAAATAAGTATTTGGTCAATATCAAAAGTTCATCTCAATACTTTGTTATATATCCTTTGTTGGCAATGACAGAGGTCAAACGTTTTCTGTAAGTCTTCACAAGGTTGTCACACACTGTTGCTGGTATGTTGGCCCATTCCTCTATGCAGATCTCCTCTAGAGCAGTGATGTTTGGGGGCTGTCGCTGGGCAACACGGACTTTCAACTCCCTCCAAAGGTTTTCTATGGTGTTGAGATCTGGAGACTGGCTACGCCACTCCAGGACCTTGAAATGCTTCTTACGAAGCCACTCCTTCTTTGCCCGGGCGGTGTGTTTGGGATCATTGTCATGCCGAAAGACCCAGCCACATTTCATCTTCAATGCCCTTGCTGATGGGAGGAGGTTTGCACTCAAAATACATGGCCCCATTCTTTCATGAACACGGATCAGTCGTCCTGTTCCCTTTGCAGAGAAACAGCCCCAAAGCATGATGTTGCCACCCCCATGCTTCACAGTAGGTATGGTGTTCTTTGGTTGTAACTCAGCATTCGCTCTCCTCCAAACACGACAAGTTGTGTTTCTACCAAACAGTTCTACTTTGGTTTCATCTGACCATATGACATTCTTCCAATCCTCTTCTGGATCATCCAAATGCTGTCTAGCAAACCTCAGACGGGCCCGAACATGTACTGGCTAAAGCAGGGGGACACGTCTGGCACTGCAGAATCTGAGTCCCTGGCGGCATAGTGTGTTACTGATGGTAGCCTTTGTTATGTTGATCCCAGCTCTCTGCAGGTCATTCACTAGGTCCCCCCATGTGATTCTGGGATTTTTGCTCACCGTTATTGTGATCATTTTGACCCCACGGGGCTGAGATCTTGCATGGGGCCCCAGATCGAGGGAGATTATCAGTGGTCTTGTATGTCTTCCATTTTCTAATTATTGCTCCCACAGTTGATTTCTTCACACCAAGCTGCTTGCCTATTGCAGATTCAGTCTTCCCAGCCTGGCGCAGGTCTACAATTTTGTTTCTGGTGCCCTTCGACAGCTCTTTGGTCTTCATCATAGTGGAGTTTGGAGTGTTACTGTTTGAGGTTGTGGACAGGTGTCTTTTATACCGATAACAAGTTCAAACAGGTGCCATTAATACAGGTAATGAGTGGAGGACAGAGGAGCCTCTTAGCTAGGGATGAGCCGAACACCCCCCTGTTCGGTTCGCACCAGAACATGCGAACGGGAAAAAAGTTTGTTCGAACACGCGAACACTGTTAAAGTCTATGGGACACAAACATGAATAATCAAAAGTGCTAATTTTAAAGGCTAATAGGCAAGTTATTGTCATAAAAAGTGTTTGGGGACCTGGGTCCTGCCCCAGGGGACATGGATCAATGCAAAAAAAAGTTTTTAAAACAGCCGTTTTTTCAGGAGCAGTGATTTTAATAATGCTTAAAGTCAAACAATAAAAGTGTAATATCCCTTTAAATTTCGTAGCTGGGGGGTGTCTATAGTATGCCTGTAAAGGGGCGCATGTTTCCTGTGTTTAGAACAGTCTGACAGCAAAATGACATTTCGAAGGAAAAAACCCATTTAAAACTACTCGCGGCTATTGCATTGCCGACAATACACATAGAAGTTCATTGATAAAAACGGCATGGGAATTCCCCACAGGGGAACACCGAACCAAAATTTTTAAAAAATGACGTGGGAGTCCCCCTAAATTCCATACCAGGCCCTTCAGGTCTGGTATGGATATTAAGGGGAACCCTGGCCAAAATTTAAAAAAAAAATGACGTGGGGTTCCCCCTAAATTCAATACCAGACCCTTCAGGTCTGGTATGAATTTTAAGGGGAACCCCGTGCCAAAAAAAAAACGGCGTGGGGTCCCCCCAAAAATCCATACCAGACCCTTATCCGAGCACGCAACCTAGCAGGCCGCAGGAAAAGAGGGGGGCAAGAGTGCGGCCCCCCCTCCTGAACCGTACCAGGCCACATGCCCTCAACATTGGGAGGGTGCTTTGGGGTAGCCCCCCAAAACACCTTGTCCCCACGTTCTCGTCCAGCATCTCCTCCGCGGCATCTTCTATCTTCTTCTCCTCGGGCTGCTCCTCACCCATGGCATGGGGGGAGGTTCCCGCTCTTCTCTTCTTCTTTTCTTCTCTTCTTCGCTTCTTCATTTTCTTCTCCGGGCCACTCTGCACCCATGCTGACATGGAGGGAGGCTCCCGCTGTGTGACGGCGTCTCCTCGTCTGACGGTTCTTAAATAACGGGGGGCGGGGCCACTCGGTGACCCGCCCCCCTCTTACGCACGGTGACTTGACAGGACTTCCCTGTGACATCACGGGGAATGCCACAGGGAAGTCCCGTCATGTCCCGTGCATCAGAGGGGGGGGGTCACCGGGTGGCCCCGCCCCCCGTTATTTAAGAACCGTCAGACGAGGAGACGCCGTCACACAGCGGGAGCCTCCCTCCATGCCAGCATGGGTGCGGAGCGGCCCGGAGAAGAAAATGAAGAAGAGAAGAAAAGAAGAAGAGAAGAAAAGAAGAAGAGAAGAGCGGGAGCCTTCCCCTATGCCATGGGTGCGGAGCGGCCCGAGGAGAAGAAGATAGAAGACGCCCCGGAGGAGATGCTGGACGAGAACGCCGGAGGAAGAACCAGAAGAGCCAGAAGAACCAGAAGAAGAAGATGAAGGAAGATAGAAGAAAGAAGAAGCATTTAAATAAAGGAATTGTCAAAAACTGTCTCTTGTCATTTTTAACATTTTTGACAGTTTTTTTGTGAAATGGTAGGGGTAAGTACCCCCTTACCATTTCACACGGGGGGGCGGGATCTGGAGGTCCCCTTGTTAAAGGGGGCTTCTAGATTCCGATAAGCCCCCCGCCCAAAGACCCCCACAACCACTGGCCAGGGTTGTGGGGATGAGGCCCTTGTCCTTATCAACATGGGGACAAGGTGTTTTGGGGGGCTACCCCAAAGCACCCTCCCAATGTTGAGGGCATGTGGCCTAGTACAGTTCAGGAGGGGGGGCACACTCTCGTCCCCCCTCTTTTCCTGCGGCCTGCCAGGTTGCATGCTCGGAAAAGGGTCTGGTATGGATTTTTGGGGGGACCCCACGCCGTTTTTTTGGCACGGGGTTCCCCTTAAAATCCATACCAGACCTGAAGGGTCTGGTATGGAATTTAGGGGGAACCCCACGTCATTTTTTAAAAAAATTTTGGCCGGGGTTCCCCTTAATATCCATACCAGACCTGAAGGGCCTGGTATGGAATTTAGGGGGACTCCAACGTCATTTTTTTAAAATTTTGGTTCGGGGTTCCCCTGTGGGGAATTCCCATGCCGTTTTCATCAATGAACTTCTATTGTCGGCAATGCAATAGCCGCGAGTAGTTTTAAATGGGTTTTTTCCTTCGAAATGTCATTTTGCTGTTAGACTGTTCTAAACAAGGGAAACATGCGTCCCTTTACAGGCATACTATAGACACCCCCCAGCTACGAAATTTAAAGGGATAGTACACTTTTATTGTTTGACTTTAAGCATTATTAAAATCACTGCTCCTGATAAAACGGCCGTTTTTAAAACTTTTTTTTGCATTGATCCATGTCCCCTGGGGCAGGACCCAGGTCCCCAAACACTTTTTATGACAATAACTTGCATATAAGCCTTTAAAATTAGCACTTTTGATTTCTCCCATAGACTTTTAAAGGGTGTTCCGCGGCATTCGAATCTGCCGCGAACACCCCAAATTGTTCGCTGTTCGGCGAACTTGCGAACAGCCAGTGTTCGAGTCGAACATGAGTTTGATTCGAACTCGAAGCTCATTCCTACTCTTAGCCCTGGTTCACACAGGGGCGACTTGTCAGGCGACTTAGCCGCCTGACAAGTTGCGTCCCGTTCTGTGCTACGGAACCGTTCTAATAGGAGCGAGGCAAGTCGCTCCGACTTAGAAAAAGGTTCCTGTAGTATTTTTGGGGCGACTTCAGATGACTTGCATTGACTTCTATATAGAAGTCATTTTGCAAGTCGCCGCTGAAGTCGTGTGCAGGTCACCTCGGTGAGTCGACCTGCAAGTCGTGCTGCCCCTATTTGAACCGGCAGTTAAAGAAGATACAGGTCTATGAGAGCCAGAAATCTTGCTTGTTTGTAGGTGACCAAATACTTATTTTCCACCATAATTTGCAAATAAATTCTTTCAAAAATCAGACAATGTGATTGTCTGGATTTGTTTCAACATTTTGTCTCTCATTGTTGAGGTATACCTATGATGACAATTACAAGCCTCTCTCATCTTTTTAAGTGGGAGAACTTGCACAATTGGTGGCTGGCTAAATACTTTTTTGCCCCACTGTATATTGAGTCTATTAGTCCCGATTGCCACTGTTGCTGGGACTGAAAGTGAGGCAAAAACCCAGATTTTGAGTTGTCAGTAAAACAGGAAAAAAAGGGAGAAACCCTTTACTAGCGGGAACCCTTGTTCTGGTGACTGCTGACACTTTGGAGCAATTTCACCTACCTACATGTGTGTACAGGACAGGAAGTGAAGGGATATCTCCCCTGGGGGACAGAGACATATAGAAGAAAAACTTGACAGGAGTTTTACCCATTCAGTACACTATAGCAAATAAAACATAAATGAGCATTTTGTATGTTTAATTTGCCTCAACAACCTAACGGAGCACCTTTTCCACCCTCAGACCCTCAGGTTGCTATAGCTATTGTTATGCCATGGTTATGAAATGCAAAAAAAAATTTAAAAATTGATTTTAAGCATTTTTGTTTACTTTACCATTCCCAGAATTATATTTAGAATTATTAGTAGTGTACATTTATTGTATTCTTGAATTGATCGGGTACCTAAAAACTGGCAAAACAACATTAAACATTTAGCCATGCTGAATATTATTAAATAAGATAAATTCAAAAGTAAATAAGCAAGTAACTAATGGACAAAATCCCACCCATTTGCCTTTTATTTGACTTGGTCTATAGAATGTCCCACTTAACTACATTTATACTTCCTTTATAATTAACAGTATCCTATAAATTGTAAAGGAAAGGGGAAGAAACAACTCAATGTTAAGTGAATAATAAATCAGGGTTCAATTAATGTTTCTACAGATACTTTATGAAATCACTAGAGACTCCGTCCTTTTCTTTACTACTGTCTGGGAAACCCTACAATGTTATTTAAGAAGTGAGATTATTAGCTTTTCCGTGTTCAGGAAAAAAGTTTCAGGAAGCATTAGGTTTATTGAATGTTTGTACCTTTTAATTGTGACATACTTATTATGCAAATATGCTAAAATAAAGCCATAAGAAATTGTTTAAAACCTAATAATATATTTTTTTAAGGTAAACTATAGTATTTTTAAACATAGGAACGTGAATGTGAATAGATTATGCATGGGATACACAAATGCAGAATGTTAAATGATCACTAGATATGGAAATCAAGGTAGCTGAAAACATTGCATTTTTGTATACAGTGGGGATGGAAAGTATTCAGACCCCCTTAAATTTTTCACTCTTTGTTATATTGCAGCCATTTGCTAAAATCATTTAAGTTCATTTTTTCCCTCATTAATGTACACACAGCACCCCATATTGACAGAAAAACACAGAATTGTTGACATTTTTGCAGATTTATTAAAAAAGAAAAACTGAAATATCACACGGTCCTAAGTATTCAGACCCTTTCCTGTGACACTCATATATTTAACTCAGGTGCTGTTCATTTCTTCTGATCATCCTTGAGATGGTTCTACACCTTCATTTGAGTCCAGCTGTGTTTGATTATACTGATTGGACTTGATTAGGAAAGCCACACACCTGTCTATATAAGACCTTACAGCTCACAGTGCGTGTCAGAGCAAATGAGAATCATGAGGTCAAAGGAACTCCCTGAAGAGCTCAGAGACAGAATTTTGACAAGGCACAGATCTGGCCAAGGTTACAAAAAAATTTCTGCTGCACTTAAGGTTTCTAAGATCACAGTGGCCTCCATAATCCTTAAATGGAAGATGTTTGGGATGATCAGAACCCTTCCTAGAGCTGGCCATCTGGCCAAATTGAGCTATCGGGGGGAGAAGAGCCTTGGTGAGAGAGGTAAAGAAGAACCCAAAGATCACTGTGGCAGAGCTCCAGAGATGCAGTCGGGAGATGGGAGAAAGTTGTAGAAAGTCAACCATCACTGCAGTCCTCCACAAGTCGGGGCTTTATGGCAGAGTGGCCCGACGAAAGCCTCTCCTCAGTGCAAGATGAAACAACATGAAAGCCCACATGGAGTTTGCTAAAAAACACCTGGACTTCAAGATGGTGAGAAATAAGATTCTTTGGTCTGATGAGACCAAGATAGAACTTTTTGGCCTTAATTCTAAGCGGTATGTGTGGAGAAAACCAGGCACTGCTCATCACCTGTCCAATACAGTCCCAACAGTGAAGCATGGTGGTGGCAGCATCATGCTGTGGGGGTGTTTTTCAGCTGCAGGGACAGGACGACTGGTTACAATCGAGGGAAAGATGAATGCGGCCAAATACAGGGATATCCTGGACGAAAACCTTCTCCAGAGTGCTCAGGACCTCAGACTGGGCCGAAGGTTTACCTTCCAACAAGACAATGACCCTAAGCACACAGCTAAAATAATGAAGGAGTGGCTTCACAACAACTCCGTGACTGTTCTTGAATGGCTCAGTCAGAGCCCTGACTTAAACCCAATGGAGCATCTCTGGAGAGACCCAAAAATGGCTATCCACCAACGTTTACCATCCAACCTGACAGAACTGGAGAGGATCTGCAAGGAGGAATGGCAGAGGATCCCCAAATGCAGGTGTGAAAAACTTGTTGCATCTTTCCCAAAAAGACTCATGGCTGTATTAGATCAAAAGGGGGCTTCTACTAAATACTGAGCAAAGGGTCTGAATACTTAGGACCATGTGATATTTCAGTTTTTCTTTTTTAATAAATCTGCAAAAAATGTCAACAATTCTGTGTTTTTCTGTCAATATGGGGTGCTGTGTGTACATTAATGAGGAAAAAAAATGAACTTAAATGGTTTTAGCAAATGGCTGCAATATATACAAAGAGTGAAAAATTTAAGGAGGTCTGAATACTTTCCGTCCCCACTGTATATCCAGCAAGAGACAGCCCACATGTATATATACTCAGCAAGAGACAGCCCACATGTATATATCCTGGCAGCAGCATTAATAGACACATATCTAAAAAGCAAGACAACAATGACAGTTAAACAATTACAGAAAGCAGTCTTGGTCTGGCAGACAGGAGTCTCAGGACAGGACAGGACACCACACGGCAACTCTTCCTAACAAAAGGAACATTGGTTCTGCTACAGGGAGAGGCGGAGTGCAACTGATATCACTCCGCCCTCCCCTCTCTTAGGGCTGCAGCCGGAACTATAAGAGCTGTGTCGGCTTATGCGGCTGTCAGCTCACTCCGCCGGCTGGCAGCAGTATAAACCAACTGTTAAAAAAAAAAGTCCTGCTCCCTGGCAGAGGTGCCAGAACACAGTTCCGCCAAGCTCCAGCAGAAAAAAGCCCTGGATCCATCCAGAGGCATATCTAGTGAAAATGGCACCTATGGCAAGCACTGAAACTGCACCCCTGTCAAAACATTTGAAACTCATCTTTCAGATAACCTAAGGGGGGTGTCGTTAGAGTCTCAGATGAAAGAAGGGAAAGACAGAAGAATAGAAGGACAGCAGGCCCAGATCCTAGACCACAATAGCAATACAGTATGTGTATTCCAGAAAGTTTAATAATCAGCAGATAAAGATAGTCCAAACACCATCCCCCTAGGCAGATCCCATCAGATACAAGAGATGGTTAGAGAATGTGCAGACATGGTGCAGGAGACAGACACTGCAGACATTAAACAGGAGATCAGAGACTGCAGTTTGGTTAATAAGTCTGTGAAGACCCAAGCCTGACCAGCCTAAATTCTGAAAGGCAATATAAAAACAAACAAATCAACAAATCAAGCAGAGCACACTGGACTTTGGCACCAAGAGCTCTTTAGAAACAGCTGCAAATCATGATGAACACTGTCACACTTTTGGGTCTTCCAGAAGTCTAATCATTTATCAGTGTGCTCACCTGTCCTGTGTGCAGTGTAAAAAGAAGAGCAAGGGGAATCATTTCCGAACCAGTGTGAGCATTGGCTGATCTGCATATAGGACAAGAGAGCTGCTGCTTAGACATCTGCAGCTGGAATTTTGTGTGGGTGACACAGTGTGTGAGAGAGAGACTCAGAGCTCCTCCATCCTCTTTAGGTGTCACATAAACAATGGAAGCCCCTCCTTGTGTCAGCTCTATAATGAGCTCCTACCTTCTCCAGCCATCACATTATCCAGCAGAGCTCCATCCCTTCCTCCCTCCTACAGTCAGCCTGTATTGCTCACCCTTTCTTCTGCTTGATGGTGTCAGGTGTCCTTCAGTGCAGCCCAGGATACAGCAGCCCCCTCTCCTCCTGGGCACAGTGCTGATGCTCCCAGAGAGCGTTCTCCGGATAATAGACACATTAGGGCTGAGGGAACCAGCAGCATGCAGCAGGTGGCGGCCATCTTTCTTGTCATGTGATGGCAGTCAGCTGACACCTGTGAGGGCGGAGCCTTCTGTATCCCGGGCACTGATTGACTGTGTAGCCCCTGCTATCTTTTTAGCTAGTAGCTGGCTGTTAGCATACTGTGTGGGCGGAGCCAGGTGATGATGAGTCGGAGCAGTTCATCTTTTTTAGGGGGGGGGGGAATCAGACAACTCGACTCAGTCCATCCTTGCCTGGGACAAAAACAATTTTTAGGGAAACTACCCAGGATGGCCACAGCCCAGAAATGTCCTAGCAAAATTTTGACTGTTGGCAGGTATGCCCTGAAAAGTGCCTTGCTGCCCATCCACTCACCAGCGCCCCCTTCAGGTGGCGCCCATGGCACTTGCCATATCTGCCATACCCTAGATTCGCCACTGGATCCACCCCTCAGATTTACAGCAACTGCACTTCCAAGTGCACTTTCAGTGCAATTTCAAGTGCACTTGCACTTGTAGTGCAAAGTGGATTTGCCTTTTGTAAATAACTCCATTTGTTTCACTTCATCTTCTAAATTCATACTTTACACTCTCCAGCCACTTTATAAGGTACTCCTGTTCAATTGCTTGGTAACACAAATTGTTAAACAGCCACTTACATGGCAGCATGGAGAAGAAAAGTGATTAAAGTGACTTTAAATGTGGTATGGTTGTTGGTGCCAGACAGGCTGATCTGAGTATTTCAAAAACTGCTGACCTACTGAAATTTTCACGCACAACCATCCCAGAGACGAGAGAATGGTCCGAAAAAGAGAAAATATCTAGTGAGCGGCGGTTGTGCAGATGAAAATGCCTTGTTGTCAGAGGTCAGAAGAGAATGAGCAGACTGCTTCGAGATGATAGAAAGCTAGCAGTAACTTAAAAAATTCCTCATTAAACAACCAAGGTATGCAGAATACCATTTCTGAAAGCACAACACATCGAACCTTGGAGCAGATGGGCTACAGCAGCAGAAGACCACACCATGTGTCACTCCTGTCAGCTAAGAACAGGTAACTGAGGTTACAATTCGCACAGGCTCACCAAAATTGGACAATTGTTGTATCAGCAGTTCAGGCTGGTGGTGTAATAGTGTGGGGGGTATTTTCTTGGCAAACTTTGGGCCCCTAGGACCAATTGAGCATTGTTTAAATGCCGCGGCCTTCCTGAGTATTGATGCTGACCATGTCCATCACTTTATTACTATAGTGTGCCCATCTTTTGATGGCTACTTCCAGCAGCATAATACACCATGTCACAAAGCTCAAATCATCTCAAACAGGTTTCTTGAACATGACAATGAGTTCACTCTACTCCAATTACCTCCACAGTCACCAGATCTCAATCCAATAGAGTACCTTTTGAATGTGGTGGAACGGTAGAATCACATCATGGATGTGCAGCTGACAAATCTACAGTAACTGTGTGATGCTGTCATGTCAATATGGACCAAAATCTCTGAGGAATGTTTCCAAAACCTTGTTGAATCTATGCCACAAAGAATTAAGGCAGTCTGAAGGCAAAAGGGAGTCCAAAGGTACTAGAAAGGTGTACGTAATAAAGTGGCCAGTGAGTGTATACTTCTTACAGTTATACTGTATATTTATTAAATATTACAGTAATGATTAATTGATGTCACTTGCAGCCAGCAAGCAGTGATTTCCACAGATCATCTTTATGGAGGCTGAATTTTAGCTGAATTGAGAAGTAGACCAGGGAGACTAAATTACCTAGAATGAAAAGGATGACACAAAGAAGGGTTTTAGTCACTCTTCTATCCAAGTAGAAACAGGATGAACTGGCCTAATTAGTTATATTCATAGTTCATCAAATAAGCATGCAGGCCTGGTGTTTATTATTTATTTTTTTGCAAATTTTTTAACAGTTGCTATTAATAGAGGCCATGGAGTAATTGCCATTACAATTATTATTATGCCATCTCATACAGTAAGGGAACTAAGAAAAAACATTTAAAAATGTGAAAGTTATATAAAATAAATGTGTTATAGTGTTTAAACAGAATGGGTGATTAGCTGAATGGTCAGACAGGGAGTAACTGTAATTTGCAGTTTCCTAAACAGGTGCCAAAAAACAAGTTCAGGGTCACAAACAGCATTCATGCACTTCAGAATAATACAAAACTGATTATGAATAGTGCATAACCATGGACTTTTCAAAGAAATGTCTCTATAGCATAGACAGGGTAACATGTAGATATAAAGTATAGTCTGTGTAAGACTCTTTAACAACAGAGCCTAGCTAAGAATGACTACTTTACTTAATAGCTTCAAGCATAAATACTTCTAATTATCCTCATAAACAGAAAATTCCAGGGTAGCTCTGGCAACATAGGCAAATAGCTAGAAGGATCCAAGGCCTGAGGACATGAGGATGGGGGGTGAGGCACCCCAATGAAACCAAAGTACTCTGGTTGCAATCAGGGAGGTGCTCCCCACAGTGGTTGGAACTTTCAGAGAAGCTGCTTGGCATTAGCCTTCTGTTCAAGTGCCTGCATAGAGGTTCTGACAGTGAAGGGTCATTCACCTGGCTGCAGATCACTTGCCCAACTAGCTCTGCCTTATCAGGTGTGACTTCTCTGAACTACTAAGTTCAAGCCTCATAAACTCCATTTCCAGCCTACAGGTGTCAGTGCTCACGCGAATGAGGCCTAAAACCACAATTTCATACATAAACTATTTAAATTATTTTAGAGGGAAGCTATAAAAATAGTAGATAATAGCCATATGTATATAGTATCCCCAGTCCCATATGCATGCCCTTTACCATCCACTAATTAATATATACACTCTGTGTCAGGAAAGGGTCCATCCATTGGTAAGATCTATCATTTGGTGTGCAGTACTGAGGTCCACCAGCAGGTGTCTCCTGGCAGTTTGGAACTGTCAGGGGAGTCTTTCCCTGCTGCTGTCATGTTATCATTGGGCCGCAGTACTGACGTCCACCAGTGGATGGATCCTGGCAGTGTGGAGCAGACAACACTTCCTGCACTTGAGGACAATTACTGACAGTCTCATAAATACCCAGCAAGCCCTCACATGCTTGCCTTGGTATCTCTCTCCCTGTGCCCTGACCTTGAGCCTGCATCAGACCAGACCAGACCAGACCAGATCTGATCTGATCTCTATCCCGAGCCCATCCTGGACCTGTCCCTCCTGTTACCTGGTTACCTTGGATCCCTGCCCTATAGCCTATTCATCTGTCCTCTCCCTGTCCTGTTGGTTTCCCATCCTTACCCATCTGCTGACCTCCCTGTGTATGACCTCGGCCTGCCTTTTGTTACGATAAAGGTATTTCCCATTTATTTGTATAAACCATTTGTTGTTTGTGGGTATATGGTTGGTTGTGCACTGTTTATATTCACTTACTTGTCACCTGTTTAAATAAACACCATTATCATTCACTTACATGCATTTCTGGTTTCCTCTGTGCAGTCCACACAGTCTGGTCTACTAATTACCTCACAGTATACCAAGGCCATCCCTGACCAGACGTGGCTGCACTGAGGAATCATCCTGGTTTGCTGGGCTTGCTAAGATGGTTTTTAATTATCTATTAATCTCTGCTGGCGGAAGAGGATGGTGAATATTGCCACCAGACTTTAAAAGCTTGGACCAGTGACCAGCTGCTGGAAACGATCTGATCAGCTCATTCCCTAGTGGATCAGGGTTATATGTCATTTGAAGATGTTCAGCCCTTGATCCAGTTATGTACAAAACCAGCCCTGTCATGCATTCCCAAAGGAAGTGGTGATTTTTCTCCCCCCTTCAATTATGGCCATTATGAATCTCTGGTATGGTTGTTAGAGGATGATCCAGCCTTTTTCATGGAACGTTATTCTTCTTGTTTCCAGCAGGTGTTGTCTGATTGCATCCATTCAGTGCAATCCCTGGTTAGTCAGGCTGTGTGTGAATCAATGTTTGTTCAACCTGTGCTACAGGCATGGTCAGATCTCCTGTATTTAGCCAAGCCACAACATTCCAGCCCTGCCATTAATCACCTGACTTCCCAAGAATCTATCTCCCCGTGGCCCATGGCAACCTCAGCTACAGCCCAGTTTACACAGCTTCCTACCAAATACTATTACCCAGTCTCCAATTATTGCACCTATCCTGCCTTCAATCCACCTGCCTCTTCTCCTCCACCTGTAACAATGCCACAAAACCCTCCTCCAGCCAATGTTCCCTGATCTTCCTTTTGCACAACTACATCCTTTTCTCACATCCCGATGTTACCTACAAATCTCCAGTGGCTAAACCAAAAAAGAAACATGTCTCGGTGCCTGCCTTCCAGTCCGATGTTTCGGTGCCTGCCTTCCAGTCTGATGCGCCTGCCTTACAGTCTGATGTCTCGGTGCCTGCCTTCCAGTCTGATGTGCCTGCCTTCCAGTCCGATGTCTCAGTGCCTGCCTTCCAGTCCGATGTTTCGGTGCCTGCCTTCCAGTCCAATGTGCCTGCCTTCCAGTCTGATGTCCTGGTGCCTACCTTCCAGTCTGATGTCCTGGTGCCTACCTTCCAGTCTGATGTGCCTGCCTTCCAGTCTGATGTCCTGGTGCCTGCCTTCCAGTCTGATGTCCTGGTGCCTGCGTTCCAGTCTGATGTGCCTACCTTCCAGTCTGATGTGCCTGCCTTCCAGTCTGATGTCTCGGTGCCCGCTTTCCAGTTTGATGTGCCCGCTTTCCAGTCTGACGTGCCCGCTTTCCAGTCTGATGTCTCGGTGCCTGCCTTTCAGCCTGATGTCTCGGTGCCTGCCTTTCAGCCTGATGTCTTGGTGCCTGCCTTTCAGCCTGATGTCTCGGTGCCTGCCTTTCAGCCTGATGTCTCGATGCCCGCCTTCCAGCCTGATGTGCCCACTTTACAGCCTGATGTCTCGGTGCCTGCCTTCCAGCCTGATGTCTCGTTGCCTGATGTCTCGGTGCCTCCCTTTCAGCCTGATGTCTCGGTGCCTGCCTTTCAACCTGATGTCTCGGTGCCCACTTTCCAGCCTGATGTCTTGGTGCCTGCCTTCCAGCCTGATGTCTTGATATTGGTGTCCCAGTCAGTTAAACCGATGCCCGTTACTCTGCTTGCCGAGCCAGTGCCTGTTACACAGCTTGCCAGTAAGGAGCCTGCTGCCCAGCTCAATGACCTGCCCAGATGTGCCATCTGTCTGCCCGGATGTGCCTGATGACCAGCCTGAAGTACTCTCTTCCACAGTTCTGCTTGATGCCATAGACTATGGACAATTAGAACTAGTTGGAGCATCTGGAGGCCGCTCCTTTAGGGGGGGTACTGTCAGGAAAGGGTCCATCCGCTGGTAAGAGCTATCATTGGGTGTGCAGTACTGAGGTCTACCAGCAGGTGTCTCCTGGCAGTTTGGAACTGTCAGGGGAGTCTTTCCCTGCTGCTGTTATGCCATCATTGGGCCGCAGTACTGACGTCTACCAGCGGATGGATCCTGGCAGTATGGAGCAGACAACATTTCCTGCACTCAGGTGTTACGTGAGGACAATTACTGACAGTCTCATAAATACCCGGAAGCCCTCACATGCTTTCCCTGGTATCTCTCTCCCTGCTCCCTGACCTCACTGCCTGTTATCCGGATCTTGAGCCGGCATCTGACCTGACCTGATCTGATCCGATCCCTATCCCGAGCCCATCCTGGACCTGTCCCTCCTGTTACCTGATTACCTTGGATCTCTGCCCTATAGCCTATCCATCTGTCCTCTCCCTGTCCTGTTGGTTTCCCGTCCTTACCCATCTGCTGACCTCCCTGTGTATGACCTCAGCCTGGCTTTTGTTACGATTCCGGTATTTCCCATTTGTATATACCATTTGTTGTTTGTGGGTCTGTGGTTGGTTGTGCACTGTTTATATTCACTTACTTGTCACCTATTTAAATAAACACCATTATCATTCACTTACATGCGTTTTCTGGTTTCCTCTGTGCAGTCCACACAGTCTGGTCTACTAATTCCCTCACACTCTGTTATGTTAGCGAAAAAGCAATTTCTAGCAGAATGCACCCGTAATCGATAGTGAGATATGTTATGAATTTCTCAATAACCAGTTTGCTTTTTTCAGACATTAAGGAAAAAATATGTGTAATTGCACAAATAAATAAATGTTTTATCACACTTTTACCAGTTTCTATAAAGTACATAATATATCAATACATTATCAATCTCATGTATGGTATTTGTATATGGTACCATATGTAGACAATATAGATCCCATGGGGGACTGCAGAGGATACAATAGGCTTGGAACTCTACAACTCCATGACCAAAGGGATCTAAAAAAACTGTATAGTATGTGTGTTATACTTTCCAAAATAGTATCACCTCTTTATATACTAATACAGACTTTCTCAGACCTTTCAACACAAAGAAACCCTTAAAAAAAAACTTTCTGGTCTCAGGGAACCCCTGCTAAAAATTACTATATCCATAACTCATGATACATTAGTGTGATGGTCAGTGGGAAGACTGCTCCTTACACTTGTGGTCACTAGGAAGAATTACCCCCTTACAGATAGCTAAAAAGATAATTAGTGTCAGTGGGAACTTATCCGAGAGGCAAAAATTGTTTATTACTCAAGGAACCCCTAGCAACCTTCGGAGGAACCCAAGGGTTCTACAGAACCTTGGTTGGGAAACCCTGTACTAATATATAAAAGCTACTACCTCCCATTTGTAGGTTATATCCACCAAATATATTGCTGTTGTGTAATAGGCTTCAGGTAGGGGCACAGCAACTCCTTAGAGGGCATAATCACGTTGGTGGATACTTCTTTAAGAAATGGTTAGAAGTAGACTATTTTGGTTCACTATTCAAATTAAAGGCAAAAGTATATCATCATGAAAATATTCAGTCAAAAGGTAGATTACCTTGCTTACAAAAAATGGTAAATAGCTTGAGCACAAACAATTTGACTAGAGGTCAAAAACATTCCTAGCGTTGTGAAAGAGGCCAACTATTTAAGCATTTGGCTCCTCTAAATCTAGAACCATGAAAGGAGATAAATACTGTTTTGGCTTAACACAAGCATACTGTTTGTGTTGACTGTTAAACATAACACTGTTGAAACAAATTTACAGTACTAGCTAAATGGAATGTTTTGAACAAATGGGAGAAGAATGGGCTCTGGTAGCATGTAAAACTGTTATTAGAGGTAGGTTTAATATATAAAAATATGGACCAAAAACCCATCAAGGCTCATCAGGATTTCAATATACAAAATGAAGTTTCGTATGCTGAGATGTTAGTGGGCCCTAATGGTTTGTTGTCCATGACTTTATATTCAAAACCTAAAACCAGTAACACTATTTTACATTACATATCCTTCCATCCTGACATACTGCAATAGAGCCCATATTTCAAAAGATGCATGTCTGGGACTGTTTTTCTAGCTGTAGACAGAGGATCAGGCACTGTAGTTCATTGCCTAGGATAAAATTAAAAAAAGCAGAGCAGCCAGTAAATTGTCCTACTTCATGCGACCTCAGCATTGCTATGATGGGGAAAGGGGTGAGAGACATGTGACTTGCTTACATAATTTCTTTGTGGACTTTAACAGTCTATTAGTTTTGATTATATCAGGACAGTTGGAAATCAGGTGTTACCATCACTAGAAAGTGCATAGTAAGGGTGCAGTAACCCATTAAGCATTATTTTTGCACTTACCCCACCTATGGCGGGCAGCACTTCACCTGGGTGATGGCTTTTCCTTCCCCTGCTCTCCTCCTCGGAATCATGGGCATCACAGTTGGCTTCTCCTTCCCTGCTCTCCCCTTCGGCATCACGGGTGGCTTCCGCTTCCCCTGCACTCCTCGGCATCATGGGCATTACAAGCAGCTTCCCCTTCCCCTGCTCTCCTCCGCAGTCATCACAATGGCTTCTGTCTCCTCTCTTCTCCTTCTTGGCGGCCAATCAGAACACTTCTCTTTTCAGCCGATCAGGAAACGGGTCTCAGACCCGTTTCCTGATTGGGCAGAAGGAGAATCAGTGTGAAAATAGCGAATATTCATTCGCTATTGTCACACAACTGGGTGGGCTCAGGCACCTCATCTGATGACTGGTAAACTGCAATAGACTATCTTTTGTGTTTACAGTGCCTTAAAAAATTATTCATATCCCTTGGAAGGGGTATCCTTCACCTTCCAGCAGGACAATGACCGTAAACATACAGCCAGAGCTACAATGGAATGGTTTAGATCAAAGCATATTCATGTGTTAGAATGGCCCAGTCAAAGTCCAGACCTAAACCTAATTGGGAATCTGTGGCAAGACTTAAAAATTGCTGTTCACAGACTGTCTCCATCCAATCTGACAGCGCTTTAGCTATTTTGCAAAGAAGAATGGGCAAAAATGTCACTCTCTAGATGTGCAAAGCTGGTAGAGACATACCCAAAAAGACTTGCAGCGAAGGTGGTTCTACAAATTATTGACTCAGGGGGGCTGAACACAAATGTATGCTGCACTTTTCAGATATTTATTCGTAAAAAATGTATCATTTTCCTTCCACTTCACAATTTTGTGCCATTTTGTGTTGGTCTATCACAATAATAAAATACATTACGTTTTTGGTTGTAACATGACAAACTGTGGAAAATGTCAAGGGGTATGAATACTTTTTCAAGGCACTGTAGATGTGCTTTATCTGTCAATCTAACCTTAAACCAGACTGTAACCACTAATCATGTAAATTCAGTTTTATTAGGAAGGTTATCTTGCTCATCAGCAAGTATTCCTCATTTCAGATGTTGAATATGAGGAAGAGAGTGACAGGACCATGGAGATAGGGGACATCGGACAGGGAGCAGCAACAGGCTGTGATATTCCAGTAGCTGTAACTTACTGCCAAGTCAGCCCCAGCAATAAAGAGGGGGTGGAAGATTAAGTGGCAGAACATTCATTGTAAGCTACCAACTGGGGAAGGGAAAGGTTATGAGGGAGAGGCAGGACAACAGCGCGGGAGGATTTTGTTCAAGAGCAGGGGCAGTCTGCAGGGGACTGGAGGAAGCAACTGTCCTAATCCATCTGGCAGCTTGTCAGCCATGGTAAAAGTATCACCTGTCTGGGTACCACACAGTTATAGAAACAAAACTCAGTGGGAGTAGTACCTCAATGAGACAAGTCAGCAGCAAAACACCCACACTCCTCATTCCTGATTTTCCAGAACTACTCCCCTCCACAAGATTCTCCTGCTGCAGCCTCTATTGAAGGGGAGGGAATCTCCCAAGGGGTTTCAGAGGCTTAGAATACACCAAATCAAGCAGGGTCACTGGACAACCCTGGGTATGATCAAGTGAAGGATTGACCCCCTGCAGAATTAATCCATACCCACAACACTGTCTTCAGCAGCATTCTTATCAAGGCAGGAGTTCATTCCAAGCTACTGTAGTAGAAAAATAGACTGTCCCTAAATTACTCCTATGCCAAGTGTCTTAATGCCAGTTAGGCAAAATTGCTGGCTTTGCAGCTGCTCCACTCCAGCTTGTGGATTCAACCTCCTTCTGCCAGGTGTTGACCTGTGCTATATCACAGTGGAAGGCACTAGCCTCACTTGGTGACAGCACTGGCCCCATGACAGCAGTAGTCCCCCAAGTGTCCCAGGGCATATGCAAAAACCCAGGCAAAACACTGGCATGTATTTTTTCTGCTTGTATATCTGGGAGTCAGAAGCAACACTGGGCCAAAGGCTCTGGCAGGTCATCATTTATGATGCATGCAATTTTTGGCACCTTTTCAAGAGGCCATCAAAATGGTGAGCCATGACTAGGTGTGGATTAGTTATATAATTCCTCTTCTGTTTCTCCTGGAGCACACAATCTGTGGCCTAATAGAAACAGGGCAGGAGAAAGTGTGACTCAGGAACAGCAGGGTCCTTTGCCTACCGTTTGAGAAGGCAGTGGTGGAATACAAAAAGGTGGAAGAGGGTTGGGGTGCTGATGGTGGGTAGCTAGAGAAAATGAGGCAGACTTCAAGAGGGACAATTCACCCCCTCCTAAACCCTAGGTATTGTATATGGGTGGAGATTAAGTACAGTGTTGTCCTCAGCAACATCAAAGACTTGGAGTCCTCTGCTGCAGACAATTTGTGACAAAAGGAGTCTTTTATGCTCAAATGCCTGTGCGAGGGCCTCGTAATTTTGCATGGGTATAAAAGTGAGAGAGCACTATTAGGTGGCCACCCTATTGGATCTCTTATACATTCTTAAAATTGATCAACTGCCGCCATCCCATAGGGAGCCCAAAATGCAGCACTTTGAGGAGGTACATGATTGCTTATCACATCAGGTCCAAGACCCCATGGACTACCCTGTTTCCCTGAAAATAAGACCTAGCGTGATTGTCGGTGATGGCTGCAATATAAGCCCTACCCCCCAAATAAGCCCTAGTTAAAGTCCTTGTAGGTCTCATTTTCAGGGTAGGGCTTATTTTCGGGGAAACAGGGTAGGGCTTATTTGGGGGATAGGGCTTATATTGCAGCCATCACTGACAATCACGCTAGGTCTTATTTTCGGGGAAACAGGGTATTGGGTGTCTAAAACAGAGCATTGGTTTGCTTAAGAGGGCCATTAATGCAGCAGGAGTTTTTGTTAGAGAGGCAAAACTGCCTGTCCCCAGCATCAGTTCATTAAAATGAACCTATGCTGCTGGTTCAGCAGTCTAAATTTACCAACTCCTGTCACCCCTCCTGGCCTATTTTAGTGATCCGAAACTGTAAAGGTGCCACACAATATTTCAGCAGCTGGACTTAAGCTGCAAAATTTTAGGTATTTGTTGTAGGAATATTGCATCTTGGAGTTTGCAATTATAGGCGGTGTTTTATAAAAAACAGACTTTTCATGAAGGAAGGAATAAAACAAGGCTATTCCTTTTTTCTTAGTGGAGGCCACTGTGTAGAACTGGTCCGCTAGGTGGAATTCCTTTCTTAAGTCATCAAATGATTCCAGCCCTGTTCTTGAGTATAGATTACCTACTGAGGTTATTCCATGGCCATGCCAGTCACTAAGCGATATCTCAGGGATCAGAAGTAAGGGAGTAGAAATGGGAATTGATATTGAGAAACTTTAGTGGTCATTTAAAAGGGTCGGATGTAAAGAGCTCCATGCCTGTATGTTCGATTGTATAGTCAGGGAAACGGTGGTCGAAATAACATTAACAGCGTATTGTGAGGCCATTAAGAAATAATGCAAGGATTTGCCCATCACCTGATACTGCTTTAATCCACTTCAAAGGGATGCTAATAGATGCATAAACCAGTCTTTAAGCTGGGATAATATTGTGGCGGAATAGTAATCCTGAAGGTCGATATGACCCACCACTCCTGCGTATCTGGATTTGGTCAGCCTATGAAAAGCAAAAAAGGTCTTAAGCAGAGGCAAAACTTGAAGCTTGTGGGCCTCGATGCAAAAGTTGACCTGGGCCCCCCCATTACCACCCACCCCTTCCACCGTGTATGCAGATATACCCACCGCACGCCAAGATACTCAAAGTGGCTTAAGAGTTTAGAGTTCCCAGAGTTCCTTCTTACATTAGAGGACAGGGATCAACCCTGGAGAATCAGAGGATAGGGATCTCTGCTGGAGAATCAGAGGATAGGGACCCTTGGCAGGTCATTTGGCAGAGCTCCTTTCCCATTCCAGCACTGTAAACAGCTCCCCCCCCACAATACACAGGACTGAAATCACACTCCTTTACACACAGTCTATCAGCCTTCACAGGGTGTATCTGGCTTTTATGTTGCCATTCTGACCTGTGAAATCCCCTGGTCGGAATGGCAGTGTAGTTGCAGTAGGCAAATACACCCTATGCAGATCATAGCTGTCTGGCTGTGTTGTAAAGGAATGTGTTTTCAGCCCTGTGGAGGAGGAGCAGTATAGAGTGCTGTACTGGGAAAGAAGCTCAGCAGTGGGCATAGCATCCAGGGTGGAGGGGGTGGTCAGGGGGCTTGGGGGGGCAAAATGTAGATCAGGGGGGGGAGCCATGTGACATGAAATCTGGAGCCTGAAGCCCCTCAGGGGCCCCTCAGGAGATGTTAAAAGATTTGTTTTAGCAATTTCTGAAGGTTTCTCTGTCAGTGTTGGCAGGTGTTGAGGAAAGGTCACCTCCGGGAGGTGCGTATCTTCTCCCCAGTTGTCAGGGAAGTGGGGTAAGCGGACATCCCCAGGTGGGGGTACAGAGAATCCCAGCTAGTGACTAGAAGACACTGAGTGGTGTCTTAACTCACCAGTGACATTGGTCCCATCGTGGCTACAGGATGGCACTCTCCTCCTCTTAACTCGCTGAGCTCGGTTACCATTCCATGTTGCCAGCACACAGCACAGACACTTCCCAATCCTGGGCTGTTCTCACCCCATGCTCCTCTCCATTCAGGAAATGGCTCACAGCTTCTCCCCAGCCAATGAGAACAGAGGAGTATGGACTGTGGAAGGCAAAGTGGAAGCCCAGTACTGGGCCCTAGGGCAGATCAGGGCTTGACTTTGTGGAGGATATCATAATATGACAGGGAGGCTGCAGGGACCCCCTGGAGCTAGGGGTGGGGTTGTGATTGTGACTCCTGCAACCCCTTATGCTATGCTCATGGTTTTAGGGAACGGTATGGAAAGTGTCCCATAGAGATACAATAATTGGAGTAAAATTTGTATCCCAAAGGCCACTAAGTGGCCAGACCAAGATAACTTATGTTTAGAGATGACTAACTAGAATGACTAACTGGATTTGCAGTTTAGATTATAAGAGTATATCTTTTTCATGAAATTGTTGGTTGGGCGTTGGGGATAATGCAATAACAAGGTAGGGAATACTTGTGTCCTTCCAGACATAGATATAGTCACCCTGTAATTTTTGTTTAGTTGTTAATTCCAATTCTAAACCCAGAATATAAGATTTGGTGTCATTGATTTTATAGTAAGATATCATGTTAGAGGGTGTGATGTACCACAGCCAGGGAGGATTGGATATTAGTCAACATTAGTATAACAACATTCGCAAAGAGACTTATGATATGTTCTCTAGCACAAATGCAAAAAACAATTATCACAGGGTGTGCCTTGATGCAGGCACCCAAGGGTTCCATTAATAGATTAAAAATCAGTGGTGATAATGGAAAGCTTTGATGCATGATATTCAATATGAGGAAGGGGGAGACAGGATACCTGATTAGTATACCCAAGCAGAGGGAGATGAGTAAAGTGTCATAATGGCTGAAAAAAAAAGAGCCCAGAAAATATGAATTTGGTAAAGACATTTGCCAGGTTTGTCCAGTGCACTCTGTCAAATACATTCACTGCATCCAAAGCCAGAAGCAGAAAAGGCTTTTTAGACCAAGCAGCCAGGTGGGTGATGTTAGTAAGTCGCCTAGTGGCATCAAAAATTTGTCTCCCTTTGGTGAAGCCAGATTGTTTAGTATGGATTAATTCTGGTAAAATATTAACCAGTCTGGAAGCTAATGGTTTGGCATAGATTTTTACATGATTGCTAAAAAAAAGGCATGGGGTGAAAAGTTTTGCAGCTTGTCCGGATCCTTCCTTGGCTTTGGTAGTGTAATGCCCCGTACACACGGTCGGATTTTCCGATGGAAAATGTCCGATCGGAGCGTGTTGTTGGAAATTCCGACCGTGTGTGGGCTCCATCGGACATTTTCCATCAGATTTTCCGACACACAAAGTTTGAGAGCAGGATATAAAATTTTCCGACAACAAAATCCGTTGACGGAAATTCCGATCGTGTGTACACAAATCCGACGGACAAAGTGCCACGCATATGCTCAGAATAAATAAAGAGATGTAAGCTATTGGCCAGTACCCTGTTTATAGTCCCGACGTACGTGTTTTACGTCACCGCGTTCAGAACGATCGGATTTTCCGACAACTTTGTGTGACCGTGTGTATGCAAGACAAGTTTGAGCCAACATCCGTCGGAAAAAATCCTAGGATTTTGTTGTCGGAATGTCCGAACAAAATCCGACCGTGTGTACGGGGCATAATTATGAGGGCTTCCAACATTTCTGGTGGAAAAAGAGGAGAGCAGTGACGAATACCTTCTGAAGGCGGGTTGCTTAAACATGGCTACATTCTTTGTAGTACTCTCTAGTGAGGCCACCCGGCCCAGAAGATTTGTTACTTACACTTACACTTACAGGGCATTGATGATTTTGTATATTTCCTCTAAGGAAAATGGGTGCTTAAAGCCTGTAGCTGAAATGGAGACAATGAGGTTGATTTACTAAAGGCAAATATACTGTGCACTGCAAGTGCACTTATTATTATTACTATTATACGAGATTTATATAGCGCCAACAGTTTACTCAGCGCTTTACAATGTATAAGGGGGACAACACAATTACAGTACAGTTCAATACAAAAGGTACAGGAGGGCCCTGCTCGTAGAGCTTACATTCTAAAGGGAGGGGGTGGTGGTACAAAAGGTAATAGCTGCAAAGAATGATTTGATGGGGGTGGCTCAGGGACAGTTATGTGGGTGTGGGATAGGCTTCCCTGAATAAATGAGTTTTCAAGGATCTCCTAAAGGTGGACAGGGTAGGGGCTGATCGGACATACTGGGGCAGGGAATTCCAGAGGATGGGAGAGGCTCTGGAGAAGTCCTGAAGGCGAGCATGGGAGGAGGTAACAAGGGAGCTAGAGAGCAGGAGGTCCTGGGAGGAGCAGAGGGGGCGATTTGGGCGATATCTGCAGATGAGGTTGGTGATGTAGATGGGGGTGATGTTGTGAATGGCCTTGTATGTTATGGTTAGCATTTTGAATTTTACACGGTGGGGTAGGGGAAGCCAGTGAAGGGATTGGCAGAGAGGAGCAGCAGTCACGGATCGATTAGTGAGGTGTATTAGTCTAGCAGCAGCATTCATAATAGACTGAAGGGGGGATAGCCTGCTTAAGGGTAGGCCATTAAGGAGAGAGTTGCAATAGTCGAGGCGGGAAATAATCAAGGAGTGAATAAGTTGTTTTGTAGTGTCATTAGTCAGGAAGGGTCGAATTTTGGAGATGTTGCGGAGGTTAAGGCGGCAGGATTTAGCCAGTGATTGGATATGGGGGCTGAAGGAGAGGTCAGAGTCAAGGATTACACCCAGGACTCTGGCATGTGTGGAGGGACCAATGGTTGTGTTGTTGATATTAATGGTGAAGTCACAGGAGGGGGACCGTGAAGAAGGAAATATAACAAGCTCAGTTTTAGAAAGATTAAGTTTGAGGAAGTGGTGTGACATCCATACCGATATGTCATTCAGCAAGTTTGAGATCCGTGAGGAGATAGTGGGGGTGAGTTGGGGAGTGGAGAGATAGATCTGTGTGTCATCGGCATAGAGATGGTATTGGAAGCCATGGGAGGTGATCAACTGGCCCAGGGAAGAGGTATAGAGTGAGAAAAGGAGAGGCCCAAGGACAGAGCCTTGGGGTACCCCAACAGAAAGAGGAAGGGGAGCGGAGGAGATGGAGTTGTAAGTGACGCTGAAGGTGCGCTGAGATAGGTAGGAGGAGAACCAGGATAATGCAGAATCACGGAGGCCAAGGGAGTGTAATTTGCTGAGGAGCAGCAGGTGGTCAACTGTGTCAAAGGCAGCAGAGAGGTCTAAAAGTATGAGTATGGAGTAGTGACCATTGGTTTTGGCAGTTATTAGGTCATTGGTGATTTTTAGTAGGGCAGTTTCAGTCGAATGTTGTAGGCGGAAGCCAGACTGTAGGGGGTCGAGAAGGTTGTTGTCCGTGAGGTAGCGACTCATTTGGTCATGAACAAGGCGTTCGATGAGCTTGGAGGCAAACGGGAGAAGGGAGATAGGTCTTAAGTTATTCAAACAGGTGGGGTCTAGTGAGGGTTTTTTGAGTATGGGGGTAACCAGTGCATGTTTGAGCGGGGAAGGAAAGGTGCCGGAGGAGAGGGAGAGGTTGAAGATGTGGGTTAGGGAGTTGAGGATAGAGTGGGAAGGTGGTCGCAGCAATTGAGAGGGGACAGGGTCCAGGGGACATGTAGTGAGGTGGGCCATGGAGAGGAGTTTATCAACTTCTTCTGTGGTAACTGGGCAAAAGGAGGAGAGTATTGAGTGTGGTGTTGGACCTGATATGTTGGGTAAGGGAGGAATTTTAATGCTGGATATCTTGCGAATTGTGTTGATTTTGCTATTGAAGTGGTTGGCAATATGTTGAGCGGTAAGCAAGTTGGTGGGAGGGGGCAGTGGGGGGTGAAGTAAGGAATTAAGGGTAGAAAAGAGTTGACGAGGTTTGGATGAGAGGGTTTTGATGAGAGTGTTGTAATAGGTTTGTTTAGCAGTGTGGAGGCAGGAGTTGTATTTGAGAAGGACAGATTTGTAGAGGGTAAAGTCTTGCAGGGATTTAGATTTACGCCATGCTCGCTCAAGAGCACGGCTGCGTCTCTTGAGACTTCTGGTGTCGTCTGTTTGCCAGGGTTGTGGCAGATGGGGCCTGGTTCTGCGTGTAGAAAGAGGAGCAAGTACGTCTAGGGAGGATGACAACGTGGTGTTGTAGATGGAAGTGGTTAGGTCTGGGCAGGACAGGGGTGCGATTTTGTCATAAAGGCCATCAGTAGCAGAGTGAAGAAGGGAAGGTTTGAGGTTGCGAAGGTTCCTGCGGGTAGTGGTTTGTGGGTTGGCAGCATGGGATATAGGAGACAAGGAGAGTGTGAAACGGATAAGGTTGTGATCAGAGAGAGGAAAGGGTGCGTTGGAGAGATTGCAGGGAGTGCAGCGATGGGAGAATACAAGGTCAAGAGTGTTGCCGTTGGAGTGAGTGGTGGTTTGTGTCCATTGTGTTAGGTTAAAAGAGGAGGTTAAGTTGAGTAGTTTAGAAGTAGTAGCATTATTACCATTGATTGGAATGTTAAAGTCACCTAGGATGATGGCAGGCACTTCAGATGAGAGAAAATAGGGTAGCCATGCAGAGAAGTCATCCAGAAAGCGTGACACTGGTCCAGGAGGCCGATAAATGACTGCGACCCTCAGACAAGCTGGAGAGAAAAGACGAATGCAGTGCATTTCGAAAGAGCAGGTGGAAAGAGAGGGAGGTGTGGGCAGTACCTGGAAGGTGCATTGTGGGGAGAGGAGAAGTCCGACACCACCTCCTTTTCGTCCACTGGGTCTGGTGGAGTGAGTCCAGAGAAGGCCACTGTGGGACAGTGCAGCTGGAGAGGTAGTATCAAATTCCTGGAGCCAGGTTTCAGTTATAGCAAATAGATCAAGGGATTTGGAGAGGAAAAGGTCATTGACAGAGACTAGTTTGTTGAAGACTGAGCGGGCATTCCAGAGGGCACATGAAAGAGGGGGGCTGACTTGTGGAATCAGGGGAATTGGGATGAGAAGGTTGAAGTTGCGACTACTGTTGGAGGAGGTAGATGGCCGATCTTGGCATTGGAAATTGGGTGTGGGAGGGCCGGGGTTTGGTGCGATGTCCCCAGACATTAGGAGTAGTAGGAGGGTGAGGGTGGTAAGGCGGTGGTGGAATGGACGTGGTGATACTGTGTGGGCTTAGAATGAGCAGGAGGTGGTAAGTGGAGTAATATTGAGTGGGCAGAAGAGAGGGAGATATGTAAAGGTTGGGGGCTGGAGAGGGGGGTAAAGTAATGAGAGTTTGAGGAGAGAGGACGTTATAACAAAGATTAGTGTGAGCATTTTAGAGGGTGGGGACAGGCTAATAGAAGGAAGGCCGAGGAAAGTTAGTGAAAGTGGAACTTCCTGCAAAATAGCTGTGAAACAATAATGTCTGTACTTACTTTTTTTTTTTTTTTGTAGCAGTGCCTTAGTCAAAGTGCCCGTGTCCAAGTGCCAAACACTTGTTGCCGGCGTGACACTTTGTGCAAGGAGTGACCAGCCTAAACCCTCGCCAGCCGTCCCAAGAAATGAACTAAATTTATAGTGGCAAGGTGTGGGGGGAATTCAAAATTATTCAATTAGAAGCTGATAAAACTAAGCTTGTGGGGGGTGGGGTTTTACAACTGGCCTGGACAGATTGCAGTGCAAGAGGGGGCAACCGAATAAGGTTAAATGTTTGGTCTTGTTCAGGGCAGCAGAATACAAAATAAATGACACTTTCAAAAACAAACAAGTATAGGCACTAGTTTCAAATTCTTAGTAAGGCAGAATTAAAGTTCAGTTAGGCAATGTAGTCCAGTGTTTAAGAGAAGAGGGGAGTCTTTGCAGTTACCAGAGGGTATGAAGAGTCAGGTGGGAAATCGCAGACAGGTGGAGCGACTTTTGTGTTGCAGGGAAGATCAGTGCAGTTACCAGAGGGTATGAAGAGTCAGGTGGGAAATCGCAGACAGGTGGAGCGACTTTTGTGTTGCAGGGAAGATCAGTGCAGTTACCAGAGGGTATGAAGAGTCAGGTGGGAAATCGCAGACAGGTGGAGCGACTTTTGTGTTGCAGGGAAGATCAGTGCAGTTACCAGAGGGTATGAAGAGTCAGGTGGGAAATCGCAGACAGGTGGAGCGACTTTTGTGTTGCAGGGAAGATCAGTGCAGTTACCAGAGGGTATGAAGAGTCAGGTGGGAAATCGCAGACAGGTGGAGCGACTTTTGTGTTGCAGGGAAGATCAGTGCAGTTACCAGAGGGTATGAAGAGTCAGGTGGGAAATCGCAGACAGGTGGAGCGACTTTTGTGTTGCAGGGAAGATCAGTGCAGTTACCAGAGGGTATGAAGAGTCAGGTGGGAAATCGCAGACAGGTGGAGCGACTTTTGTGTTGCAGGGAAGATCAGTGCAGTTACCAGAGGGTATGAAGAGTCAGGTGGGAAATCGCAGACAGGTGGAGCGACTTTTGTGTTGCAGGGAAGATCAGTGCAGTTACCAGAGGGTATGAAGAGTCAGGTGGGAAATCGCAGACAGGTGGAGCGACTTTTGTGTTGCAGGGAAGATCAGTGCAGTTACCAGAGGGTATGAAGAGTCAGGTGGGAAATCGCAGACAGGTGGAGCGACTTTTGTGTTGCAGGGAAGATCAGTGCAGTTACCAGAGGGTATGAAGAGTCAGGTGGGAAATCGCAGACAGGTGGAGCGACTTGAAGTGCATTTGTTTTAGCTCTGGGCGGAAGCTCTAAAATGAGGGGAAGCTCTTCTAAAATCTATCATCCAATCACGTACAAGCAAAAATGCTGTTTTTTATTTTCCTTGCATGTGATTAAGTATTCTTTGCAAAGTGAAGCTTTACTTCATTTACCAAGGTCTGTGCAAAATGTCCGATCGGAGCGTGTTTTTGGAAATTCCGACCGTGTGTGGGCTCCATCGGACATTTTCCATCAGATTTTCCGACACACAAAGTTTGAGAGCAGGATATAAAATTTTCCGACAACAAAATCCGTTGACGGAAATTCCGATCGTGTGTACACAAATCCGACGGACAAAGTGCTACGCATATGCTCAGAATAAATAAAGAGATGTAAGCTATTGGCCACTGCCCCGTTTATAGTCCCGACGTACGTGTTTTACGTCACCGCGTTCAGAACGATCGGATTTTCCGACAACTTTGTGTGACCGTGTGTATGCAAGACAAGTTTGAGCCAACATCCGTCGGAAAAAATCCTAGGATTTTGTTGTCGGAATGTCCGAACAAAATCCGACCGTGTGTACGGGGCATAATTATGAGGGCTTCCAACATTTCTGGTGGAAAAAGAGGAGAGCAGTGACGAATACCTTCTGAAGGCGGGTTGCTTAAACATGGCTACATTCTTTGTAGTACTCTCTAGTGAGGCCACCCGGCCCAGAAGATTTGTTAATTACATTTACGCTTACAGGGCATTGGTGATTTTGTATATTTCCTCTAAGGAAAATGGGTGCTTAAAGCCTGTAGCTGAAATGGAGACAATGAGGTTGATTTACTAAAGGCAAATATACTGTGCACTGCAAGTGCACTTGAAGTGCATTTGTTTTAGCTCTGGGGGGAAGCTCTAAAATGAGGGGAAGCTCTGCTAAAATCTATCATCCAATCACGTACAAGCAAAAATGCTGTTTTTTATTTTCCTTGCATGTGATTAAGTATTCTTTGCAAAGTGAAGCTTTACTTCATTTACCAAGGTCTGTGCAAGTGCACAGTAAATTTGCCTTTAGTAAATCAACCCCAATGTTGGAAGATTTATAGCGTGTGAGAAGTCATATACAGTGGATATAAAAAGTCTACATACCCCTGTTAAAATGTCAGTTTTTTTGTTTTGTTTTTTTTTTTTAAAAATGAGACAAAGATAAATAATTTCAGAACGTTTTCCACCTTTTAATGTGACCTATAAACTGCACAACTCAGTTGAACAACAAACTGAAAACTAAAAATAAAAAACTAAAATAATATGGTTGTATAAGTGTGCACACCCTTAAACTAATACTTTATTGAAACACCTTTTGATTTTATTACAGCACTCTGTGGGTATGAGTTTATCAGCATGGCACATCTTGACTTGGCAATATTTGCCCACTCTTCTCTGCAAAAACACTCCAAATTTGTCAGATTGCGAGGGCATTTCCTGTGCACAGTCTTCTTCATAATCAGATTCAGGTCTGGGCTCTGGCTGGGCCATTCCAAAACTTTAATTCTTCTTGTGAAGGCATTCCTTTGTTGATTTGGATGTATGCTTTGGGTCGTTGTCATGCTGAAAGATGAAGTTCCTCTTCAGGTTCAGCTTTCTAGCAGAAGCTTGAAGGTTTTGTGCCAATATTAAATGGTATTTGGAACTGTCCATAATACTCTCTACCTTGACTAAGGCCCCTGTTCCAGCAGAAGAAAAACAGCCCCAAAGCATGATGCTGCCACCACCATGCTTCACTGTGGGTATTGTGTTCTTTTGGTGATGCGCTGCGTTGTTTTTGTGCCAAACATATTTTTTGGAATCATGGCCAAAAAGTTCAACCTTGGTTTCATCAGACCAAAACACATTTTCCCACATACTTTTGGGAGATTTCCGATGTGTTTTTGCAAAATTTATCTGGGCTTGAATGCTTTTATTCATAAGAAAAGGCTTCCGTCTTGCCACTCTACCCCATAGCTCAGGCATATGAAGAATATGGGAGATTGTTGTCACATGTATCACACAGCCAGTACTTGCCAGATATTCCTGCAGCTCTTTTACTCTTGCTGTAGGCCTCTTGGCAGCCTCCCTGACCAGTTTTTCTTCTCGTCTTTTCATCAATTTTGGAGGGATGTCCAGTTCCTAGCAATGTCACTGTTGTGCCATATTTTCTCCACTTGATGATGACTGTGTTCCATGGTATATCTAATGCCTTGGAAATTCTTTTGTACCCTTCTCCAAATTGATACATTTTAACACTGAGATCCCTTTGATGGATTGGAAGCTCTCTGCGGACCATTGCTTTTGCTGCGGGATGTGACTAAGAAAATGTGAGGAAAGACCTACTAGAACAGCTGAACTTTATTTGGGGTTAATCGGAGACATTTTAAATGATGGCAGGTGTGTACTGAATTCTGAACGCAGCTACATCCCTAGTTATAAGAGGGTGTGCACACTTATACAACCACATTATTTTAGTATTTTATTTTTAGCCCCCCCTAAAATATTTCAGTTTGTTTTTCAATTGAGTTGTACAGCTTATAGGTCACATTAAAGGTGGAAAAAGTTCTTAAATTATTTATTTTTGTCTCATTTTTTTACATCATAGAAACCTGATATTTTAACTGGGGTGTGTAGACTTTTTATATCCACTGTATATCTTTTACAGATGGTTGAGCGATTGTATCATCTTCCTTCAGGTTGTACAAGGAGCTGTAGTAAAGACTAAAGTTGGAGATCATGTCAGAATTGTGTAGTTCTAGAGAGTTCTAGGGATTTGATTTCAATGAGTAGCTTGTCTAACTGCTTCTTTCTCTTTTCCAACACTCCTAATTTAATGAGTATATCCCCAAAGAATGCCTTATGGGCATTCCATACCATAAATGAATTGTCTACAGATAAAGCATTGATATCAAAATGCTCAATTAAGTGCTTCTCTATGGCTGCTCTAGAGTCTTCAGATTGTAGAAGGTGTGAGTGAGAGCCCCAGAGAAGTGTAGTTGGCATGGTACCAGAGTCCTGCAGTTGTAGAGAGATTGAAGTGTGGTCAGACCCCCTTATAGTAATAATGGCTGTAGCAGTGACTTTTTGGAGAAGCTGATTGTCTTTTAGGAATGGGTCTATCCTAGAGTACTTTCAAAGACTAGCAGAAAAAAGTATCTGAACAATATGGACAATAGGACTTTATATATACCCCTCCAGTAGACACCAATAGATCCAAGAATGTTAAAAAAGTACAAATTTTATTTCTAACAGTAAAACATATATAAAATCACATATTACATGTGTCTGTTTACGTATTAATACCAGCAATCAACATTTACTGCCAACATGCACAGCTGTTGATCAAATGTAAGAGATAAGGTTGATGCGTTTCACAAGAGTTCCCACTTCTTCAGAACCTCCTATCTCTTGAACAGATATGAATGATCAAAGAGAAAAAATATCTCAACACAAAGATAATGAAAGGTTCAACTGTGCCAGGTATAGTATGGCAGTGTGATCAGTGGATGGCCCATCTTGTATGGTCCTACCAGCCTGTGGGGGAATAACCAGCCCTCAGGTGGGGTTCTTATAGATTTTAAGGTGTGTATGCACTAGATGGTGGTGTTAAGAGTATTCAATGACCAACTGGTTAAAACAAAGATGGGAGACAATAATTCCTAGCTGTTTGTCAGAATATTATTGCAGACAATTTCAGGGGTCTCCATAAAACTTGACAGTGCAAACAGTAAATTTGCTGCAGGTTAGCTGCTTTATGTTACCATCAGCCACTGGAGCTCAGAATGTGATGTCTAAGGTAAATAGTACAATGGTAGCTATAATAGCACATTAACATAAGACAGGTAAATTCTAGAATGAGGAGGCAGCCATCCTCAGAGGGTGTCCATTACCTCTGTTGATTATCAATGTTGAAAAAAGGAGGGGTGTGGAGCGGCCAACTGTGGTAGCTTGTTTATGCAAAAATGAAAGTTAGTGTAACAATTACACTTACTGGTTCGCAGGGTGGAGGTGTTTCTTTGAGATGGGAAGTGTCCTGGGATGTGCTGTTATCTTGTTTCCGGCTCGGATTTCATTCCTTCAGGCGTCTGGGTGTGAAGTCTGTAAACAGGCTGAACCGCTGCATCCAGTGCATGGAAAGCTCCACGCTGACCACTCTGGAACCCAAGGTTTCATATCGTAGAGCAAAAAATATTAAAAGTAAGATAGCACCCAGTAAAATCTGTAAAGTCCCACCCACTCCAGCCTCACACATTCCCCTAATTCCATTAGTGGGAATGTACCAATGCCGTAAAAAATTATGCCTAACGTGCAAATTTGTTGACCGTGGACAAAAAAACTTCACTGTTAAAGACAAAACATACACCATAAAAGACTTTTATAATTGCTCCAGTGAATATGTGGTTTACTGCCTGATCTGCCCATGTGGTCTCTTTTATGTGGGCAGGACCATACGCCCCCTACGCCAATGTTTTGGCGAACACAGGCGTTTCATAGAAAAGGGCTGGGACAAACACAGTGTCCCTCTTCATTTTTTGAAGGAACACCAAAAATCTACCATGGGCCTCAGAATCTGGGTCATCGAGGCCATGCCCAGAGGTCTTCCTGCTGCAGAACGTTTTAAACGCCTGTGTCAGCAGGAGGCCTACTGGATAAATTCATTGGGTACTCTCTTGCCAGGGGGACTCAATGAAGAATTAGAAACACATTCTTTGATGTAGTTTACTTTTCTCCCCCCCTTCCCCTTTCCAATCATAAATTCGTTCTTCACTTTCTTAGTATATATATATATACACCTTGCCCATCACTATACAAACCATGTAGAAGTTTTTTACAACATAAAAATACCCCCATGGTCCTTTGCAGTCGTATCATCCAGTCACCTGAGGGACCGCTGTCCCCTCATGGACCCAGATAGCAACTCCACCGTTCTATATAACAACTTCACCCCCTCTTTCTTCCCCCCCACCCCCCCCCTTTCCTCATGTCCCCCCTAAGCTCATCCTCATAATGTGTATCCCAGTGCTTTTTAATCTCATTTTTTTATTTTTTTTCCCCATTTTCTATTTCTATTTTTATTTTTTATTTTTATGCTTCATTTTTATTTCTTATTTTTATTTTAATTTTATATTTACTTTTATTTTTATACTTATTTTTATTTCTATTTTTCATTGTTTTTTCCTATCTTTATTTTTCATTTTATATTTTATTTTTTATTTTTTAGTTTATTTTTATTTCATTTCTAATTTTCCAAATTTTTTTCATCTTTTAAATAAATGTTTTAACTTAAATTCCACTTACTATTATTATCCTTATATTTATTAAGCTTACCCCCAATTCATCATATTTTTAATTCTTCATACTTTACTTTCAACTTCTTTGTGCTTTTTGGAAGATGGTGGGTCCGCTGGCTGTTGTGGTTCCACAGCCACAGACCTCCAGCCCATACACTTTAACCTAATTGCCTAATTGCCTAATTGCCTCCACTATATATTCAAGCTGCTCTCCTCCAGGGAGCAAAAAGGCCAGTAGAAGGAGCTGTGAGCCCTGAGCGCGTAGCCTTTAATATCCCTGTATCATCCCCAACACCAGCCTGGACGTTCGCCGTGCATCAGTGATGTCATTTCCGCTTCCGCACTCCAGAGTGGTCAGCGTGGAGCTTTCCATGCACTGGATGCAGCGGTTCAGCCTGTTTACAAACTCCACACCCAGACGCCTGAAGGAATGAAATCCGAGCCGGAAACAAGATAACAGCACATCCCAGGACACTTCCCATCTCAAAGAAACACCTCCACCCTGCGAACCAGTAAGTGTAATTGTTACACTAACTTTCATTTTTCTATAAACAAGCTACCACAGTTGGTGCCTCCACACCCCTCCTTTTTTCAACATATATTATTTTTGAATTGTGGCATTAAATTGGGCTACATTGAGAATGAAATATTTTTGTTTTGCAAGCTGTAACTACTTGTTGACAGTTATCTCGTTAGAATCACATTGGTTTTAATGTGAAGTAGATGAGATTACTCATAGCAATTACAGTAAAACCTTGGATTGGGAGTAACTTGGTCTGAGAGTGTTTTCCAAGACAAGCAAAAATGTTTTATAAACTTTGACTTGATAAACGAGCGATGTCTTGATATACAAGTAACGTCATGTCACAACTGAGTATAAAAGAAGAGAGGTGCCTCTAAGTGTAGCAATATGGTTACATTTAATGAAGGTACAACATTTAGCAACTCACATGGTTGATGATTAAAAAAGGCACATCTAAGTATGCAGGAATTTGAGGTAAAGCTGTCCACATAGACCATCCTCCACACCACCATCGACATTGAGCGTTTCAAGCCTCGCTTTCAGATCGCTCTACTGCAGGGTAGTCTTCCCAGTCATGTTTGCAGACTGACATCGGTGAGAGCGGGTGGTGCTGAGGGTTGTCTATGTGGACAGCTGTACCCTGGATGCCTGCATACTTAGATGTGACTCTTTTAACCACTTCAGCCCCGGAAGATTTGGCTACTTAATGACCAGGCCATTTTTTGTGATTCGGCACTGCGTTGATTTAACTGAAAATTGCGCCGTCATGCGGCACTGCACCCAACCAAAATTGATGTCCTTTTTTTCCCCCACAAATGGAGATTTCTTTTGGTGGTATTTGATCGTCTCTGTGGTTTTTATTTTTTGCGCTATGAACAAAAAAAGAGCGTCAATTAAAAACACAATATTTTGTACTTTTTGCTTTAATAAATATCCCCATTTTTTTTAAAAAGCAAATTTTTTCTCAGTTTAGGCCGATATGTATTCTTCTACATATTTTTGGTAATAAAAATGGCAATAAGCGTATATTGATTGGTTTGCGCAAAAGTTATAGTGTCTACAAAATCGGGGATAGATTTATAGCATTTTTATTTTTTTTACTAGTAATGGGGGCGATCTGCGATTTTTATCGTGACTGCGACATTATGGCGGACACATCGGACACTTTTGACACATTTTTGGGACCATTGGCATTTATACAGCGATCAGTGCTATAAAAATACACTGATTACTGTAAAAATATCACTAGCAGGGAAGGGGTTAACACAAGGGGCGATCAAGGGGTTAATTGTGTTCCCTGTGTGTGTTTCTAACTGTGGGGGGAGGGGACTGACCTAGAGGAAATGACAGATCGTGATTCCTAGCTATTAGGAATTTCCGATCTGTCTCTCCTCACAGAACAGGGATTTGTTTGTTTACACACACACGTCCCTGTTCTGCCTCTCATGCCTCATGTGCAGCAGTCATCGCGACCGTCAGCCACTAGCATTGGCACCCCTTGCAGTGCAGCGGGCCTGCTTGCTATCCCACTTAAAGGAGCCGACGTATAGCTACCACGTCTCGCGGGATCATGCCGACCTGCCGCAGTATAATGACGGCTGGTTGGCAAGCGGTTACTCATCAACCATGTGAGTTGCTAAATGTTGTACCTTCATTAAATGTAACCATATTGCTACACTTAGAGGTGCCTCTTTTCTCTTTTATAATCTGTAGCTCCTGCTGGATTTTGCTTCTAATCCCCTTGTGGAGGCTGCCATTTGTGGATAGACATTTTATGGTTACACAACCTATCACATTGCTATAATCTTTTTATATTAACTATAAACTGAAGGACTTATGAATAAATTGTTGTGGAAAGGATTATCTGAGTTTCCATTACTTCTTGTGGGAAAATTCGCTTTGATATACGAGTGCTTTGGATTACAAGCATGTTTCCAGAGTTAATTATGCTCACAATCCAAGGTTTTACTGTAGTTAAATTTCTCAGCAGCAAACAGATGCAAATGCTAGTGTAGATCTGTGCTTTACACTTCTTTAGAAAGTACATTTACTGAGATTTCTTTAAAACTCATTTTCATTAACTGCACATATAGACAGAGATATAGTATAAAATCATTACTAAATATTCTGTGATGTCACTAGTTATTTACTTATATACCTACTTATCAGGAGTAGAAGTTTTCTAAAAAGTTAGCTACTTAAAACACATATTAAGCCATATTAACATCATCATTGTACACAGTAGTTTTAAACACATTTTTATATACCATATGTTGAGACTTTCCAACTTTTTAGAACAATGTAACCATACTTATCCATCAATGAAAAATATCATAACTTTTCAGCCAGCTCTAAAGAGTTACCTTGAAAATCCAAACAAATATTATTTTGCTTTGCAAAGTTTCTACTAAAAGTGATAAACTGGAAATGGGAAACTGCCTCTTAAGTTAATCAAACATTTACTTCAAAGAGTTGGTTTACTAAAGTAGAACCTTTCTAAATCTCAGGTACACAAAAGTATACACTTTCACTGACAAAGTATTTTAAATAAATATAGGCTAAAGTCAAAATGACTCATTGAGTAAACCAATACAGAAAAGACTGCACATTCTGTAAATTCATTGCATAGTGGTTAGGTGGTTAGGCAACTGCTTATTGGATACTGTCATGTTTTGAGTGATCATACCCTAGAAACAGACAAACCTAGGTCCTCCAAAAACATTAGTTATTGAGCTAATGTTGCCAGTGAGTGAGCATGGATGTGATAAATTTATTGGAAGAAGCAGAATTACTGTATATTCTAAAAACATTCAAGTAACATTGTGACTAACTTCTTTTTAAGCTTTGGACAGAGTAAGGAACTGTTATAACTTTTCTAAAAAGTTTTATTGCTGTTTGTTACCATGATGGAGAGATACAATCACATTTTAAGAACACAGTCACAGGAAACACAAAGTGATAATCTATCCAAAAAATACATTGACAAAAACTGGAGGTAAGTAGAATTCCTATTTTGTGATTGTAAAAGATGAGATTTCCTCTCACACTGAGACAGATTTGCAAAAGTATGAAATCTGCACACCAGAATTGTTGTAAATATTCTGTACAATGATTCATCCAATTTGTTTAAATCATCTGAACATGATTGGGTATTAAAAGTGAACGGGAATTTGCTTTTCACATAATAGGATAACTGAAGCAAATTTATTTTGTGAACATTCTCAACCCCTTTAAAAAATCAGTCCATTTGTGTTGTGATATCTCTGCAATAGAAAGTAAGAGGACATTTCTCCAATAGGGAAATAGATAGCAAAATAATCAAAATCCTTTACTCTAAACCCTATTAATAAATATTTTTGACTGAATTCTTACTTTAAACTGCATCCTCAATTTTATAAATTCTTGCTTCACTTCTCCTATCTTAAATTCAATAGAAATGTCATAGATGGTGTCAACCAAGTAGTGAAAATAAAGAAACATATCTGTGGATTTTTTTCACATTTCCTGGAGGATCTTAAAAGAATGCTAGTGTTTAGCTTGCATCAGTTCATAAATTAATTGACTTTAGGCTCGTGCCTTCATTTTCACTACTAGGTGCAGAGATCGATGATGCACTATCATGCACTATATTGGTCTCACTACCTAGAGAAAGCTGTTTTACATATCAGACTACAATGGGTGTGTTGGCACAATTTAAATGTTCCTTATTTGTAGACAGTATTTCTAGAGTTAATTTTTAGGGAATAATTTTTGTTAAAAACTAATCAAAATGACTTCATTAGGTCTATTGTACATATTCTTCATTAGGTCTATTTTACATTTGTTTTATATTTGCTAAAGCTATTGAACATAAATAAGGAGTCCTCCCTGGGATACACAGATCATTGGTTGACAGTGGGAGAGAAGCCAAGACTGTGTGTACTATATGTTCCCATCCTAGCAAATCATGTACAACTATGAACAGAATATGTAGGCATGGACTTTGTGTGGACATGCAGAAGAAGAACTGAGTACCATAAAAACAATTTTATTATGTACCATTAAAAATCGATTGTACAACATTAAAAACTACTTTTCACATAGGGGTTCACAACATGCACAGATTTCGATTACAAATCACATGTGGACTCAATGTGTTTCTGGAATCCTTCTTCAGAAAAAAATGTGACAGAATCAGTGCACTGGAATCCATTCCTAATCTTTAATAGAGTAATATCAGCCAGTAGGGTAGACTGGAATTCATAGCATGTGTATGTTATGCATAGAGGTTCAAATGAGCGATCCAAGGTGAAACCACTGCATCTCTGATGAAAAATTAGGGTACATTCAGAAAACAGCCAATGGTTTTGTACGCATAATCTTAAAATAAAAGGACCAACTTCCCAATGGGGAACCATCCAGACTCAATTTAAGTCACCATAGAGACAGCATTACAGTCAGAGTAGTCAAGGCACATATATTCCAAAGAGAGGGCTCTTGATAAACAAACTCAGTTCACATTAATCCAGGCTGGATTCATGTAAATCTACCCTAATTTTCCATCCAAGAGGCAGTGGCTTACTCATTTGCACCTCTTTGAATAACATACACATGCTATGAATTCCAATCTACAATACTGGCTTATATTACTCTATTAACTACATGCCGACCAGCTACTACTTTGCTCTCCTGCGTAAACCGCCGTACCCGTACGGCAGTCTGTGGATGTGAAACTGTGGGCATACCACGTAAGCATGCCCGCAGGTCCCGTGGACTCGATGTCCGCCGGCCACACGCGATCACAGTGAGGAGAGATAGAACGGGGATCTGCCTATGTAAACAAAGTGGATCCCCGTTCTGCCAGGGGACAACTCTGCGATCTGCTGTTCCTAGTGATCAGGAACAGCGATCTATTTGTTGTCCCAGGCAGCCAAGCCCCCACAAAGTTAGAACACACACAGGGAACACAGTTAACCCCTTGATCACTCCTTAGTGTTAACCCCTTCCCTGCCAGTGTCATTTATACATTGATTGGTGCATTTTTATCCCTTTCAAGTCTTTTTTTGAAATTTGGTGTTTACAAGTTAAAATCCGTATTTTTTGCTAAAGATTACTTAGAACCTCCAAACATTATATATATTTTTTTAGCAGAGAATCTAGAGAATAAAATGGAGATTGTTGCAATATTTTATATCACACGGTATTTGTGCAGCGGTGTTTTAAATGCACATTTTTGGGAAAAGGGACACTTTCATGAATTTTAAAAAATCCAAACAGTAAAGTTACCCCAATTTTTTTGTATAATGTGAAAGATGATGTTACACCGAGTAAATAGATACCAAACATGTCTCAGAATTTCCATAGGCGATGCTTTCAATTTTTTTTACCGTTACCAGGTTAGAGTTACAGAGGAGGTCTAGTGCTAGAATTATTGCTCTCGCTCTGACTATTGCGGCGATACCTCACATGTGTGATTTGAACACCGTTTACATATGCGGGCTCGACTTCCGTATGCGTTTTCTTTGCTGCCCGAGTTAGCGGGGACGGGGGCGCTTTATTTTTTTTTCTTATTTATTTTATTTAATTATATATTTATAAATTGTGTTTAAAAAAAAAAAAATTTGATGACTTTTATTGCTGTCACAAGGAATGTAAATATCCCTTGTAACAGTAATAGGTGGTGCCAGGTATTCTTTATGGAGGGATGGGGGGTCTAAAAGACCCCCCATCCCTCCTTTGCACTCCTTTGCACTTCAAAGTATTCAGATCGCCGAAAACGGCGAATCTGAATACTGTGTATTTTTTTAAAACTGGCGCCATTGGCAGCCAAGTAAACGGGAAGTGATGTCATGATGTCGCTTCCAAATTTACAATGAGAAGGCTGGAACAATGCTACCCACAGCTTCGTTCCAGCCCGCTCCCAGCCGCCGGAGGCAGACGATTGGTCACCGGGCCTCCCAATCGAACAGGGGGGCCTGGTAAGAGTGGCGGGAGGGTGGGGTGTCCCCTCCCGCTCCCCTCCGGTATAACAGCCGAGCAGCTTTTAGCCACATCGGTTTTTATATTCGGATAGCCGATCACTGGCTCTAAACAACGGTACCGGGATGATGCCTGCAGCTGCGGGCATCATCCCGGTATAACCCCCGAAAGCCGAGTATGCTCGGCGGGAAGGGGTTATAGCACTGATCAATGTAATAATGCCACTGGTCCCCAAAATGTGTCACTTGAGGTCAGATTTGTCTGCCGCAATGTCGCAGTCCCACAAAAAATCGCAGATCGCCACCATTACCTGTAAAAACAGTAAAAAAAAAAATAAAAGTCACAAAATCTATCCCCTATTTTGTAGACGCTATAACTTTTGCACAAACCAATCAATATACGCTTATTGTGATTTTTTTTTTACCCAAAAATATGTAGCAAAATACATATTGGCCTTTTTATATATTTTTTTTTGTACATGTATTATAGCAGAAAGTAACAAATATTGTTTTTTCTTCAAAATTGTCAGTCTTTTTTTGTTTATAGCGCAAAAAATAAAAACGGCAAAGGTGATCAAATACCACCAAAAGAAAGCTCTATTTGTGGGAAAAGAAGGATGTCAATTTTGTTTTGATACAGCTTCACAGAACTGTGCAATTGTCAGTTAAAGCAACACAGTGCCGGATCACAAAAAAAAATGGCCTTGTCATTAAATCCTTCCAGGGCTGAAGTGGTTAAAGATTAGGAGTGGGTTCCAGTGTACTAATTCTGTCACATGTGAGCCTGAAGAAGGATTCCCAAAATGTGTCGAGTCCTCATGTGATTTGTATGTTTGCATGTTGTGAACCCCTATGTGGAGAGCAATTTTTAATGTTGTGTAAAAGATTTTTAATGGTACATAATAAAGTTGTTTTAATTGTACTCAGTTCTTCTATATGTCCACACAAAGTCGATGACTACATATTCTGTTCATAGTTGTACATTAAAAAAAAAACAATGATTAAGTACTTATCTTCCAGTCCTCTTAAAGACATTTTCTAAAATTCTAAAAAAAAAATAAGTCTGTGGGAGCACCAGTTTTTATTGACATGATCATATCTTCTAGCAATGTCAAATGCATTAACAATACAAACTATTCACTAGCAAATTATCACTATTCATCTGGTAAATTGGTGATCAGTAGTGACAGGAAAATTTACTTGGGTTCGATTCAACAGCAATTTCTGTGAACGTCCAAAAATTCACAAATTGCAAATTTTGTTGGTGACCTTATTGAAGTCAATGGGGTCAAATTTTGAAAATCAATTCTCTTTATTTTCAAAGCTATTAGACAAGGGATTGTCAAAAAATACCATGGGGGGGGGGGGAAATACATTATGTTGCTAAACAACATTTCCCTATAAAAAGGGTATGGAGACTCCCCATAACTAAGCAAAGGGCGTTGGTAGCTACCATGAACTTACCTGTATAGTGGCACACCTATACAATGTACTACAACAAAAGTCAATGACCAAATATAGACATGACCACATTTGGTCAATGAAGTCATTTAGGATCCCCTGTGACGTCATTCACCAAATATGGTCACATTTCTACGAGTCTGTGTTTTCTGTTTTAGGCAGGTGTCATTCATCAAGATTGGCATGGATCTCGACAATGGGATTGATGATGGATTTACACCGTGGGACAAATGTGTGGTGTTTTTACTTACTTTACAAATTAGTACCAGAGGTATTTTGTAACCCTTTACTCATTTACGTAGGAATGGCAGTATTTGAGGGCTCACTTATTTTAAAGGGGGCTTCTAGATTTTGATATGTCCCGCAAAAGACCTACATCCACCGGGCCAGGGATATGGGAATAAGACTCCTATCCTCATCAACATGGTTCCCCTCACCAGTGTACTACCTCCATGTTGACGGCCTGTTATGGTTTGGGAGGGGGAAACATGCTCACTTTTCCTTATCAGCCAGTATGATTTGGATTTTGAGGGGATCCCTATGCTCTTTTTCTTGTCTTTTGCAGGGGGCACACCCTTAATCATATTCACTTTTGCTATTATGTTGTGTGTGTATGGTCCTTCCCTTAAAATTCATATTTATATATGACATATGAATTTTTGGGGAATCATACATCTTTTATTTTCTCTTGCAACACTGCAATCAGTTTTTATAGTGTACCAAAGCAACCAATGGCTACAAGGCCATAAGCACCATACCAGCCAATTATGTCATCAAGTGCTAGGTCGCAGGCGGCTAGCCTGCACCATGTCCAGGGGTTGCTTGCATCCTAACAACAAAAGATGCTTACAACTGCACAGTGGGAAGTTGTCATTTAATGAAGGTAGTAATGCCACCACTAAATAATTGACTGCAGCTGAAGGTTTGCTTTGGCGGGTGGATGAAATGCCTGTTTAGTTTACCAATTCACTAAACTGTTTACATGAACAAAAAACACATAGGGTCCCCCCTAAAATACATACAAAACACTTATCAGAGGATGCAGCCTGGATGTCCTAGAAAGAGATTGAAGGCGAGCATGTGCCTCCCCCCACATACCTGGCCACATGCCCTCAACATGGGAAGGCAACTTTTCCAGAGGGTAATCACTTTGAGAAGGACAAGGGCTTCCTTCCACACAGCCCTGGTTCAATGATAGTGGGGGTCTGCAGGGGGACTTGTTGGAATCTGGAAGCCCTTTTAAAATAAGGGGCCCACAGACACTGTCCCCTATGCAAATGAGTAAGGGGTACATAGCACCCCTGGTTACTCCTTCACAATAAAAATTCAGACCACCTTTATGAAAAAAAGTGCTTTTAAAAAATGTAACAAAAAAGTGGGAATCACTCCTGTTGACTGCTAAACTAAAATGACAGCTCCTTACGTGAATGTTTACAAAGGGGTGGGGCATCCCAGATGAGGTCATTGACCAAATACAGACATGATTATTTTTGGTCAGTGACATCACCAAGCATTCTGGTACATGACATAATATAAAGGACTTTGTCACATTGTGTGCCCAAGTCCACCATGTCCTTTATTTGATTTGAGGGGTTCCCATGATGTTTTTTTACAACAAAAAAACAAGTCGGCATTAGAATGTAAACTTACAGTGGGGACGGAAAGTATTCAGACCCCCTTAAATTTTTCACTCTTTGTTATATTGCAGCCATTTGCTAAAATCATTTAAGTTCATTTTTTTCCTCATTAATGTATACACAGCACCCCATATTGAAAGAAAAACACAGAATTGTTGACATTTTTGCAGATTTATTAAAAAAGAAAAACTGAAATATCACATAGTCCTAAGTATTCAGACCCTTTGCTGTGACACTCATATATTTAACTCAGGTGCTGTCCATTTCTTCTGATCATCCTTGAGATGGTTCTACACCTTCATTTGAGTCCAGCTGTTTTTGATTATACTGATTGGACTTGATTAGGAAAGCCACACACCTGTCTATATAAGACCTTACAGCTCACAGTGCATGTCAGAGCAAATAAGAATCATGAGGTCAAAGGAACTGCCTGAAGAGATCAGAGACAGAATTGTGGCAAGGCACAGATCTGGACAAGGTTACAAAAAAATTCTGCTGCACTAAAGGTTCCTAAGAGCACAGTGGCCTCCATAATACTTAAATGGAAGATGTTTGGGACAACCAGAACCCTTCCTAAAGCTGGCCGTCCAGCCAAACTGAGCTATCGAGGGAGAAGAGCCTTGGTGAGAGAGGTAAAGAAGAACCCAAAAATCACTGTGGCAGAGCTCCAGAGATGCAGTCGGGAGATGGGAGAAAGTTGTAGAAAGTCAACCATCACTGCAGCTCTCCATCAGTCGGAGCTTTATGGCAGAGTGGCCCGACACAAGCCTCTCCTCAGTGCAAGACACATGAAAGCCCGCATGGAGTTTGCACCTGAAGGACTCCAAGATAGTGAGAAATAAAATTCTCTGGTCTGATGAGACCAAGATAGAACTTTTTGGCCTTAATTCTAAGTGGTATGTGTGGAGAAAACCAGGCACTGCTCATCACCTGTCCAATACAGTCCCAACAGTGAAGCATGGTGGTGGCAGCATCATGCTGCGGGGGTGTTTTTCAGCTGCAGGGACAGGACGACTGGTTGCAGTCGAGGGAAAGATGAATTCGGCCAAGTACAGGGATATCCTGGATGATAACCTTCTCCAGAGTGCTCAGGACTTTAGACTGGGCCAAAGGTTTACCTTACAACAAGACAATGACCCTAAGCACACAGCTAAAATAACGAAGGCTTCACAACAACTCCGTGACTGTTCTTGAATGGCCCGGCCAGAGCCCTGACTTAAACCCAATTGAGCATCTCTGGAGAGACCTAAAAATGGCTGTCCACCAACGTTTACCATCCAACCTGACAGAACTGGAGAGGATCTGCAAGGAGGAATGGCAGAGGATCCCCAAATCCAGGTGTAAAACTTGTTGCATCTTTCCCAAAAAGACTCATGGCTGTATTAGATCAAAAGGGTGCTTCTACTAAATACTGAGCAAAGGGTCTGAATACTTAGGACCATGTGATATTTTAGTTTTTCTTTTTTAATAAATCTGCAAAAATGTCAACAATTCTGTGTTTTTATGTCAATATGGGGTGCTGTATGTACATTAATGAGGAAAAAAATGAATTTAAATTATTTTAGCAAATGGCTGCAATATAACAAAGAGTAAAAAAATTAAGGGGGTCTGAATATTTTTCATCCCCACTGTAAATATTTTTTTGTTGTAATACATCCTACAGATGCGCCACTTCACAGGCAGGCTTAGGGCATTTTAAAAGGTCAATTAAAAGAGCTACTGCCCACTGAACAATATGTTTACATGTTTTGCATTGGTACATATTCCCCCTGGCAGTGCCCAGCTCCTCATAGCCTTTATTTGTCAACCACTTCAACCACTGACCTTGAAGATGTAAAGAACATATTTTTAAGATCCTCCTCCTACTGACATCACCGGAATTTGCTTTAAAGTGACACATAGAATGAAGCCACCTTCTCTTCCTCACTTCATAGATGGACTAGAGATCATGAGATTTGCAGTGTGCATGCAGGAGTGCACATGACCACAACTAATGTGCATTGCTCATTCCAAACAAATTGAAAAGAGAAATAGTTTACAGGCCATTAAATTTTGGATGTGTATGGGTGATTTAAGGATAATAAGAATATTTTTTAGTGTCACTTTAATGCTTGAAATTTGCGGATTTTTGGACCTGTTTGCCAAGCCTATCCTCAAAAGCATATTTTCCCATCGTTAAACAGTAGGTAAGAGAGAAATCTTTCACACACCCCCACACACACACATATCTGATTAGTTCTTTGAACAAAATGAGCATGAGATTATAATGTATTAAAGCACATTTGTTCAAATATCACTCATTTCATATTTGGATGCCTGAGTATATTATTAATAGCATGAAGTACAGTACATAGAATATTTATATAAACTCATTGATATACACTGACAGACTTATTTTTTCCTGTTATGAAAATGACAGCTGAGGTGTCATCCAAATGATGTCAGTGGCAGTAAAATGGGACAGCTGTGGTAGATATAGTGAAGACAAATTAGGTGTTAACATACTTCCTGAACAATAGTTTCAAATAGTAAAGCTCTTGTGGAGACACTCAGACCACATTTAATATTTACATTACCTCTAAAGAATGCAGCCAATGTGTACATTCTTTTACAACCCCATAAATGACCTCACCCGCCAGGGTGGCCGACACTGCAGTATGTCCAGAAACACATTTTGTAGATGTTACTTGGTTAGACAAAGAAAAACAGTGGTCCTAAATAAAAGCCCCCATTTCTTAAGTAATTATTTATGATCAATTTTACATTGAAGGCCCGTTGATACCACCTTGTTGTGGTAATACGCATGTTACTTTGCAATGCCTATCATTTAAGGTGTAGTGTGCTGCCAAAAAATGGTGCACCACATGTCTATCAAAAGGGTGTGTTGGGGGTGCCCATTCATGCGCTTTGCAGTAAAGTGCACAGTCGCACATGCAGTACCACAACAAGATGTGTCCTTACAGCATTATACACACATATACATACATTTATGGGACTTATTTTTATATTTCATAGTAAAATAGTAAATCATTAAAAACAAACAAAAAAAAAACTTTCAAATTAACCCTTTCCTTTGCTATTCTTTAGCGAGACCACAGGTAAATACAGTATAAACGATTTAGTTTATAAACAAATCAGCGGTGCATAATCAGTGAACAACACTCTTCTCAAGGCTTTCCCCAAAAAGCCTCTAACTTGAGCCCTATGCACAGCAAAGAAAACGGAGACGCAAGGCTGTCAATCACAGCCCACATGACCCCTTTTCTCTTCGTGTGAGTTTGTGCATCACTGCTTACAACATATCCACATCAAACATACATCTCACAATAAAAGAGATAAAAGTAGTCTATAAATGGAGTTGAATTATCAAATGAGAGATTTTAGCAGCTTTGCTTTTAATGTCAAGTTATCATCGAAAGACATTTCATAGACATGACACAGCAGTCAAAATTTCATCCACCAATCATTCTTTAGAATTACCATAATTTAAAACCATGTGATCATATTACCCAAACATGCTCATAGCACTAGTCGTATATCAAGAAAAAAACTGCAATCAGGAAAATCCATCATGCCTAATCTTTTTTTTTTTTTTTTTTGGTTATTCAAGGTATTTAAAGGAGACACAGATTACTCAAACAAAGAGGTATAACATAATGGCCTTAGGAAACCTTAAATTCTGATTCAAGTATTCACTCTTCTACTAATCTGTGAATGTTAAACAAAACTCTTAATAAATCAATATAAAAAATAGCTCTGTTGCCTAGGGTATAATTGTATCTTACTAGACAAAATGCAGTACACAATAACACATGTACTGTAAATCTTCTAACCCAGAAGTAATTGTTTCATTATAATATAGCACAAACGTAATTTCTAACTTAGATTTTTTTTTTTAAGGTAGTTTCATCAGCAAGTGTGACTATGTACAATTGCTCACCTAACCAATATAAAATGCCCAGGTTTTGGGAAGGTTGAAAAGTCCCCCACAAAGCCTGTTTACCTTCACTTCCTCTCCTCCAGCCCCCAGTCCTCCTTTTCTCTAGTTAAATGATAGTGACATCTGACCAATGGGAATGGTTGGGTCTATGGAACAAGGATGTAGCCCACCACACTGCAATCTATAGTATAGCACTGTATAGCAAAGTAAGCGCTGTATGCACTCTCTTTACACTGATTTATCATCTTTCCCTTACCAGCTTCAACACACACGTTAAATATACTTCACTTTGGAAGGAAAGTTGCACTTTGCAAGAAAACTTTCCCCAGAGCTTGGTGAATGAGGTGAAGCTCTGTTGACTTCCATCACCCAATCATGTGCAAAAAATGTTTTTTTATCACATGATTGGGTATTCTTTGCAAAGTAAAGTTTTACCACATTCACTAAGTTCTTGGGATCATTTTCCTTGCAAAGTCAATAGCCTACTTGCCTTGCAAATCAACCCCACTGACTGGGCTGTGGGAGCCCACTCATTTATAATGAGGGTGCTGGCTTGTTCATTCTTTCAGATTATTGTCTCTCAGGAACCCATCTGACCAGGGACAAAGGTTATGCAGTGCATTGGGGATTTCAACACAAAAATTTGCCCACTGATTTTAAGTTTCGCCAAACTGTAAAAACAGGAGACCTGCTTCAAACCTAAGATAGCAGCAAATCTGACCCTGACCACTCTACATTGAATAACAAAACTTTACTTATATCTGTGCTCAGATTGCTTTTCAGGGGTCTTTGACTAGTGATGACATGGTTGCAGGTCAGTTGCGTTGCAGCCCTATTTACTTGAATGGGTCACGTTCAATGGGCAGTAGTGGTCCCCAAACACTATAGGGGGGAATAACTTGAAGCCTCAATGCTTTGCATGTTTCGATGTGTACACCCCTGGCTGCTGTCTTTGCAGCTTAAGGGGAAGCAGTTGGGGGGGGGAGGGTGTTCCTTTTACTTCTCATTGTTATCCCAGGACAGAAAGTGAGTTGAAATCTCCTAAATAGGTTAATTAAAAAAACATGGCAGTGGTTTTAAAAATTCCATTCTAGTCACAATAAAAAAAAGGTTTTGGCTTTAGATATTCTAGCTATACTTAACTAATTATTAAATATGATTGCAGCAACCTTCCAAAAAGTGGAAATTCTTAGACATCTAAAAATTATTTTTCATGGGTGTACATACAAATGTTTAAAGCAAAGGTGTAAAATGTACATTATGTTTATACAGCCTAGCAACACATTTCAGACTACTCTAGAAGTGCATTCCATCCTGAATGTACATTTCCTGCCATTAAGGGGATTCTATAATACAGAATGGCTTGGTGACGTAGAAACAGTAGGTGACTACTCAGTTATGAATGGTTTGTTATGAATGGTTTTCTTGTTTGCTCATTACGGTTGTTGTTAATGTTGCCAAGACTAAAACTGCCATTAAACATTTGTGGGTGTGATTCATCAAGCTTAGCTTGGCTTATTTCATAGGAAATTATTCTCAGAACAGTCTTGAGAACCCAAGGAAAGTTCATGAATCACCCATGGCACAGGGAGAAAAAAATAAAAACAAAATGCTAGCATTGCTGTCAAACATGGATATAGACTCTTGAAAATGACATAATTTTATAAAAAAAATTCTTCACACAATATTGATTGTCTTGTCCTTTAAACTATGTATTTACTGTATTTCCAACTGGAGAGATGAGGATCAAGATATATCAGGCTTTTGTTGCTGTCTTTGAACCAACTAAAGAGATAACCCTTTACTTCCTGTCCAGTGATGAAAAGGGTGTCACAAGGACAGAATGGAAATAGTTCCATTATGGACAAAGACAGAATTAAAAATCTACAGTTGTTCTGAGCCCCATGTCAAACTAATTTGCGATAGCACAACTAATATGCGGGTAAGTCAGTAGATAAAAATGACACTGCATCCTAAAAAATTGTACAAAATTAAAAAAATGTGACTTTTATGGTATTACCTTTCAAATAAGCAAGCCACTATTAGAAAATATAAATTATTATCACATCTTGATCAATATAAGTGTTAAAATCACATGTCAAAAAAAACTAAATTTTAACATCATCCTATAGTATTGTTAGCACCCTCTAATAGACAGTCCATAATCTCTATCAGTACAGTACAATTCAAACCCAACAAATCAGAATACAGTGGTTATGGATGTGACCAGAACATTAGTGCTTCTTCAGGAGTGAGGGTGCAGTAAATTAAAACGGCGATAAAAAAAAAAAAGAAAGAAAAGAAAAAAACAATAACAATAACCATTGTGTTCCTACCTAGAATGTGAATGTCACAGAAAGGATCAAAGTTTGTTGGAGCCAGAGAACTTGATCCAGTCATATCAGAGTTCTACAAATTTAGGGTATTGTTCCTATAAGGTCATAGTGAGCTTCTCTATTCTCTATATATGGTTAAGTTCGGCCACCCATTACCCAACACTAGGAACTACAGGTGAGTTCCATTATCTGGGAATTAGGGCTTGTGCCACAGGAAACAAGGTAGGCCCTTTTTAGCAGATATCACAGAGCCCTGAAGAACAGAAAGCAAACCCACCTCCGGTGGTTCTTGATAGGTCATACCTGTGATCCTGGAACACAATTGAAAAATAATATCCAAGTATGGTCTGATGCAGGGGCAGGACCACCAGATGTGAAGCATAGTTCCCGTTTCACATCCATAATGCCAATAGCAGTCAAAAAGCAACTACAGCATCCTATGTAGCCCAGCAGAGCAGCTGTATCACCTGTCCTGGACAATATATAATAATTTATAATTATTTTTTGGTGTTTGGGTAGATAGGCTTGATTTAAAAATTAGAAAAGGGGATTTGTCATCTATAAAAAGCAAATAGCCCAATTCTTTCTCCCAGTCCCTGATAAAGCATGGGTGCTGAGGGAACACATGCAAAAGAAGGATATTACAGGGATAGTGCATGAGAAGGTCATCTACAAAAAGGCTCAATTTTTGAGGGGTGTCTCCTACTTGCACCCCTTGTATAGAGGCATTAGATCGTAGGGCAACAGCCAAGTGTTCCATGGCTAGTATAGATAAATAGAGTGAGAGTGTGCATACTTGGTGCATGCTAATAGATAGGACCACAGAGCGAAACAGAAGGCCGTTGACCCTTATTCTGGCTGTGGGAGAAGAATACAAGGCCATGATTTTATGTGTGAAAACTGCAGGCAGGCTCACTTGTTCCAAATAGCTACTAGGAATTGCCAGTCAAGGCAGTCACTTGAAAAGCCCGTGAAACCGGTGACGCCGGTCATGTGACTAACAGTGGCCAGTCAAAACCTTGCACCCACCAAGTCATGACCGCAACTACACTGCCATGGAGATGTGGCCCGGCGTGAGGCGTCAACCCGGAAGTGATAACAACACCGGGCAGACACCTCATTTAGCGACCAATGGGTCGCATGATGTCGGTCTCACAGTCCACGGCAATATAACCAAGAACTTTGCAGACAGGAGCATATCCACACCATAAAATTGGTGACCAAATGTGTCTCGAGCCCCAAAGGTAAAAATTACATATCTCATTTGAGAAGCAGAAGTGAAACAAAATAACTCCCAGATCATAATAGGTAACGTATAATGTCATGATCAATACTATAAACTACCACTTAGTATACACTAGTGAACTGAGCACATATAATAGGAAGTAGTATAAGTTGGAAGTAAATGAAAATAGAGCATATAGATTTAGGCTTGATTAATGAAAGAATTTATGTCCCATTCAACATTCATACCTAACGGAAGAATAGGACTTGAGCTCGTATATCCAGTATGTTTCAAGATGGGAGACCCCACGGAGGGAGGACTCTCCCCTCCAATGTGGGACGAACTTATCAGTGATTTGAAACTGTGTTCCTACCTAATCTTAATTGTGATATTTTAAATAATGGTGGGGGACGCTTTGATTAGCTCATCCCTTCTTGATACTGACCAAATGTTCGTTAACCCTCACCAAGAATGTCCTCATGGTATGTTCCACGTATTGTTTCAAAAACAATTGTCAATAGACAAAAAATTTTGTGGCACAAGTGGTAAAATGTTTCATTGGGTAAGTACGTTGCGTGGTGGATGAAGTAAATGTGTTTGTTTTGTGTCTCCCACAAGCATTGTGGAGACACACATGACACCTATGTCATGGATAGTAACCCTTACTTTGCTGAAAGAATGAGATTGAGTTTTGGGGGTTCAATCACATTGGGCGCAATTTGTCCCTGTAGTGACCGTGCCCCTCTGAATATGACAACAGCCTGTTCGGGGATAGCCAGGCCCAAGTATCTATCACTCTGAAGAATTCTACAATGTTTCTTTATTATCTCCTTAATCTGTCTGGATTGAACAGAATAAGTGGTGAAAAAAGACCATCTAAACTTATTATCCAAAACGGGCTTAGGACAGTCAATCAAGAAAGAGTTACTATCTATCAGGGATACCTTATTGATTTATGTATCAAGATCTGAGGTTCTGTAGCCTTTTTCTAAAAATCTATTTTTCAGATGTTTGGGACTGGGAGAAAAAGTCAGTTCTCCTTGTACAGTTCCTCTGCAGTCATAAGAATTGGCTGCATGGAACTGATTTGAGCCACTGTGTATGGTGACAACTATCGACTGGAATGTATCTGTTTTGGGCGGTAGGTTTGAAATAAGTTTTAAACTCCAAATGATGATCGGTTACTGATATCTCGAAGTCGAGGAAATTAATGGTAGTAAGATTAGCCTCGTAGCTCAAAACAATGCCCATATCATTATGATAGCATAAAGTCATAAAGGAATCAAGAGATTCACGATCACCATTCCATAGGAGGAGGATTTCGTGCCATGTGCCTGGTCCAGAGAACTAGCTCTGGTCTCTTAAGTGCATAGACGACATCCTTCTCCCACTGGATCATGAACAAGTTTGCCAAACTGGGGGCGAATTTGAACCCCATGGCCACACCCCTCTTCTGCAAATAAAATTGATTTTGGAACCAAAAATAATTGTGTTGGGTAGCAAACCTGAGAAGTTCCATAATAAAATTCTGCTGATTCAAAGGAAGAGTTTTGTTTTTAGAAAGATAGTGTTCAACGGCAGAAAAACCTAAATGATGAGGTATGCAGGTATATAGAGCAGCAACATCTGCTGTCACCAAAATCATGCCTTCCCGATACTCAACGGATTCCAGGAGTCTAATGGTGTCTCGAGTGTCCTTAAGATAAGAGGGAGTCATTCGGACTACTGGTTGAATATGCAAGTCTACACACCTTCCTATTCTGGATGTGAGTTAATCCCACTGACTATGGGGGGGGATTGACTGGGTCTTTATGTACCTTTGGAAGGTAGTATATTGAAGGGATGCGAGGGGCCTGGGGTACAAGGACATTTTGTCCAGAATGCCCAATAAAGAACCCTCATTGATGAGGTCAACAAGGGCATTTTTGTAGTTAGATGTAGGGTCTATACTGATGCGACTATATGTACTATGATCTCCAAGGATCTTAGTAATCTCTTTTACATTTTTTTGTCATTTTTATCATGTATGACGATCCCCCCGCCTTTATCTGTGGGCCGGTTGATCAAGTTTTTTCATTAACAGAGTTGTTTTAATCCTGCCTTAATGGCTGGATTGAGGTGAACTTTTTTGTTAGGTAATTTCTCTAAGAACAAGGTTATGAAAAAACGTTAATTGAAGGTACCATAGTCCCATGAGGGTTGACCAAGGAAGGGTTAGACAAGCCAGAATGGACATGGTCATCCCAAGCTAAAAGTGGGGCTGATCTGGAAGGTTGTGTGAGGAAATGTCTTTGGATACTGAGTTTACGAGTGAACTTCTGGACGTCTATAAACATGGAAAATTTGTTTAGGAGAAACATACTTCAGTCTATTATCTAATACTGATTTCTCTACATATGTCAAAGCTACTGAACTCAAACTGAAAATACCTGTACCCGTTAAGTTGTTTTTCTTTTTGCCTTGGATCCGCCACCTCCCTCGGGAGCCTCGTTTCTTTCTGGGCTTCTTGGGTATTCTTGCATGGGTCTTGGAAAACCCGAATTCTGAAAAATAGATTTTTAGAAAGGCTACTGATCTACAGATCTCGATACTGAAATCAATAAGGTTTCCCTGATAGATAGGAACTCTTTGCTGATTGACCGTCCTAAGCCTTTTTTGGATTTACGTTTAGATGGTCTTTTTTTCACCACTAATTCTGTTCAATCCAAAAAGATTAAGGAGATAATCAAGAAACATTGGAGAATCCTTCAGAGTGATAGATGTTTGGATCTGGCTATCCCTGATCAGGCTGAGTCATATTCAGAGGAGCACGGTCAATACAGGGACAATTGTGCCCAATTTGATTGACCCCCCAAAACTATCTAATTCTTTCAGCAATGTAAGGGTTACTATCCATGCTGAATGTGTAATCTGTGTCTGAGTTTGTGGGAGACGCAAAATGAACACATTTACTTCATCCACCACGCAATGTACTTACCCAATAAAACATTTTACCACTTGAGATTTGCCATGAGATTTATTGTCTATCTATTGACTTATCCTTGTAAGAAACAGTACGTGGGATGTACCATCAAGACATTCTCGGTGAGGGTTAACGAACATTTGGCCAGTATCAAGAAGGGATGAACTAATCATAGCGTCCCTGCCACTATTTAAAATATCACATAGTTACATAGTTAGTCAGGTTGAAAAAAGAAACAAGTCCATCCAGTTCAACCTTAAAAACAATAAATAACTAAAATAATAAATATCGTACAATCCAATATACCCAATTTTATACCCTCAGTTGATCCAGAGGAAGGCAAAAAATCCCAGCAGAGCATGCTCCAATTTGCTACAGCAGGGGTAAAAATTCCTTTCTGATCCCCCAAGAGGCAACCAGATTTTTCCTGGATCAACTTTACCTATAAATGTTAGTACCCAGTTATATTATGTACGTTATATTATGTACATTTTAGGAAAGTATCGAGGGCTTTCTTAAAGCAATCTACTGAGCTGTAGTCTTTATTATTTAATAAAGATCTGGTAAAAATACAGTTTCAAATCATTGATAAGTTCATCCCACATTGGAGGGGAGAGTCCCGTCTCTGTGGTGTCTCCCATCTTTTAACATACTGGATCCACAAGCTCAAGTCTTATTCACTGTTCGGTATGAACGTTGAATGGGACATACAATATCTCACACAAATGAGTACACCCCTCACATTTTTGTAAATATTTTATCATATCTTTTCATGTGACAACTCTGAAGAAATGACACTTGGCTACAATGTAAAGTAGTGAGTGTACAACTTGTATAATAGTGTAAATTTGCTGTCCCCTCAAAATAACTCAACACACAGCCCTTAATGTCTAAACCGCTGGCAACAAAAGTGAGTACACCCCTAAGTGAAAATGTCCAATTTGGGCCCAAAGTGTCAATATTTTGTGTCACCACCATTATTTTCCAGCACTGCCTTAACCCCCTTGGGCATGGAGATCACCAGAGCTTCACAGGTTGCCACTGGAGTCCTCTTCCACTCCTCCATGATGACTTAATGGAGCTGGTGGATGTTAGACCTTGCGCTCCTCCACCTTTCATTTGAGGATGCCCCACAGATCCTCAATAGGGTTTAGTTCTGGAGACTTGCTTGGCCAGTCCATCACCTTTACCCTCAGCTTCTTTAGCGAGACAGTGGTCATCTTGGAGGTGTGTTTGGGGTCATTATCATGTTGGAATACTGCCCTGCGGCCCAGTCTCTGAAGAGGGGGGATCATGCTCTGCTTTAGTATGTCACAGTACATGTTGGCATTCATGGTTCCCTCAATGAACTGTAACTCCCCAGTGCCGGCAGCACTCATGCAGCCCCAGACCATGACACTCCCACCACCATGCTTGACTGTAGGCAAGACACACTTGTCTTTGTACACCTCACCTGGTTGCCGCCACACACGCTTGACACCATTTGAACTAAATAAGTTTATCTTGCTCTCATCAGACCACAGGACATGGTTTTAGTAATCCATGTCCTTAGTTTGCTTGTCTTCAGCAAACTGTTTGTGGACTTTCTTGTGCATCATTCCTTTTGGGGAGACAGATAGCAGACCAATTTGATGCAGTGTGCGGCGTATGGTCTGAGCATTGACAGGCTGACCCCCCACCCCTTCAACCTCTGCAGTAATGCTGGCAGCAATCATACATCTATTTCCCAAAGACAACCTCTGGATATGACGTTGAGCATGTGCACTCAACTTCTTTGGTCGACCATGGCGAGACCTGTTCTGAGTGGAATCTGTCCTAATAAACCGCTGTATAGTCTTGGCCATTGTGCTGCAGGTAAGTTTCAGGGTCTTGGCAATCTTCTTATAGCCCAGGCCATCTTCATGTAGAGCAACTTTTTTTTTTCAGATCCTCAGAGAGTTCTTTGCCATGAGGCGCCATATTGAACTTCCAGTGACCAGTATGAAAGAGTGAGAGCGATAACACCAAATTTAACATACCTGCTCCCTATTCACACCTGAGACCTTGTAACACTAACGAGTCACATGATACCTGGGAGGGAAAAAAGCTAATTGGGCCCAATTTGTACATTTTCACTTAGGGGTGTACTCACTTTTGTTGCCAGTTGTTTAGACATTAATGGCTGTGTGTTGAGTTATTTTAAGGGAACAGCAAATTTACACTGTTATACAAGCTGTACACTCACTACTTTACATTGTAGCAAAGTGTAATTTCTTCAGTGTTGTCACATGAAAAGATAGAATAAAATATTTACAAAAATGTGAGGGGTGTACTCACTTGTGTGCGATACTGTAATTTTTTTCAAGCCTAAATCTATATGCTCTATTTTCATTTATTTCTAATCTATACTACTTCCTATTATATGTGTTTATGTGTTTAGTTTACTAGTGAATACTAAGTGGTAGTTTATACTATTGTTCATGACATTATATGTTTCCTATTATGATCTGGGAGTTATTTTGTTTCACTTCTGCTTCTCAAATGAGGTATGTAATTTTTACCTTTGGGCTTGAGACACATTTGGTCACCAATTTTATGATGTGGATATGCTCCTGTCAGCAAAGTTCTTGGTTACATTGCCGTGGACTGTGAGACCAACATCATGTGACCCATTGGTCACTGAATGAGGCATGCCCCATGGTGTTATCACTTCCAGGTTGACGCATCATGCTGGGTCACGTCTCCATGGCAGTGTAGTTGCAGTCATGTGACTTGGTGGGCACAAGATTTTGACTGGCCGATGTTAGTCACATGACCGGCGTAACCTGTTTTGGGGGTTTTTCAATTGAGGTGTTTGCCTCGTGTTGGCTGTGTCATTTCCACATTGACTATTTGGGTGCAGTCACGCCCCCATGATGTCTTCTTCAGGGTTGTGGTAACTGGTCTGCTCTCTTCCTTGGTTCCCGGACTGAGGTTTGGAGCTCATGCCATCATGTGATCGACTCTACTCCAATCACTGGTCTTAGGGTTTTGGGCGTGGTACTCTTGCCGACTGCACCTCTTCCGGGTTGATGCCACACACCAATGTTTTTACTGATTGGTAAATTTGTGCAATGTGGAGGAGCTGATATATGCCCCAGTTGAAGTCCATTGGGATGAAACGTGTTGGGCTTGGCTTTCAGCTCCCCACATTGCTTTTATTCTGTGATCACAGTTTTATTTTTTTTATGGATGTATGTTGTTTTTTTTTCAATAAAACCCACCTTTTTAACCTACACTATATGGAGGCATTTTTTTCTTTCTATTTTCCCTCGGATGAGAGTTTTAGGCATTCCAGCCTTACGTTTACCTGCATAATTTCCTGGATCCTGACTTGGAGTTTGCCGGATTTCCTGGATGGTAGAAAAGCAGGAGTAGTATGGCGCTGCCCTTCTGGAGACAAAAAAAAAAAATTCTTCTTCTTTGTAGTGAATGTATTGCCTAGTGTCCTTATAGAATTGCTTCTAAAACCTGTATGTGTTCAAAAGTTGAATAAAACTGTGACTGGTGGTGAATATTTCTATTAAAAATGAAAATACAACAGATGGTGCTCCAATTGTTCAACAAAGATGCAAGGTGCCCTTTAAATTAGGTAATACTACAAAGAAGAAAATATCTTTTTGTCTCCATAAGGGCAGCGCCATACTACTCCTGCTTTTTTACCATTTTCTAATACTTTCCACTTAGGTGATATTGTATTGTTTTTAACACTTTCCACCTAGATGATATTGTATCCATATCCACAACTACTTTATTACCTAATTTAAAGGGCACCTTGCATCTTTGTTGAACAATTGGAGCACCAGTTGTTGTATTTTCATTTTTAATAGAAATATTCACCACCAGTCACAGTTTTATTCAACTTTTGAACATATACAGGTTTTAGAAGCAATTCTATAAGGACACTAGGCAATACATTCACTACAAAGAAGAAGAATATTTTTTTTTTTTTTTGTCTCCATAAGGGCAGCGCCATACTACTCCTGCTTTTCTACCATTTTCAAATACTTTCCACTTAGGTGGTATTGTATGTGTAGAGGCAGCAGCCATATCCATAACTAAAACATTCAATTCATTGCGCGGATTTACCCCATACACCGGATTCCCTGGATCGCTTCTGGAAGTCTGACGATCGGGCTATCCTCGCATGATTGACTCGTTGCCCTTGACATCCAAGTCCACTACTCCTGGTAAGAGTGCATAGCCCTCACCTTGAGTGAAGGACAGATTATCCCTAATGTTCTACATGCCTGCCAAGGCCGTTGTACCCCACTTCTGAGCAACAACTTTTTTTGTGGTGGACTCTATATATTAGTTTACCTTAGGATTCTTTCCAACTTCGGGACTTCCAAATTGTGTCTCTACTCATTCTATACATGTATTTTCGCATATTTATTACATTGGAGATTGTTTCTCATAATTTTTTTCATTATTTGTATGCAATATTTGGCATATTGATATTGTTTTTTGCTTTTCATTCTTTTGTGCTACATTTTTTACCAATCCCTCTTATTGAATTTTTGTCACATTCCTATGTAGCAGCTGTCCTTTTCTTGTTACACATTGGGTTAGCGCAGTCATTTCCCTTATTCACATTCTTTGACAATGGGACCTTGTCCCACAGCCTCCACCTTCTATCTCTGCACCTACATCCCCATCCATGATATCCTCATATTGGCAGGTGGTCTCTTATTAATGTCAGGACAACAAATCTTCTCAAGGAGGCCTGTAACTACTCCACCACCTATTCATTTGCAGTCTTCACAGTCCCTGGCCAAGAGAGTAAATTCCATCTTGCTTCCCCCTCCCTCATATTTTTTTGCCGTTCATGCTGCACATGGTTTGTACATAGGACCTTTTTTACCATTTTCTTCTGTTTGCAACCTATTTGTCTTTGGTTTACTGTGCACAAGCTGTGTTTTTTCTTTGTGTACTTGCCTTTCTCATACAGTTGAACTCTGCAATGCTCATTTGGTCATGCATAAGGAAGCAATGGTATAATTGTTGGGCCCTGCCTTCCACAGAAGAACTAATCTCTCCTGAGGAGCACAGTGAATTACTACTCTCTTTTCTCTTTCCGGGTCCATAATGGGTTTCAAAACGGTATGCCTTCATGCCTGTGGGCTGAAAAAATCCAGCCAAATATCCTTCTATGTGGCAGGAGGCCTGAAAACTTCATGCTCACTTACGCTCAATTGGTCAAACACTACTATTTAGCAACCCAACTGAATTAACTCAATTATTGTTTTAGACCTTTGATTAATGTCTTATAAATAGGAATAGAATCCTTGGTGCCTTCCTGCATACTCTTTTATTGGCAGATCTGTGGAAGCCACTGGAGCTGGGGAATTTGCCTTTGCCAACTCAGGCATTTCTTTTAGAAAGTTTTCCACTGTACCTCTATCCACAGTACATCTAACAGTGATATCCTGCTACCTAACTCTGTGTTTGAGTATCCTATCCCACAATTTTTGGTTAAAACTCTGACCCACTACGGTATTACAGTGGTTGATTATATACAGCCTAGATGCATATCCAAAAGCCTAGAAAAATTAATATAGGTATATGGACTTCTGAATTCTGAATATTCCACATACATGCAGATTACTAATTATTCCCTCTACTTGCCCTCTCCTGGTGTTTAATACACACTATAAGGCTTGGCAATTCTATAGTTCCCTTTTGCCAACCAAGATGGACATTTCCTTTTTCTATAATTGTCTCCAAAATAAATTTTTATTCACCAAGATAGCACCCCTTCTGAAACGGGAATGGATCTAGTCAACACCTTTACTACCTCCCAATGGCTTAGGGCCTTTCAATCCATGTACTATTCAGCACATTGTATTAACAATTGGGAGGTGGCAATAGCGTTATGTTGGTATTATACTACGTACTGATTGGCCCAGCTTTCCACCTTTATTTCTCCTTTTTGCTGGCAAGCCTGTGAACAAATGGGAAACATAATGCACATTTTGTGATTTTATGGGACACAGGGATATGCTTTCATCTCTACTTTGAGTGATGCCAAAAGCGATCAAACAGGTTGCATATTTTGTGGTCATGCAAAAGTATGACTAGTTTCTGGTGGAAGAACTTCCAGTTTACAGGGGGCACTAATATTCCCTGAAGCGTCATTAGCTATTCTTAACCTAGGGATTGATGACTTCCCGACTAATTGCCATACAATAGTTACCCACATCTTACTGGCTAGGGGTGGGGCTACGTCGGTGACCTCAGATTGTGCCATCTTCAGGTCCGTTGAGTCTATGGTGAGAGGTGTAGATTGCCATTTGTGGTTTTAAAAAAGCAATGTGATTATCATACCACTTTGGGTGCACTTTTATGTGAGTGTCACTTTATCTTTTGATCTCAATAAATCTTTTTAAAATTCAGAACGCTATTGGTCCCTTTTCAATTTTACATGACAAATAATGTCTACATGCGGTACAAGTGTGGATGTGTGGACGTGGCCCAGGAACAACTGAGTATAGCCCAGGAAGGGGCAAAAAGCGCATTTGACCTTGACTATCTATTAAGGTCAAATGTTGAAGGTGAGCATTCACTTTTCACATGAGGTGCGGTATGTGGAGCACAGGTGCTATGTGATGAACAGGATGATGTTTGCCTACATTAAGCCCGTTGGTGGCTGGAGTACGATTTATAGGCTTTTAATATTGTGTACAATTTTTTATTAATACTGAGGAGGTTGCACTACATCTTAATTTACTTTATATTATATAGGGGTGAAGTGAAAACCTCAATGGTGTTTAGCTGAAAAAGTGGCTAATACTTGTAATGGGGATAATAAGGTTCACGGATTTACTTGATTTGACTTGACTTGATTTGACTACGCTGATTGCCTTTGCTTACATATATTGGGGAGTAGTCAGACCATAATTGGCTACCTATGTAAGCCTGTGGTTGCCACCGGAGTACACATTGGGAAGCCCCAAAGTAGTCAAATCTACTGTATACAGAATGGGAGGACGAGTAACAGGTGAAATCCCTGTTTGGGGATGTAGTATGCACCAAAAGATCATCCAATTGAATGGTTTGTAGTTGACACCTAAGTCTGCTAAGCCTCGACAGAGATACATTACATGTGGGCTACCTGTCGTCGAATCCCCAGAGGTGTCAAGGGTATGATTAGGGTCCCCCCAAGTATGGTCATCCCTTCCTGGAAAGCACCTAAAGAAGAGAGCATAGAAGCCTGGTCATCGTTAGGCATGTTATACATTAGCCAAAGTGAATTGCTTATTGTATATTTTTCCATTGAGGAGTATGAACCTACCTGATTCATCGATTAATTCCTGCATGTCAGAGACTGGGAAGGCGGAGTGGATACTGAATGCTACACACTTGGATTTACTAATCAGATTGTGGCTCATATACTAAGTGGAATAATATCTGGTGGGCATGATAGGGACCGAAGTGGCCTTAAAATTAGTTTCTGATGGAACAGGATTTGCACCTTTTGTTTGCGCAAGTCATATAATACCTGAGACCTCTTTTGTGGTACAATTAGTCCTCTGGCATTCAAGGACCCAAACCTCATTAAAAACACGATGGTTGAGTCAATGTTCGGTGCAGCCAAATTAAGGTTCCCACAGCCAGACCAGTATACCATTAAAAAAAAGGAATGACAAACACCAGAGAAGGGGAAAAGAGACAGAAGAAAAGAAACATATAGAATCAAAGGCCAGATGAGGAATAACATGGACCATGTCCACTAGGATAGAGAAGATAGTTACTAAAATGTAAGTTAAGTACTGGAAGGGGGAGGTAAAATTGAGAAGAGGGGGAGGGGTATGGGGAAAGACAGAGAGAGAGAGAGAGAGAGAGAGAGAGAGAGAGAGAGAGAGAGAGAGACAGTGAGCAGAAATAGGGGAAGGAAACAAAGGGGAAAGGAGGACGAACAGGAGTTAACCTATTCAAATCAAAAGCCAGCCCTAGGAAGGTCAGGGTCGCTCCTATTTGGGGAAGAGGTTTGACAATAAGCCAGTGGCCCTACCACTCCCATAATAATATAAGCATGAAATGAAACCCAAAAATAGCAGGCAACAGAACTTCAAGTTAAATCAGTCACAACAATAATTCACAGTAAACCCAATTCACTCTCTGGCCTCTGGGGTGAGCCAATATCTCATTGCCTAAATGAAATTGCCAGTATGAACCAGTGATCGTCTCCAGAGTATAACACAGAGAGGAAACTGATGTGCAACACAAGCAAACAATTTGTCTGGATCCCCATGTGAGTCCTTTATCAGTTTATCTGCAGTCACAACTACATGAGACAGTTGCATGGACCCAACTCCCCTGAGTCCTTGGGATATAAAAGTTTATTTTCAGCAGAGCAAAGCTCCACATATGGTCCAAGCATACCATACTACTATGAGGACAGAGAGGGAAGGTGCAAAACACCAAGCCAGGTATAAAAATTAACATGAGAGAGTAAGTTAAAAGATTGCATAGTATACTAGGCAGTTGACTAAGCAGTAATAATCACAATAGAAAGAGAACTTGCATTATTAAGACACATCAGGAAAAATGAGGGTAAAAATTCAGCAGGCAACTCAGGCATACAGAGGAGATCAAATACGTTTATAATAAAATTCCGCGCTTAGGATAGTGTGGGTTGCAGTCCCCCCTATTGGGTTCCCAAAGGAACTTTCAAGAGTAGGTATATAAAAAAGGGGTATTTGGTGCTACCCTGTAGAGCACTAGGTGGTTATTAAGAAGTAGTATGGAGTATTAGGCTAGACTTCTTTAAACCAAAATAAAAGTGTACGTACCCCCACATAAAAGTGTGATATGCAAAAGTGGGAGTGGGAGAAATGTATCAGACTATAACTAAAACATTTTTAGAGAAATAAATATGTACAGAATACCTGAAAGGTGAGTATGTGTTAGAGTATGTCTAAATAAGGAGAGGATACAGTGCAGATTAGTAATTAATGAGGCGCATGCCCACCCTCATCTAACCAAACCTTGTGACCCAGCCCATATATATAGGATAAACAAATCGTTAAAGATAATATGATAAGTGGATATAGGATAATAGAGTGCAGAAATATCCACACCTTACCATACAAGAGCTAAATGTGTAAGCGCACCCTTAATAATAAAGTGCAAGTAAAGTCCACAGCTAGTACATAAAGATAATAAGTGTTCAATATAATAGTCCAAGTCCCTATTCAGAAGTAAAAAATGATATATATATATATATAAAAGGAAAACAAAAATGTGGTCCCAAGATGTCCAATATTGCATAAATCAAGTGACTTTGGTGCACAGCAGGTAATGTGACTTGTAGTGCTCCCCCAATGGGTCCCCACTCACCAGACTTAGTTACCCCTACAGGGGTAGTAAGCATAGAGTGGGTGACTATGAATGAATCTCCACCTTGGTAAGCTGTGCTATGCCATCTGTTCCTCCATCAGGCTTGTCCACCTGTTCATTCGGACTCCGGAGTGTGCTCCAGTCAGGGCTTCCCAGATCGCTCCACAGCAACAAACGGCAAAGTCCAGGAAAAAACTAGGGCCTCCCATAGTGCAGTATTAAAAATGAAATTTATTTTAAAATATATATTTTATAAAAACAATCGCTTCCCATCGCTGGTAAGCAAGAGTGAGAAACCGCATTAGATTAGGTAGGCAAAGAGCCGGTCCGTGGCGTGATCCAATCCAATTCGCAATAGTGTGAACCCGGCCTAAATTCTCACCATGACAAGGCCTCAGACTGTCACACTATCTATGGCTTTAGACCAATATGTAGCCCATCCAATTACCTAAAAATTAATAAAGCTATGAAAAGATTTTAAGCACAATGATCTAATGTTACTGGTAGTTTGGTGGTAGAATATTGTAAAATGTCTACCAATATATGCTCACTGCCATTTCAATGGGCTGAATAGGCCTGCATGTCAAAGTGTCTAGTAGTACTCCATATACATATATGCATTTCCGTTTTATTCTTCTTCCACTCTCATAATGAACACAGATTCTGTAAATATAGGCATCTATAAAAACAAATCACACAACAGAATATTAACTAAGGAAATGAAAAATCTGTTGCAGAGCAACATGAAAAACAATCACTAAATTATTTAGTGCATTTGTTACAGTCTAAAGTTATTTTAAACATTTTTTAAGTCTGGAATGTTTGTGAAGTTCCTTGGCTGTAATTTGGAACTGCTGCAGAAAGTGGGCTCCATTATGTCTGCCTCAGCAATGGACCTTACCATTTTACAAAGTAAATTGTCAACATATGGCAGGAACAGAACATTTAATTCAAGCAGTTCAGGTCCTTGCTCCTAACGATATGAATAGGCAGACATTTGTCTTTCCATCCTTCCTCTATCAATTAGTTGGTAAGCTCTTATATAAATTTTAAAACTAGTTATCAGTGTCTATATGAAGCTGCTTGGCAGTTATCCAGTTGTTGCATTTTTAACCATTTAGGAACCTTTAAATCCCACAGCAATTTCTGTTTTCTTACAGTGTCAATTTCCATATTAACATTTTTACATAAGCCTTTGGATATGTATGTCAATTTTGGTGTATTTTTTCCAAATAGGCAATATATACAATGTGTAGTTTTTCTCATGAAGCAATTGCAGATCGTGTAAATCAACACACTTTTACCAAGGGTAAGCAAAAAGAGAAAAGCATAATTACCTCGGCAGGATGGAACACCGAGCCTACAAAAATGGGCAATTGTTTAGCAAGTAAAAGGCCTCCTGGGATAAGTGCCCACGTACTTGACAGGTTTTATCTCTAAGGCACTCTAAAATGTTATTCCTCTCTCCTTATGAGACACACTGCTAGTTTTAGAGATACATTTGTTCAGGTGGCTACACCTGAATGTGAAAGTATTAACCAGAACCAATGCTGTTGAAGTTGTAAACCTTATGCATTTCCCTGTTGAAGGATCCATGAAAAGGCCAGTAATATATCAATGTGAAATTGAAACTTTTACCACTATTTTCATCTATTTATATCCACATAATGTAAATTTAAATACTGACGATTACATTTTTAATTGGGTTTTTAAAGGAAGTTTCATAGTAATGCCCCGTACACACGGTCGGATTTTCCGACGAAAAATGTGTGATAGGACCTTGTTGTCGGAAATTCCGACCGTGTGTAGGCTCCATCACACATTTTTCAATCAGATTTTCCAACACACAAAGTTTGAGAGCAGGCTATAAAATTTTCCGACAACAACATCCGTTGTCGGAATTTCCGATCGTGTGTACACAAATCCGACGCACAAAGTGCCACGCATGCTCAGAATAAATAAAGAGATAAAATCTATTGGCTACTGCCCCGTTTATAGTCCCAACGTACGTGTTTCACGTCACCGCGTTCAGAATGATCGGATTTTCCGACAACTTTGTGTGACCGTGTGTATGCAAGACAAGTTTGAGCCAACATCCGTCTGAAAAAATCCTAGGATTTTGTTGTCGGAATGTCCGATCAATGTCCGACCGTGTGTACGGGGCATTAATGTTATCTGAAACAGGAACAAAATCTAGTATGTGTGAATTTTAAGGCAGAAAATGGCATTTAGAACCAATATCAATAAAATTGCATTCACATTTGTTAGGATTTTCTTAAAATGTTTTTATATCTTAAAAACAATGGAAGGCTGATATTGCAGTATGCCATCAATAACCGAAAACAAATCACTCCATAACCCCACAAACACCATTGTTCGTGTTTGTTGGTTTGATACAGTAAATGCAGGCATGGGGTTGAATTTGATGTGTTTCATAAACTTCCAGAGAAAATTTTGTATACACAAGGTGAACCAACCATATATCAGCCTATAGTGAAAGCATATTAATAATTGTCTGAGCATGCAGGAGAGTCACTGATGTCCCTGGGAGGAGCGATGGGACCAACAAGGACCTTAGACCAAAGATATTGAATGTTCCTTTACACTATCAAATCAGGTACCCAGGAAGGGAGGCCAGGTGCCTCACACATTCCCTATATTGTCAAAAGTATTGGGACACCTGCCTTTACATGCACATGAACTTTAATGGCATCCCAGTCTTCGGCTGTAGGGTTCAGTATTGAGTTGGCTCACCCTTTGCAGCTATAACAGCTTCAACTCTTCTGGGAAGGCTGTCCACAAGGTTTAGGAGTGTGTCTATGGGAATGCTTGACCATTTTTCCAGAAGCTCAATTGTGAGGTCAGGCACTGATGTTGGACGACAAGGCCTGCCTCGTAGTCTCCACTTGAACTCATCCCAAAGGTGTTCTGTCCGGTTGAGGCCAGGACAGTCAAGTTCCTCCACCCCAAGCTCATCCATGTCTTTATGGTCCACTGGTCCAAATCATTTGGTTTAGAGGGGATTATGATGTGGGGTTGTTTTGCAGAGGTTGGTCTTGGCCCCTTAGTTCTAGTGAAGGGAGCTCTTGAGGCATCAGCATACCAAGACATTTTGAACACTTTAATGCTCCTAACTTTGTGGGAACAGTTTGGGGATGGCCCCTTTCTGTTTCAACATGACTGTGCACCAGTGCACAAAGCAAGGTCCATATAGACATGGATGAGTGAGTTTGGGGTGGAGAAACTTGACTGGCCTGCACAGAGTCCTGACCTCAACCCGACAGAACACTTTTGGGATGAATTAGAGTGGAGAAGCTTATATGCGCTACAAAAAAAATCAATAATGTAAATTTAAACACAAACAGTAAGATCTCTGAACAATTTACCTTACATTTGTAAAATTGCAAAAAGCAGTAAAATTATATTAGTGGTATATTGAATAAAAAAAGAACATGATGTGTCACATCTGTATACAGTTCAGCTAGACTGCAGCAGGTATAAAAATGACATGGTGTCAAAATGACCAGTTCAAGAAAATTATAAGACAAAGATCAAATGGTTAAATCAAGTAATCTCCTACAAGGATTTGTTGTAAATGCTATTCTTGTGATTAAGAAAGATGAGGTCAGCTACAATGAACCAACCACATCCTGCCATTAAAATGATTCTAATTGTAGAATGTCTTGGATTCAGGCAAAGTTCCTGTTTCAAAACAGAAGAACAAATACTAAAAGGTACAGTAAAGCCTCTAGTACCTGATACTTTTTATTAGATATATTGGATTCACATATAAACAAAACATACAGTGTTTGGTATGTATGTTATCATTTCCCTCTTAAACAGTACATGCTGCTGCCACTTAATTCCAGTTGGAATTTTGTAGACTGGCCCACATTACTAAAGCTACATTTCATGCATACTTCATTATACAATGGTGAGTGAGAGTTACTAAACACACCATTTCCAGCTCTTAATGACATCAGTTAAGACACGTGTAGTGGAAAAAGGGAAGCCACAAATGGTTGACCAGATGTCAGACAAGTAAAGCTTATTTTATATTCAATGCCTTCCAGCATTTACAAGCATATTCCATTGTAAATCACCAATTTTTTTTTTTTTTGTCTAAGAGGCATTTCAGCTCTGTTCTGTTTTTGTTTTCTTAGTTAACAGGAAACTCCAAATATGTATGTTTGTAACCATTTGCTGGATTGTAAAATTCCTTCATTACCTCTCTTTAGGAATCATTTGCATTTGCAATAAACAATAATGTTGTATTAAAGATAAATGGTGAAAGAGAAAACAAATATGTTAACTAAAAAAACTGCATATTATTACTGCAATGCATTTTTTACTCTATTAAAACAAAACGTTTTATAGCCCCCACTAAGTCAAGCACCGCCAGAATACTGCTTTAAGCATGCTTCCTATTATTACTTCAAGATTGGCAAAGCTTAGTCCACCTGCTATGTTATTACCAGGCTGCTGTTTTTGACTCGCAGAGCACCCCCAGATACACAGGTGTAAAGGGGTTATGTGAAAGTTGAAATACCTAGGAACAAAAGACAGCAGTTGGAATCGGTCTCCTTTTTGACATTAGTATGAAGGTGTACACTATGCCTAACTCATATCTGAGTGGAGGTAGCACAATCATTCAAACTATGGGACACACTGGAGAATATTAAGGCTATCTAGAATCTGACACCTAGGCAGTCACTGAGTTACATACATCCGACCCGTACAGTCTACCTGTCATGCCCCCCCCCCCCCCAATATATGAAAACAATATTTTCACTAAACATACACTAAAATTATTATTAGCAGACACAAACATAACAGAGAACCTTTGAATTAGCCCTTTTTTAATAGTTTTTTTACATTAAAAAAAATGTATCTTTTTTTTAACCACTTAAGGACTGAAACTCTTTCTGAGATTTGTTGTTTACAAGTTAAAAACAGTTTTTTTTAGCTAGAAAATTACTTAGAACCCCCCAAACATTATACATTTTTTTCTAACACCCTAGAGAATAAAATGGGGGTCGTTGCAATACTTTTTGTCACACTGTATTTGCGCAGCGGTCTTACAAGTGCACTTTTTTTTAGAAAAAAATTACTTTTTTTAATTAAAAAATAAGACAACAGTAAAGTTAGCCCACAGTTTTATATATTGTGAAAGATAATGTTATGCCGAGTAAATTGATACCCAACATGTCACGCCTCAAAATTGTGCCTGCTCGTGGAATGGCGACAAACTTTTACCCTTAAAAATCTCCATTGGTGACGTTTAAAAAATTCTAAAGATTGCATGTTTTAAGTTACAGAGGAGGTCTAAGGCTAGAATTATTGCTCTCACTCTACCGGTCACAGCAATACCTCACATGTGTGGTTTGAACACCATTTTCATATTCAGGCGCTACTCATGTATGCGTTCTCTTCTGCACACGAGCTCGTTGGGACAGGGGGTGTTTAAATTTTTTTTCTTCATTATTATTTATTTTACCTTTTATTTTTTAATTTTTACACTGTTTAAAAAAAAAAAAAATTGTCACTTTTATTTCTATTACAAGGAATGTAAACATCCCTTGTGTCAGAAACCATGAACCAGACCGAGACAAAAGTACAGTAAAATCATACTTGTTTATTAATAAAAAGGTAATTAGAGTAAGCGTAGTCAAAGCATAGCCAGAGTCCAGGAACCGAATCGGTTAGCCAGCCAAGCCAGAGTTCAGTAACCAGATTGGGTAATCAGCCTAGCCAGAGTTCACTATCCAGATCGGGTAATCAGCCAGGCCAGAAGTCAGGGATCCAAGTAGAGGAACAGCAAGCAGGATAAGGAGCCAGAAGGGATGTCAGCATAGCCAGTCTTTAAACAGGAACGCAGGAGATGGTTTCTTGTGATGTGACCAAGCCGAAGGCAGGAATGAAGTGAGCTGGAGATCTTTAAGTAGGCGGGACTGACGAGCACATCCACAACAGCTGGTTAACTGTGGAGAGAGATGAGAGCTGGCAATTAGCCGAGAGCTGAGCGGCCAGCTCAGAGAAGGAAGGGCTGAGCCAGCCCTGACACCTTGTAATAGAAAAAAGCATGACAGGACCTCATAAATATGAGATCTGGGGTCAAAAAGACCTCAGATCTCATATTTAGACTAAAATGCAATAAAAAAAAAAAATTGTGGTTTAAAAAAATTATTTAAAAAAAAGACCCTTTAAGAGCTGTGGGCGGAAGTGACGTTTTGACATCGCTTCCGCCCAGCAATAGTATGGAGACGGGTGGGGGCCATCTTCCCCTCACTCGTCTCCATACCCAGCTACTGACAGGATGCGATCGCCTCCGCCGCTGCTGAAGGCTCAGGTAAGTGGCGGAGGGCACCGGATCGTGGCGGGAGGGGCCCCTCTCCCGCCACTGATAAAAGTGATCTCGCGGCTAATCCATCGCAGAGCCCACTTTTATCATGTAGCGGACTGCCCTCTGAAGACAGGAATACTGAGGTTATGGCAGCTAGCTGCTGCCATAACAAAGATATTGTCCTTTAAACAGCTGCCGTAAAAACGACAGCGGGCAGTCCGTAAGTGGTTAAAGTATAATTTTTTTAAAAATGTTTACATTTTAAAATAATTGTATTGTACAATGTTTAAAAATGATTTATTACATTGTTTAAAAAATATTTCTTACAATGTTTAAAAATAATTTTTTACAATTTTTTTTTTTTACAGGACAGGGAAGCCGACAGTGCCACGGGGGGGGGGGGGGGGAAGTGTAGCACAGTGACGGGGGGGCACACGGGGGGGATCAGAATTAGGCAGAACAGGGAGGGGGATCGGTGCAGGGGAAGCAATTACAGGATCAATGCCCTGTGTCTCTCCATGCAGCAGCGGAAAGCCGACGGGAGGGAGAGAAACCAGCTTTCAGCTGCTGCTGCAGAGAGCTGCATCTTTCTGTAATTGCGACCTACAGGAGGACTGGTGCCCCCCCTATCAGCGGTCCTGCATACCACTCATAATTACAAACAGAGGGAGACAGCAGGACGTGAAAGGAAATCTACCCCTAGGAAGGGAAATTCACTCCTGTAAGAGCTATCATGGAAAAAAGTTGTCTACACTGAAGCTTTATCGCCAATCCTTGTTTTCACAACAACCTAAAATTTAAAAATCCAATTGTCACCGGGACAAAATGTAAGGTGTAATCTTTTGAACAGGGGCACAGACATCAAAAACAAAACATTACAGGGGTGTTTGCATCCCTATGCTATCTTTCCAAAATGTTAAAAAAAACAATTTTGGCTGCAGTTACACTTAAAAAATTACCTGTTCCAACTTACATACAAATGCAATTTAAGAACAAACCTACAGAATCTTGTTTGTAATCCAGGGACTGCCTGTATGCCTCATGGTTGAATGCCCATGAGGAGATGTTTCTGAATACCCCTTTCCTCTCTAACACATCATAAACTCCAGGTCAGGGGTCCTCAGAACCAGAGCTTTATATGGTGATACCTAAATCTGTAACTTTCAACAGTGTAACCAATTGAAGTGATTTTACTGGCATTATTATAAAATATACAGTATGTTTCTTTTTGGATTGCGTTACCACGCCTGTACCAGCAAAATTAATAACTGAATTTATTGAAGAGATACGTTTATAATGATATTTTTACACTTACTATTAATTTTAAAAATGCATGAAAATATTTAATAATTATTTTCACAAACATTTAAAAAAAAGTGAAAGAAGGTAGTGTAGGCAAAACCTACATACACAACATGCAGTGGCCCAAATGGGAACTCACCCATTCAATTTCAGCTTTTTGATAATCAAGTCTAAGTAATGCAACAACGTTATTAGGTAAAGATATGATCTGTCTCAAAGAAACTTTTCATAAATAATATATCCGTATAAAATTCACCAATATACATATTACGTATAAAGTCATTTTTTATTTAGTATTTAGATGTTATGGAGGAAGATTTTCATTATTTTGGTAGCAGGTCATAAGTAGGGATAAACTAAGGTTTGGACCAAACCAAGTTCAGCCTGAACTTATAAGAAATTTTCACATGATAGCAGGCTGCTGGCCCAGTCAGCTGCAGCCCTGGAATTCCCTCATGTGTCCACATTAGGCTAATGATGTCACTAGCATCCCATCCCTTTGTTGTTGTTGTGTGGCTGTGGGGTGGGGAATTCCACGTCAGAAGCTCATTGTGCTAGTAGCCTGCTATCCTGTGAGAGTTCTGAGTACAACGTGTACCTTAGCTCATGTTTAGTCATAATCAGCTGTAAGGACCTCCTTCAGTAGACCCCTAGTAGTATACCTCAGTCCAGGAAAAGATTTAAAGGCTATGTTCACTATTGGAACATATTACATGTTCCACACGTATTTAAGGTGGAACATGTAACATGTTCCAGCACCTGTATCTTCTCCCCCCAATCCCCTTCTCCCTGTGACAGCGGATGGAGGATCTTCTCCCTGCACCTACTGTTATAACTTAAAAACAGCAAGGCCCAGATGGCCGCATCATTCATTTACAGAGTTCTGTGAATGAATAAACTACAAGTATCCTCGGCCACCGTGGCTGACAGCTTGCTGTTCCGAGTGAACTGCAAGGGGCGCTGGTAAGCGCTCTCGTAGTTCACTGATTCTTCCTGAAATTCAGTAACTGCCTGTCCTTATCGAATGTACAGGTAGACAGTGTACTGAGAGTCTGCAAGATCCTTGTAAAAAGATGTGCATCTATTATGTTTATTATAAAAAATGTCTCCTTTAATCTGGATTAAAGGGTATCTAAACCAAAAAACAAAAACAAAAATGGAATCAATTGCAGCTTTCCAATCCTTAATTGTGCTGGCTGATTAAGATGGCTTCTCTCCATGAAGGAGAAATAGAGCCACCCTTGGACAGCAGCATTGTCAACATGTGGGGAGGCTAATGTTAGATGCATAGACTTGACTACCAAATTAAAGTTGAAGTCCAGCTAACACTTTTAAGCAGTAACCACATTTTTTCTTCTTTTGGGATAAAGGTTTTAATAAAGTGAATACTATTTGAGTATTGTATGCACCCCTGTCAGTGTTAAATTGTTTGTCTCAGTCCTCCAGGGGCTAGTTTCATTTGCACTAGTGCTGCTCTCTGAAGTGTGATCTACATTCACATCTTCCAAGAGCATTTGACAGGCAGAATTTTATCATCTCCTCACTGTCTGCTTTAGCCCCTTGAACCCTGTACTAGCACATTGCAACCATGTGCATTGCATGCAGTAGTGGGGCGCCCTCATTCAATAGATGGTAGTACCTACTGAATATGACAAAGAGATAATTTTTGCTGTGTATCCCAACCACTCCCTCCCTTTTATTGCCTTTTGCTGGACAGCTTGGTCTGTTAAAGGGTGTTAAGAAAAAACAGGTCTTATTGGCCAGATCACAGGTGTATAAATACACTTTAAAGTGACTCTTCTAGACTTTTTTTTAATAACAAACATGTCATACTTACCTGCTCTGTGCAATGGTTTTACACAGGGCAGCCCTCCTCTTCTGGAGTTCCTTGATGGCGCTCCTGGCTCCTCCCTCCTTCTGAGTGATCCCATTACAAGCGGCTTGCCATGGGGGCAATTGTGCAGGCTTGTTACCGAGCCACGCTCTGTGTGTCCATTGACACACAAAGCCCAAGGGGAGAGAGAGAGACAAGAGAGATGCTGCTCTGGGGCACAGCACTGGATTAAGATCGGGCTCAGGTAAGTATAAGAATGGACTGGAGGGAGCAGCACACTGGTATTATTGTAAAAAAAGAAAACCTTCTACTTATGAAACCACTTGTAATTTCAAGAGTTGTTTTCATTTTTTTTTTTTTTTTAACTGCAGCTTAATTTAAACAAATATTTACCAATTTTGTAATGAAAGTCTTTGTTAAAGTGCTGTTACAGGATGAAATCCCAAGCTTACTCCTGTGTTGTCACCCGTCACATGCTTCCTTCAGAGACTAAATTCAGCTATGGTAACACATAATGCGCTATATTGTTGTATTAGGAAGTCAGTCCAGGGTGTGCTTAAAAAAGTGCATGTAGAAAGGATGTGGCAAAAAGACTGGATAAGTTCAGCAGCACTGAGATGAATCAAAGGAAAAAAAAATGTAAAAAACAAAACAAAAAGCAATTGTTTGTAAAATACAGTGATATATCAAATTAAATATCACCCATTATAGAGTTTAGATATACTTTCGTTGTGTAAGAATGTAATATGAATTTTCTACAATTCTGCAAAAGACGGGGGAGAATGCTATATAAATCTTGTACGTTTTACAAAAATGGTCTACTATGTAGAGAGATAGCTTGGCTTCAAGATGAAAACAATTGGTGAAAGTGAAGCTACAGTAAAGTCTTAACATCTCTAATTAGATAGTGGCTGCAACAGGCTTTATAATTCCTCTCAATATGACGCAGAGAAAAGACATCTGATTCTTGTTAACTATTCTATAAAATGTGCGTGCATCCACCTTCATTTAATATCCCTCTTTCACTTCCTAGTACAATGAGATATCCTTATATTAGGTAATTATTCCACCATATTACAGATGGTTGTACATTGTAACACATGCTTGTCCTTCCTTAACCCTGACAGCACTGTGCTTTCTTTTGCAAACATTCTCATAAATGACAGCTTTAGGACTTATAGCAGCAGATCAAAAAAGCAAGAATAATAGGAATGTGCTTAAAGTGAAGGTAAACTCTTTTTTTTTTACAGTTGTACCTATAGGTAAGCCTATAATAAGGCTTACCTGTAGGCACTGTGAATATCTCCTAAACTTGAACGGTTTAGGAGATATTCACACTGTCTTGATATATGAGTAGCATCATGTCACAACTATGGAGTATATAGGAGAAGAGAGGTGCCCCTAATGTAGAGTACACACTATAAGAAAATCGGGCGAACGATCGTTCAATTTTCCTCGTTGTTTCACAGCAAATCGGAACCAATGAACAAAAATTTGTATAAAAATTCTTGTACGACAAAGGATTTTTTTTGTTGTTTACTGTTTCTGATCATGCACAGTCTTTATTTTCAGATCTTTCTTGTAAAATCGTACAAAAACGGTACACATTAAACGAAAACCATTCATTCTGTTCCCGTACGAGAAAAAATTTGGAGTTTGTCCCTTAGGGAATTTCCATACGAAAAGTCAGAATCGGCTGTCGAAAGTTGTGTACACACTATACGAAAATCGTACGAAAGTTCCTCGGATGAAAATGTTCGCTAGATTTTCTTATAGTGTGTACAAGCCTTAAGTTTAGCAATATGGTTACATTTAATGAAGGTACAACATTTAGCAACTCATATGGTTGATGATTAAAACAGGCACATCTAAGTATGCAGACATGCGGGGTAAATTTGTCCACATAGACTGTCCTCTGCACCGCCACCGCCATCAACGTCATCTCTTCCACGCTACGCTCCACGAGCACTTCATGCCTCGCCTTCTGCTTGTTCTACTACAGGGTAGTCTTCCCAGTCACGATTTCAGACTGACAGCAGTGAGAGAGGGCGGTGCGGAGGACGGTCTGTGTGGACAACTTTACCCGGAATGCCTGCGCACTTAGATGTGCCTGTTTTAATCATCAACCATGTGATTTGCTAACTGTAACCATATTGCTGCACTAGGAGGTGCCTCTCTTCTCTTTTATACTCTGTAGCTCCTGCTGGATTTTGCTTCTAATCCGCTTGTGGAGGCTGCCATTTGTGGATGAACATTTTATGGTTACACAACCTATAACATTGCTATAATGTTTTTATATGGACTATAAACTGAAGGACTTGGTAAATGGTAAATTGGTAAATAATAGGTTGTGGAACAAATTCTCTGAGTTTCCATTATTTCTTATAGGGGAATTTGCTTTGATATACAGTACGAGAGCTTTGGATTACAAGCATGTTTTCTGAACAAATTATGTGTCAGAGAAACAATCAACCTGGCCGTATCGGCCGAATGGTGTTCCGGAACGAACGCATGCGCAGTGGAGCAATGCTGCGGTGCTCACGCGCTCGTGGCCCAATGGCACAACGCGCACGCGTTCGCATTAGCGCACGCTCAATGTGACGCTCTGGCGGCCCATTTAAAGACACTCAGGTGCTCAGACGGGTTGCTGGTTTGTCTTCAGCTTCCTGTCTGAGTTGTTTCCTGCCTATTGAATCACTTGCTTGACCCGGATCGTCCCTGACCACTCTGCTCTTCTCCTGGACCCGACCTACGGCTTGTATAAATGGATTCTGCCTTGTCTTCAGTGTTTGACCCCTTGCTTGTGACCCGGATTTGCCTGCTATCTCCTGTGCCTGAACCTTTGCTTGTGACCCGGATTTGCCTGCTTTCTCCTGTGCTTGAACTTCTGCTTGTGACCTAGACTTGCCTGCTATCTCTCCTGCTTGACCCTCTGCCTGTGTCCTGGATCTGCCTGTTAACCTTTGTGTTTTATCCTCAGCCTGTTCAGACCTTCTGAATTGCCAGTCTCTGCACATCTACCAAGACCCTTCAAGGAGTACAATGCAAGTCCTATCCTGCCTGCTGGTAGCCTGTGCCTCTTCGTGCCATCCGCTCCCTGCTCCACCTCCAGGGGCCAGACTGTGCCTAGTCGCAAATGCGAATCGCTCTCGGCATCTCAGCCTTGGTAAGTACTTACCTGACATTATGCTAAGGTTTTATTGTATATACAGTTGCAATAAAAAGTATGTGAATGGAGACTTTTGGAATGATATGGATTTCTGTACAAATTGAATGAATGACTTGTATAGCGCTACCTATGCGAACTCAAGGCACTTTGCCGCCGGTGTCCATCTGCGGTATAGCGCGGTCCTTTGCCCCATGGGGTCCCGACACGCATACAAACACATACACATACAACATACACATATTTGGCCAATTTTTCAACAGGATCTAATTAACCTACCAGCATGTCTTTGAAGAGTGGTAAGAAACCAGAGTACCCGGAGGAAACCCACACAGGCACAGGGAGAACATGCAAACACCAGACAGATGGTGTCATGGTCTGGATTTGAACCAGTGACCCTATTGCTGCTAGGTGAAAGTGCTATCCACTACACCATTGTGCTGCCTGGCAAATTGGTCATCAAATGTAATCTGATCTTCATGTAAGTCACAACAATAGACAATCACAGTCTGTTTAAACTAATAACACACAAAGAATTAAATGTTACCATGTTTTTATTGAACACACCATGTAAACAGTCACAGTGCAGGTGGAAAAAGTATGTGAACCCCTAGACTAATGAGATCTCCAAGAGCTAATTAGAGTGAGGTGTCAGCCAACTGGAGTCCAATCAATGAGATGAGATTGGAGGTTTTGGTTACAGCTGCCCTGCCCTATAAAAAACACACACCAGTTCTGGGTTTGCTTTTCTCAAGAAGCAATGCCTGATGTAAATGATGACTCTCACAAAAGAGCTATCAGAAGACCTACGATTAAGAATTGTTGACTTGCATAAAGCTGGAAAGGGTTATAGAAGTATCTCCAAAAGCCTTGCTGTTTATCAGTCCACAGTTAGACAAATTGTCTATAAATGGAGAAAGTTCAGCACTGCTGCTACTCTCCCTAGGAGTGGGTGTCCTGTAAAGATGATTGCAAGAGAACAGTGCAGACTGCTCAATGAGGTGAAGAAAAAACCTAGAGTGTCAGCTAAAGATTTACAAAAGTCTCTGGCATATGCTAAGATCCCTCTTAGCGAATCTACGATACGTAAAACACTAAACAAGAATTGATTTCATGGGAGGATACCACAGAGAAAGCCACTGCTGTAAAAAAAAAACCATTGCTGCACGTTTACAGTTTGCACAAGAGCACCTGGGTGTTCCACAGCAGTACTGGCAAAATATTCTGTGGACAGATGAAACCAAAGTTAAGTTGTTTGGAAGAAACACACAACACTATGTGTGGAGAAAAAGAGGCACAACATCCCAACTGTGAAGTATAGTGGTGGGGGCATCATGGTTTGGGGCTGCTTTGCTGCGTCAGGGCCTGGACAGATTGCTATCATCAAAGGAAAAATGAATTCCCACATTTATCAAGACATTTTGCAGGAGAACTTAAGGCCATCTGTCCACCAGCTGAAGCTTAACAGAAGATGCATGTTGCAACAGGACAACGACCCAAAGCATGGAAGTAAATCAACAACAGAATGGCTTAAACAGAAGAAAATACGCCTTCTGGAGTGGCCAAGTCAGAGTCCTGACCTCAACCCGATTGAGATGCTGCGGCATGACCTCAAAAAAGCAATTCACACCAGACATCCCAAGAATATTGTTGAAGTGAAACAGTTCTGTAAAGAGGTATGATCAAGAATTACTCCTGACCGTTGTGCACGTCTGATCTGCAACTACAGGAAACGTTTGGTTGAAGTTATTGCTGCCAATGGAGGTTCAACCAGTTATTATATCCAAGGGTTCACATACTTTTTCCACCTGCACTGGGAATGTTTACATGGTGTGTTCAATAAAAACATGGTAACATTTAATTCTTTGTGTGTTATTAGTTTAAGCAGACTGTGATTGTCTATTGTTGTGACTTAGATGAAGATCAGATCACATTTTATGACCAATTTGTGCAGAAATCCATATCATTCCAAAAGGGTTCTTCTTATTGCAACTGTATGTGTATATATATATATATATATATATATATATATATATATATATATATATATAATCTCACAAAAGTGAGTACACCCCTCACATTTTTGTAAATATTTTTTTATATCTTTTAATGTGACAACACTGAAGAATTGACACTTTGCTACAATGTAAAGTAGTGAGTGTACAGCTTGTATAACAGTGTAAAATTGATATCCCCTCAAAATAACTCAACACACAGCCATTAATGTCTAAACTGCTGGCCACACACGTGAGTACAGTACACCTCTAAGTGAAAATGTCCAAATTGGGCCCAATTAGCCATTTTCCCTCCCTCATTTCCCCTTCCCTCATGTTTATGTAGCAGCACAAGGTTACAGGGAGGAGTCCCACATTTTAGAATAATAAGGGATCTATCAGTATCATGCACTTGGCCCAGATACCTTAGATACCACCAACAGTTGCATGGCCAAGCTTGACAGAGCAAAAGAGGCTTAAAAGAGTGCCTCAAACCATTTGCCTACCGAGTCTTAAAGACCAGGACATCCTCAACCAGAATCATCAAAGATTTGTTGAGACAAGAAAAAGCCGAATCCACAACCAAAACTTTCCACTTTTTTTGGTAAGCTTTCTCAACTGAATACTGCTGAGCAAACCTTTAGGAAGAAGTATACACTTTGGTCACTTCCAATCCTCATACAGAACATCCTGCATTAGAGGGAGGACTAGAAAGGACCTTCTTCTAGGAGAATTTTGAGGATTCCCATTCTACTTCCTCATCGTCCTCCATCTCCTCATATTTTTTGTGAAGCAACTCTGTCATGATGTATGAATTGAGCAAAGACTCAGCAGGGATGTCGACAATGTAATGCTTATGCTTTTCAAGTTACACAAACTTTAGCAGTTCAAAAGGAGGAGGAGGACTGTGGTACCTCCTCCAGAGGCAGAAATGCACAAAGAATGGGCTGCTTCCCACCCCAATGCATTACAAAAGATGCAACACAATTACCACAGCAAGGGTAATGTGTCTCAGGAGCTGCAGCATGATTATTAAAAAAAGGTATGCTGGGGTGTAGGGATGTTCTAAAATCAAGTGAACCCACATATGATATCCTGCCTAGAGTGTTCCTTCAAACCCTTTCAGATCTGGAAACCATTCTGATGAAAGTTATGACACGCATACAAGACATTTTAGTGCTCAGAATGATCTGCTCGATTTATTTCCATGTTTCCACTTATATAACCAAAATGACACCACAACAAAAGTCCAACCCTTTCATTAATAGATGGTAAAGATACAGACATACAGGATGTTTTAAAACAAGCAAAAATAGAATATTAATAACTCATATAGAAACTAACAACAGGAAAAGGCTAACAGGAAAGGACTTCGTACATCATTTTGGGGAGATCAAACCATTTATGAAAAACTGACACTTAACTCCTCATAGACGTCACATATACATATTATTCTAAAATGGATACACATTTTTACAGGGGTGTATAGCTAAAATGGTGGACAGCAAGCTAAAATATCCCTTCAATCCCCTCTTTGATCATATTTGTATGATCTCACTACCTTGTCGGTGCAATCAGTCAGTTTCTGGTAATACATACTACAAGTGTGAGCATTTCTAGTGGAATTTAACACCAAGTAGGATTATGGCTTCTACTAATAATGTGAAAGGTAATGGTATTATTTGTTCTTCTACTGATATTTATGAGATCAAGATCAAGATTTCAGAACATAAGCATATTTAAATTTTAGCAAAAGCATTTTATCAGCAAAATTATCCTCAATTTCTCTCTTGTTTCTAACTTGCACCACTGTAATGTTCTCCTGTGTATGTTTTTAATGACACCCACATCTTCAGGGTGGTAAATACAGTTAGTGATGATCCAAGTGGGTGGGAACACTATCAGGGTGATTAGGAACAGGAGGCAAAATGCTTTGCCAGAAGTCTGTGGTGAAATAAGCGAGGTCATCTTCTCTGGCCGGACCTGCTTTTCCAGGAACTCCTCCTTCATCTGCTTGGACTTCTGCTTGAGGGCCTCCTGTATTTAGGATCTCCTTCCTGCTCTTGGGGCTTTGGGCAACCTTTTTCACTCGGCTGACATGGATCCAGGACTGGCAGTTTTCCACCAGGATAGCTGTTCTGGTCACTGCAACCACTGTAGTAGGAGGTGCAAAGGGATACTTTTGCTTCTTATTGCTGTTCAGCTGTTGGACCACCACGGTGTCTCCCTCCTTGAAGAAGTGAGTAGCTTCCTGTGAAGAAAAAGGAGAGGTGCGAGCAACATTTCTTTCGACTGTATCCAATGTTTCAACCAGTTTTCTTACATATTCTTCCTGTATTAAGTCTAAATCTCCCTTTTCTACCATTAAAGGTGCTCTGGCCTATGGGGTGGGGAAAGGTCTACCCATCAAAACTTCAAAAGGTGAATACCCTGTCTTGGAAGGGGTTATTCTTATTTCTGCCAGGACTGCTGGGAGGACCTTTCTCCAGTTAGCAAAGGTTCCTCCTGTGGCCTTTCTTGTCTTGTCTTTTATTGTTCTATTCATTCTTTCTACTATTCCTGAACTTTGAGGGTGGTAGGGAATGTGAAACTTCCATTCTATCTTGAGAGTTTTTACCAAGTCCTGGCAGACCCTGGCTATAAAAGCTGGACCATTTGAGAATATGTCCACAATTATCAAAAGATATTCCTGTCTTTTGCCTAGTTTGGGCATGTGTGTGTGTGAGATCAGCCGTGACTTGTATACCTGCGTGGTCTATTCTGTGATACTGTGAATGCACTTTCCGTTGGTATACATGGTTTTCCCTCTATGCAGAGAGGTCCAGCCCTTGGATCTCTCTACACACCCTTTCCATTCCAGTCCCTTAACTCATAATTTGATGCATAATCCTGGAGATCTGCAAGTGACTGTTCAAATGGGGATAGGTCAGGTATCAGCATAGCAATTTGGATGTCTGCTGTCTGTGAGATAGCAGCTTGTTTAGCAGCAAGGTCAGCTAGACCTGCTAATTTCCCCTGGCTATCTCTGCCTGTTGGCCTATGTGTGCTCTGCAGTGTACTATAGCCTAGAGCAAGAACCATCCACAAAAACATTCTATGTGTCTGGTAGTGCTGTGGAAGATAAATCAGACCTGGGTGATGTGTCTTGGTGAATGAGGTTTATGCAGTCATATTGTGGCACAACCTCATCCTGTTCTCCTTTTAATCCTAAAAGGGTGTTTAAAATTGGTGCTGGGCCTGCAGTGAGAGAAGCATATTTGATGTGCAATTTTGGATTGGACAGCAAAATCACCTCATATCCGCTCAACCTCTGAGCAGACATGTGCTGTGTATGTAATTTTTCAACAAGATTGACACATTGTGGGTGGTGTGAAGTGTGGTGCCGTGTCCCAGAGTGAAAGAAGTGGCCACCAACCACCATCGCACAGGACGCTAGAGCTCTGAGTCATGCGGGCATGCCCTCAACCCACACCGGGACCATCTTTGAGAAAAAAACTACAGGGTGCAGTCTCCCACCATGTTCCTGGGCCAGTACTCCTGCCATGGTTCTGCAATTTTCCCTGGCAAACAAGTGAAAGATTTTGCCATATTCAAGGAGGCCAAGGCCGAGGCTCGGGCTGGTAACCATTACACATTTCAACATGGCAAAAGCATTTAACATTTCATCAGACCATTTTACAATATCAGACATTTCAGAAAGGGTTGTTTGTCTCAATATATTGTCATTGAAAGATCAGTCAGGTATCCATTGGCGGCAGTAACCAATCATACCTAGGAAGGTGAGCATATCCTTCCTGTTAAGTGGGCGGGGCAGACCCATCAGAGCCGCAGCTCTTTTGTGACTGATTCAACTTTCTCCTTTTGTAAGCACAAATATTCAAATGTTTTTTAACACCATTGTAACTTTTTCTTAGACATTTTGTGACCACATACATGTAACCATTTCAATAAAGATAGGCTATCAGCTCGGCAGTCCTCCTCTGAAATACTACTAATCAAAAAGTCATCAACATACTGCAACAGTACAGAACCATGAGGGGCAGTCCAGGGCCCAAGGGTGGCTTGGAGTACAGTGGCCGTGTTTCCTCGTCTACAGGGATGGAAAAAAACATTCTTTAAATCAATCACAGTAAAATACTCTGCATCATATGGTATGGTGGTAAGTATTGATGGCACATCAGGCACTATTGGGACAATCGGTATCACTAGGCTATTAATGGCCCTTAGGTCTTGTACAAACCTATAGTTACCATTTGCCTTCTTTACTGGGTTAATGGGAGTATTGTAAGGCGAGACAATTTCCCTTAAGATTCCTTTCTTTAAGAAATCTTCTTTTTCTCTGTATGTAACTCCCTCTTTGTCCTTGCCCCCTCCCTCTTTTTATAAAAGTTTCCCCTTTAATTTCCTGAGAAATCATTTTGATAATGTGTTGGTACTGGTGTTTGTTTTGGGATGTCAAAACATCCCGCTGCGTCTTTTTCAGTCAACTTTTTGCTTTTTTTTTTTTTTAAAGTCAGTCATACTCTTTTTTAGCCCAGTCTGATATCTGCTGTCTCACAGTGAGTGCATATTTAGGTACAAGGTTACTAAGATAAGTCTGTATTAAAAGACTGTACATTTCATCTTGACTGTTAAGTCCGGCGTCTTGTGTCCAGACTTCTTGGAATCTTTTCCAAAATTCCAACACTGACTCTGATGATTTTTGTTTGCAAGCTACTGCAGTGGGGAGTGATGATTTGTTAGTGAAAGCTCTTTTCATTTCCTTCTCTAACTCTTCCCACATAGTGTTCCTTCCATCAACAGTGTTTAGTGAATAAGCCTCTGCCGTGATGGTGGGTGCCTCCAAGACATTTATGGCAGGCACTTTAGTCCAATCCCAAGGGGAGGTAGTTCCCACCAAACTGGGTGGGTTTGGGACAGTGTTTAATAATACGGTTTATGTCTTCAATATCAATAGGTTTCATTACCATGACGTCGCCCACAGTCATGAAAGGAAAACTTTGCATAACTAACTGCCTAGTTACTTCCTCTTTTTCATCTGTGTCTGCTGCCTGTTTTAAAACTGCACGTTTTGTACTCTAACCCTCTACAGCGCATACAGCCGCTAGGCACATGGTACAGGCATAGAGAAGGTTGATATAACCCTTAATTTACCATCCCATGACTCTGCTAAACCCATCATGAACAATGTATGGGCTAGAATACGGTAGGGAGCCTCGGTCCAGCTGGGGATCTCCACAACATACATATTTATTTTTCTTTCTAAACATTCTAAAAAGATACTGAGTCTCTTTTTTTTCTGTTTTTTTTTCTTTCTTCGCAAAATGCCAAAAAAAACACTCCTTATGGCCTGAGGTTCCCCAAATTATAAGCAAGCTTTGTACGTTATTACTTTTCTTATATTTATAACCAAACAATTTTTATTTACATCTCAAAATCTTTTTATTTTATTTATTTATTTATTTTTTTGCAGTGTGCCAACAGGTTCAAACAGTGCCTTCAATTGCGGTAGTACTAATGCCGCAAACAATTCCCCACTATCTATTATGGTCAGTGAGATATTAGTACTTGGACCCTGTTGGCAAAAAACCAAATATCCAAATTTTGCACCTGACTTCCCCTTCGCAAGAGATGTATGTAGCAGAAATAATTATTCAAATAGCATGTTTTAATCAAAAGTTAGCCTCACCAATTTATGTATTACCTTAAAAAAAATGTAATTAAGGCTCTACCCATATTTTAATTGGTAAAAATGTCCCTAATGTCACAATACTTCAAAGACCTGGGAACGACTTGATAAGTCTCCCCTACTCTTCAAATAAGTGATATTACTCCCTGCACTGTCAATCCTTCTTGAAACACACATTTGTTATATAAATTAAACCTTAAAACTTGAACCTGTGGTTTGCCTTCTCTAAATAAGGGTCCCTTTCCTAGTTTAAAATAATAACTCCCGGAACACCGGCTACAAGATATGTCTGAGGACCAGTATAACAGAATAACAAACCAGTAATACAATCAGGACACTTTTGTGACATTTTTTTTTACTTTCCCTAAGATGACACTGAACGTCTGATTACAGCAAGGAAAATAAAATATTCCTATAGAGAAATCCGCTCGTCTGTATGCTAGTCTGACGGACAAAAAAACGACGCATGCTCTGAAGCAAGTATGAAATGGAAGCACTCAGTCTGGTAAAACTAGTGTTCGTATTGTAGGTAGCACATTCCTCATGCTGCAAATTCTGTGTTCGTTTATGCAGCGCATTATTGTCTTCTTTATAATGCAAGAAGAACAAAGTTGTTTTGCTGTTCATATTCACACAGAGTTCTCACAAACTTATTTCTGGATTATTTCTCTTGATCTCATGAATGATATTGTATTTTTTAAAAGCCATATCTCCATACTAATGTTTACACAATTGCTTTTTGGAGTCATCTTTTATTGTTTTTTATTACATCAAGATAATTTTTTAGGATTGTTACAAAATTATTTTATATTTATCTCCATATATCTTTTTATTTTTGATGTAAAGTTACCACAAAGAACCTTATTTTTGTGTATATATATATATATATATATATATATATATATATATATATATATATATATTTTGTAAAGTTACCACAAGAACATTATATAATTTTTTTTTTTGGAACCTCAAGGAGGTTGTTGTCCCTCGTTAATTTGACATTGTCTATAAAAAAATGATGTTGTTTAACAAAATAAAGATGAAGTCGACGCTGGAGAAATTTTTGGAATTTGTGAAGACTTTTGGCCCCAGGGCAAACATCAAGTCTCTGGAAAAAAAAATTGGGATCTTGAGGAGTCCATATAATAGGGAGCACGATCTGGTCCAGGAATCACAGAGGTCAAGAGCAGCAGCAGATGACATATATGTCCCCAGGCTGTGGTACTACACCAGCCTGTGTCTTCTGTCAGACCAGACTGAAGCCAGGTCATCACTTTCTTCTCTTTGTTCCAGCCTTCCCTCCACGCTGGCCTGCACCCTTCCCTGCAGCCTTCCTTGTAGGCTGGGGCTCTGGTGGTTGACTTGTGGCAGGAGGAGGAGGAGGAGGGGCTTGCTCATTTATTTGTGTGTTGACAGTTATCTCACCCTTCAGGCCCTTGTGAAGGACATCAGAAAATAGTTTTTCACACAGGAGGCGTTGTCCCTTCTCCATTTCCAGCAACCTGCTGGCTATATAGGAGCCATAGGCCTCTTCAGCTTCGGTGGGGCTCTTGAGGAAATTAGTCACTTCTCTCATGAGGCGCAGTGATGCCTCGAATGTCACCATCCCCTTTCTGGGCCTTTTTGTATGAAGGTGAAGCGGAGGAACCTGTGATTGTGTGAGGCTCCTACTGGGCCCGGCCACCTCCTGGCTGACACTAACCCCTGCCTCCTCCTGGATGACACTGGGCCCGGCCTCCTCCTGGATGACACTTTCCACACCTTCCTCCTGGCTGATCTCATCCTGTGTATAAAAAAGGTACATAGTTTGAGTTTTTGTTTCATCAACGACACACAATTTTCAGCTCATGATTTGCAAATACAATGTTAATACATATAAAAGAGTATCAGTCTGACACCAGCATTTTTTAAAGCTGGTGACAAACATTTTTGGCCACTACTGTCAATTGATATGTATACATCATTAAAAAAATAATAATAATAGGTAATCAATTATAAACATGTAGTTAACATCATTAATATTAGGACACTAAATATGTCTAAAAATAATGTACCTGGCTCCAGATGGTCACATCCTGTTTTCCAGGATGGAAGGCCCAGCTTGCTCCTCATCAGCCTCTGCTGGGGTGGAGGGAGGGGTGGAGGGAAGGGTTGAAAGCGATGCCCTGGCTTCAGTCTGGTCAAGAAAATATAGTTTATCGTAGTACCACAGCCTGGGTATATACACATAATCTGCTGATGCTCCTGATCTCAGGGAAATCTAGATCTTGTTATGCTCCCTCCTATACATATTTCGCAAGATCCCAATTTTATTTTCCACAAACCTAAAGGTTGCTTCTGGGATGAAAGTCTACACGACACGACACGACACGAATGCGACAAGTTTCTCCAGCGTTGACTTCCTTATTGTTTTAATATAATATGCAGGGTGTTTGATCTCCCTCCAAAAGTTACGTACGACACATGCGTGATATCTCTATACACACTGCGCATGTGTGAAACTCTGCCTGCGTTGCCCGCCCCTGACGTTCTTTTTTAATGAATATTCTCCGCCCCTTTTTTTCCACGCACAGAACGTACATACGGCACATGCGTGATAGCTTTGGTTACACACTGCGCCTGCATGAAACTCCGCCTGCGTCGCCCGCCCCTGACGTTCTTTTTTAACAAATATTCTCCGCCCCTTCTCTCTAAGGTGCGCAGTAGGAGTAACAATGGCGGAAACACAGCAGGTGTGTACTAACTCCAGTAATGAGGAAAGCCTGAAGCTCGAAATGTCCCGATCCGGGAAGAGGAGATTTAAGGCCTCCAATATGGCCTTTGAAGAGATGGTGGAGATGGTAGCAATTTTGAAAAAAAAAGATTACGATGGGAAGCATGGACCGTACGCCCAGCCTAATTTAAGAAAGGCAAAAATAATGGCGAAAGTGGTGAACAGCCTGCATCATAAATCTGGGGTACGACGCTCTAAAGATCAGCTGAGGAAACGATGGTCCGACCTCAAACTCAAGGAGCTGGATCAGTACAGACGAATCCAGAAAGTGCTGAAAAAAGTAAGTACTTTTCGTGTGTTCATATTGTAATTATTACCTTGCATGCTGCTCCATGTGGTTATCTTTACTGTACAAGTTTTACTCATTAAATGTTCGTAGGAAACATCGTTTGCAGTAAACATCGTTATAAATAATTATATACAATGTATTTAGTTGATACAGGGTTTAAACAATATTTTGGTCTTGGTAGCTTGTCTTATTTTAAACAAAGTTTATGACATTGTTGTCTAGATGTCTTTTGAAACTAGAATGAATAGCAAACTTCATTCAATGGAATGTAAGGAGAGGACACTCATCAGCTGTTTACACATCTGGACACAGGAGCACTAGTGTGGGACACCAGAATACATTTTTTTTGGTTAACCCACACAGGTGCTCCAGTAGATACTTGTTGGGGTGTCTCAATCTGTGAAACGTGGCCAAAAAGGGTAAGTATTCCAGCTTGTTTTCTAGGGAATTGTAATTATGTCTTCAACTTGGATCTCTGCCCAAAAAGACAATTGTACACAACTTCAATACAATGTTTCATATTCCTATTCCTGGACTCAAATATGTGTGTGCTAAGTATACCTTTTGTTTCATTCTCATAGGGGAGAAAAGACTCAGACAACCTGAACCCAGGGACCCCCGACCTCAACAGCCCGTTTGGCAAGTCAGCCCAAGCCCCACGGAGGATGTGGAAGAAGGAGAGGTGGGCGACATGGGCACCCCACCAGGTAAGTGTCTGACACCCCAGCTTATGTTAATCTATGTATGCCTGCATATTTCTAAATACATCTTTTTTGCATCAATTTTAGGTGATGTGGTTGTGGAAGGGGAAGAAGAGGTGGAAGCAGGTCCAAGTGCCAGAGCCCCCCCGAGGATGTGTAGGAAGGAGAGGTGGAGGAAGTGGGCAACATGTGCACCCCACCAGGTGAGTGTCTGACACCCCAGCTTATAGTAATCTATGTATGCCTGCATATTTCTAAATAATTTTTTTTTTCTATAATTTTAGGTGATGTGGAAGGGGAACCATTTACCACCAACAGTGCCCAAAGATTAATTGGGCAGATCATGGCCTGGAATGGGGATATAGATGCCATGCGCACTAGCCTTGACCTAATGCGCAATCGGCTGGACAATATGCAGCAGGAAATGAAGAACATTGTGAATGTTTTGGGGAGAATCTAAAAACTTTTTCACAAAAAAACATTGATCACGTTCTTCATTTCCTGTTTTGCTGACCCCATTCTGGGCTTTGACTTTTAAAGATTTTAGGCCTGTTTATAAAAAAAAATTGCAAAAAAACAAATAAAAAATATATAGAGGCCTGGTTGTTGTAAAAAATTGCAAAAAAAAAAAAAAAAATAGAGGCCTGTTTGTTAAAAAAATAAATTAAAAAATTGAGGCCTGGTTGTTCTAAAAATTTTATAAACAAAAAATATTTGTTATAAAAATAAAAATTTGATTGTTTGAACAAAAAGTGATATCTATTTTAAATCATAACATTTTCACAAACGCACATTTGAATGTGTACAAATTAAAACATCTGTTATTAAACAACAAGATGTGTAGCTTCTTCTTTAAATGTTCAATATCAGTTTTAGAAGTTATTTGGTGTTTACAGTGACAATGGGGCTTATTTACTAAAGGAAAATAAACTTGGCACTACAAGTGCACTAGGATAACCTAGAAGACAGCCAAAAAGAAAGGCAAGCAATAAATACAATTCTAGATTTTATCTTATCATTATTTTTTATTCAAAATAATTAGAGATTGTCTGGCATTGCAATGGCCCCTATACCCATAAAATAATCAACATATTGATTCCGAACTTGACGGGCGCTTTGGGGGGCCAAGCCAGTATGGCCAGTATCCAGGCCCCTCAGAGGATTCTCTATAAGTCTGGCCTCAGGCCCAAGTGATGCAATATAATTGCTGGAATGTTTGCTTAAAAAATTGTGCAGGATGCAGCACGCTAGGACAAGGTGATTTAATTTGTATTCCACCATGTGAATAGCTGTCTGAAACAGGCGGAACCGGCTCGCCATGTTTCCGAAGGCATTCTCCACAACTCTTCTCGCTCTGGCCAGCCGGAAGTTAAATACCCTCCTCTCTGGGGTGAGGGTCCTTTGGGGGAATGGCCTCATCATGTGCTCGCCTAGACCGAAGTCTTCATCTGCAATGAAGGTCCTTAAGGTCCTACAGGCTTCTCCCTGTCGCCAAGTACCGCAACGTTGCGACTAGCCTCTGCTCCGCAGTGATGGCTTGATTCATGTAGGTATCCTAAAAAGAAAACAACAATAAGTGTAGCGCTATTGAAATAAGAAAACCGCCAGTATAAAAAACGTTGAAACCAACAGTTCCAAATGTAAATAATAGGGAAGAGTCATCTGTATATATATTAGTAGGGAGTCTTCAGGAACTAAACACTTCAAGCAGAGATATATGACATCTGAAATGAAGACAGACACACTACCACCGAAAATGAAGAGGCTTACCAGATGGGATGGACCAAAAGGGCATATGCCGAGTTGGGTCGGATAAGGCTTAAGTGGTGAGTGGCTGTAAGTGGCCCAGAGAGGTGATGTTTGTGGGTTGACCCACAAGTTGCTGTACCCCTTAAAGTGATGCCAGAACCCGGAAGGGCGAAGTATATGGAACGAACCACACGTTGTTGTATCCCTCGGGGCGATGTTTAAGAACCAAATGATGATGGTGACAAGTGGGAAAAAAGGAAGGAATGGCCACATAGTGTGAATCAGGCAGGCAGGTGTTTTTACAGTATTTACAGTTAGTTTACTGTGTACCCTGCACAGTTGCACCTACAGTATATCTACCTGAAGACAAGTGCTTGTATTCTTGTCCTGATCCTATTAATAGCACAGGCAGGCTCTTGAAGCATTTACAGTTAGTGTACTGTGTACCCTGCACAGTTGCACCTATAGCTACCTGAAGACAAGTGCTTGTGTGCTTCTTCTGATCCTATTAATAGCACAGGCAGGCTCTTGAAGTATTTACAGTTAGTGGACTGTGTACCCTGTACAGTTGAACCTATAGCTACCTGAAGACAAGTGCTGGTGTGCTTCTTCTGATCCTATTAATACCACAAGTAGGAATTCTACTAGCTGCTGTATAATCAGTATATATATATACATCCCAATTTTGTGCAGCTACATCTCACTGCAGTGCAGGCCATTAGTATGTCTGGAAGGTCAACAAGGAAAGGCAGACAGTCACAAGCCAATAAAAGAGGGCAAGCAGGCTCTGTGTCTAGAGGCAACAGTGCTGGTCGTGGACATGGTGCATCCTCATCAGCACATGGCCGTGGGACACGCTTGTCCGTTTTTTCAGCAGCAGGCCGTGTTGAGCCGCAACATGTGGAAGACTTGGTAGAGTGGATGACCAAGCCATCCTCATCCTCCTCATCCTCACTCAGGGTACGTTGTCTGGCAAAGCAGATGCCAACGCGGCCTCTTCCCTCGGCTCAATGGCATCAGTCACTCCTTCCCTAGCCCCACCATGTCCTCCTGAGGAGTCCCCCAAACTGTTTGACCACAGTGTTGGGTACATGCTCCAGGAGGATGCCAAGCGTTTTAAAGGCTCCGATGATGGTACTCAGCTAGAGGAGGGCAGTAACGGGTGCCCAGACATAGAGGGTGCCGAAGAAGGACAGCAATCTGGCAGTCATGTTCCCCCAGCTGCAGCATACTGCCAGCTTTGCTCCAGTGATGAGGAGGGAGGGAATGATGAGGTCACTGACTCCACGTTGGTGCCTGATAGGAGAGAAGAGGAGGAGGAGACACATCACCAATGAGGCAGGATGCCCTCCAGGGGCCAGCTTAAGGGCAACACTGTGACTGAATCACACCACAGAGCTCCTCAAGTGCAGGGAGCTGCTGTCTCTGTGCGTTATTCCAAAAGTTCCTTGGTGTGGGCCTTTTTTGAGACGAGTGCATCAGATCCCACCACTGCTATTTGCAACATATGTCTCAAGCGTATCTCACGTGGCCAAAACATCACCTGCTTGGGCACCACATGCTTGACCAGACATATGTTGACCTGCCATGCAGTTCGTTGGCAAGCGTACCTAAAAGACCCACACCAAAGAACAAAGAGGACCTCTCCTCGCTCCTCATCAGCTGGGATCTCCAACCCCACTATACCTTCAGTCCTCTCTGAGACCTGCACTGAGAGGAATAAAAGGTGTAGAATTAGATGTGTCACAGCCAAGTACTTGCGGGCAATCTGCTATCGGTACACTGACATCAGATTGTACCAGGCAAATTTCCCTGCCCCAGCTGCTGCACCACCGAAAGAAGTTTACTCCCAGCCATCCACAAGCCCAGCGGTTGAATGCTAGCTTGGCTAAATTGCTAGCACTTCAACTGCTGCCTTTTCAGTTGGTAGACTCTGCCCCCTTTCGTGAGTTTGTGGAATGTGCGGTTCCTCAGTGGCAGGTTCCCAAATGCCACTTTTTCTCACGGAAGGCGATTCCGGCTCTCTACCGGCATATGGAAGGTAATGTCTTGGCCTCACTGGACAGGGCGGTCAGCAGTAAGGTGCATATTACCGCTGAATCATGGTCCAGCAGGCATGGACAGGGACGTTACCTATCTTTCATGGTGCATTGGGTGACTCTTCTGGCAGCTGGGAAGGATGCAGGACAAGGTGCAGTAGTGTTGGAGTTTGTTCCGCCACCATGCCTCCAAAATGCTACTACTGGTGACTCTGACACACCTCTCTCCTCCACCCCCTCCTCTTCTTCTTCCTCCATGGCCTCTTCCTGTGCTTTGTCCTCGGAACCAGCGGTGCTCCGTAGGCATTCAAGGGGCTACGCAAGTACGCAGGCAAAAAGATGCCATGCGGTGCTTGAGCTGATGTGCTTGGGGGACAGGAGCCACACTGGGGCAGAGATTCTGTCAGCTCTGCAGGGGCAAGCTCAGAGGTGGTTGACGCCATGCCAGCTTCAGCCAGGAATGGTGGTTTGCGACAATGGCACCAACCTCCTCTCCGCCCTCCGACAGGGACAACTGACCCATGTGCCCTGTTTGGCTCACATCCTTAACTTGGTGGTGCAGCGGTTCTTGGGCAGGTACCCAGGCTTACCGAATGTCCTGAGGCAGGCCAGGAAAGTCTGTGTGCATTTCCGCCGGTCATATCATGCCAGTGCTCGGCTGGCTGACCTCCAAAAGGAATTTAACCTGCCCATGAACCATCTGATCTGTGACATGCCCACCAGGTGGAACTCCATGTTGGCTATGCTGCAGTGACTGCACATGCAGCAGAGGGCCATCAATGAGTACCTGTGCGACTATGGCACCAGGACAGGGTCAGGGGAGCTTGTTTTTTTCCCAACGCCGGTGGGCCATGATCAGGGAAGCATGCACTGTCCTGTCACCATTTGAGGAGGCCACAAGGATGGTGAGCAGTGACAGTGCATGCATCAGTGACACTGTCCCCCTTGTCCACCTGTGGGAGCACACGCTTCATGGAATAATGGACAGGGCACTTGAGGCAATACAGAGGCAGGAAGAGGAGGACTTCCTTAGCTCTCAAGGCCCCCTTTATCTAGACAGTGTTCCTGCGTGCCCGCTGATCACACAGTAAGAGGACGAGGAGGGGGATTGTGTCAGCATGGAGGTGGATCCTGGCACTAAGCATCAGCAGCATTCTTCAAGGGATCATTTACAGTCCCAAGAAACCCATGGTCTTGTACGTGGCTGGGAGGAAGTGGCTGCAGATCATGTCATTCTTAGTGACCCAGAGGACTCCGGACCGAATGCCTCAGCAAACCTACGGTGCATGGCCTCCCTGATTCTGAAAAGCCTGTGGAAGGATCCTCATATTCGTGATATCAAGGAGAAGGATCGTTACTGGCTGGCAACCCTCCTTGATCCACATTACAAGGGTAAGGTTGCGGACCTTATCTTGCCGTCGCAGAGGGAACAGAGGATGAAACATCTTCAGGAGGCCTTGAAGAAAGGTCTGCGCAACGCATTCACAGAGACTGGGAGGCTAAAAACTCCTGTTCCTGGACAATGTGTTACTGAGGCTTCGGTCAGTCAAAGAAGGAGCGGTGGAGAAGGTGGTTGTCTGACCAATGCATTCAGACAATTTTTTAGTCCGTATCCCCAAGGTATGATCAGTTCCAGCAACCATCGCCAGCGTCTGCTTTACATGGTGCAGGAATACCTAGGGGCAAGATCTGACTTGGACACCTTTCCCACCGAAAATCCTCTGGGTTACTGGGTCTTGAGGATAGATCACTGGCCAGAGCTTGCACAGTATGCAATTGAGCTACTGGCCTGTCCTGCATCCAGCGTTCTTTCGGAACGCACATTCAGTGCTGCTGGTGGCTTTGTAACCGATCACAGGGTGTGCCTGTCCACTGATTCGGTCGATCGACTGTCCTTCATAAAAATGAATCAGTCTTGGATCACCACCAGCTACCAAGCACCTGATGCTGATGTAACCGAATAATTTTTTTTTAAATGTCAGATCCCTTCAAGACTGCCTATGCTGATGCTGAGTGACTATCCTGTTATGCTGAGTGACTATCGTCTTCCTCCTCAATGAACATGCTGATAGCTTGTAAGAAAATTTTTGGTTCTGGGCTCCGCCACCAGTGGCTAAAGCCCAATTTTTCAGCCCCTGTCTAACAATTTTTGATGCAATACTTTGCAGCAGGGTTAATTTCTGCGCTCCAACTAGAGTATCTGTGAGGGGTTGCAGTGTTGTGGCACCAGCACCAGTGCTTAAGGCCCAATTTTTAAGCCCTTGTTTAACAGGGGCGTGTAATTACAATTTTTGATGCAATATTTTGCAGGAGTGCTCATTCCTGCGCTCCAACTAGACTATCTGTGCAGTGTTGTGGCACCAGTGCCTAAGGCCCAATTTTTCTGCCCCTGTTCAACAGGGACATGTAATTACAATTCTTGATCTAGTATTTCACAGCAGGGCCCGTTTCTGCACCCACCAAGAGTAACTGTGAGGGCTTACAGTGTTGTGGCAACACCAACACTTAAGGCCCCAATTTCTGAAGAGTATATACTGCAGGCCCCTACTTTCAAACATCCAACATACAAATGACTTCTACTTGCAAACAGAAGGAGATAACAGGAAGTGAGATGAAATCTACCCCTAGGAAGGGAAATTCTCTCCTGTAAGAGTTAATATGGGAAAAACGTGTCTCCTCTCCACTGTTGCTTTATCAACAATGCTTGTTTCACTAAAAACCCCAAATTGTCAAAAAACATTTGTCATTGGGACAGAAAGTGAGGTGAAATCTTCTGAAGAGGTGCGCAGACAGCAAAACTAATGTCACAGGGGTGATAACACTTTCCTATGTTTTCCAAAAAGCTTAAAATAGATTTTTTGGCTGGAGCTACACTTTAAAAATGTACCAGTTCAACATTACAAACAGATTCTACTTAACAACAAACTTACAGTCTCCGTCTTGTTTGCACCGCCTGTAAATTTTGTTCAGAGTATATAGGGTCTGGGGGCCCCACACCTTTCCTTTTTTTCATTTGGGTGCGGGGTTCCCAAAGGGCCTGGTAATGGACTGGGGGGGTACCCATGCCGTTTGTCTCACTGATTTTCATCCATAATGCCGGGACCCGACATTAAATTAAATCCGCAAGTTTTAAATGACTTTTATTCCTTTAAAAATGTCATTTTGTGCAGGGACTGTTCTAAGCACGGGAAACATGCACCACTTTACAGGCATATTATAGACACTCCCAAGTATGATATTTAAAGGAATGTTTCACTTTTTTTTCACTTTAAGCATCATTAAAATTACTGCTCCCGAAAAAACTGCAGTTTTTAAAACTTTTATTTGCATTGATACATGTCCCCTGGGGCAGGACCCGGGTCCCCAAACCCTTTTTTAGGACAATACCATGCAAATTAGCCTTTAAAATGAGCACTTTTGATTTTGAACGGTCAAGTCCCATAGACTTCAATGGGATTCTAAAGTTTGCGCAAATTTTCGGTCCATTCGCAGGTTCGAACCGAACGGGGGGGGTGTTTGGCTCATCCCTATCACAGATACTCTTGTTGAGTGCAGGAACGAGCCCTGCTGTTAAATATTTGATCAAAAATTGTAATTACACGCCCCTGTTAAACAGGGGCAGAAAAATTGGGCCTTAGGCAGTGGTGGTGGTGCCACAACACTGCAACTCCTCACAGATACTCTTGTTGAGCGCAGGAACGAGCCCTGCTGTTAAATATTTGATCAAATATTGTAATTATGCACCCCTGCTAAACAGGGGCAGAAAAATTGGGCCTTAGGTAGTGGTGGTGGTGCCCTGAACCGAAAATATTCTTAGAAGCTATCATGAAAATTGAAGAGGAATAGGATAGTCACTCAGCATAATAGGATAGTCACTCAGCATATGCAGTCTTCAAGGGATCCCACATCCATAGAAAAATCAATTAGTTACATCAGTATCAGGTGCTTGTTAGCTGGTGATCCAAGACTGATTCATTTTTATGAATGTGAGCTGATCAACAGAGTATGTTGACAGGCGCACTCTGTGATCGGTTACAAAGCCTCCAGCAGCACTGAATGTGCGTTCAGAAAGAACGCTGGATGCAGGTGTCTGAAACCATGAACCAGACCGAGACAGAAGTACAGTAAACTCACACTTGTTTATTAATAAAAATAAAAAAGGTAAATAGGGTAAGCCTAGTCAAAGCATAACCAGAGTCCAGTAACCGGATCAGGTAGTCAGCCAAGCCAGAGTCCAGTAACCGGATCGGGTAGTCAGCCAAGCCAGAGTTCAGTAACCAGATCGGGTAATCAGCCAAGCCAGAGTTCAGTAATCAGATTGGGTAATCAGCCAGGCCAGAAGTCAGGGATCCAAGTAGCGGAACAGCAAGCCAGTCTTTAAACAGGAACGCAGGAGATGGTTTCTTGCGATGTGACCAAGGCGAAGGCAGAGATCAAGCGAGCTGGACGGCTTTAAGTAGGCAGGACTGACGATCAGAATCAACAACAGCTGGGTAACTATGGAGAGAGATGGGAGCTGGTAATTAGCCGACAGCTGAGTGGCCAGCTCGGAGAAGGAAGGACTGAACCCAGTCCTGACAGCAGGACAGGCCAGTAGCTCAATTGCATATTGAGCAAGCTCTGGCCAGTGGTCCATCCTCAAGACCCATTAACACAATGGATGTTCTGGTGGGAAGGTCTCCAAGTCTGATCTCGCCCCTAGATATTCCTGCACCATGGAATTCGGAAGCTGGCGATGGTTGCTGGAACCGCTCAGACCTGGGCGCTGAGGACTGAAGAATTGCCTGAAGGCATCGGTCAGCCAGCCACCTTCTCCACCACTCTTTCTGTGACTGAACGAAGTCTCAGCAACATGTTGTCCAGCACCAGGAAATTGTAACCTCCCAGGCTCTGGAAACGCATTGCACAAACCTTTCTGTAAGGCCTCCCGAAGATGTTTCATCCTCTGCTCCCTCTGCGAAGGCTGGATAAGTTCTGCAGCCTTATACTTGTAATGGGGATCAAGAAGGGTTGCCAGCCAATAATGATCCCTCTCCTTGATACCACGAATCCTAGGGTCCTTTCACAGGCTTTGCAGGATCAGGGAGGCCAGGAAGCGTAGGTTTGCAGAGGCATTCGATCCTGAGTCCTCTGGGTCACTAAGGATCACATTATCCTTAACCACCTCCTCCCAGCCACGTACAACTTCATGGGTTTCTGGTGATTGAAAACGATCCCTTAAAGACTGCTACTGATGCTGAGTGTTATCCTCCACCTCCATGCTGACACAATCCTCCTCCTCCTCTTCCTCTTCTTCTTCCTCTTCTTCCTGTGTGATCAGAAGGCCTACAGGAATACTAGTATCTGGATAAAGGGGGCCTTGAGAGATAAGGAAGTCCTCCTCTTTCTCCCACTGTTCTGCCTCAAGTGCCCTGTCCATTATTCCATGAAGCACGTGCTCCAACAGGAAGACAGGAGGGACAATATCACTGATGCATGCACTGTCACTGCTCACCATCCTCGTGGCCTCCTCAAATGGTGATCAGTAGCCACTGGCGTGGCAAAAAAAAAAAAAAACCCTGATCCTGTCTTGGTGCCATATTCACACGGGTACTCATTGATGGCCCTCTGCTGCGTATGCACCCGCTGCAGCATTGCCAACGTTGATTTCCACCTGGTGGGCATGTCACAAATAAGGCGGTTTTTGGGCAGGTTGCATTCTCTTTAAATGTCAGCCAGCCGAGCACTGGCATTATATGACCAGTGGAAATGACCACAGACTTTCCTGGCCTGCCTCAGGAGATCCTGTAAGCCCGGGTACCTGCTCAAGAACCGCTACACCACCAAATTCAGGACATGAGCCAAACAGGGAACATGGGTCAAGTGTCCTTGTTGGAAGGCGGAGAGGAGGTTCATGCCATTGTCGCATACAACCATTCCTGGCTGAAGCTGGCATGGCGTCAACCACTTCTGAGCCTGCCCCTGCAGAGCTGACAGAATCTCTGCCCCAGTGTTGCTCCTGTCCCCTGAGCAGACCAACTCAAGTACCGCATGGCATCTTTTTGCATGTGTGCTTGCATAGCCCATTGAACACCTACGGAGCACCGCTGGTTCAGAGGTGAAATCTGCAGAGGAAGAGGCCATAGAGGAAGAAGAAGAGGAGGGTGTGAAGGAGAGAGCTGTGGCAAAATCACCACTAGCATTTTGGAGGTGGTGGCAGAACAAGCTCAAACAATACTGAACCCTGTCCTGCATCCTTCCCAGCTGCCAGAAGAGTTACCCAGTGCACCGTGAAAGAACGGTAACATCCCTGTCCATGCCTGCTGGACCATGAGTCAGCAGTAATATGCACCTTACTGCTGACTGCCCTTCCACGAGGCCAAGACATTGCCTTCCACATGCTGGTAGAGAGCCAGAATGGCCTTCCATGAAAAGAAATGGCATTTGGGTACCTGCCACTGAGGTACCGCAAATTCTACAAATTCACAAAAGGGGGCAGAGTCTACCAACTGAAACGGCAGCAGTTGCAGTGCTAGCAATTTGGCCAAGCTAGCATTCAGACGTTGAGAATGTAGATGGCTGGGACCGAATTTCTTTCAACGGTTTAGCAACTGGGGTAGGGAAATTTTCCTGCTAAAATCAGATGGAGGTGTACTGATTGCAGATTGGCTGCAAGTACTTGGGACACCTATTGCTATACCTTCATTCCTCTCAGTGCAGGTTTCTGAAAGGTATAGTGTAGGTATAGTGGGGTTGGAGAACCACGCTGATGAGGAGCAAGGAGAGGTCCACCTTGTTCTTTGATGTGGGTTTTTTAAGAGCTGTTGCCAACGGACTGCTTTGGAGGTCGTCATATGTCTGGTCAAGCATGTGGTGTTCAAGCGGCTGCTGTTTTGGCCACGCTTGATAATCTTCAGACATATGTTACAAACAGCAACAGTGCGATCTGCTGCACACGTGTCAAAAAAGGCCCACACCAAAGAACTTTTCAAAATATGTGGGGAGTCAGCAGCGCCCTGCACCTGCTTAGCTCTGCGGTGTGATGCAATAAGGAGGCTGCCCTTAAGCTGCCCCCTGGAGGACATCCTACCTCGTTGGAGATGTGCCTCCTCCTCCTCCTCACTTCTGTCAGGCACCCAAGTTGAGCCAGTGACCCATCATCCCCTCGCTCTTGGTCACTGGAGCAAACTTGGCAGTATGCTGCAGCTGAGGGAACATGACTGCCAGTTTCTTGACCTTCTTGGGCACCCACTCTCTCTAAGCTAACGTTACTCCCTTCCTTAACCTGGGTACCATCATCGGAACCTACAAATCGCTGCGCATCCCCCTGCAGCATGTACCTGACACTGTGGTCGAATAGTTCAGGGGACTCCTCCGAGCATGATGATGGGGCTAGGGAAGGAGTGACTGTTGACATGGAGCCGATGGAAAAGGCTGCTTTGGCAGCTGCATTGGCAGGCAAACTACTCTGAGCCTGGGTGACAGAGGATGAGGAGGATGAGAACGGCTTTGTTATCCATTCCACCAGCGCTTCTGCATGTTGTGGCTCAATAACACGGCCAGCTGCAGGAAAAAAGGACAAGAGTGTCCCACGGCCACGTGCTGAGGATGCACCATGTCCACAACCAGCACTGTCAAATGTAGACACAGAGCCTGCTTGCCCTCTTTTAGTGGTCTGTGAGTTTCTGCCTCTCCTTGGTGGCCTTCCGGACATGCTGTAAATTTTGTATAGCAAAAAACACTACACTGTATTGTGTACTGTGTACACTACCAGAAAAGTAGTAGCAACTGCATTATGGGTGCACAGTACTGTGTACATCAACAGAAGTATAATAACAACTATAGGTACACTGTATGTATTGTGTACACCACCAGGAAAGTAGTAGCAACTGCACTAGGGGTGCACGGTACTGTGTACACCAACAGAAGTTTAATAGCAACTATGGGTGCACTATATGTATTGTGTACACCACCAGGAAAGTATTAGCAACTGCACTAGTTGTGCACGGTACTGTGTACACCAACAGAAGTGTAATAACAACTATGGGTGTACTGTATTGACCACCAGAAAAGTATGAGCAACTGCGCTGTGGGTGCACAGCACTGTATACTGTGTACACCGCCTGAAGTATATTAGAAACAGTACATAAGGAACAGCCTGCAGTCAGATATAGCTAAACTGGATACAGTGGATATAAATATATATATATATAAATATATATATATATATATATATATATATATATATATATACGAGAGTTGTATATATGCATATTAAATACACTGCAGCTAACTGAATAACCTGCCTGCCAGAAGTATATTAGAAACAGTAACGCCAGGAATGGACTGCAGTCAGATCTAGTTAAACTGGATACAGTGGATATATATTAGACTGTCTGCATATATATATATATATTAAATACACTGCAGCTAACTGAATCACCTGCCTGCCAGAAGTATATTAGAAACAGTACACCAGGAACGGCCTGCAGTGAGATATAGCTAAGCTGTATGCAGTGGATATATATAAATATATATACAAGACTATCTATATATATTAAATACACTGCAGCTAACTGAATCACCTGCCTGCCTGAAGTATACTAAAAACAGTACACCAGAAACAGACTGCAGTCAGATCTAGATAAACTGGATACAGTGGATATATATATATATATATATATATATATATATATATATATATATATATATATATATATATATATATATATATATATATATATATATATATATATATATATATATATATATATATATATATATATATATATATATATATATATATATATATATATATATATATATATATATATTTATATACGAGACTGTCTGTATATATATATTAAATACACTGCAGCTAACTGAATAATCTGCCTGCTCAATCTAAATGACACTCTCTTTCCGTCCACGTCAACAACACACTACACGAGGCTGACGTGCAGGCGGCCTTATATAGTGCGGGGCATGGACTTAGTCCTCCTGAGCCATGATTGGCCAAAGGCACCCTGACTTTGGCCAATTATGGCTCTCTTAGCTGAGGGCACTGTGATTGGCCAAATCATGCAGGTCATGGTGCATGCTCTGGCCAATCATCATACAGCAATGCACTGCGCTACCGTTGTGTTTTTGTTTTTTTTTCTAGGTCCATCAGCACTGTGATTGAAGATGAATTGACATTGCGTGACAGTTTTTTAAATTTCTTAATAAAGGACCAAATTGTATACTGTAATATTTTACATTTTGACAATTTTTTGGTGAATGAGTAGGGGTACAATGTACCCAATACCCATTCACATATTAAAGGGGACTTCCAGATTCCGATAAGCCCCCCACCCGCAGACCCCCACAACCACCGGGCAAGGGTTGTGGGGATGAGGCCCTTGTCCCCATCAACATGGAAACAAGGTGCTTTGGGGGCGACCCCAAAGCATTCTCCTCATGTTGAGGGCATGTGGCCTGGTATGGTTCCTGCCAGGTTGCGTGCTTGCATAGAGGTCTGGTATGGATTTTGGGGGGGTCCTCTACGCCATTTTTTTTGGCACTGGGTTCCCCTTAAAATCAATACCAGACCAGACCTGAAGGGCCTGGTATGGATTTTGGGGGGACCCCTACGCCATTTTTTTAAATCTGGCACAGAGTTCACCTTAATATCCATTCCAGACATTAAGGGCCTGGTAATGGACTGGAGGGGGGGAACCCATGCCATTTTTTTTAATGATTTTTTTTTAATGATTTTCATTTGTATTGCCGGGATCTGACAATTCATTACAGCCGCGAGCAGTTTTAGATTACTTTTTTCCTTTTCGAAATATAATTTTGCTGTGGTATTGTTCTAAACGCTGGAAAATGCACTACTTAATAGGCATACTAAGGACACCCCTCAGGCATGATATTTAAAGGAATATTTCATTTTTTATGTTTCACTTTAAGCATTATTAAAACCACTGCTCCTGAAAAAAACGGCTGTTTTTAAAAGTTTTTTTTGCATTGATACAGGTCCCCTGGGGCAGGACCCAGGTCCCCATGCTGTTATTTTCAATGATTTTCATCTATATTGCTGGGATCCAACAATAGATTACAGCTGCAAGCAGTTTTAAATTACATTTTTTCCTTTAGAAATGTCATTTTGCTGTGGTATTGTTCTGAACACAGGAAAGATGTGCTACTTTACAGGCATACCAAGGACACCACCCAGGCACGATATTTAAAGGAATATTTCATTTTAATTGTTGCATTTTAAGCATTATTAAAATCACTACTCCTGAAAAAACGTCTGTCCCCTGGGGCAGGACTCGGGTCCCCATACTCTTTTTATGACCATAACTTGGATATAAGCCTTTAAAATGAGCACCGGAGGGTGTTCGGCTTATCCCTACCTTGGAATATCTACTTTCCAAAAAGGGGCAATTTGGGGGGTATTTGTACTTTCCTGGCTTGTTAGGGTCTCAAGAAATGAGATAGGCCTTCAGTACATTAGGTGTGATCAATTTTTAGTGATTGGCACCATAGCTTGCAGACGCTATACCTTTCACAAAGACTAAAGAATATGCACTTGTTTGGGTTACTTTTATCAAAGATATGTAGCAGTATAAATTTTGGCCAAAATGTATGAGGAAAAATGACTAATTTTCAAAAAAAATTTTTTTTTACAAATTTTTTGGTCTTTTTTAATTTATAGCGCAAAAAATAAAAAACCCAGCGGTGATCACATACCACCAAAAGAAAGCTCTATTTGTGTGGAAAAAAAGAAAAAAAACTACATATGGGTATAGTGTTGCATGACTGAGGATATGTCATTCAAAATGTGAGAGCACTGAAAGCTAATAATTGGTCTGGTTAGGAAGGGGGTTTAAGTGCCCAGTGGGTAAGTGGTTAAAAATAGGCTACATGTTTATAGTAAACTTTGTGTCTTTGACTACATTTTAAAGCTCAAAATGTAGTATAAAAGAAGATTAAAACCTAAAAACTCTTAGCCTCTGGGGTACAGAAGTTAAATAGAAATTATAGATATGCAAAATATGTCAACCACACAATGACATAATTGCTAAATTCAAATTGTTTTTATTTTAAAATAGGAGCTGGAAAAAAAAACACTACAATTTTGCTCAAATTCACCTCTTTAATGTTGGGTTCACTGTGGTTTGGTTCACCGCCAAAGTTTAAAAACTGTGGTCAAATTCATTAAAATAAGAAATAAATATTTATTTGACCAAGGCACAATGGCAATGTTTCTGGTACCACAATAATTTAAGCTTTTCTCTACCAGAAACGTTCAATCAACATATTTTCACCCTGTAATCAACTGTGAACATGCAAAACAAGAATAAAAAGTGAAAATAAAACAGCTTAGTGTATTCTAGCACATCCAAGGTATTGTACTTCCTTTCAAAAAGGTGCTTTATTTTGAATATATTGAAAATGTAAGAAGGTAACAATTCGATCACCAATAAATCCCAACAAATTATCAAAGTACAATTGTATTGCTAGAAATTACACCCTATTCCCTATTTCTAGAGATATATTGGATACACTGGTTAAAAAAGATGTGTATGGAGCTCACTATGAAAAGAAAACAATAAATAGGTAAATAAAAATAAACAAAAGCAAAAAAGAACCCTGCATAATGAAAAATCATGGTTAAAGCAATAGATCTAGGCAGGGATGTCCTCTCTCCCCTTTACTTGATACTTTGACCTTCAAGCTTTTTGAATAGACTTCATTGAAATTCGGACATCAAGGGGCTTAGGATCAAGGACCAAATATATAAATTATATGCATTTGCGAATTATATTTTGCTCTTCTTAATTGAACCTCACATTGCTCTGCATAATTTACTTCAGGACCTGGAGCATTTTTGCCATTTGTCTAACTTGAAGATCAACTATTCTAAATTCTGCAGCTAGAATGTGTCGTTACCTGCGAGTAAGGTCTCTCCATGCAAGTCTAACTGAGACTGAGACTACTTAGGCTATCACTTACCTGGGTATCCATATACCAGTTAACAAGTCAGAATTGTTTTGCAGAAACCTCCTGGTGGCATTTGACTGCATGTGAAAGGACATGAAGATTTGGGCAAACCTTAATGTGTCATAGTTTGGAAGAGCAGCCCTCATTAAAATGACTAGCCTTCCTTGGTTTCTCAACATCATGCACATGGTTCCGATACACTTACCCCCTGCTTTTAAACGGATATGTGCTACTTTTATTTGACAAGGTCAGCCACCAAGAATCAAACATTCCCAAGTCACACCCCTTGATAGGCCCCACAATCAAAGCTCATAGCAAAACGCATTAAGTTTTTCCCACCTCCCCTACTGTTGGGCCTATAACACCTTTACGCCTCAATCCAGCTTCTACACCGGGCATGTCTGCAAACTTTTCATCATCTGTCAGGCCTCACAAGGAGGTCACAGCTTTCCACTCTTTTTGCCATGGTAAACTTATTTCTCTCTGTGCCCTCAATGCCTCCTCACACCACACTTGATGCCGTTTGGGACCTATGTTCAAATAAGGCATTTTTTAACGTCCCAAGACATGCCTGATACCTTGACCAGACCACTTAATTCTCTTGAGACCCTTAGCAGAAGAAACCAACCACAGAGACACCTCAATTCTGTACTTTATTTTTCCGTGTTCAGGGATCTTTCTGCATACTTTAGTCCCTCTAGTAGGGCGTGCCACAGATGACTGGGACTTGGGGTGTACACCCAAGAATGTGGTTACAAGATATACACGCATTGATATAGGACACATTTCCTTCTCCACAAGTTCTATCCAGCTAAAAGAAACTGATAGTGTGAACCAAGCTAAAGTGCCATAACAAAGAGAAGATCAGAAGCATAGTCAGTGAGACTTGTAAGTATTACAGAGAGCCCTTTATTTATTTTTTTATGAGGTGACGAAAGAATAAAAAACAGGATACTAAACACCAGCACCACCCTGATCCCCCACTGTGAGATCTTCTCCCCATACCCACTGTCACAATTTTAAAAAAGGGTGTCCATGCGGGGCTCTTCCCACATGCCGGCGTCATTCATTCTCAGAGTTCTGTGAATGAATAAACTACAACTACCACCAGCCATTGCAGCAGATGGCTTGTAGTTCTCAATGAACTGTGAGGTCACTGGTGAGCGCTCTCATAGGTCATTGATCTTCCTGCTTTGAAGTAACTCTGTGCCTGTATGGATGGTACAGGTAGACAGCTATACTGAGAGCCTGCAGGAGCCTGTAATTGCATCCGTGATCTGCAAAACAAAAAAAATGCATTTTTTTTTACTTGCAAAAATAAGGTGAACTTAGCCTTTAACCACTTCAGCCCCGGAATGTTTGGCTTCTCAATGACCAGGCCATTTTTTGCGATACGGCACTGTGTCGCTTTAACATAGCTGTAAAGCTGTACAAAAGTTGTACCAAAAACAAAATTGACGTCCTTTTTTTCCCACAAATAGAGTTTTCTTTTGGTGGTATTTGATCACCTCTGCGGTTTTTATTTTTTGCACTATAAACAAAAGAAGACCGACGATTTTGAAAAAAACACAATATCTTTTACTTTTTGCTATAATAACTATACCACATTTTTTTTCCAAATTTTTTTTTTCCTCAGTTTAGGCCGATATGTATTTTTCTACATATTTTTGGTAAAAAAAATTGCAATAAGCGTATATTGATTGGTTTGCGCAAACGTTATAGCGTCTACCAAATAGGGGATAGATTTATGGCATCTTTATTATTATTTTTTTTTACTAGTAATGGCGGTGATCTGCAATTTTTATCAGCACTGCAATATTTTGGTGGACCCATTTTTGGGACCATTGACAATTATACAGCGATCAGTGCTATAAAAATGCACTGATTACTGTATAAATATCACTGGCAGGAAAGGGGTTAACACTAGGGGGCGATAAAGGGGTTAACTGTGTTCCCTAAGTGTGTTCTAACTTTAGGGGGATGGGACTGACTAGGGGAAGAGAGAGATCAGTGTTCATACTTTGTATGAACACACAATTTGTCTCCTCTCCCCTGAGAGAACTGGGATCTGTGTGTTTACACACACAGATCCCGGTTCTCGCTCTGTCATGAGCGATCGCGGGTGCCCGCACATTGGCTCTGGGCACACGCTGCGGGTGCGCGCCACTAGTGGGCAAAAGGCTTAAGGTAACGTTGTTTCTCCTAGCCGTGCCATTCTGCTGCAGTAAAACTGCGGCGGATGGTCGGCAAGCAGTTAAAGACCTACAGGTACGTGCACATACCTGTAGCAGCTTTATAAAGCTTGCAGATAAGAATGAATAGCAGACTATTCCTAATGGTGCCCAAGCGTGCCCACCCCTTCCTGCCTTTTGCTCATTCGTATTGGCCCACAAAGCATTTCCTCGCAGTGAAGGGCCGGTTGGAAAATGAAGGGTAGGTCTTAGTGAAAAACTTTCAGTTCGTATGATTTTTTTCTTGTCAGAACAGCCTAGCACCTGTATCTGAAGACCTTTTTTTAAGCCTGTGAAGTTACGGCAAACTCTTTGGAATACCATTATCATATTAGAACAAAGACTGCAGTGCCCAAAACAAACAGATCCAACACTACCAAAGCCTTCGAGAGGGGGGGAAGGAGAGGCTCACGTGGTGTCTGGTTCTCAAAAATTTTGGGGGACGCAAACAAACTGAAAAATTCTGAAAAAAAAACCATCAATTGCAGCCTCACTGTGCCATCAAATGCAGTCACTGTGCCCATAAATTGCCGCCACTGTACCATCAAATGCAGCCACTGTGCCCATCAATTGCCACCACTGTGCCATCAAACGCAGCCACTGTACCATCAAATGCAGCCACTGTGCCATCAAACACAGCCACTGTGCCCATCAATTGCCACCACTGTATCATCAAACGCAGCCACTGTGCCCATCAATTGCCGCCACTGTGCCAATATATGTAGCCACTGTACCATCAAACGCAGCCACTGTGCAATCAAACACAGCTACTGTGCCCATCAATTGCCGCCACTGTACCATCAAACACAGCCACTGTGCCCATCAATTCCTGCCAATGTGCCATCAAACGCAGCCACTGTGCCCATCAAATGCAGCCACTGTGCCATCAAACGCAGCCACTGTGCCCATCAAACGCAGCCACTGTGCCATCAAATGCAGCCACTGTGCCCATCAATTGCCGCCACTGCACTTAACCTGTTTTGGTGGGACAGTTCCTCGATGCCCCTCGATGTCTTCTACCGTCCTTTCTTCCCATCCTCTGCTATGATTGGACGCCTGACAGCACCTGTCGTTTCAGTGAATCAGGTGACGGGTAACAGATCCGAGCACCTGATTGGCGGAGAGGCGGTTTAGTGTTAGGAAAGCAAATATTCATTTGCTTTCTAACACAGCTGAGTGATCTGTGAGCACCCAGCATGCAGTTTGCAGGTCACCTTTTTTGACACCTATTAGAGCATATGGCTCTAATCAGGTGCTTCAAAAACACCCCCACCGCTGTAATTCAGGCACCCGGTGCACGAAAAGGGGCCAGGCACCTGAATAGGGGGTGGCAGCGGTGGCCATAGATAGATTCATGCAATGCATGAATCTATCTATTCGTGCTATAGGGGGTGGCAGGAGAGAGGGGACAGCGCCCATGCTCCCTTATGGACTTACGCCACTGAGGGGTTCAATCCTCAGAAATGTGCTGAGTATGTTTTATGTCATAAACGAATAAAGTGATCATTGTTCTTCAACGGACTTACATTTTCAAGACTTTCTACTCACACGCAGTGCTCTGTACTAGGAACAGATATACTGGGGCAAAGTTCAGTTTGTGGGAGATTTGGCAAAACCAGCAAAAAGTCTGATAACCCCTAAGCATAGCCCTAAAACCCATTGAAGTCTATGAGAACCATGTCTTGCTATTTTTTAGGCCTTTTTCAAGGAAAATTTGCAAGCTTTTGTTAAAATAAAGGTATTGGTAGCTGGACACTGCCATGGGGAATATGTACAAACACAAAAAATAAATAAATGGGCGCTTAAGGGCAGCTTAAAGGGCAAGATTAAAAATGCAAATTTATAAATCTAACACATCTCATCAGTGGCGGAATTATAGGGGTCGCTGAGGTTGCCATGGCGACCGGGCCCCTTGCTGCAGGGGGCCCTTGAGGGCCCCCTGTATGCAGTACTTTGTTACGAGGAGCGCAGACAAGCTCCCGGATTCTGAGCCGAACTGTATTCGGCACTGTGCAGGGAGCTGGTGACATTAAGAAAGTGAAAGCACAGTGCTGTGCTCTTTGTCTCCCCCTAGAGTGCAGTACCCGGCAGGAAGAGCTAAGGTAAAGGTCTGCCGTTTTTTTTCTACTGTATGTGTGTTTGTATGTATGTGTATGTATGTGTGTGTGTGTATGTGTGTGTGCATCTATGTGTGTGAATGTGTGTGCATCTATGTATATGTGTGTGTATGTATGTGTATGTGTTTATATCAGTGGCGGTGCATCCATAGGGGTGCATGGGCACCGCCCCCTCCCTCCAGGCACCCCTCTATCACAAATAGATAGATTCATGCACAGCGTGAATCTATCTATGGCCGCCACTGCCCCCCCTATTCAGACGCCTGGCCCCTTTTTGGACGCCGGGCACCTGAATGACATCGGCGGGGGTGTTTTTAAAGCACTAATAGGCTTCAAAATAGGTGAACTGCGAGTGCCATGCTTGGCGCTCACAGTCCACCCAGGTGTGTAAGAAAAGCGAATAAATATTTGCTTTCCTAACACTGAACCGCCTCTCCACCAATCAGGTGCTCGGGTCTGTTACCCGTCACCTGATTGGCTGAAACAACAGGCGCCGCTATTGGATGCCTATCAGGAGGAGAGGATGGGAGGAGACGCATGGAGGACCCCGCTCGTCGCCGTCACCCGCTGCCCCACCGAGACAGGGTAAGTGCCGGGCAGACTGCGAGCGGGCAGGGGGGTCACAGTGGCAGCATTTGATGGCACAGTGGCTGCGTTTCAGGGCACAGTGGCTGCTTTTCATAGGCACAGTGGTGGGAATTGATAGGCACAGTGACTGCGTTTGATAGGCACAGTGACTGAGTTTGATGGGCACAGTGGCTGCGTTTGATGGGCACAGTGGCTGCGTTTCATAGGCACAGTGGTGACAATTGATGGGCACAGTGGTGGCAATTGATGGGCACAGTGGCTGCGTTTGATGGGCACAGTGACTGCGTTTGATGGGCACAGTGACTGCGTTTGATGGGCACAGTGACTGAGTTTGATGGGCACAGTGGCTGCGTTTGATAGGCACAGTGACTGCGTTTCATAGGCACAGTGGTGGCAATTGATGGGCACAGTGGTGGCAATTGATGGGCACAGTGGCTGTGTTTGATGGGCACAGTGGCTGCGTTTGATGGGCACAGTGGCTGCGTTTGATGGGCACAGTGGCTGCGTTTCATAGGCACAGTGGTGGCAATTGATAGGCACAGTGACTGCGTTTGAGGGCACAGTGGTGGCAATTGATGGGCACAGTGGCTGCGTTTGATGGGCACAGTGACTGCGTTTGAGGGCACAGGGGTGGCAATTGATGGGCACAGTGGCTGCGTTTGATGGGCACAGTGACTGCGTTTGATGGGCACAGGGGTGGCAATTGATGGGCACAGTGGCTGCGTTTGATCGGCAAAGTGGCTGCGTTTGAGGGCACAGTGGTGGTAATTGATGGGCACAGTGGCAGTGTTTGATAGGCACAGTGACTGTGTTTGAGGGCACAGTGGTGGCAATTGATGTGCACAAGGGCTGCATTTGATAGGCACAGTGACTGCATTTGATGGGCACAGTGACTGCGTTTGATGGGCACAGTGGCTGCGTTTGATGGGCACAGTGGCTGCGTTTGATGGGCACAGTGGTGGCAATTGATGGGCACAGTGGCTGCATTTGATAGGCACAGTGACTGCGTTTGATGGGCACAGTGACTGCGTTTGATGGGCACAGTGGCTGCGTTTGATAGGCACAGTGACTGAGTTTGATGGGCACAGTGACTGAGTTTGATGGGCACAGTGGCTGCATATGATGGGCACAGTAGTGGCAATTGATGTGCACAGTGGCTGCGTTTGATGAGCACAGTGAGGCTGCAATTGATGCGTTTTTTTTAAAAGAATTTTTCAGTTTGCTTGCACCCCCCAAAAATGTTGAGCACCATCTGCGAGCGGGCAGGGGGGTCACAGTGGCAGCATTTGATGGCACAGTGGCTGCGTTTCAGGGCACAGTGGCTGCTTTTCATAGGCACAGTGGTGGGAATTGATAGGCACAGTGACTGCGTTTGATAGGCACAGTGACTGAGTTTGATGGGCACAGTGGCTGCGTTTGATGGGCACAGTGGCTGCGTTTCATAGGCACAGTGGTGACAATTGATGGGCACAGTGGTGGCAATTGATGGGCACAGTGGCTGCGTTTGATAGGCACAGTGACTGCGTTTGATGGGCACAGTGACTGCGTTTGATGGGCACAGTGACTGCGTTTGATGGGCACAGTGGCTGCGTTTCATAGGCACAGTGACTGCGTTTCATAGGCACAGTGGTGGCAATTGATGGGCACAGTGGTGGCAATTGATGGGCACAGTGGCTGCGTTTGATGGGCACAGTGGCTGCGTTTGATGGGCACAGTGGCTGCGTTTCATAGGCACAGTGGTGGCAATTGATAGGCACAGTGACTGCGTTTGAGGGCACAGTGGTGTTAATTGATGGGCACAGTGGCTGCGTTTGATGGGCACAGTGACTGCGTTTGAGGGCACAGGGGTGGCAATTGATGGGCACAGTGGCTGCGTTTGATGGGCACAGTGACTGCGTTTGAGGGCACAGGGGTGGCAATTGATGGGCACAGTGGCTGCGTTTGATCAGCAAAGTGGCTGCGTTTGAGGGCACAGTGGTGGTAATTGATGGGCACAGTGGCAGTGTTTGATAGGCACAGTGACTGTGTTTGAGGGCACAGTGGTGGCAATTGATGTGCACAAGGGCTGCGTTTGATAGGCACAGTGACTGCGTTTGATGGGCACAGTGACTGCGTTTGATGGGCACAGTGGCTGCGTTTGATGGGCACAGTGGCTGCGTTTGATGGGCACAGTGGTGGCAATTGATGGGCACAGTGGCTGCGTTTGATAGGCACAGTGACTGCGTTTGATGGGCACAGTGACTGGGTTTGATGGGCACAGTGGCTGCGTTTGATAGGCACAGTGACTGAGTTTGATGGGCACAGTGACTGAGTTTGATGGGCACAGTGACTGAGTTTGATGGGCACAGTGACTGAGTTTGATGGGCACAGTGGCTGCAATTGAGGGGCACAGTAGTGGCAATTGATGTGCACTGTGGCTGCGTTTGATGAGCACAGTGAGGCTGCAATTGATGCGTTTTTTTTAAAAGAATTTTTCAGTTTGCTTGCACCCCCCAAAAATGTTGAGCACCATCTGCCACTGGTTTATATGTGTGTGCATATGTGTGTATATATAAAATGTGTGTATGTATGTGTGTTTACATGTATATATGCACATTTTATGTATGCGCTTTTAATCCTGACCCCCTATATGTGTCCCATTAGAACTGATTTTTTTTTTTTTTTGCTTGTCCATAGTACCAGCAAAAAAAATGCTGTTCCTCTGAAAAGTGATCCATGCTCAGATCGCTTTTCAGAGGCATTTGACAGCTGGTAAAGAGGCAATATGTTGCCTCCTGACCGCCTGTTTTAACCCCTTAAATGCATCATCACTATGCTGCAACTGCATGCAATGCACACAGTTGCAGGGTGGTTGCAGTGCAGCCACTTCAAGGGTGCTGTGACTAGAAAAAGATTGAGAAACACCGACATAGAGGAACCCATCTCTCCATTTTCCTCCTGCAGCCGCTGAATGCCTGTGGGAGGGAGAGGAGGAGAAGCGGGGGGGGGAGAAATCGATTCCTTTACATGCAGCCACCCACTTGCGACCGGACCCTGGTGTTCCGCCATCGGGCTCGGAGAAAAGAGCCCTGTCCGGGGGTCAGGGGGGCCCTCTATGGTTTCTTGCATCGGGGCCCTGAAGATTCTAGTTACGCCTCTGCATCTCATTAATCTCAACTGGGTTGAGGCCTACATTCCGACTTGGCCATTTAAAAATAAACAAAGACTTCTTTAATACTTTTTATTTACTACTGTAAGTAGTTGAAAAAATGATTTATGAATGGAGTAGGCAGAGTTTTTATTCATCTTCCCATCCTCCACTCATAGAGCACTTTTTGTTTATTGGAACTATAGTACAGCTTTTATGAAAAGAGGAGGTGGACTTAAATGGTAAGCATAGTCGTCACTCTTAACTAGTGCATATGACAGGTCCCTCAGCTCGAATAAACCCCATGTGGCTGCCTGATCACATTTGCCTCTATTCACTCGCTGACACAAGCGATGAGGCTTAATTTATTTGAAGGACACCTATGATGGGCCTTATTTTATTTCACTGACATCAGCGACATGGAGCTAACTTTTTCTCCCCGACACCAGCTATGGGGCTTTATTCTATTTTACTTACACCATCAATGGGGCTTATTTTATCCCATTGACACCAGTAATGGAGCTTAATTACTGCATTTCCCTGAAAACAGTGATGGGGCTTATTTTATGCCACTGGCTCCAGTGACGTGGCTCAATTAATTTCACTGTCATCAGTGAGGGGGCTTATTTTATTCCCCTAAGAAGAACAAAATATTAAAGCACACACATGCAAAAAAATCATTTAACTCCTGCAAGGTTATTTAAAACACCTGAACATTTTCTAAAAATGTAGTCACACCATACGGCTATATGGTGATTAAGCCCACTTACTGCGTCAAATGGGGTACTTTGACGCAGTAAGTGGGCTTAAGCACTATAGAGCCATATGGTGTGACTAAATCCCCATATCTTTTGAAAATGTTCAGGTGTTTTAAATAACCTTTCAGGAGTTAAATGTAATTTTTGCATTTGTGTGCTGTAATATTTTGTTCTGTATGTATGGTCTTATGGCTGCACCATCTTTAATGCATCTTTTACTGATGCCAGTGATGGTGCTTATTTTACTCCTACTTTCTCTTCAGTGTACCCACATGCCTATTTTGCCTAAAATATTGCAAAGCTTAGATGCTACAAGCCATATGTCACACCCACTTTATTGGCCACATCCACTTTTTGACCACCCCACATGTGAACAGGGGTGGCTTTGCACACCTCATTTTAACTCTCTGGTCCTTCAAGGTGTCCCTCTTAAATGTTTTTAAATGTTAGCAACTATGCTAGTGAGGAGTGGGCTCAGTTGTTACTAGATAAGCTCCCCAGACTTATGCAGATGCAGTGGGGCAAGTATACCTTGCAGTACTTCACTAGCTATGCAACTGCACATTTGCCCTGCCCTTAATTTTTTCCCCTAGTTGTTAAGGCATGATTCACTGCACAAGGAGACTTGCAGGGGTAGAGAACCCACAGAAGTGCTCCTGTGTCCATCTGAAACATAATTGTCAGGCTTGGAGCTGCATAGTGATGCTAAACACTGTGGCAGGGGAGGAGGGTGAAGTTTTGGATCCTTGGCATGGGCAATGAATGACTGTTCCCAAGTATTTAATTCAGGCATCAAAATGTGAAAAACATTTTTTGAACTGATACATTCCCTGCATTAGCAGTTCAATTGGAGAATATAACTCCTGAAATGTTATCTTTGATTGAAATGTTATTGCATAAAAAACATTTGATAACGTATAGGAAAGCATTACATGTATTATATTGTGCACTTACTATGGGTAGAGCCTAGAAAAACAGTGTAGTTAATACAAGAAATGCTGTCAACTTGCAAAAATGTCACAACAAATAGAGCTTTGCTTAAGGCCCAGCCCCGGACTCAGCCCCCTCCCCACAATCAACTCCCCTCTCCACCCCCCCCCCCCAGAGGAGCTCATTTCTATGGTTTTCTCTGTTTCAATATTTTTCAGATGTCTTTAGGCCCCTCGGGTGACTTTCAGGGTCTTCTTCCTTATCACCTTTGCTCCAGCTAGGGGTAGGCCTTTGCTGATGCAGAGCACATACCTAGAATCATTATATCATTAATGAATGGACCCCTTAGTGGGAAAGGTCATGTCCCCCATTCATTGTATACTCTCAGTCTTCCAGGATGAATTTTGCTGAAAACATCTTGTGATAAAAGAGAAGAACTGCGGGGGACCCCTGTTGGGCTGAAAGTGGAATTGCAGCCCAAGCTGCTTTTCTATTTTGTACCCTACCTGATGGCTCATTTCAATTAAAGTGTTAGTAAAAATAATGGACTTCTCTTATTTGCTTCCTTTTGTCTGGGAAATATAAAATTGAAAGTAGTTTCTTATATCTTTTCTATAAAGGCAAAAAAGTATTTGCAAATCTTGCTTGAAATCCAGTGAACTCATAAATTTTTGTGCACTCTGCAGCTTATCTCAAGAATTGCTATCAGCCCTGTCCTGTTCACCTCTGTGAAGATGGAGATGGGGACTAGCTCTAACACTCTTCCTGTCCTAGATTGACAATGCTGCACAAGGATAGTACACGCAATTAATATTTTCACCCCGGGACAGGAAGTGTTTTATTGGCAGGATCATCAGGTAAAAAATAAAAAGGTTTGCAATATCATACAATTACTGATCATATTACCCTCACAATACAAACTGCACACAGGAATATAAAACCATAGTTAAACAACAACCAATGTATATTAGAAACATTAAGTTGCTTAAACAATTAACCACCTTGACACTCAGAGGTCTCATTCCAAGTCAGACTTACTGGTATCAAGCTCACAAAGTACAATACACTTTATTACAAGTGTAAACACACCCCCAATAGTTTTATAGCAGACAATAGGTTAGTTAATTAGCACAATTAACAATACAAACAGTGATCACCCCCCCCCCCCCCAGACGAGTAGACAACATGAGGTCCAGGGCTTTCCTGATCTCATCTGTCCACTGAGTCTCAAGCTGGCAGAGACCATCTTGGCCTCCTTAATAATGTCCTTTTGCATTACATAACAGGACGTCTTCATAAATGCTTGTAGCTCCCTCAAATACCAGGGCCCATAGTTGGTAGGCAAGAGGCTAGCATTCAGTCCCCTCCAAAAGCCTCTGTCCCAGGTGATTCTGTCACAATTCTCCCCTTTTAGCAGGAGACTAACACAGAAGGAGACCTCAGAGGGGTTGACTTCGAAGTTAGTCCGTAGTTCCAGTCCCCCGATACCCATACCCACACAGTACCCCAAACAAATTGTCCAGAACAGAGCATTACTCATTACAGATGAGTTGAACACCCCCCTGGTTCAGTTTGCGGCAGAACATGCGAACAGGCAAAAAATTTGTGCTTACATGCGAACACAGTTAAAGTCTATGGCACGCGAATGTGAAAAATCAAAAGCGCTCATTTTGCCTGTAAAGTAGCGCTTCTTTCCCATGTTTATAACAGTACCACAGCAAAATTACAAGGAAAAAATGTAATTTAAAACTGCTTGCGGCTGTAATGTATTGTTGGATCTCGGCAATATAGATAAAAATCATTGAAAAAAACTGCGTGGGCCCCCCCCCACAGTCCATTACCCATGCCAAAAATACCAGAAAAAATGGCATTGATGTCCCCCCAAAATCCATACCAGGCCCTTCAGGTCTGGTATGGATAATAAGGGGAACCCCACACCAAAATGTAAAAAAAAATGGCGTGAGAGTCCCCCAGGCACTATAGACTCTGAACAGCGGTATAAATACTATACAGCCTGCCTATATACTCTGCAGAAAAATTGGGCCCTAGGTGTTGGTGGTGCCAGAACACTGTAACCCCTCACAGTTACTCTTGTTTGGCACGGGAACTGGCCCTGCTGTGAAATATTATATCAAAAATTGGACATGGATCAATGCAAAAGAAAGTTTTAAAAACGGCCGTTTTTCGGGAGCAGTGATTTTAATAATGCTTAAAGTGAAACAATAAATGTGTAATATACCTTTAAATTTCCTACCTGAGGGGTGTCTATAGTATGCCTGTAAAGGGGCGCATGTTTCCCGTGTTTAGAACAGTCTGACAGCAAAATTACATTTCAAAGGAAAAAAAGTCATTTAAAACTACTCGCGGCTATTAATGAATTGCCGGTCTGACAATGCACATAAAAGTTCATTGATAAAAACGGCAGGGGAATTCCCCACAGGGGAACCCCGAACCAGAATTAAAGAAAAAAAATGACATGGGGGGTCCCCCTAAATTCCATACCAGGCCCTTCAGGTCTGGTATGGATTTTAAAGGGAACCCCGTGCCAAAATAAAAAAAAAAAAACGGCGTGGGGTCCCCCCAAAAATCCATACCAGACCCTTATCCAAGCACGCAACCTGGCAGGCCGCAGGAAAAGAGGGGGGTGAGAGAGCGCCCCCCCTGAACCATACCAGGCCACATGCCCTCAACATTGGGAGGGTGCTTTGGGGTAGGCCCCAAAACACCTTGTCCCCATGATAATGGGGACAAGGGCCTCATCCCCACAACCCTTGCCCGGTAGTTGTGGGGGTCTGCGGGCAGGGGGCTTATCAGAATTTGGAAGCCCCTTTAACAAGCAGACCCCCAGATCCCGGCCCTCCCCCCTGTGTGAAATGGTAAGGGGGTACAAAAGTACCCCTACCATTTCGCAAAAAAACTGTCAAAAATGTTAAAAATGACAAGAGACAGTTTTTGATAATTCCTTTATTTAAATTCTTCTTCTTTCTTCTATCTTCTATCTTCTTTCTTCTATCTTCTGTCTTCCTTCAGTTTCTTCCTCCATCTTCTTCTTCTTCTGGTTCTTCTAGTTCTTCTGGTTCTACCTCCGGTGTTCTCGTCAGCATCTCCTCCATGGCGTCTTCTTATCTTCTTCTCCTCGGGCCGCTCCGCATCCATGATGGCATGGAGGGAGGCTCCCGCTGTGTGAAAGAACCAGAAGAACCAGAAGAACCAGAAGAAGAAGAAGATGGAGGAAGAAACCGAAGGAAGATAGAAGATAGAAGAAAGAAGAAAGAAGATAGAAGAAAGAAGAAGCATTTAAATAAAGGAATTGTCAAAAACTGTCTCTTGTCATTTTTAACATTTTTGACAGTTTTTTTGTGAAATGGTCAGGGTACTGTTGTACCCCCCTACCATTTCACACAGGGAGGAGGGCCAGGATCTGGGGTCCCCTTGTTAAAGGGGACTTGCAGATTCCGATAAGCCCCCAGCCCGCAGACCCCCACAACGACCGGGCAAGAGTTGTGGGGATGAGGCCCTTGTCCCTATCAACATGGGAACAAGGTATTTTGGGGGCTACCCCAAAGCACCCTCCCAATGTTGAGGGCATGTGGCCTGGTACAGTTCAAGAGGGGGGGCGCTCTCTCACCCCCCCTCTTTTCCTGCGGCCTGCCAGGTTGCGTGCTCGGATAAGGGTCTAGTATGGATTCTTGGGGGGGACCCCATGCCATTTTTTTAATTATTTTGGCCGGGGTTCCCCTTAATATCCTTACCAGACCTAAAGGGCCTGGTATGGAATTTAGGGGGACCACCCACGTAGTTTTTTTTTCATTTTGGTTCGGGGTTCCCCTGTGGGGAATTCCCATGCCGTTTTTATCAATGAACTTTTATGTGTATTGTCGGACCGACAATTCATTAATAGCCGCGAGTAGTTTTAAATGACTTTTTTTCCTTTGAAATGTCATTTTGCTGTCAGACTGTTCTAAACATGGGAAACATGCACCTAAAGGACATCCTGCCTCCTTGGAGTTGTGCCTCCTCCTCTCTTCTCTCAGGCACCCAAGTAAAGTCAGTGGCCTCTTTTAAAATATTAGGACATTTTGAGCCGACTTTACCGGTACCAGAAAAGGAACACTGCATAATGTTACAAATTACTTTTTATTACAAATACATTACAAAAATATATTCTAAAAAAATATTAGCACAAGATAAAAGCAAGAAAATTTAAGCTCCCATTGATATAACCATATAATGTGAATATCACATTGGATCCCTATTACTGCTGTCAAAGAGGTCGACGTTTCACTTTATGCTTCCTCAGGACCTTATTTCCTTGACAGTAAAAAAGGGGATTCTGTATAGAAAAGAGAGGAGAGAAACATCATATTCCAATTGGATGAGAAATGCAGCATAACATTTAAATAATATAATCCCCATATATAATATGGAGATTAATGTACTAGGAGTGCCACTTACAGGTCATAGAGAGCCTCATATGTGTAACATGCCATTTGCAATCCAGAGGCGGTTAGATCAGCGATACCATCCCTAGATCAATCAGCCAATAGACCAAAATGCCCCATTCTGAAAGGGACAAGAGGAAAATCAGCCTCTAAAGAAATATAAGCATAATATTTACTAGCCATAATAGTACACTACTTTCTGGCCAGAAAAAAACCCCAGAGTAACTACACCAGGATACAAATCAAGCGCCAGTTCACAATTTCATTCAATCTGGCTACTTTATCCAATTAGCTCATAAAGAAAGTATGAGACACATGGAATGATCAGTATTGCAGATGGCAGAAACCCGCCTTGCCTAACACTAGAAGTCAATAGAATCAAATAAAACAAAACCATAAATACCTTAATGGTATTCAGGTAAAAATCAGTGATGAAGTCGTTCATTGCAACTTTAAGTATGCTTCACAAACGACAAATCGATAAGGTGAAATCTAAAAATAGAGATCATAATGTGTTATTAGATAAATCGTGTTCATCACCCACCATGTAATTGCAGATTGAAAAAGCTGTTCCACTAAGGGGCAGCAATCAGCTGCAAACTTACCAACAGATCAGTGTTAGAAGTCAACATCAATTACCATGCATTGCATAGCCACTGACGTTCTTCTCATCCACTAGCGACAGCTTCAGCCAGATAGTCTAAGGAATGTAAATATAGATGCAGATAGGCTTCAGTTACACAACACACCTCAACAGCGCTGATAAAAATCATCATCATCACAGGTAACTCACACAGACTTACCTAACAGTGCTTCCCCTGAATAACACCACAGCAGCAATTACTGCCAACTCAATCAGCCTTAAATAGGAGGAAATAGTAGCGCCAAAAACCTGCCAGTTACTTAGTCTGACTTAAATCAGCTGTGAGGAGATACACACAGGGGGCCGAGACAAGGGGCAACACCCTGTGTAATGTATCAGGATACCCATACGGTGCAGATGAGCAGCCCGGCAGCGTGCCGCCCATGCGCCATAAGGACATCGGAGCCTGCATCAGAATCAAAAGTGCCCGCATGCGCAGTGGCTAGCAACAGGTAATGAGAGAAAATGTAGAGTGATTAACCTCTGATAATAACTATCCTACACAGACATATCTGAAATAGCAGAGACACTTCTACCCCAATACAATTACAACATCACAATGTACACCTACTCGCAGGGGGCTAGAATGGACACAAACACAGAAACCTATTGTTATTAAATAATAAAATATATACAATAAATGCTCATGGGGGGATTTCCCCCTGCTCCAACCACCACAACGCCACCACCATGGACATGCAGGGGCCATATATAAGTCAACCTGCTTCCAGATTTTTGCCATGCAGGGGATCCCCCTTGCATATAAAGAGAAAGAATACCTGATCAAAACCGCATACAGGAAGCTCCATGGCATGTCACAAAAGTGTACACTTAAGATAGATCTTCAAAAACAAAGGAAAAGACAAACTTATACCATGTATAGAATTAAAATGACAGATGCTGCTTTTATAATCCAAACCTCCAAAGACAATTTTTTAATACTCATGAGTCCAATTCTCATTAACAATAGTTTACAACGCACGATTCAGTTCAATGATTTGGTAAAACAAAACCTATTAGGACACATACAGGCAGATAGGAATGCTGTAACTCTATCATAATTTGAGATGACTAGCTCAAAATTCAAGTGAGGAGAGGTTAGACCTTAAAGGGTCACCACTTTTAACCCAAAAATGGTTTATAACTAAGGGCCTCATTGAGGCCGGAGGACAAGTAGCATTTCATTTAAAAATCCATTTGGCCTCCTCAAGGACCCTCTCTAAAACTGTAAACTGCACCATTGATGTGTCATGCTTATGTTGAAGGGCAACATGTCTCCCAATTGGGGTATATAATAGATTTTTTCTAATGTAGTGGATGTGGTCATAGATTCTCTTCCAAAAGTTCCTGAATGTCTTTCCAACATAAAATGATCCACACTTACACAGTGCAATATATACTACACATTTCATTTTGGCAGTCAACACGGTGATCAATTCTATATCAATTCTTACCATTTGGAAGATTGAAGGATGCTCCTTCTAAAATCCAGTTACAGTACTCACAACGACCACATTGATACATGTCCTTCAATTGTTCAATTGACACCGCAGATTCCTGCAAGTGACTGTGGACTAAATTATTCTTAAGGGTGTTTCTTTCACCATACCATGATTATTTGAGCATTGGGTAACAATCCTTACAGTATCTACCTGTTTATTTATTTTAGTGCCAAACAATAGTTCATGTCTATTTTTGAGACATGCCTTGTTGTATGCTTTTTTATATTATTATTGTATAACCCCTTTCTAAAAGCCTTGCTCTCAGCGATTTGGATTCCTTCAAGAAATCCTCTTCGTTGGAGCAATTGCGTCTAATGCGTAAGTACTGTGAGTATGGTATGCTTCTGATCAATGGTTGGGGGTGGGCACTGGAGGCATGATGTATAGTATTTCCCGCAGTGGGTTTCCTATACAAAGAGGTTCCCAGTGTTCCCAGTGTTCCATCCCCTTGTTTGAAGATATTCACATCCAAAAAAGATATTGATTGCTTGCTAGTTTTTCTATAAATACCAGCAGGTGAGTTTCACTAGAATTCCACACCATGAATACATTGTCTATGTATCTGTACCAGCATAAAATGCTGGACAGACACATAGACAAGGATCCATCAGTGAACAGAGTGTGCTCCCACCCCCCCAGGTACAGGTTGGCACACAATGGGGCATAGCATGTCCCCATTGCAACCCCCTGCACCTGAAGGTAGTGGGACCCGTTAAAGATGAATATGTTCCTTGTCAAAATATGGTACAGCAATTGCAATACAAAGACATTATGAGGCTGGATCACCATACCCATTCTGTTCCTGTATAGTCCGTCATAGCATTCAATTTATCAAACCAATTAATCGTGAGTATTGATGGATATTGATAAGTCCTTTATACCCCACCTCAAAAGCGGTGGGGGTTGACCTTAGACCTAGAAGAATGGTGTATTCCGCCTGATAGAATATATTTAAAGAAAAAATGGCTAAGGGGTATCACATCCATATATAGATTGTTTTAAAAGATGTCCTTCTAGTTTAAACTGGATTTCTCCACTTATACAGCCGTCATCCAGCACACGGATTCGGTTCACTTCTAGGATATCTGGCAGTTCATGCCCTTATGCCTGTTACCAGTGTACCTTTGTGAGTACCGTGTTTTCAGCTTTTATTAAAATATTACGTGATTTACTGCACTTAGGGTGGTGCCTTTGTTCTATCTCCAGAGTTTCCAGAAGATTGCTTCTTATCCTTCAACGGGGCTTCCTTCCAAAGTTGCTATTTTTCTACTAACTACGTGGACTTTAACCAAGCCATTGTTTTTTATATTCCACTATTATAGCCGCTACCTTGTGTCTTAGTCTCTCTCATTGAGTGAATTAGATCGGTGGTTAACATTGTGTTGGTTTTAGTGCTCACTTCATTCCTTTATATAATCAATACATCCAGGGTTTTTGTACTACCATCTGGTGGCCTTTTTTGGTACTATCCGTAAACGGATTGTTTACCATCCAGGTCTTTGTCCATTTTTTATATATTTTTTTCTCTATGCGGTCTCAGGGTGAGACTTGGTTTTCACTCCGATAGATGAGATGCATATCGGTATTTGGTGAACAAGAAAAAGTGAAAAATAACTGCGCATCAAAGAAAATAATAATAATATGTGCTGCAGGGTCCTATATGTGACACAAACACACTAACGTGAAAATAGAAAATTGATGACTCGCGCTTTACCAAACTACAATGTGTATAGCTGGAAGGTAATCCCAACCTTAATGGAAACCAAATACAAAAAAGCATATAATAATATATAACAAAAAAGGTGCAAAATTGGAAAAGTGATCAAACCTCCCCTTAAGCAAATATGAAACATATATGAAAAATATATAATGATGTATCAAAACATTAGTGCAAAAAAAAAAAAGGCCTAAACATGAAGGGCTGCAATATATGATGCAGACAAATTAGTTAATTAAAAAATAGTGAAAAAAGTCCATATACAAAAACACCCAAAAGTGATGTAACAATCCAAGATTGTCCGATTGTATGGAATCCTAGGTGTATGGGTCCACCACCATAGATAAAGTGCCTGGCCGCTTACCAGAACCCCATGACCCCCCGTTACAGAGGGTATAAATGGGCTGTAAAATCCTGCTACTCCGGAACACCAGGGAGTCAAGATGGAAGCTGGAATGGGACATCAGGAACTGTAGTGCAGATGGGTGGATCCACAGGGAAAAAGGCTCAGCCCTCAGCGGAGTAATGTCATCATAAAGGGAAACAGAAAGGGCTCCGATAGTGTAAAATCAAATGATATTTATTTAAAAATATAGTAAACACTCACATGTAAAATGGGAAAAAACATCCTCTGAAAAAGAACAGTCTGTGTTACCGGCCGGATGTTCACAGACAGCCTGTCCTGCTGGAGTTACAACGATAGTGGGAGTTGTAATAGTATATCGGTATTTGGGCATGCTCACTGTGAGGATTGGTTTAGCCGGCTGAGCCGGCTTTTTTTAGCCGGCTGAGCCATAATGTTTATGCGACGTGAACATATTCATGGTGAGGCTTAACTTTAACCACTAGATGGTTACGGTGCGTTGCTCATGACGGAATGGCATCATGGCTGCGCCAAGATAACTACGTGATAGACCATACTCATAGCGAGGCTTGGTTTCAACCATTAGACTGTCACATGGTGATGTTCATGACGGAATGACGTTACCGGCCCTGTTGGGAATGGAAGGTCGGTCTCGCCTCTGAACGCGGCCTGAAGTACTTTCTAATGTGTGTTTGTAGTAATTTCTAATTGACACTGGAGATGGAATATACTTATTTTTATTTATATTCTAATGATGTGGGTTATTCAATTCTTTGCCGGCACTTCCGGTCTTACGACCGAAAGTGATGTAATACTGTCTACTTGTAATACTGTCTGTAATTTCCACATGGGGTCATTAGAACTTTAAAAGCGGTGGTGTTTGTGGGGTCCGCACCCCAGATGACGACTTATTAGTTGAAACGCGCCGGGTGGACCCATTTACACACATCACTTATGTACCTGTATTTACTATGAAGCCTTTGATGATCTTTCAACATGTGAGTTTACTATTTTTATTTTAATAAATCTTATTTCCAAAAGGTATTACACTTTGCAAGTTTTTCTCAATTTATCCCGCATGGTTTGTGGACACCAAGCCTCTGATTATTATTAAGAACATTACCTTTCCTACTGATGTCTGAGAATGTGTCAGATAAGGGTACTCACCGAGGCCGAGATGCTGAGAGTGGTAACCCCTTGCGACTAAGCGCACTCCACTCTTGAAGATGGTACAGGGGATGAAGGGCACAAAGAGGCACGAGTCACCAGCCGGCTGGGCAGGTCTTACTTGAAGGTCACCAGCAGGGAGACAGCTGTGCAGGACTGGAAGATGCTGAAGCTCAAGAAGGAAGATGAACAGTTAATCCTACAACAGGCCAGGGGTCAAACACAGATGACTAATAAGAGTCTCTTAGATAGGCAAGAACAGTCTAGTGCAAAGGACTGTTAGCAGGTCTGTCAGCAGGCTGATGACTTAGTACTGAAGATTGATAGCAAAGTCTGTAAACAGGCCGAGGGTCAAACACAGGTAACTGGAGGCAAAGTCTGTGAGCAAGCCAGGGGTCGAGCACTGAAGAAAATAGCAAAGTCCAGGAGCAGGCTGAGGGTCAATCATTGGAGACAGGAAGCAATATCCGTAGACAGCCGAGGGTCAAACACAGGAAGCAAGTGGAGAAGTCCAAGAGGCAAGCCGAGGGCCAGATGCAGGAAGAGATCAGAGCAGGTCAAGGTCAATCCGGGTCACAACAGGTAATCAAGAATCAGGATACAAGCAGAAAACACACGGGGAGCTGAAAGACAAACCAGCAATCTGGTCATGGCACAGAGTGGCTTTATAGGCCAGTGGGAGGCTCATGTTGTGCGTGCGCTATTGCGTACCCGCGTTCCGCTGAATTGCGCACGCGCATTTCCTGTTTCGCTGTATTGTGCTCAGGGATGCGCCGGAGTGCTGCTCTACCGCGCATGTGCGAAGGAAGGCAGCGATATTGGCAAGACTGGTACTTGCTTCTTTCCTGACAGAACGTTTGTGTCAAGTTACCGGTTTGATCCAGGACCAGTTGTACCTGTTGAGCCTGTTGTATCCATCGAGCTAGCTGACCAATAAGCCTTTGTGACTTGGGTGGTCTAAGCCTCTCTAAGTCATTGACATCTGGTAAGCCTCCCCTTTGCCCATCGGTGGTGGCACCTTTAGATTTTTCTGCTCTTTTGGAGTGTCACCCTTTGGCTGAATTTTTGTTCAAATTTGTTTGGATCACATTTTCAATCCTTGGACTTTGGTTCTTGTTCTTACCACTTTAAGAACTTGTTAACCGAATTATTTTCTTGGTTAATCCTTTTTGATTATCAAATTGTGGACTTTGTGTTTTTTCACTACAAGCACTTTATTGATCAGTATCAGTTGTGTCACTATAAGCACTTTATTCACCCAGTACTGGTTATGGTTTCTTTATATTAGGTATTTAGGTACCTATTTATACATTGTGTTGTTCACATAGCACTTTCCATTATAGCACTTTAATAATGTTATTGATTTTATTGATTACATTATCATGTCATTAGCTTGATTTCCTTTAATGGTTAAACATTTTTTCTAGGTGGTTTAATAGCGCTACACATTTTACACTTATACACATTGCTTTTAGTCTACAGCTGTGTTGGCAGCTATTTCTCCATTTCCATTTTACACAGCGCAGAATTTTCCCTCTTTTTTTATTTTCCCTTGTGTTGCTTCTCATGTTCTAGCACTTCCTTCCAGAGTTTACAGTGGACAGAATCATACTTTCCCAGCAGGACCTGCTCTGACACTGGTCCACTGTGTGTATATGCATCTCTCGCAACCTTTTTCCAAATTCCTCTTTCATGGCGGCTCGTATCTGTACCTCTCCTCTTCTACTACCGGACCTTTGATCCAGGTGGAGGTTTTGATGTCCTAGACTGCAGGAAGCATCCCACTGTTTACCACCAATACGACGGAACCGTCCCACACTTTGCTTGAGTGTTTCTGTCAGTATACCGCTTCCTCCAGTCTGAACATAGATACCAGATATTATAGCCGCATAGTATTCAAGACTAGGGATGGGCTATCTGTTCACGTCGAACATTAGTTCGACTCGAACATTGGCTGTTCGTCCGTTCACTGAACAGTGAACAATTTGGGGTGTTCGTGGCAAATTTGAAAAGCCGCGGAACACCCTTTAAAATTCTATGGGAGAAATCTAAAGTGCTAATTTTAAAGGTTAATATGTAAGTTATTGTCAAAAAAAGTGTTTGGGGACCTGGGTCCTGCCCCAGGGGACATGTATCTATGCAAAACAAAGTTCTAAAAAAGTCCGCTTTTTCAGGAGCAGTGATTTTAATAATGCTTAAAGTGAAACAATAAAAGTGAAATATTCCTTTAAATTTCATACCTGGGGGGTTTCTATAGTATGCCTGTAAAGTAGCGCATGTTTCCCATGTTTATAACAGTCCGAGAGCAAAATTACATTTCTAAAGGAAAAAAAAAGTCATTTAAAAGTGCTAGCGCTAGTGCCGGCTTTTAATGAATTGTCAGTCCCAACAATACACATAAAAGTCATTGAAAGTCATTGAAAAATGTAAAAAAAATGCGTAGGGTTCCCCCAAAATTCCATTATCAGGCCCTTCAGGTCTGGTATGGATATTAAGGGGAACTCGCCCCAAAATTTTTTAAAAAATGGCGTGGGGTTCCCCGCAAAAATCCATACCAAGGGTCTGGTATGGATTTTAAGAGGCACTCCACAACAAAATTTTAAAAAAATGGCGTGGGGTTCCCTCAAAAATCCACACCAGACCCTTATCCGAGCACGCAACCTGGCAGGCTGCAGGAAAAGAGGGGGGACGAGAGAGCGCCCCCACTCCTGAACCGTACCAGACCACATGCCCTCAACATGGAGAGGATGTACCCATGTTGATGGGGACAAGGACTTCATCCCCACAACCCTTGCCCAGTGACTGTGGGGGTCTGCGGGCGGGGGGCTTATCAAAATCTTGAAGCCCCCTTTAACAAAGGGGACACCCAGATCCCGACCCCCCCATGTGAATTGGTAAGGGGAACACTGTACACCTACCATTTCACAAAAAAAAAGTGTCAAAATATTAAAAAACCACAGGAGACGGCTTGGGACAAATCCTTTATTAAAAATAGAAAAATAAAAAATAAAAAAGAGATTCCAGCGATGTAATCCAATAAATCCATGCTCCTACTCCAGCGATGTAATCCAATTCTTGATCTCCAGTGATGGATGATCTCCAGCTACTCCAGCGAAGAACACGCACTGGAGGCACCCAACCAATGACGTGGCGCTAGCTTGACAGCTCTTATGTAGCTGAGGGCGGGGCCACCTGTCACATGACCCCATCCCCCTCTGACAAGGGGAAACGCCGGGGTTTCCCAGTGACGTGTACCGGTGACCCCGCCCCCTCTGATGCAACGCAGGATTCCCGCTGCATCATAGGGGGCAGAGCATGGATTTATTGGATTACATTGCTGGAATCCCCCACAACCACCGGGCAAGGGTTGTGGGGATGAGGCTCCCTGTCCCTATCAGCATGGGGACATCCTCCCCATGTTGAGGGCATGTGGCCTGGTACGGTTCATGAGGGGGGCACTCTCTCGTCCCCCCCTCTTTTCCTGCAGCCTGCCAGGTTGTGTGCTCGGATAAGGGTCTGGTGTGGATTTTTGGGGGAACCTCACGCCATTTTTTAAAAATTTTGCCACGGAGTTCCCCTTAAAATCCATACCAGACCCTTCGGTATGAATTTTTTGGGGGAACCCCAGGCCATTTTATTTTTATTTTGTCATACAATTTAAGTAAGCCTACAGGAGCTGCATTAAAAGAGAAATTAACCCTTGTAGCTCAAGAGGTGGGGGAGAGGAACTGCAGGATAAATATGTATATTTGAAGTTCAACTAAGCTTTGGTTTTCCAAAATTGTATATACAGTACCAGTGCCATTTTTCAAAGTCCTAGATTGCTTTCAAAGTGAAATTCACATTCTGAAAATGCAATGACAACTACAAGGAAGCTGGGGGTTTAAAGTAAACGTGTTTTCATTAAAATAAACAATTTGGCAAAACTAATAAAATGAAACTTGAATACAATGATGTTCTCAGTGACAAACTACAGAGGGTTTTACTACGTTAATAATATATATTGTTGTTTGTATGTTTGTCTCTGCACTAGATGAAAGAAGATCTGAATAACACTAAAGGATTTACCAATGTATAGCATAACATGATTTTAGAATTTGTTGACAGCACATTAATCATCCTTGATAATGTTACAAGACCTATGACTTACTTTAGCTTTTGATCTTTCTCTGTGTGCTACTTAAATAAAAAAGTATGCCAAAGGATTTAAAGATATTGCATATCAATCACTGAAGCTATTTAGAGGACAGAGGTGAAGAGAACTATTTATGGTTTAAATGGTATGCCGTTTCCGCTACAGCTTTATCTTTGCCGCTCCATAGAAAGTATTGGGCTACTTTTCTTGAATGATGTCATATTTACAGTCTACTAATCCTTGTATGTTTACTGATGTCAGTGGCAGGAGAAAGTACAGGTAAATGATATAAAGTCGTGAAAAATTAAGTACACCCCATGGGAATTGCAGGCCTTTACAGGATATTTGAAAAGGGCAAACATGAGATCTCTATTTAAACAGTGTATATAGATAAAAGTGATATACATGAACAAGAAAAATGTGCCCTTTGTTTCGTTTATTTAAATAAAAAACATTAATAGATGTAATGGCGTACTGGGGAAAAAGTAAGTACACCATTGCCATCAAAAGCTGGTATTGCTCCCTTTAGCTGAGGAATTTTGTTTGTCAGTCACCTTCTCTGACATCAGAAAATTCTTGACCAACTCTTCATGCAAAAATTTTTTTGTTGCAAGAGGTTTGTGGATTCTCTTGTTTAAACATCCTGGTTCAAAACCCTACTACAAAATGTCAATAGGAATTAAAGTGGAAGGAAAGGAAGCCCTACAAAAAAACATTAATCAAACATAATCCATATTGTCATTTGATCTGCATTGTTAAAATTTTTCAAAATTTGTTCCCTTGTTCCTATTTTTTTGTCAAAATGGCCACCTATCACATGATCTTTCTCAATCTGGCTTTGCCTGCTGTTCGTGGCTTCTGAGAGTGGCTCCTACTTGGTAGCTACGTCATTTCTGGAAGCAACCTAGCTACCCGACGGGCTGTCACTACCTGAATTGACGGCACTGGGTAAGTAGTAATTTCAGGAAGTGACGCCACATGCTTGCTGTTCAGGCATCATTTTCATAGCAACAGGACGCAAATTAATACTGTAGAAGGCTGGTAGAGATGGGGGAAGTGTTGGATGGGACTGGCCAGGATAGGGGCCGGTTTAATGAAAGCTAGGCTAGATTTCTCTAACAAAGACCAACAACGGTTTCAGGAAGTGCATGACAGCTGGCAAATTAAGCTGAATTGAAAAACTGTTGTCAGTACAGAACAGAAGGCAGCTGATTATCTAGCTCAGATTAGACTTTCTAAGGTAGACAATCAGCAAGCCTTAAAAATACATAATATCAACGTTAAACATAATTAACATACTAATCATGGGCAAAATTTCAGATTTTTCATAAATGCTCAGTGCAGCGCTAAAACAATAAATACAATTTAAATTGGTATAAGAAAACTTCATATACTGTATATACCTACATCTGTGATCCGATTGATCCAATCATGGTGCTCCAAATCACCACGTATCGTCCCAGTAGGCAGGACTTCCCCAGCGATTACGGGAGGACTCCGTGACGTCATCTGCAGCCCCCTTTCATAGTTTCGCTGAGATGTTTACTGAACGCTTGGATACCAGGCACTAGATCATTAGTGCCTTGCTTGTAAGTAGGGATGAGCTTCGTGTTCGAGTCGAACCCATGTTCGACTCGAACATCGGCTGTTCGACCGTCCGTCGAATTGCGAACGATATGGGCCGTTCGCGCCAAATTCGTGTGGCGCGTCACGGCCCATAATTCACTGCGGCATCGCAGTGCATTGCTGGCTGATGATTGGCCAAGCATGCACTATGACCCGCATGCTTGGCCAATCACAGCGCCGTCAGTAGAGAGAGCTGTAATTGGCCAAAGCCAGGGTGGCTTTGGCCAATTATGGCTCAGGGGATTTAGTACACACCCCACACTATATAAGGCCGCCTGCACGGCGGCCCTGTGTAGTGTGTGTTCCGGTGTGCTGAGAGATAGAGAGAGAGAGAGACAGTGTCATTTGATTTGAGTTAGATAGATTAGGCAGAACAGTCAGTCAGTTAGCTGCACTTACAGTGTATTGTGTATATATATGCATCCCAGGTGTTGCATATATATATATACACTGTATTCAGTTTAGCTAGATCCGTTCCTGTTATCTTCTATCTAGACTATTTACATTTAGTGCAGTGTGTCCTGCTCACAGTGTTCAGCTAGATCCGTTCCTGCTATTTACATTCAGTGCAGTGCGTCCTGCTCACAGTGTTCAGCTAGATCCGTTCCTGCTATTTACATTCAGTGCAGTGCGTCCTGCTCACAGTGTTCAGCTAGATCCGTTCCTGCTATTTACATTCAGTGCAGTGCGTCCTGCTCACAGTGTTCAGCTAGATCCGTTCCTGCTATTTACATTCAGTGCAGTGCGTCCTGCTCACAGTGTTCAGCTAGATCCGTTCCTGCTATTTACATTCAGTGCAGTGCGTGCTGCTCACAGTGTTCAGCTAGATCCGTTCCTGCTATTTACATTCAGTGCAGTGCGTCCTGCTCACAGTGTTCAGCTAGATCCGTTCCTGCTATTTACATTCAGTGCAGTGCGTCCTGCTCACAGTGTTCAGCTAGATCCGTTCCTGGTATTTACATTTAGTGCAGTGCGTCCTGCTCACAGTGTTCAGCTACATCCGTTCCTGCTATTTACATTCAGTGCAGTGCGTCCTGCTCACAGTGTTCAGCTAGATCCGTTCCTGCTATTTACATTCAGTGCAGTGCGTCCTGCTCACAGTGTTTAGCTACATCCGTTCCTGCTGTTTACATTCAGTGCAGTGCGTCCTGCTCACAGTGTTCAGCTAGATCCGTTCCTGCTATTTACATTCAGTGCAGTGCGTCCTGCTCACAGTGTTCAGCTAGATCCGTTCCTGCTATTTACATTCAGTGCAGTGCGTCCTGCTCACAGTGTTCAGCTAGATCCGTTCCTGCTATTTACATTCAGTGCAGTGCGTCCTGCTCACAGTGTTCAGCTAGATCCGTTCCTGCTATTTACATTCAGTGCAGTGCGTCCTGCTCACAGTGTTCAGCTAGATCCGTTCCTGCTATTTACATTCAGTGCAGTGCGTCCTGCTCACAGTGTTCAGCTAGATCCGTTCCTGCTATTTACATTCAGTGCAGTGCGTCCTGCTCACAGTGTTCAGCTAGATCCGTTCCTGCTATATACATTTAGTGCAGTACGTCCTGCTCACAGTGTTCAGCTAGATCCGTTCCTGTTATCTTCCTACTGACAGGCAGGCTTGTCTGGTTACAGTATATAAAGCTACCTGAAGAAAATTACAGGTGTTCTTTTTGATCCTATTAGTACCACGGTCAGGCAGCTAGACTATTTACATTTAGTACAGTGTGTCCTGCTCACAGTGTTCAGCTAGATCCGTTCCTGTTATCTTCCTACTGACAGGCAGGCTTGTCTGGTTACAGTATATAAAGCTACCTTAAGAAAATTACAGGTGTTCTTTTTGATCCTATTAGTACCACGGTCAGGCAGCTAGACTATTTACATTCAGTGCAGTGCGTCCTGCTCACAGTGTTTAGCTACATCCGTTCCTGCTGTTTACATTCAGTGCAGTGCGTCCTGCTCACAGTGTTCAGCTAGATCCGTTCCTGCTATTTACATTCAGTGCAGTGCGTCCTGCTCACAGTGTTCAGCTAGATCCGTTCCTGCTATTTACATTCAGTGCAGTGCGTCCTGCTCACAGTGTTCAGCTAGATCCGTTCCTGCTATATACATTTAGTGCAGTACGTCCTGCTCACAGTGTTCAGCTAGATCCGTTCCTGTTATCTTCCTACTGACAGGCAGGCTTGTCTGGTTACAGTATATAAAGCTACCTGAAGAAAATTACAGGTGTTCTTTTTGATCCTATTAGTACCACGGTCAGGCAGCTAGACTATTTACATTTAGTACAGTGTGTCCTGCTCACAGTGTTCAGCTAGATCCGTTCCTGTTATCTTCCTACTGACAGGCAGGCTTGTCTGGTTACAGTATATAAAGCTACCTTAAGAAAATTACAGGTGTTCTTTTTGATCCTATTAGTACCACGGTCAGGCAGCTAGACTATTTACATTCAGTGCAGTGCGTCCTGCTCACAGTGTTCAGCTAGATCCGTTCTTGCTATTTACATTCAGTGCAGTGCGTCCTGCTCACAGTGTTCAGCTAGATCCGTTCCTGGTATTTACATTCAGTGCAGTGCGTCCTGCTCACAGTGTTCAGCTAGATCCGTTCTTGCTATTTACATTCAGTGCAGTGCGTCCTGCTCACAGTGTTCAGCTAGATCCGTTCCTGGTATTTACATTCAGTGCAGTGCGTCCTGCTCACAGTGTTCAGCTAGATCCGTTCCTGCTATATACATTTAGTGCAGTACGTCCTGCTCACAGTGTTCAGCTAGATCCGTTCCTGTTATCTTCCTACTGACAGGCAGGCTTGTCTGGTTACAGTATATAAAGCTACCTGAAGAAAATTACAGGTGTTCTATCCCAGCTTAGTGCAGCTACAGGCCATTAGTATGTCTGGAAGGCCAAGAAGGAGAGGCAGACAGTCACAAGCCAATAAGAGAGGGCAAGCAGGCTCTGTGTCTAGTGCTGGTCGTGGAGACGGTGCATCCTCATCAGCACGTGGCCATGGGACACGCTTGGCCTTTTTTTCGGCAGCTGGCCGTGTTGAGCCGCAACATGCGGAAGACTTGGTCGAGTGGATGACCAAGCCGTCCTCATCCTCCTCATCCTCTCTCACCCATGCCCAGGGTGCTTTGTCTGGCAAAGCAGCGGCCTCTTCCCTCAGCTCAATGTCATCAGTGACTCCTTCCCTAGCTCCACCATGTCCTCATGAGGATTCCCTCGAACTGTTTGACCACAGTGTTGGGTACATGCTCCAGGAGGATGCCCAGCGTTTGGAAGGCTCTGATGATGATACTGAGCTCAATGAAGGCAGTAACATGAGCACGGACAGAGGGGGTGCCCAAGAAGGACAGCAATCTGGCAGTCATGCTCCCCCTGCTGCAGCATACTGCCAGGTTTGCTCCAGTGATGAGGAGGGAGGGGATGATGAGGTCACTGACTCAACGTGGGTGCCTGATAGGAGAGAGGAGGAGGAGGAGGAGGAGGAGGAGGAGGAGGTGGCACATCACCAACTAGGCAGGATGCCCTCCAGGGGCCAGCCTAAGGGCAGCACATTGACTGCATCACACCCCAAAGCTCCACATGTGCAGGGCGCTGCAGTCTCTGCGCGTTATTCAAAAAGTTCTTTGGTGTGGGCCTTTTTTGAGACGAGTGCATCAGATCGCACCGCTGCTATTTGCAATATATGTCTCAAGCGTATCTCGCGTGGCCAAAACATCTCCCGCTTGGGTACCACATGCTTGACCAGACATATGTTGACCTGCCATGCAGTTCGTTGGCAAGCGTATCTAAAAGACCCACACCAAAGAACAAAGACGATCTCTCCTTGCTCCTCATCAGCTGAGATTTCCAACCCCACTAGACCTTCAGTCCTCTCTGCGACCTGCAGTGAGAGGAATGAAGGTGTAGAATTAGGTGTGTCACAGCCAAGTACTTATGGGCAATCTGCTTTTGGTACACCGACGTCAGATTGTACCAGGCAAATTTCCCTGCCCCAGCTGCTGCACCGCCGAAAGAAGTTTGCTCCCAGCCATCCACATGCCCAGCGGTTGAATGCTAGCTTGGCAAAATTGCTAGCACTTCAACTGCTGCCTTTTCAGTTGGTAGACTCTGCCCCCTTCCGTGAGTTTGTGGAATGTGCGGTTCCTCAGTGGCAGGTACCCAAACGCCACTTTTTCTCACGGAAGGCGATTCCGGCTCTCTACCGGCATGTGGAAGGCAATGTCCATGCCTCGCTGGACAGGGCGGTCAGCGGTAAGGTGCATATTACCGCTGACTCATGGTCCAGCAGGCATGGACAGGGACGTTACTTAAGTTTCACGGCGCATTGGGTGACTCTGCTGGCAGCTGGGAAGGATGCAGGACAAGGTGCAGTAGTGTTGGAGGTTGTTCCGCCACCACGCCTCCAAAATGCTGATTGTGACACACCTCTCTCCTCCACCCCCTCCTCTTCTTCTTCCTCCATGGCCTCTTCCTCGGAACCAGCGGTGCTCCGTAGGCGTTCAAGGGGCTACGCAAGTACGCAGGCCAAAAGATGCCATGCGGTGCTTGAGCTGGTGTGCTTGGGGGACAGGAGCCACACTGGGGCAGAGGTTCTGTCAGCTCTGCAGGGGCAGGTTCAGAGGTGGTTGACGCCACGCCAACTTAAGGCAGGAATGGTGGTTTGCGACAATGGCACCAACCTCCTCTCTGCCCTCCGACAGGGACAACTGACCCATGTGCCCTGTTTGGCTCACGTCCTTAACTTGGTGGTGCAGCGGTTCTTGGGCAGGTACCCGGGCTTACAGGATGTCCTGAGGCAGGCCAGGAAAGTCTGTGTGCATTTCCGCCGGTCATATAATGCCAGTGCTCGGCTGACGGACCTCCAAAAGGAGTTTAACCTGCCCAAGAACCGCCTAATCTGTGACATGCCCACCAGGTGGAACTCGACGTTGGCCATGCTGCAGCGGCTGCACACGCAGCAGAGGGCCATCAATGAGTACCTGTGCGACTATGGCACCAGGACAGGGTCAGGGGACCTTGGTTTTTTTTCCCCACGCCAGTGGGCCATGATCAGGGATGCATGCACTGTCCTGTCACCATTCGAGGAGGCCACGAGGATGGTGAGCACTGACAGTGCATGCATCAGTGACACTGTCCCCCTTGTCCACCTGTTGGAGCACACGCTGCGTGGAATAATGGACAGGGCACTTGAGGCAGAACAGAGGCAGGAAGAGGAGGACTTCCTTAGCTCTCAAGGCCCCCTTTATCCAGACAGTGTTCCTGCGTGCCCGCCGATCACACAGGAAGAGGACGAGGAGGAGGAGGAGGAGGAGGAGGAAGATTGTGTCAGTATGGAGGTGGAGCCTGGCACTCAGCATCAGCAGTCTTTAAGGGATCAGTCCCAAGGAACACATGGACTTGTACGTGGCTGGGAGGAGGTGGCTGCGGACGTTGTTGTCCTTAGTGACCCAGAGGACTCCGGACCGAATGCCTCAGCAAACCTACGCTGCATGGCCTCCCTGATCCTGCAAAGCCTGCGTAAGGATCCTCGTATTCGTGGTATCAAGGAGAAGGACCAATACTGGCTGGCAACCCTCCTTGATCCACGTTACAAGGGTAAGGTTGCGGACCTTATCTTGCCATCGCAGAGGGAGCAGAGGATGAAACATCTTCGGGAGGCCTTGCAGAAAGGTCTGTGCAACGCGTTCCCAGAGACTGGGAGGTTACAAACTCCTGTTTCTGGACAACGTGTTGCTGAGGCTTCGGTCAGTCAAAGAAGGAGCGGTGGAGAAGGTGGCCGTCTGACCGATGCGTTCAGACAATTTTTTGGTCCGCAGCCCCAAGGTATGATCGGTTCCAGCAACCATCGCCAGCGTCTGTTTTACATGGTGCAGGAATACCTAGGGGCAAGATCAGACTTGGACACCTTTCCCACCGAAAATCCTCTGGGTTACTGGGTCTTGAGGATGGATCACTGGCCAGAGCTTGCACAGTATGCAATTGAGCTACTGGCCTGTCCTGCATCCAGCGTTCTTTCGGAACGCACATTCAGTGCTGCTGGAGGCGTGGTAACCGATCACAGGGTGCGTCTGTCCACCGACTCGGTCGATCGGCTGACCTTCATAAAAATGAATCAGTCTTGGATCACCACCAGCTACCAAGCACCTGATGCAGATGTAACCGAATAATTTTTTTTGAAATCTCAGATCCCTTCAAAGACTGCCTATGCTGATGCTGAGTGACTATCCCTGAGTAATTATCCTCTTCCTCCTCAATCATCACGCTGATAGCTTGTAAGAACATTTTTGGTTCTGGGCGCCACCACCAGTGCCTAAGGCACAATTTTTCAGCCCCTGTTTAACAGGGGCATGTAATTACAATTTTTGATGTAATACTTTGCAGCAGGGCTCGTTCCTGCATTCCAACTAGAGTGTCTGTGAGGGGTTGCAGTGTTGTGGCACCAGCACCAGTGCCTAAGACCCAATTTTTCAGCCCCTGTCTAACAGGGGCGTGTAATTACAATTTTTGATGCAATACTTTGCAGCAGGGCTTGTTCCTGCGTTTCAACTAGAGTGTCTGTGAGGGGTTGCAGTGTTGTGGCACCAGCACCAGTGCCTAAGACCCAATTTTTCTGCCCCTGTCTAACAGGGGCGTGTAATTACAATTTTTGATGCAATACTTTGCAGCAGGGCTCGTTCCTGCGTTCCAACTAGAGTGTCTGTGAGGGGTTGCAGTGTTGTGGCACCAGCACCAGTGCCTAAGGCCTAATTTTTCAGCTCCTGTTCAACAGGGGCATGTAATTACAATTCTTGATCTAATATTTCACAGCAGGGCCCTGTGAGGGCTTACAGTGTTTTGGCCACAGCAACACCTAAGGCCCAAATTTCTGCTGAGTATATAGGGCAGGACCCTACTTTCAAACATCTAACTTACAAACGACTCCTACTTGCAAACGGAAGGAGACAACAGGAAGTGAGATGAAATCTACCCCTAAGGAAGGGAAATTCTCTCCTGTAAGAGTTAATATGGGAAAACAATTTCTCCTTTCCACTGATGCTTTCCAATCCTTGTTCCACAAAAAAACCCAAATTTTCCAAAAACATTTTTCATTGGGACAAAAAAGTGAGGTGAAATCTTCTGAAGAGGAGGAAAGACGCAAAACAAATGTCACAGGGGTGATAACCCTTCCCTATGTTTTCCAAAAAGCTTAGAAAAGATTTTTTGGCTGGAGCTAAACACATTAAAAATGTTCAAAATTACAAACAGATTCTACTTAACAACAAACCTACAGTCCCTGTCTTGTTTGCACCGCCTGAATACTGCTGTTCAGAGTATATAGGGACCTTTCCTTATTTTAATTTGGGTGCGGGGTTCCCCTTAATATCCATACAAGACCCAAAGGGCCTGGTAATGGACTGGGGGGTACCCATGCCGTTTGTCTCACTGATTTTCATCCATATTGCCATGACCCGACATGACATTAAACCCGCAAGCAGTTTTAAATGAGATTTTTTCCTTTAAAAATGACATTTGGTGCAGGGACTGTTCTAAACATGGGAAACACGCGTCACTTTACAGGCATACTATAGACACCCCCCAGGTACGATATTTAAAGGAATATTTCACTTTTTTTTTTTTACTTTAAGCATCATTAAAATCACTGCTCCCGAAAAAACGGCCGTTTTTAAAAGTTTTTTTTGCATTGATACATGTCCCCTGGGGTAGGACCCGGGTCCCCAAACCCTTTTTAGGACAATACCATGCAAATTAGCCTTTAAAATGAGCACTTTTGATTTCGAACGTTCGAGTCCCATAGACGTCAATGGGGTTCTAACGTTCGTGCGAACTTGCGGTCCGTTCGCGGGTTCTGGTGCGAACCGAACCGGGGGGTGTTCGGCTCATCCCTACTTGTAAGTAAACTTTTATATAAATAAATTATGGTTTAAGTCATTCAGAGAACACTATGTACTTTTCACTGATTTTACATGGTGCAGCGATCCCATCTTATATATACTGAGTGTGTCATTCAGCTGTTAATTTGGAGCAACATGATTGGATCAATCGGATCCTCACAGATGTAACAACTATCCATTTTACCCATTTCGGGAAGGCTTTCTTGACCTTTTTGTTAATACAGAGGTCCACACATTGAGGTGAGCAGCCCAAATTGTCTTTGGTGGAGCCCCTGATACAGATGCACTTAGAGGAATAAGTTCTGAGCACCCTTGTCACAACTGTGGAGAAACTTTTTTTTCTTTCTGGAGTTTTGGTTTTCACTTTTTTGGCTTGGTTACAGATCATCTATATGAACTTGCACAGTTGCATTAACTGAAATCCACAAGGGTGAAGGTGGAAAAACTGTGGGATATGAGAAGCGCATTTAAAGGAAAAAAATATTTGAAAGAAGAAAAGCACTACTAATTGAACTATAGTAATCTGGGACTGTCAAAGTTTGTTTTATTTTATTTCATTGTACACAAGAAAGTTTGTCACTAGATAATGAAAGCAGTTTTGTGGTTTGAAAGTAAAGTTTTGGTTTAAAATCATCAATTAGATTGCACACGGATATGCGCAGCCAACATTTTTTATTTTATTTTGTTAAAATGTTTATTTTGCAGTTGTGGGAACACAATTATTTGGTTGCAGCCATCAGACACAAGTTAGAAGTGAGGGACACATTAAGTTGGGGAGTGTGGGATAATGCACACCTGTTTTATTCACTATTCGTGTTGCAGTAATCCTCTTTACAATACTGCTGAAGCCTCCTGACCATCGATGCAGAAAAGTAAGGAATGTCCAAATGTGCTTAAAAAAAATAAATATAATAAAAAATAGATTTTGTCCTGAATTTGACTATCAGACATTTGTAGTTTTATATCACATCTAAACCTGATGTACAACTAAAATGCTTTTGTCGGTGACCTGCCCAATGTAAGTGGGCAGATTATATTTTGCGCAGCTCTCTACATAATGATGCCAAGCAACCCAGCTACTGTTAAACATAAAAGTTGTTTGATATAATATAAAAAATAA